>JARQOC010000004.1:290630034-291230034 GCA_033576535.1 Allobates femoralis | reverse complement strand
TTACTCGCACAGTAACAAGTCCACCATCCCTCCGTCCCCCCCGCAACCCCTCCACCCGATCCTAAGTTAGGACCGGGCGGGGGGACCAGGAGCAGGGCCTCAGGACTCAGGCGGGGAAGCCGGCAGTGAAATTTGCTCACTGCCGCTTCCCCCACTGAGTCCTGACCAGGGGTGGGCTTGGGGGGAAGGGGATTTGCACGGCCCGGCCGGCTACTTACCGCTGCCTCCGCCGAGTTGCCCATGGTCTAGGGGTTAATAAAGATGCAGTCCCTTTTATTTATATTGTTTTATGGATTTGTCAGAAAAAAATTTGACGTGGGCTTCGCCGTATTTCTGTAACCAGCCGGATCCAGCAGGCAGCGACGGGCTGCCCCCAACCCCCAGGTGCCTATTTGTACCTGGCCAAACACAAGAAAATAGGGGAGCCCTTTTTTTTATTATCATAATGACCTGAGCTAAACCCTGACTGTTTAGTCAGTTCTCAGCTCTGCTACATCCCTGTGTGTCTATGCACAGACAGTGATGTAGCAGAGCTGAGATTGCGTTTTGGACTACGTCGGACGGAAGAGGATTTTTTAAATAAAGATGGAGTCCCTAATGTCTTTTTTGTTTTATTTTTAAAACAAACCCTGCTGTCAGCTCGACTCACTCTGCTGCCGGAGATTCCCGAGCGGTGACGGAAGTTAATTTATTCACTGCTTCTGTCAGCGCTCGTGAATCTCCGGAAAGAGCAGCAGAGAGACTCAGGGAGCGAGTCTGCAGCCGGCGCCGGTGGAGGCAGCGGTAAGTAGCCGGCCGCCCTCCCCCCTCACCCCCTCTCACTCCCCTCCTCCCCCCCGTTCAATCCTTTTTTTTTTCTTTACTATGCTTTTTGCCGCTGGCTTTAAGAGAATAAAATGGGGATTGGCAGGTTTTTTCTCTGCTGCCAGACCCCTTATAGGGGCCGGCAGCAGAGGAATCGCTGCAATACTCGTTCCCCATTCATTTACATTGGACTCGCTAGACTCGCAACGAGTAGCGAGTCCTGGACTCAGACTCGTCAGAGTCTAGCGAGTCCGAGTAATTTAGGATTCGCCCATCTCTATACCCAAGTCTACATATATTTTTGTTCTTTCTTACATTTATTTTTGATACCTTTACCTTTTCCCATGATCTTATTGTTGTACCCTCTCTTCTTCAATTTTCTCTATTCAATTATTTCTATAGTTTTTTCTGCCTGTTTTTCTCCAGTAGCAATGTTACTTGGCCTCAAGCAAGTGCAATATGCTTTTCTTCCTACCGTTATGCACTCAGTTAACCTGTAATAGTGTGCTCAGTCCCCTTTTTCCTATGATAGTGAATGACACACAGGGCTGGCGTCTCATTTACATGTCTAAGCTTCCACCATATGTTAGGATTGCCAGTAGCATTAGTCCTACAGTTAAATACACAGTTTAATAAGTCATAAAATAAATAACATTTGATATACCCCTCCTTCCACATATTAATTCTAGGCGGTTATATGATAGTCCTGTTCTTGTTACATTGAAGCATATAAGTCAAACACATTTATATATTCCATTATTAAACTTTTAATGATACATTCTACTACATTTTTCTAACCATATAATTCCAGGTATGAAGCTTTTCATATTGTTTACAAATTGTGCATTAACACTATCATTTTATTTTATCATCTGTTATCTCATTTTCCTTTCTATTCAGTAAATGTTACATACCATCTATTTTGATTTCTTACGATGTGCCTCAAATTTTGTTTCTTCCCATGTGACAGCGTAACGGCTGTGACTGGACGCCTTTATTAAACCAAAATTATTTTTACGATGTGTATATACACTCCCTCCATTTGTGCTTGCATTCCAAAGTCATTTGTCCTGAGGAAGGAGTACTAAACTTTGAAGCGTGTTGACATTAAATATCAAGATCTTTCCCTTGCTCTGGATTTGATTTACCGTATATACTCGTGTATAAGCCGAGTTTTTCAGCCCAAAAATTGGGCTGAAAAGTCCCCCCCTCGGCTTATACACGGGTCAATACGGTAATCCTATGGTGGGGGCTGTGTCCGGGTGCTGGGGAGGCTGGAGGAGGCGGGGGGAGGCTGCTGACTGTGCGGCCCGTCACGTGGTGCCGCTCATTAGATATGCACGGCTCCCCCCGCCCATCACAGCGGCAGTGGGAGCCGTGCATACAGCCCCCAGTGGTATACAGCAGGCCCCCAGTGGCACTCTCCCCCCACACTGTGCAGAGCCCCCTGCTGCATTATGTTACCATCCAGCGTCTTCATCACCGCAGGTCCTCCAGTCCATCCTCGCGCGCTGTGTTCCCGGTCTCATGTGACCCGGCTGTCGCAGTGGGATGACGTCATCGCGCCGGGTCACATGAGACCGGGAACACAGCGCGCGAGGATGGACTGGAGGACCCGCGGTGATGAAGACGCTGGATGGTAAGATAATGCAGCGGGGGGGGCTCTGCACAGTGTGGGGGGAGAGTGCCACTGGGGGGGCCTGCTGTATACCACTGGGGCCTGCTGTATACCACTGGGGGCTGCTGTATACTACTGGGGGCCTGCTGTATACCACTGTGGGCTGCTGTATACCACTGGGGGCCTGCTATATACCACTGGGGGCCTGCTGTATACCACTGGGGGCTGCTGTATACTACTGGGGGCTGCTGTATACTTCTGGGGGCTTGCTGTATACCACTGGGGGCTGCTGTATACCACTGGGAGCCTGCTGTATACCACTGGGGGCCTGCTGTATACCATACTGCTGGAGCCTGTATACCATTGGGGGAGCCTGTATACCTCACTGCTGGGGGCTGTATACAATACTGCTGGGGGCTGTATACCACTGGGGGGACCTGTATACCTTACTGCTGAGGGTTGTATACCTGTCCTGGTGGCTGTATACCATACTACTGGGGCCTGTATACCACTGGGAGGGCCTGTACACCACACTGCTGGGGGCTGTATACCTCACTGCTGGGGGTTGTATATCTGTGCTGGGGTCCACCCTCGGCTTATACGCGAGTCAATAAGTTTTCCCAGTTTTTTGGGGGCAAAAGTAGGGAGGTTGGCTTATACACGGGTCGGCTTATACACGAGTATATACGGTACTTTCCCAGCAGTGCAGTGTTTAACCCCTTCATATACATATAACAACTTTCATCCTCAGCGTAGCACACACAGACACACGATACAAAGATTGATTCAACTTCTCCCTTTTTTTTATCTGATTTTGGATGTGATTTTCATATTGCCCACACCTGTTACTTACCACAGCTGAGTTTCAACGAATATAATAATAATATAATATTTATATAGCATTATTAATTCCATAGCACTTTACATACATCAGTAATGCTGTTTCTCTTGGAGCTCACAATCCAAACATCCTATCAGTATGTCTTTACAATGTGGGAGGAAACCAGAGTGCCCGAAGGATCCCATGCAAACATGGGGAGAACATACAAACTCCTTGCAGATATTGTCCTTGGTGGGAATTGAACCCAGGACCTCAGCGACCAGGCCACATGTTTGAAAAAAAGTTATTTACCCACATATTTGGACCGGTGCCTACTATTTTTCCTGGACCATATTTGGCGTTTTGTGTGAAACTATGTCCAATTTGGCAATATTTCCCAATTTTTTTTTTCAATAAATACAAAGAAAATAAACAAGTGTATGACAAAACATGTGTAATTGCAAGAATTTTCTGTAGAAATACTTTATTTTCTGGAACTTCAAGGGTGCCAACACTTTCGGCCCTAACAGTATGCATAAGGCTGGAATCACACTGTCCGTGTGATATACGACTAAGTCGGACATGTCATGGATGAGTAACTTGGAATGGCCTCCCCTCTCAGGACGGGAGCGTCAGCTGCTTGTTTTTCTAAGCAGCTCCACACTCCCGTCCTGACAGGGGAGAGGCATTCCAAGTTACTCATCCGTGACACGTTCAACAACTTAGTTGTCATGATCAACTCCGCCACACAACGGATTTGATCCAAGCCAAAAACTGCGACCTGGAAGATAGGAGCCGTCAAAACAATGTCCGCCTCCGGGGCATCCCTGAATCGGTCCCTGCTGAGGAACTGCGAGCGCTCCTACAAAACTTTATGCTGGAAGTTCTCCCTGACCTGCAACCACGCGATCTAAAAATAGACCGAATCCATAGAGTCCCTAAACCACCTGGGATTCGAGCATGGACAGTGTGATTCCAGCCTAAATTAGATTTCTGATGATTTTCAACCACATTTGCTGAAAGTTTCAAACATCCACTAGCTTACAGGTTGCCTAATTCTTCAATGAACTTGTACCATAACATCATACATAGATTTATATAAAGATGCCAGGACTTGCTACAGATATGTGTTAGTCGAAAATCTTGTTGTTTACTTATCTCATGAAATTTCTTTATAAATAATGTATTTTTTAAAGCTGTAACAAATGGGGGGCGTGGCCTAGCTGCACATGCTGGAGGTCGCCTAATTCAGGAGCTCCCGGTCCTGAGGGCATAGAAGCGGCTATTTCAGGGTCCACACCGACCAAAAGCTCCACGAAACCTTCCGGTATTCTCCCTAAATCTATCCCGCACCGATGGGGAAAACGAAAAACCAGCAGAATCTCTTTCCGAGCCGAGTTTCTGACTACTTTCCCCCGGGCCGCTATTCATCTATCTCAACATCCAATATGGTGCCGGCCTCTCCACGCACGGCGAGAGCTTCCCGCCGAGAACAACAAGCACAAAGCTCTGCCGTGGCTTCTCTACCCCCGGAGACCCCAGTTAACCTGGCTCTCATGAGAGAACTCCTAGGGGACCTTCGAGCGTCCCTACAAGAGGACATAACAACAGCACTGGCGGATCTCCGGAGCGAAGTAGTGGATCTTGGCGGGAGAACAGACCATGTGGAGAACAAACTGGCTGAGCTTATACGTTCCCACAACCAACTCATAGACGATCATGATCAACTCCGCCACACAACGGATTTGATCCAAGCCAAAAACTGCGACCTGGAAGATAGGAGCCGTCAAAACAATGTCCGCCTCCGGGGCATCCCTGAATCGGTCCCTGCTGAGGAACTGCGAGCGCTCCTACAAAACTTTATGCTGGAAGTTCTCCCTGACCTGCAACCACGCGATCTAAAAATAGACCGAATCCATAGAGTCCCTAAACCACCTGGGATTCGAGCTGAACTCCCTCGCGATGTGCTCGGGCGCATTCATTTCTATGAAGCGAAGGAAGAATTTCTAAAAGCACTACGGACCGCTACATCTCTTCCTCCATGATTTGCTGACCTGGAAGTGTTCCCAGATTTGTCAGCGGGGACTCTGGCTCTTCGCCGCGCATATCGGCCATACACGACGCTCCTACGTGAGAAGAACAAACAATACCGCTGGGGCCGCCCGACACGCCTGCTTATCCAGCGAAATGAGAAACTTCATGTGTGCCTTACCCCAGCGAGGGCCGCCCAACTCCTGAGAACATGGAGCCTGATTCCGCCTACCACTGGACCTTCTGAGCGTCCCTCTCCCAGCACCTAGGAAGATGCACCATCTCAACGACGTAGAATCGATCCGGAATGGAAGATTGATTGAACTCAACCCTGGTCGGGGGTGTTTTCTTTTCTCACTAAAGTTCCCCCCCCTTTTGGAGGGGATGCCCGCGGGACTGACGTCCTGGACTTTCCACCCATCTCCCAGGTCGTATCTTTACATTTCTCCTAACTACTCAACTTTTTTTCTAACCTCTATTTCGTCTTCTGACTCTTCCTCATCTCTTATTTCTGATCTCTACCACATATTTTCTCTCTCGACCTTGGGAGTGCAGCCCCGCTGAGCGAGGTCTAGACATCGTTACCTCGCGCCTGGTTTTCTTTTTCTGAGCTTTGGCTCAAGTGCAGATAGTTACTGACTACTTGCCGTCTGTTTCATTTTTGGCCTTTTTATTTGGTCACATGTTTATTTTTCTTCCTTTTCTTTTTCGTATTTTTTATCTTTTTCCTTTTCTTTTTCCTTGTTTTTTAGATGACGCTGTTGCCCATCCTGGTCAATCCTGGGACTGTTTGTATGTTTTCCCAGCCGTGACCCTGTTTTTGCATACCTATTATTCTATATGTAACCAGACTCTACTTCTTTCCCTACCCCCCTCCCTGTGTGCAGTGGTATCCTTTGAAACTGTTATGCTTGTTGATACCCATACAAAGCGACCTACTACAATACCAATATGCCTATAGGGTCATTCCATGTCAAGTGATCCAAAAATGAATATTTTTTTTCCCTGACGTCCTCAGATTTTTAAAAAATTTTTTCTATATGAAGAACAACTTTATCTAATTACAAAAAAAAAGTTTTGAATTTTTTTCTTTATCAGTTAATTTTTTACAGATTTTTAAAGTTTTAAAAAAGTGCGAATTTTGGCCTGGTATGGCTTTACATTTTCTATCATATCTCTGGCTAGAAATAAGATAGAGAAACAAAATAAACACCAATCTACTCAGAACTGTCCAGGCTTTCATCAGATATGTCACAAGAGGATCTTTGTTAATATTTTACCCGTGATCGCAAGCGCAAAACTTTAAAACGCATTTCCGAAAAATCGGCGCGCTTTAAATATTTCAAAAACGGCCCATGTGTCTGCTTTGCTCTTAGCCACATCTGTACCAAATTTCAAGTTGGGATCGCAATGGGATCATATTTTAACATATTTTACTAGTAATAGCGTCAATGGGTCATTCCATATCAAGTGATCTAAATATGAATATTTTTTTTTACCTGACGTCTTTAGATTTTTTTTTTTTTTTTCCTTTATGAAGTACTACTTTAGTTAATTACAAATTAAAAGTTTAGAATTTTTTTCTTCATCAGTTAATTTTTTACAGATTTTTAAAGTTTAAAAAAAGGGTGAATTTTGGCCTGGTATGACTTTACATTTTTTTTATCTCAGGCTAGAAATAAGATAATGAAGTGGGAGAGGCATCATTTTACTCAGAATGGTAACAGCTTTCATTTGAGATGTTACAAGACTATGTTTCTTTATATCAAATTCAAACTATTGACGGGCAATTGTGAAAAAATTACTGATTGTGTTCTTGGTGATTTTTGAATTGACACTATAATAGTTAAATATTTTGCACTTAGGTCCAATCAATGCGTCCATGGGGTCAAGCTGGGACAGAGTCATCACAAATTAGCCTTATTTGCAGATGACCTGCTACTTTACATCTCCCAGCCCCTGGTCTCCATCCCTTCGGTCTTAATGGAGTTTGAACGGTTCGGACAATTGAGCAACTTTAAAGTGAATTGCTCCAAAACCGAGGCACTCAATATTTCTTTGCCTGGAGAATTGGTTTCTCATCTATCTAAACAGTTCCCATTTAAATGGAAAGTAGAAGCCATTAAGTACTTGGGAGTCCTTACACCAAAAGATCTTAAACAAATATTCAATTTAAATTATCAACCCCTTTTGACTAACGCGGAATCGGCATTTACCTCCTATAGACAATTAAAGCTATCCTGGTTCGGGAGAATAAACGTAGTCAAGATGGATGTCTTGCCCCGACTCTTATATACTTTTCAGACAGTTCCTGTTCTATTGGATAGAGGCTTCCTCTCCAAAATGCAATCTATGATCCTTAGATTTGTCTGGGGGAAGAAGAGGTCCAGATTGCGAATGAATATCCTATCCTTGCCCAAGACCAGAGGAGGGTTGGACTACCCAACATACGAGCGTACTTTGTGGCTTCCTCTCTTGTTAGAGCTCTAGATTGGCATTATCATGCGTCCTCCAAGAAATGGGTAGGGGTGGAGCAAGAGGGTTTGGGGATTCTGCTGAAACACCTGCTTTGGATTTCCCCTAAAGACTCCACAGACCTAGTACCTTTGACAGACATGACCAGAAACACCTTGAAGGTATGGCACCTAGTGACGAAAACCCTCCGCTTAAACGATAGACTTAGCCCTTTGACTTCCCTTTTTTCTAACCCATCTTTCCCACCCAGATTTGACAGGCAGAGATTTTTATGTTGGCGGATTGTGGATGACACCCGAGTAGGACAGACTCTGTCCAGTGGTGGTTTGCCCCCGATGGCAGAGCTACAACTCAAAGAACCTACGAGACCTCTTAAGTGATTCGAATTTCTCCAATACAGAGCATACTTATATTCAGCTGACCACTCTTGCAGGGTAAGATTGACGCCCAACGTATTGGAGAGGTTATTCCAACTGGAGGCTCCACCGAGGCGCAAAATATCAGTTCTATATCAGGCCTTAGGGTCCATGAGAGAGCAGGGCACCCTTTACTTCCAACGTGCTTGGGAGAGGGAATTGGGGTGTAGCATTTCAGAAGCTAATTGGCAGAAATGCTTTATATTTACTCACTCACTAGCTAGCGCTTGTTCTGCACAAGAAAGAAGCTATAAGCTGCTCACTAGATGGTACTTGTGCCCGACGACACTCCGGAACATGTTCCCTGGAACCCCTGATACCTGCTGGCGCTGTGGGGAAGAGAAGGGTACAATGATACACATTTGGTGGAGTTGTGGGGAAATCCGGCGGTTCTGGTCTGAGGTTTTCAATGCATACGCCCGGATATCAGGTAAACAAGCCGAATGCTGCCCAGAATCGGCAATGTTATCCATTTTTCCAGGTCCTATTGGGCTACAGAAGAGGGATATTCTCCGCTTTTGCATCTCGGCTGCTCGTGCTGTGATCCCGAGGTTCTGGAAATCAAGCCGGGCTCCATCTCTACTTGATTGGTTCAAAGAATTGATGGACATATATCGAATGGAGGAGCTTGCAGCTGATGCGTCGGGATCTCGGAACAAATTCTTAGGGATTTGGGTTGAATGGATTCTTTTTCACGACTCTGCAGAATTTAGGAGTATCTTTTCCAGCACAGATAATATGGCTCAACCTCTGGCTGATGGGGAGCCAGTGGGATGAGTACCCTTTCTCCTTCCCATACCTCACCCGTCCCCCCCTCCTTTTTTTCTTTTTTTCTTACGTGGCTTTTTTTTCCCAGTATAACTTTTTCTAATGGTTTTTGTTTCTCTTCTCTCTCTCTTCTTTTCTATCTCTCTTTTCTTCCCATCTGATACATTCAGTCTAGGTATTTCCTTTCTACACCTATACCTTCAGAATTCTAGTGAACATTAGACAGGTATCGGAAACTCTGAGCTGTGAGTAGATCATTAATATTTCGGCCTTCCTTTCCGGTACACCAGTCGATAGACTATTCCAACTAGGCCTCAACGGGTAATGACCCACTTACGTGGTCTACCTGTTAGAAGGGGCCAAGTGATAAAAATCATTCTGCTGGGGCTGCTTGTCCCCTTGACATCAGAACATCTCAAAACCCTGAGAAAGGTTGTATACTTGAGTGTTTGGAATTATATTTAGATTGTAGTATATATTGCACCAGAGATAAGCGCAAAAGTAAATTTGCAGCTTATCTTAAAGTTACTAATAACTTTGTGAATTCTCTTTTTGTATATTTTATATGTCTCAAGATTTTGTTAAAAGATTGAATGTATGTCTTTCATATGTTTTTTCAAAATTTAATAAAAATGAGATTAACCATAGTTAAATATTTTAAAATATGATCCCATCACGATCCCAACTTGAAATTTGGTACAGATGTGGCTAAGAGCATAAAAGACACATGGGCAGTTTTGGAAAATTTTTATTAAAACGTTTTTTCGGAAATGCGTTTCAAAATGTTGCGTTTGCGTTCGCATGGGTAAAAAATTAAAGTGAACAAAATATACTCTTGTGACATATCTGGTAAAAGCCTGGATAGTTCTGAGTAGAATGGTGTTTATTTTGTTTCTCTATCTTATTTCTAGCCCGAGATAAAAAAATGTAAAGTCATACCAGGCCAAAATTCACCCTTTTTTTAAACTTTAAAAATCTGTAAAAAATTAACTGATGAAGAAAAAAATTCCAAACTTTTAATTTGTAATTAACTAAAGTAGTACTTCATAAAGGAAAAAAAATAAAAAAAATCTAAAGACGTCAGGTAAAAAAAAATATTCATATTTAGATCACTTGATATGGAATGACCCATTGACGCTATTAATAATAAAATATGTTAAAATATGATCCCATTGCGATCCCAACTTGAAATTTGGTACAGATGTGGCTAAGAGCAAAGCAGACACATGGGCAGTTTTTGAAATATTTAAAGAGCGCCGATTTTTCGGAAATACGTTTTAAAGTTTTGCGCTTGCGATCACATGGGTAAAATATTAAGAAAGATCCTCTTGTGACATATCTGATGAAAGCCTGTATAGTTCTGAGTAGATTGGTGTTTATTTTGTCTCTCTATCTTATTCCTAGCCTGAGTTATGAGGAGAAACGTAAAGGCAGGCAACAGCGAAATTCACACTTTTTCCGAACTTTGAAAATCATTTTAAAAAAAAATAAATTTTTTAAAAAAATTTTCTCTTCACATTTTGCATTGTCTGACATGCTTTTATCAAATAACAAAATCTCAAAAGAATTAAAAATATAGAGGTAATAATCATTGGTTCACTTGACATGGAATGACCCTATATCAGTTTTAGCTTTAAACACAAATGGCCTAAACTCCCCGCATAAGCGTTCTCTATTGTACACGCAGCTGAGAAAATCTCGCCCAGACATTGTTTTTCTCCAGGAGACGCACCTACTGGAGGGAGACAACGCCCGTATCTCTCCATGACAATTCTCTCACCGATATTTTTCTAATGCCATGACGAAAAAGGCCGGTGTAGTGATTCTCATTAGCAACTCCATTGCCTTTGAATTTGTCTGAGTCCTTACAGACCCAGAGGGACGTTACCTACTCCTAACATGCCACCTGAACGACGCCTTGTACTCCCTCTTGGTGCTGTATGTCCCCAATTCCAGACAGGCGCCTTATCTGAGATCTCTACTAGAGCGCCTCAACCCAGACATGACTGGACACAAAATTATTGCGGGCGACTTAAATGCTCCGCTATCCAAGGCGATGGACTGCTCCTCTTCCTCTGCCTATAGAACTGACTTAGAAACGCTTGTTTCTTCCTTCTGTATGCACGATATATGGCGCTATCTCCACAGCACCGAGAGGGACTACACGTTCTTCTCACCCCGGCATAAAACATTCAGTCGTATTGACTATATATTGATTAGTGACTCTTTGCTCCCCCTGTGTACCGAGGTTAGCATAGGCACCGCATCCTGGTCTGACCATGCTCCCATAACCTTGACTCTCTCTGACTCATCCCCTCTCACGCCCAAAGCCCCCTGGAGACTGAATGACCACCTTCTAGTGTCCGAATCCAATGTAAACTCCCTTCAGGCACAACTCTCAGAATTCTTCTCAATTAACACTGCTCAAGACACCTCTCCGGACATAATCTGGTATGCGCATAAAGCGGTGATGCGAGGCCACCTAATCAAGATGGCTTCTCTAGCTAAACGACGATACACTGTGGCGCTGGACTCCCATCTGACTAAGGTTAAAACCCTGGAACGGGCATGCGCTGATTCCCCTAACACGGCTCTTCTTTCTAATCTCTCGACCGCCAGACATCAGCTACGTGCCTTCATGCTCACGAAAGTAGAACTTCAATTAAAGAAAGCCAAAACTCGCTTCTATGGTATGGGTGACAGAGCTGGGGCAATCCTTGCACGTCGGATTAAAAAATAGACACGCTCTAGAATCACACACATTGCCTCCCCGCAAGGGACTCCAATCCGCAACCCCATTCATATAGCGGAGCGTTTTCGTGAATACTATGAAAAATTATATAACTTATCCTCGTCCCAAAGCACCCCTCAACCGACGACGGAACATATCTCGTCCTTTCTTGACCGGGCGGATCTCTCCTCTCTTTCCCCTGAACAACTGTCCTATCTGAATAGCCCCTTCACCCTAGCAGAAATACTAACAGCTATATGCTCTGCGAAAAAATCGTCGGGCCCCGGGCCTGATGGCTTCACCTATCGCTACTATGCAGCCTTTGCTCAATCCTTAGCTCCACATCTTCTTTCTTTATTTCAATACTGGCAGGAGAGGGGGCACATCAAACCGGAAGGTTTACAAGCATCTATATCAACCTTATTAAAGCCTGGGAAGTCTCCCACTGATCCAGGGAAATACAGGCCAATAGCGTTGCTGAACTGCGACTTGAAATTGTATTCCAAATTGCTGGCGGACCGCCTCAAGGTCATCCTCCCTTCCTTGATCGCTCTAGACCAAGTTGTTTTGTACCTGGCCGTCAAGCGAGAGATGCCACAAGGCAAGTAATTGATCTCCTGGAGATCTTAGAGGAGAGAGATGTCCCGGGTGTGCTGGTCTCTTTGGATGCAGAAAAAGCATTTGACCGGGTGCACTGGGGATATCTGGCAGCAGTCCTAGACAAATTTGCTTTCGTTGGTAATATTAAATCAGCAATAATGGCTTTATACTCAGCTCCCTGTGCATTTGTGCGGGCGGGGGGGTTTCTTCCTCTATTTTCCGCATTACCAACGGAACTAAGCAAGGCTGCCCTCTCTCCCCTCTCATCTTTGCCCTTGCGACGGAGCCGCTAGCCGCAGTTATACGGGCTCACCCAGATGTCTCGGGTATCACAGTGGGTCCCGTAGACCACAAGATCAGTCTTTACGCCAATGATGTCCTCCTCTCCTGCACCAATCCTGCAAGATCTCTCCCTGCTATCCTCTCTATCTTATCTGACTTCTCCTGTGCTTCTTTCTATAAACTTAACCTATCTAAATCTACAGTCTTCCCTATAAACCTCTCAAGTGAGTCCCAGCGCGACCTCTCTTCTCGTTTTCCGTTCCAGTGGTCTCCTCGAGGGTTCACCTATTTAGGCATCCAAATTACCCCGCTAAAAGATATTATCAACCACAATTGTGATCTTCTAACTCTCTACCCTGAAAACTTCCTGCGCAGACTACTCTTCTTTCCAACTATCATGGGTAGCACGCATCCAGACAGTGAAAATGATGCTCCTACCAAAAATCCTATATGTGCTAAGATGTATCCCAATCGCTATCACGAAGCGTTATCTATCCCTCTTACAGGTTATTCTGAACCGCTTTATCTGGAACTACAGGGTCCCCCGAGTAGCCCTCTCCTCTCTTGCTCTCCCATACAATAAGGGTGGATTTTGGGTTCCGGATGTGGCAAGGTATTATTCAGCGATCACGCTGGACATAGCGAGGATTTGGTGGTCAGAATCCCCACCCTCTTGTTGGCTGCAGATTGAAGCCTTTACCGCTCCATCGGGATCCCCGCAGCTCCTTTTCCAGATGAATCTCATACAACGTGCAATGCCACCCACCCCTCTACGATCAGTCTCGTGTGTTAGCCTCCTGGCGGAAGCTTTGTAGAACACACCTTACATTCTTATACCATATGTGACCCTCAAAACGGTCTCTTCTCTAATGGGGGAAATTTCCTTCGCCTCCTGGGGCAGGGGCGACGATACTCCGCTGACTTCTCCTCTACACCAAAACCACCTTCTCCCATATGACTCCTTGGCGACGAAGCTTGAAGTCCCGTCTGCTGCTATCTTTACTAGTGATGGGCGAATCCTAAATTACTCGGAATCGCTTGACTCTAGCGAGTCCGAGCCCAGGACTCGCTACTCGTTGCGAGTCTAGCGAGTCCAATGTTAATGAATGGGGAAGCGAGTAATAGCGAGTAGTGTGAGATTTACAACTCGCAGATGTGTCTCGGAAGCTTCAGCCTGAAGCAATCCTAGTTTTGTCATTTATTTGCATTGCTCGTTTACTTTGTAAGTAATCGCTGACTCGCACAGATAAGAGTCCTGTCTCCTCTGTGTTGGCTGCCAGCTCCAGGGTCCTAGAGCCTGCCTGCTGCCTGATGTAGCAGAGCTGAAATTGTTCTCAGTCTGCTCGTTCCCTGTGTACAGACATGAATGTCTGTGCACAGAGATGATGTAGCAGAGCTGAGATTGTTCTCAGTCTGCTCATTCCCTGTGCATAGACATCTATATTTATGCACAGGGGATGTAGCAGAGAGGACATCGCGTTTTGGACTGCGTCGGACGGAAGAGGATTTTTTTAATTAAAGATGGAGTCCCTAATGGCTTTTTTTTTTATTTCTAATAAAAAATTTTCTTTGTGTTGTGTTTTTTTTAAAACAATTTAATAGAAATTCATGGCGGTCATGTCTAATATTGGCGTGACCACCATAAATTTTGGGCTTAGGGCCAGCTGATAATACAAAGCTGGCCCTAACCTCTTTATTACCCAGCGTGCCACCGCTACCAGGGCCGCTGGAAGAGCGGGGTTCAGCGTCAGAGGATGGCACTTCAATGAACGCGCCATCTTCTGGGGCGGCTGCGGGCTGCAATTTGCAGCGGGGGGTGCCCAGAAAGCTTGGGCATCCCTGCGCTGCGGATTCCAGCCCCCAGCTGCTTAGCTGTACCTGGCTAGACATAGAAATTGCGCGGAGCCCCACGCATTTTTTTTAAATTATTTCATGAAATTCTGAGATTCTGACTCTGAGACTCTGACTCTGAAATTCATTAAATAATTTTAAAAAAATGCGTGGGGCTCTGCGCAATTTCTATGTCTAGCCAGGTACAGCTAAGCAGCTGAGGGCTGGAATCCGCAGCGCAGTGATGCCCAAGCTTTCTGGGCACCCCCCGCTGCAAATTGCAGCCCGCAGCCGCCCCAGAAGATGGCGCGTTCATTGAAGCGCCATCCTCTGGCGCTGAACCCCGCTCTTCCAGCGGCCCTGGTGGCGGTAGCACGCTGGGTAATAAAGGGGTTAATACCAGCTTTGTTATACAAGCTGGTATTAAGCCCGAGATTCTTAATGTCAGGCCACGTTTGACCCAGCCACTAAGAATCTCCAATAAAGGGTTAAAAAAACACAGAGAAAATTTTTTATTTGAAATAAAAAAAAAAGCCATTAGGGACTCCATCTTTAATTAAAAAAATCCTCTTCCGTCCGACGTAGTCCAAAACGCGATGTCCTCTCTGCTACATGCACAGGGAATGAGCAGACTGAGAATAATCTCAGCACTGCTACATCATCTCTGTGAGCAGGCAGGTTCTAGGACCCTGGAGCTGCACAGAGAAGACAGCTGGACTCGGCTCGCAAAGAAACAGCAGTTACTTTGCGAGTTTCCCTGCTATCACTGGCACAGTAGCCAGTGATGACTCGCACGAGTCTAATGCAAACAATGGCAATCCTAGTGTTGTCAGCGTTTCTGACAAAACTAGGATTGATATTGATTTGCATTGGACTCGTGCGAGTCATCACTGGGAAACTCGCCGAGTACCGAGTCCTGCGAGTCCCTTACTACTCGCCGAGTAACGAGTCCTAGCGAGTAGATTCGCCCATCCCTAATCTTTACCTATCTCCGCCTCAAACACTTTCTTTCTGCAATTGACATCCCTTCGTGCGACATAACAAAGATATCTCTCCCTTTGCAGTCACTATTCAAACGTACAGGTATAGTGAGTAATGGTACCTCTATCATTTACATGGCCCTGATGGAGACGCAGGACGATTATAAATTACCCTATATGACCAGGTGGGAGTCCAGACTCACTTTTGTAGCCACCAAGGAACAGTGGACATCTGCTTCAGGCCACACAGCCCTCTACACATAAACCACTTGGAGCAATCCAAAAAAATTATGTACAATTGGTATTTAACACCGTCGCGTATTGCCAAGTTCAAAGCTCCCCTCCCTTCCCCTTCTCCGAACTGTTGGAAGGGTTGTATCGCTCTTGGAACGAAGGTCCATATGTGGTGGACGTGCCCGTTCATTGGTGGTTTCTGGAGAGAAGTGGAGTTATTGCTAGGCTCTCTAACAGGCCTCCCTATGGCCCTCACCGCTCCCTTAGCATTACTAGGAATTGATATAGATACCTTCCCTGCCCCCCTCAAACCTATTATTACTAATGTTTTGATCGCAGCAAGACAATCAATTGTCGCCCATTGGAGGACTACAGCCATACCTGAAAGGTCCAAACTCTTTGAGAATATACAGAGCTTAACCTGGCACTCTACTTAAAAAAGCAAGAGAGGATTGATCCTTTTGGTGCTTTTTATTTGTGGAGTTTGTGAAAGTTCATCAATCATCAAACGTTTCGGCTCATGCAAGAGCAAGGACAGGAGCCATAAACTACCTTTCTGCTAACCATGTGATGGACCTTGATGTATGGACCCCCATTCGCTCAGCCAGACCACGTCTGTGTATCCACTAATTTGGATCTCGGACTGCATTCCCTATCAGAGGCCTCCAAGGGCAGCATACACCTATCTAACTGAGCTAAAAAGTGGAGTAATACTCCCACTATTGCATATAAGAATCACTTGATGAAGGCTTTTGCATGAGCCGAAACGTTTGATGATTGATGAACTTTCACAAACTCCACAAATAAAAAACACCAAAAGGATCAATCCTCTCTTGCTTTTTTAAGTAGAGTGCCAGGTTAAGCTCTGTATATAGTTATTCCTCCTTCCCTGGGCACCTACGCTTGTGGTTCAGCCAGACTTGTCCTATATATACGAACTCTTTGAGAGACTGAATTCACATTGCGCTCACGAACTCGCGTTGGCTCACTCATTGAAACGCAAGCAGAGGGTATCTGCCTGGTGGGACCCATGGATATCCTCCATTCATAATACGGTCCCGGCTATCCTCTAACTAGAGGATTTACCAACAAGACGCACCTTTAATATGCATTTCCCTGCACACAATACCCCCTTCCCCCACCCCCCTCCCCCTGCCTGACCCTCACTCCTTTGGTTATTGTATACATTTTTTTATGTGGAGCAACATGTTCCAACTACATATGTATAAACCTTATAATATTGTGCTTCATTGTTTGATCCCCTGTTTTATATGTACAAAACTCAAATAAAAATCTATTGGTTTAAAAAAAAAAAAGCTGTAACAAATGTAATATATTTTTAATAAAGAGAAAGTAAAAGCGAACGTTCAATTTTCTTCCCATTTCCTTGAAATAATGACGAATATGACTAATAGGTTTGTATTTTCACATTCTCCTAAAATAAATTTAAATTCCTGTACTGCAGGTTTTAACCAAACAATACATCATCATAGAGGACCAATTCTCCTCTGTTTATTTCCTGAGAGGAGCTGACAGACATGGTTTTGTAGCAAGCAGTTGGATATTTATCTTTATTTATTCAATTTATCGTTCCTTCTGAGTCAGCTTTAACTAAAGCTAGATTCTTTTGGTGATTTACAAAAAGGTCAAAACCCAATTAACTAACTTATCCTGTTGCTTGTTTATGCAACTGCACATAAAATCTGATTGTTTTCATACTATCTTGTATTTTTTTTAATTTTTGAATAAATTATTTAAAAAAAATGGGTGTGCATCACCTTATTTTTGATTGTCAACCAAGGTAAACCAGGCAGCTGGGGTCTGGTAATCTCAGCGTGGTGAGGCCTATATTTATTGGGCCCCCAGACTACAGAATAGCAGTTTGCAGCTGCCCCAGAAATTGGTGCATCTACATACATAATTGCCAGTGGGCGATGTAACCCTATCCCATAATACATCATGGCACTGACACTGTCACTTGCGCAGGCGCAGTTCATGGCCGCAAGTGACATACACGCCACTGCTATTCCTCCAGGAGATCTGCAGCGCTTGCCACTGATCTCCCAGCTCATCTCCCGCCACCGTGAGGTCAGCAGTGATGCCGCTGATCTCCCAGAGAAATACCAGTGAGTGACAGGCCGCTGGGAGTTCAGCGGCTGGCGCCGCTGATCTGACTGCAGTGGGAGATGAGCGACAGCCAGCTTTAAATCTCCCGCCAATACCGCGCTGCTCAGCTGATTGGTCACGCGCTGCCCGGCGTGCAACCAAACAGCTGAGCAGCACGGTATTGGTGGAAGATTTAAAGTTGGCCGTCGCTGTTCAGCTGATTGGTCGTGTGTCGGGAAGCGCGTGACCAATCAGCTGAGCAGCGCAGTATTGGCGGGAGATTTAAAGACCGCTCAGCTGATTGGTCACGCGCTGGGCGGCACACAACCAATTAGCTGAGCAGCGCTGTATTGGCGGGAGATTTAAAGCTGGCCACCGCTGCTCACCTGATTGGTCGTGCCCCACAGATGTTCATTTCACCGCACTCCCGATGCGATTGCATCGGGCTTATTTCTAGTTCATTATAAGTGCCAATTCCTGTCACTTTACCTGGCTCTTCTCACTGCTTTGGTGCGGTGGCATCAGAGTGATAAAAGGAGTTACTGACAGATGAGTATTGAAAGCTATCATTAACCCCTATATTGATGATGTTCAGTCTTCTATGAGACCCACACATTATCAATCCAGTGAGTGAATAGTTAAAAAACACACACAGAAAAATCCTTTATAAGAAATAAAAAAACATACACACCCTGTTTCACCACTTATTATTCAAAAAACACCCCAGGTCTGAAGCAGTCTAACGTATGACATCCTAAAATGGTCCTGGCTCTGCTACATCGAGACTGCAGCGAACAAGTGTTCTCTTGCTGAAGTCTCTGGGAGACTGACGGCCTCTGGGAGCAGAGGGCTTCCCCGCTGCCAGTGAACTCAAGTGATCCTGCTGCCGGATTGTTGAACAACTGTGCCGCCATGTTCTGCAATCTGGCAGCAGGGTCACCTTATTTCACTCACAGCAGCAGGGAACTCCTTAGCAATATCACTGCTCCCTGCACCCAACAGTGAACATGGCAGCACAGCTGTCCAACAATCCATCTGCAGGGTCAACTGATTTCAATGAAAGCACCAAGAAAGTCCACAGTCCAATCAAAATCACAGACCTGGGCACAATGGGTGGGAGTTCAACACTTAATAACAGATGCCTCTGGGATCACATAGACAGCCCCAGGTAGCAGTGACATCACTGAGGGCTTCCACGCTGTCAGTGAACTCAGGTGACCCACTGCCAGATGTTGGGCAGCTGTGCTACCATGTTCTGCAATCCGGAAGTGTGATTACCTCATTTAACTGACAGTAGGGAAGCCCTCAGTGATGTCACTGCTCCCCATAATTGTCAGTGAACTTAGGTGACCCCGCTACTGGATTGCAGAACATGATGGCCCAGCTGTCCCGACGATCCGGCAGTGGGATCTCCTGATTTCAATTAAATTAGCAGGAAAGTCCTCAGTCCAATCACAAACACACACGCTGCAACAATGGGTGGGCGCACAACACTCAATCACATATACTGTCACAGAGAGTGGGTGTCTGTGATTGGTTGTTGGAGGCCGAGTCCAGTGCATACAGAGGAAAATGAGCAGAACTCTGAAACGGTATGCCTACAACAGAAGAGACTGGGAATAATGCTACTGCTGATTTAATCACTGTTTTCCTTTATTTTACAGTCTTCCCTTACCACCATTTTATAAACATAAAGTCCAGGTTTGTGGTTCGGGTTCAAGTTCTGGACAAGCCAATATCAAAACCAGACTTTAAAAAATTCTGTCTGAACCGGACTTCTGCGGGTTTGCCCATTTCTAATAATAAAGCATATTTTTTTGCCTAGTTTTTAATTTATTTTGTTAATGTGTTCAATGAAATGGTTAAATAGTGTAAACATTTTATAGATTGGTTTGTTTCGGAAGTGTTGATACCAAATATGTGACCTTTTTTGTTTATTTACTTTTTTTCATGAACATATTTGTTACTATCACATTTTTTTCTTTTTGATTTGTTATTTATTTTGGGATTTGTTTTCAATATTCAATAAACTTTTCTTTTAACCCTTTTACTTAGTCACTTTGGAACTTTAACTTTTACTAATCTGATAGCTGTTAAATTGCAATGCAATGTACTGCACCTTTCAGTGTTCGGGTGGAATCACACTGTCCATGTGATATGAGACTAAGTCGGACATGTCATGGATGATTAACTTGGAATGGCCTCCTCCTCTCTGGACGGGAGCGTCAGCTGCTTGTGTTTCTAAGCAGCTCCACACTCCCTTCCTGACAGGGGGGAAGCCATTCCAAGTTAATCATCCATGACATGTCCGACTTAGTCGCATATCACACTGACAGTGTGATTCCAGCCATAGGGTAAAGTCATGCTGGCATCAAATTCGTGCGAGTGCAATGCGAGAAAAACAATGTTAAGCAATCAGTCAGGGAATATCTGCAAATTTTATATCCGATGCACTCAGAGTACATGAAAAATTGCATTATGCTGTGATTGCACACATATATCGTATGTGAATGGCCAATGAAAGTCTATGGGTGTGAGAAAAAAATCACACCACATAAACACTTGATGCATGTGGCAGTGCAAGAAATATGCACACATATCGGCCAAGGCAGGAAATTGCATCACTTGTTCAGCAGACCCTATATACTGTCAAATTACATTCACAAGCCCTGTGACCACCTCCACGGATACAGAGACAGCAAGAAGGCTAGACATGTTACTGTCGAAATGTTGATTGTGCTGGTCCAGGAGCATCCAGAGAAATGGGATTAATGGGACCCTGCCTATGCATATCAGACTCGCCATGAGTCTGCCTAGGCTAGAATTTGTAAATAAATGTTTCCTAGTTATGTGGTGAGTTCTAAATTTCACCGAGTATATAATTATGGTCTGCACCTCAATCTAATTTTTTTTCACCAAAGTCACACATTTAAAATATAATCTTTAATAATACAATGAAAAAGGGGAAAATGGCTCCACAATAAAAAATTACAGTGAAAGAATTAGTAAAGGGGAGGGTCAACTACAATAGCCCTAAACTCTCCCTATTACAGGCTACCTGACAGCAGAATGATTTACTCCCTAATAAATGGGGCAGTGGTGGCCCTGCTCCACGTCGGTTGTCCTTGTACCCCCTATGGGCCCTACATAGGCCCGGGACAGTGCCCCAACATGCTTGCAATATCCTAATTTTAAGTATATTACCACTAAAAAAACACTGGAGTTAGCTTGGCAATATCACTAGGTTGTCACACTCCCTGGAATGCTGATAAATACATAATGCATTGTGTGCTTGGGTGAGGGTCTATCCCACACTGGATATTAGGGACAAGGTAGCTATTTAAAAAAAGAATGGAAATAAATAATTGTCTCTAATTATAACACGTGTCAAAAATGTGAGTCTTATCTCACAAATCCAGAAACTGGCAAATCACTAAAACACCCTTCGGAAATATAATCAGCATGGATTACACATGTCACGTTTCCCCCTCACGGGTTCATCAGGAATGGCTTGTAGGAATACAAAGATCAAGATACAGGACCCTAAGGCACCGAGTAGCCAAGATACAGTCCCCTATCCCTATCCAAATGGAAAAACAGGTGCCACTAAGAGGAGATCTACAGGAATAGCTATTCTCCTTATGGAGATTAATCTGCAGTGAGGGCACTTATAGCCGCAATGCTTGTCTGGAAAATATGCAAATAGTTTCTTCAGAGAGGAATGGATGAACTCTATTGCCACATATTGAAAGTAGCAATACTAAAAGTCAAATTTGACTCTTTAACAAGCCTTTCAATATGACTCAGGATTTATGCCATATCAGAGACCCAATCTGCAGAAAGGGGTTTGCCCCTCATCACACCGAAACATAGCAGAGCAGAAACCTCTAACAATCATCAAAAATAACATGTCAGCTTTTAAGGAAACCTAACAGCGGCCTCTTGACAGGGAACTGAGCTCTCATTTGAAACAAAGTAAGCACAAAACTGACTGTACACACGAAGGCCAGAATGTGTACGACCACTAGTAGGCCCAGAAAATGGTCAGGAGTGCAGCTACAGGCCCCTTGCTTCATCTTGGGACAGTGCCCTTAGGAAATTCCCAGGTCCGTGTCAGGTTGTGGAGGATCACCACTGTCTTGATTATATAGCCAGCATTCTCCATACTCAACTGAATCGTCATCACAAGTATCCTCTATTTCGCACAAAGAATCCCAAAGGCATATTCCACTACCCGCCTTGCTCTAGTGAATCTCTAAGTGAAAATAAACCTGGTATGATTTACATTGCGCTGTGGAAAGAATCCCATAAGATTTGAACCTAATTAGAATCTCAAGCCTCCTCCACCTCCTCCCCGCAAGATGTAACCCCCCCTAGGTTACCAATAAACAGAGAAACAGAGCAACAAGTGGTGAGTGCCATCTTTTTCATCTATCCCAAATGTTGTAAAACCTAATTAGAATGCTTCATCCACTACAAATACATAAGTTACTGGTTCGAACCCAGAACCAGGTAATTGTTGAGTTTGGGGAACATGCAATTCATTGTTGCGCAGCCTCGACCAATTTTAGAGAACTTGACAATTTGTGAATCTCCACGTCCTCCATAGGCCCTAGTATCTACAATTGATGGACCTCCCTAAGTGAAATTATAAATGAAGAGCAGCATAGGAGTGTTTTGTAGCCAGAAACCTATTGAGAAAAAAAAGAAAATTGTGTAAGTTCTTAATATGTTATTGAGATTTAATAGGGTATACTAGCTAGAGTGTTCTTTAGAACCCTGGATGTATTATTTAATGCTTCTAGCTTTTGCAGCTGCCATCATTTTGACACATAAAGGCAAAAATTACCGAAAAAGGGCCAGGGCCACACAAACATTATTTTACTTCATTTCGCAAACCATGGGTGGGGTTGTTGTCAAAAGCAAAAATGTATCCTGATTTATAAGATACTTGCCCTCTGATGGGCCGACTTCGGCTGTCAGCTATATTCATCACTCACTTGGAGTCAGGAAGGAATTTTTTCCCCCAATATGAAGCTTAGTGTTTGCCAAATGTTTTTTTTTTTTTTGCCTTCCTCTGGATCAGCATGTTAAGCTATGGGCTGAACTAGATGGACCTGCAACCTTAGAAACTATGAAACTATGTTACACAGGGCCAAAATACTGTACGTGTTAAAAAATGACATGAGCCTGTGAAGGGTAACATGCACTTGTCCCAAATAGATAAGAGCAGTATTCTTAACTAATTTAAGGTCAGCATAAGGCAACCTGGGAGAATAGTTAGCAGAGCTCTGTGTGAACTTAAAAAGGGCCCAATGGAAAAGAGACACAGAAAATATTTAAAAGGAACAAGCATGTGGCAGAGGGGTTTATGCAAACATAAGCATTATTAAGAGCCATAACTACAGCCATATACATACCTTAGGGTATGCAAAAGCAGCTCCTCCGTGGAAATGCTGGGCCACAAACAAATATCTTTCCAGAGATCAGGAGTTGCGCTTCCTCCAACAGATAATCAAATGTTGACAGGGTCATGCTGCAGTAGGTAAAGAATTTGTCTGGATTGTTTCTGAACTGCTCATAGAGCCGGTGGAAGTGGCCTTTGGTAAGGCATCTTCTGTAACTGGATGGACCCAGAATCGCCGACAAATATAAGAAGACACTACTGAATAGGGATCCCCATAAAGGCTATACACCACCCAACAATGAAGGAGAAACCATTCAATGGGGTTCAGGGTAAAAAAGGAAGACATGTTGAGCCACACACACAAATTTAACAGAAAAAGCAGTATCTGGCAGATTTCTATGGCTTAAATATTCAAATTATTTCTGTGCTCCCATTGTGGGGAAAGAGGTAGGGACTTTTTACATGACTACACATGATGGCCTGTTCAGATTTCACCTAATGGCATACCAATAGTTTTATTACCCCTTAAAATCGTACCGAGAATATTGATTGTTTACAAATTACTTACGGATTGCACTGGGACTACAAATCGCACACTCGCATCACACACACATCACACTCGCATCACACTCGCATCACACTCACATCACACTCACATCACACTTGCATCATACTCACGTTACACTTACATTACACTCGCATGACCATACGGAAGACTGTCATGCAACTGGCATTCATCTAAATTGCTCCGATTACTCATACACTAGGGGGTCTTTACAATTACACTGACAAAACGCTTTTTAGCATTTGGCTTTCTCTAACAGGCCATCATAGCTTGCAAGCCCAGATATTATGGCTATGGTCACACTTGGCAGTCCGTTTTTAAGCCTTTTCGAACCAATTTCTGTTTTTGGAGATTGTCATGATTGGATCCCAACAACACTATGCATTAACACTATGCTTTAATGCATGGTACCTATATGTACCATGTGTTAACGGATGTGTTTCCCATAGGGCCCCATGGTAAAAAAACGCTATGCGTTTTTTTACTGCACTCAAAAACTCTGCTAGCTGCATTTTTTAGCAGTGAATTTTGACACTGCGTTTTTTGCATGGGAGCCTATGGATCCGTTAAAGCCATCAGTTTTTCAAGAATTCTAAGTTGAAAAACTGATGCTTTTAGCGGATCTAAGGCTCAAGTGTGACCCCAGGCTATTTGACAAAGGGTTGCCATGGAAATTATCAGCAGCACGCCATTACATTGCAGTTGTGCCAATCGTGTGCTCCACACAGCAGAGATCAGGCTGCGGTCCCCGGCTGCACACAACAGGGACCGGGGCGGAGGACTTAATCTGGACTGCACAAAGGGTGAGCGGCACACACATGCAAATGCATTGGGTACCCTCCTGCACTGACACAGTGTGCCGGAATCACTTTCACAGCAGAGGATTCGGCACATTGTATCAGTGCACTCAGGACCTCTGTTTTGCAGAGATGGTGGGTGGTGATATTAGGAGCCCTGGGGGTGGCATCCAATAGTGTACAGTGGGGAGGGGTCGGCCAGTAGGAGCCCTGGATTGTGGCCGGCCATAGTTAGAGTGGGGGAGGGACAGGGCCTGTAACGTCCTGGGGGTGGCTGGCCATACTGGGCATAGGAGAGGGGCATGATTGCTTGAGACTGGGAGGAAACAACCAGTTCTCATTTCCATGCACAATCACGCCCCTTGGACGTTTCCTGCCAACTGCAAATATGTGTTATCTAGGAAACCCTGTAAAATGTTGACAACATGTATATTGCAGAATGTCAAAATTTTGCAGCCTAGATACACATATGAAATATAGCAAACGCCCAGACAACCCCTTTAGATGCTGCATCCGCTATTGATCACATCATTTAGAGAGTAAAACAACTAAAAGTGGCACGGGCATTGGCCCTGGCTGTGACAGATGGAGCTCTGCTATTACTTAAGCCAAGCTCCCGGCGGCCTATGTGCCCATATGATCACCATGATGTACCCATACATCATAGGTTGGGAAACCAAATGTAAAGAAGACTAAAAGTCTCTGGGCTCTATTTTATTTTTTTATGAAATCATTAAGGTGTCTTATCTCCTTATACAAGCAAAGGAAACTTATCAATAACCTTAAATGTGATAGAAGAATTTATAAATTCTTAAATTCGTAAATATAGAGTAATATTTGATAACTGTTACCATATAGCCCTGGCTTTATCATCATAATTGGGAAAAAAATTGAATCTGTATAAATACAGACATAGGTTAAAAAGTCTTAAATGCTTCCTCCATAGAAAGTCAATAAATACATTTATTGCAATATCTCAGTACATTTAAATCTAGAGCTTTATTAGGATTACATTTTCAGTCAAAAATGATGTAAATTCATTTTGCACTAATTATACAGTATAATTAAAATTTTATGCATTTTAACTGGAAACTTGAAGCAGTGAGCAATTATCAAAAATAAATTGCTTGTCAGTGAAATGAGATTGTTTACAAAACAAAGTATTTGTAATAAATAGAATATTGTGTAAAAGTAAAAAACTGTCTGAAATTACAAACATTTTTCCAGGTAAAAAATATTTATACCGTGTTAGCCAGTAGATAGAAAAATATTGGAATCTGAGAGTTCTCAGTGGTTGATACCTTTTCATGGCTAACTGAACAGATGGTAAAAAATAGCAAGCTTTTGGGACAGTTCAGGCTTCTTCTTCAGGCTTAATAATGACACATTCTTAGCAAACACATATGTATATACTAGATGGTGGCCCGATTCTAAAGAATCGGGTAGTGTAGAGTCTATATATAGTTTATTTAGTAATAGTTAGGGGAGTGCGGTGAAATTAATTGTGTGTATACAGGTGGCTCAGTGGGTAGCAGAGTATACGGTGGCTCAGTGGTTAGCAGTGAGTGCGGTGGGTGAGTGGTTAGCAGTGAGTGCGGTGGCTGAGTGGTTAGCAGTGAGTGGGGTGGCTCAGTGGGTAGAAGTGAGTGGGGTGGCGCAGTGGTCAGCAGTGAGTGGGGTGGCGCAGTGGTCAGCAGTGAGTGCGGTGGCGCAGTGGTCAGCAGTGAGTGCGGTGGCGCAGTGGTCAGCAGTGAGTGCGGTGGCGCAGTGGTCAGCAGTGAGTGCGGTGGCGCAGTGGTCAGCAGTGAGTGCGGTGGCGCAGTGGTCAGCAGTGAGTGCGGTGGCGCAGTGGTCAGCAGTGAGTGCGGTGGCGCAGTGGTCAGCAGTGAGTGCGGTGGCTGAGTGGTCAGCAGTGAGTGCGGTGGGCAGTGGTCAGCAGTGAGTACGGTGGGGCAGTGGTCAGCAGTGAGTGCGGTGGCGCAGTGGTCAGCAGTGAGTGCAGTGGCGCAGTGGTCAGCAGTGAGTGCGGTGGCTCAGTGGTCAGCAGTGAGTGCGGTGGCTCAGTGGTCAGCAGTGAGTGCGGTGGCTCAGTGGTCAGCAGTGAGTGCGTGGGGGTCAAGTGGGTCAAGAGGGGAGGCGGGACAACAGGCTGGAGGGGCAGAGGCTGGAGGGGGCAGAGGAAGGAGGGGGCAGCAGGCAAGGCTGGAGGGGGCAGAGGCTGGAGGGGGCAGAGGCTGGAGGGTGCAGAGGCTGGAGGGTGCAGAGGGCAGGGGAGGAGCAGAGGAGGGAGGGGGCAGAGGGAGGGGAGAGAGCTGAGGGCGGCGGAGGGGGGCAGAGGCCGGAGGGGGCAGAGAGGCTGGAGGGCAGAGGGGGCAGAGAGGCTGGAGGGCAGAGGCCAGAGGGGGCAGAGAGGCTGGAGGGCAGAGGCCAGAGGGGGCAGAGAGGCTGGAGGGCAGAGGCCAGAGAGGAGAAGAGGCTGGAGGGCAGAGGCCAGAGGGGGCAGAGAGGCTGGAGGGCAGAGGCCAGAGGGGCAGAGAGGCTGGAGGGCAGAGGCCAGAGGGGGACAGAGGCTGGAGGGCAGAGGCCAGAGGGGGCACAGAGGCTGGAGGGCAGAGGCCAGAGGGGGCACAGAGGCTGGAGGCAAGGCAGAGGGCACAGAGGCGGGGCAAGAGGCAAGGGCACAGAGGTGAGGGCAGAGGCCAGAGGGGGCACAGAGGCTGGAGGGCAGAGGCCAGAGGGGGCACAGAGGCTGGAGGGCAGAGGCCAGAGGGGCACAGAGGCTGGAGGGCAGAGGCCAGAGGGGGCACAGAGGCTGGAGGGCAGAGGCCAGAGGGGGCACAGAGGCTGGAGGGCAGAGGCCAAGAGGGGGCACAGAGGCTGGAGGGCAGAGGCCAGAGGGGTCACAGAGGCTGGAGGGCAGAGGCCAAGGGGGCACAAGGCTGGAGGGCAGAGGCCAGAGGGGGCAGCAGAGGCTGGAGGGCAGAGGCCAGAGGGGGCAGAAGGCTGGAGGGCAGAGGCCAGAGGGGGCAGAGAGGCTGGAGGGCAGAGGCCAAGGGGGCACACAGGCTGGAGGGCAGAGGAGCGTGTGGGTCTGGAGACTCACCGCGGGCCGCGCGTCGGGTGTAGGAGGAGAGGAGGGGCGGGCAGAGGTGCAGGAGAGGAAGTCCCGCCCTCCCTCCTCTCCAGTGGCGCGGCGGGGAGCACGGGTACCCTGAGGGTGTGTGTGGCCCCCCGAGGTGGTGGGCAATGGGCCCCCCCTGCCCCCCCGGTATGTGCGCTAGTGTGTGGAGGGCAGAGGGTGGAGGGGAGTGGCTGGAGGGCACACGGAACTTCCGAGATCGGAACGTTCCTGTGCCGGTGCCTGTACCGGGCTGCGCGCGGCTACTCTGCACTGGCTGACGTCACCAGGCCAGGGCGAAGACCATCACGGAAGTAGCCTTCGGCTTTTTTCCGGAAGTGGCCTTCGGGTTTTATATATTAGATACATATACAGGGTTGAATAAGCAGGGCATAGTGGTCTGTGTTGGGAGGGGATAGAAGAAAAGCATTTGGACAATAAATACCAGAGTTCAGAGATAAACACGTGTGATAGTTTTTTGATTAGTGATCCAAGATTTTAAATGTCCTTAATTGATGTAAAAATATATAAATCTATGTGACGCATTTATTCCTGTTCTGAATGTGTGCAAGGTCAACATTAGTTTATATTCCCAGACTTTTCTAATTCTTTGAGCTTTGAAGTTACCTTTCAAAACTACTATTTTCATATCCATCATGGTGTGATCAGGGCTACAAAAGTGTTTAGACACAGGCAAATTTGTCCTTCTGTCCCTTATTGTGTGTCGATGAGAGTTCATCCTAGTTGTGAGTTGTTGCCCTGTCTCCCCTACATACAGGTTCCCACACGCACATTTTGTACATGTAATTAAATAGACCACATTGCTTGTGGTGCAGCTGAAGTTACCTGGGATCTTGTAGTCCTGATGTGAGCCAGGAATCTTTATCCTGTCCATTGTCATTATAAATGGGCAGGTTTTGCACCTGTTCTGGTTTCAGCAAAAGGTTCATGTTATTTTTGGAGCGGACAGTGAGCTTCTGACAACGATGCTTTTTAGATTCGGTGCTGCCTAAAACACAAAAGTGGGGGGTCTGGAAATAATGATTTTAGTCGGGCATCTTTTTGTAGTAGTGGTTGTAGTTTCCGGGCAGCTCCTCTTAACACCTCCAGATTTGGATTGTAGGTGACTACAATGTAGGCTAAAAACCTACAACTCTGCCCTTCATCTCGCCAAACAGACCTACTTCCCCACCCCGATCTCCTCAATATTGAACAACTAAAAGAAACTCTTTGACACCTTTCACTCTCTCCTCAGTCCGAAAGTGCAAGCCCCTACCACTGACCTCTGTGCTGATGATCTAGCTTCTTACTTCACAGAGAAAATAGAAAACATCCGTCAGGAAATCATCTCCCCATCCTTCAAGTACTGTTACTCCCATCAGTCCCCACATCCCCTCTGGCTCACTCTCCATTTTTGACCCAGTCACAGAAGAAGAAGTCTCCAGGCTCCTCTCGTCCTCACGTCCGACTACATGCACCACTGACCCCATTCCCTCACACCTATTCCAGACCCTCTCTCCAGTGGTCACCACTCACTTAACCACAATCTTCAATCTCTCCATCTCTACTGACATCTTCCCCTCCTCCTTCAAACACTCTATTTCTCCACTACTAAAGAAAACGTCCCTTGACCCATCCTGCACAAATAACTTTAGACCTGTCTCCACTCTCCCCTTCATCTCAAAACTCCTGGAGCGCCTGGTCTACACTCGCCTCAAATATTACCTCTCCACTCACTCTCTTTTAGATCCATTACAGTCTGGCTTCCGCCCCTTACACTCTACAGAATCTGGCCTTATCAAAGTGACCAATGACCTTCTGACAGCAAAACATAATGGTGACCACTCTCTGCTTATCCTTCTTGAACTTTCTGCAGCTTTTGTCACAGTTGACCACCATCTCCTACTCTCTATGCTACACTCCATTGGCATCAAGGACACGGCTCTCTCCTGGTTCTTTTCCTATCTCTCTGATCGCTCTTTCAGTGTATCATTTGCTGGCTCCACTTCCTCCTCTTTCCTCTCACTATTGTGGTCCCTCAGGGCTCAGTCCTTGGACCTCTTCTCATCTCTCTCTACACAGCCCCGATTGGACACACCATCAGCAGATTTGGCTTCCAGTACCATCTTTATACTGATGACACACAACTATACACTCCCTTGACCTTACTCCTGCTCTAATAAAGAACACCAATGACTGTCTAACCGCAGTTTCCACTATCATGTCCGCTCTCTATCTGAAACTCAACCTTTCAAAACTGAACTTCTTCTCCTCCCACCCTCTACCAACCTCCCTAAACCTGACATTTCCCTCTCGGTGTGCGGTACCACGATGACGCCTAGTCAGCAGGCTCGCTGTCTGGGTGTTATGTTTGATGCTGATCTCTCCTTCACCCCATATATACAATCTCTCACCCGCTCCTGTCGCTTGCACCTGAAAAATATCTCCAGAATTCGTCCTTACCTCACAATGGAAACAACTAAAACCCTCACCGTGGCCCTGATCCATTCCCGCCTTGACTACTGTAACTCTTTATTAGCTGACCTCCCCCGCAGTAAGCTTTCCCCTCTCCAGTCTATCCTCAATGCAGCAGCCAGGATCACCTATGTAGCAAACCATTACTCAGATGTTTCTGCTCTGTGCAAGTCACTGCATTGCCTGCCCATACACTATAGAATCCTATTCAAGTTGCTTGTTGTCACCCATAAAGCTATTCATGGTGCCGCACCTGCCTACCTCTCTACCCTCATCTCTGTCTACCACCCCACCCGTCCCCTTCGCTCTGAATGTGACCTCAGACTAACATCGGCATTAATCCGAACCTCCCATTCCCGACTCCAAGACTTCTCTCGAGCTGCACCAATCCTCTGGAATTCTCTACCCCAAGAAATTAGGATCATCCACAACTTGCATAGCTTCAGACGCTCCCTAAAAACACACCTCTTCAGGGAGGCCTATCATTCTCCCTAACAGTAGTCATTTAGACATAAGATTCATTGTTATAAGCCCCTGTACTTTGTGTTCTCATCCCGTCTTAGATTGTAAGCTCCTTCGAACAGGGTCACCTTTATTTTTTGCCTTTTTATTGTATTTCCTACATTGATTCTATGTTTATTGTATGTAACTCCTGTTCTGTATTACTTACCATTCTGTATTGTATATTTTTCTTATACGTACCATTGTACTGTAAAGCGCTGCGGCATATGTTGGCGCTATACAAATAAAGTTTTTTTATTATTATTATTACTACAAGAGGGACCCGGTTGCTTTCTTCTTTAGATTTATAATGTAGGGGATGATTCTTTGATATTCTGGTGCTTCATGTAATTTGGTTTTCCATTGCTCTTGGATGGTAGCCCTGATTCAAAAAGTTCTTTCTGAGGGTCCGATGATGATTGTCTCTATCTGCAGGGTTGGAACATATCTGATTGTATCTGATGGCCTGGCTTTACACAATACAGTTTTTTATGTGTTTTGGGTGAAAACTGTCCCAATGAATATATATTGGACGGTCAATAGACTTCCGGTACAGGGATGTCTCTACTTCCTTATTCTGTAGCTTGATGATGGTGTCCAGAAAGTTTATTTCAGTTTAAACATTTTCCAAACATTCTCCTCACTAGTTCTATATGGTTATTTTTTCTTTTACACTTCAGGTAATAGAGTTGGCACTCTAGGCTTGGGTGGATGCTTCTTGTGGTATGGAATATTATGCCACAATATACTTTGAGGAAAACTATTAAATTTGATAGAAGAAAAATTAAATAGCTTAATTAAAATACCAGACGCATATGTCACTCCACATGTAGCATAATCGCCTATGTTTTGGTCATGGGCTTAGTTGAAACAAACATCCTGAAATGTCTGTCCATTTCAAACTTATTGCACAAAGGTTTTGGACAGTTGTTCAAAAATTTTGCAAAAGGATTGATGTATGGGGGAGGTTCCTTACAAAAGTGGGGCTACATTTCAGCAAAAGGAGTTGGGAATTGAATATACATTAATGGAGTCTGTAATTCGGGTCGCAGCCGGGTACAATGGATACAGTTCACAGATAGTAACCCGGTCCCTTATGAGCTCTCCGGCTGAGGTCGCATCGAGCTCCCAGCCATCCCAGGCTAGGCCGTGTAATTACCTCACACGGCCCCTGGAGCTCTTGACCTGTCCGGTCGTTAAAATGCTGCTGCTTCAGCTTCAGGCCAAAACTCTCCACAGGGAACCCCACCCTGTCTCCTAGCCATGCTTTTAAACCTGTGTCTCCTTCCAGGGAAACCTGCAAAACCTGGAGCAGAGGGAGCGGACCGTCCCTCTTTCCTACACCCTATACCGGGCTCAATATGTGACAGTGTGCATTCTGGGGGAGACATAGCGCCCCTCGCATATGATCCCCCGCACTGTCTCACAGCTCGCATACATTTGGATGCCACCTCTCCCCAGAAGTGTCACAGCGGAGCAATCTCAGACCACACTTATTGACCCCGTTCTCATTCCATTTCCCCTTTCAGGATGTATGGCATCGTTCACACACTGTCTCCCTTCAGTCACACACAGAACCTCTCTTAGGCTCTCCCACAGCAAAGCATTCTCCATACTGGCTATAGTATCTCTCTATGTGTCAAACAAAGACTCCATCTTAACATCTGGGACACACCCATGGGTGGAAACATGTGTTAAGGCAGACACACCTGTCTTTCACAGCACTGTTAACCTTGCCCTGAATGCCTTAAAATCATGTGGTACTACAGGTCCCAGAGAAACCTCCAGATTATGACACAGAGCACATTAGGGCATTTAATGATGATGTCCATAACGTGTAATAACGCAAAGTCATTGTGTTCAACAATCCCCTGATGACAAGAGAACCATAGATATGCGTTGGGATGTCAATTGAGCTGACATAAGCACTAGATGAGGTGACACTGATTAAGGTCCCCACCGAGGATGCAGGTTGTCTTTGATGTCACCATATGGTAGAAGATCTCCAGACAAGTGGTGAGATCTTTCCAGTTTTTCTACCTTTTATATTGGCTGAACACATGTAACAAACACCATAGAGGCTGCTGACTTTGTAACTGTTGAGAGTGTTATAGCACTAAGAAGTGCACCGATTACTACTACTATCACTACTGAGTAACAATTAGCGTTATTGTCTACAGGTCTCCAATGGCCTTCCCTGTGTGTGTTGATTTTAACCTGTGCCTGCCTCCTCTGGCCCTTTTTGACCTTAGTGGTCATTTGAGATATGTGGTTATGCACTATATATGACTTTGTTTTTAACTATCTGTGTTCCTGTGAGGATTTTATCACTCATAATTAAAAGTTATGTTTCAAGTGCTTCTTTTTTTAGGTCAAACCTCCTGTATATAGTTACAACGATTTGTGATGGTGAAGACCGTGACTTGCTACAAAATACATTCTTCCATAAAAATTAGGACTCTCTATGGGAAACATACTGACAGAACCAGTGCTTGCATAGCTGACGTTATACCAGGAATGAGGGAAAATAATTTATTTTTTCTTCTCTGTTTGCCTTTATGCCCTTCTGCTCATCTCCTTATGTGCACATACAAATCTCCTTTTAACTCCATTAGACTGTGCTTCTAGAAAGGAAGGAAAAAAATATTTATTTGCAAAATAGGACAATTAAAATTCATAATTAAAATAAACTGTAGATCAATATAAAAGACACAACTAATGAAGCAATTTTTATTTTCCTAATAATACTTAATCTTTCATGTTACATAGCAGATAAAAATAGCACAAAAAAGGAAAAAAACAAACAGGGTTAACAAGAGATGAAAAAATAGAATTAATAAGGGACTGCATATTAAAATAGTCTAAGTACAACATAAATAGCATTAATTACATGAAGGAATTACAAGGATTAATTAAGATTAAATGTTTTTCATGATTTTCTAAAAAAAATTGAAATAATGTGGTAATTTATAAAACAACTATCATAGAAAGGAATTATCAGAGAGAGCTTTCTTAATAAATCTAAGTGGTAAATTTTAATCAAAGAAATGTTCAGCAAGCATCCAAGACTTGTATTCACTAAGCTGTTTAGGATGCTGTATCACCTTCTCTTCAGATTGAGTTGAACTCAGTCATTTTATTAAGATTTCCATAATTTTCAAGAACTTTTGTGCTTAAGAGCACTCGCTGGTCACCAATAATACATTAACTTCAGTGCAATCATAGCTGATGTAAAGAATATCAGAATTGAGGTCATGGTTGTTTATTACTGTCAGATAGTGCTATTTCCATATTATTTAACATACCATGAAGATTGCGTACTCCCCCTAAGGAAGATACAGAATATGGATAGATTAAATATACATTGAGAAACCTGATCCAGACTTTAATAGATGTTCTGAGTGGGTGAATGTATACAATTTGACCAGAAAATATTGGCCACATAACTTTGCTTTTGGTACCTTTCTTCTTTGAGTGTATCGAAAGGGGTGAACAAATCTGTTGCAATTCATAACATAGTATTAATTGTCTGTACAAGCGCTAGTTTAAAAGGGTTTTTCTAAGGCTCCTTTCACATAAGCGGTATTGCAAATTCGCCATAGATCCGGCAGATGTCACTGCACATGCCGGATTTACCACGTAATTGTCGACTTGCATCACCAATCCGGCAAGCCCCTTTCATCTCTATGGGGCTTGCGGTCAAGTGCGGCAAGTGTGGATATTGTTGAATCCAGCAGATCCGGAACTTGCGGCCGTGCAATAAAACCACGCTAGCAGCATTTGTTGTGCGGGGCTGCAATTGCCTCAAGTACCGAATTCAGCAATACCACACTTGCTGCACCGTCTGCAAGCGCCATAGAGAATGAATGGGGCTTGCCAGATCGGTGCCGTATGTGGTAGATCCGGCAGGTGAGGTGACATATGCTGGATCTACCGCAAAATTGCAATATCGCTGATGTGAAAGCACCCTTAGCTATCATATTGATGACTTATCCTTAACCACCGCTAATCAGTAAAGGTTTTATGGGTTTGACCCCATCAATTTTAGAATGAAAGCTTGTAACTGGAATAGGTCAAAAACCTTTCATAACGGGAAACTTTCATAAAATTTCATCCTGAAAACCATTTGTGCTCTATCACTGATAAAGTGAAATATTTCCAGATTATAAAATACTGTAAAAGAGTAAAGAAAACTTTGAGAATCTATATTTACTATAAAAACATGCAACCCTTTCTTAATCCCTCAACTCTACGTGATGAATATATCTGTCTTGCAGAGGATCCATGTGTACAGAGCAAGTTAACTATGTTTTAACTGCTGTTGTAAAATACTTAACCCCTTCACCACCCGGTGAGTTTTTGTTTTTCTTTTTTTGCTCCCCTGCTTCCAAGAGTCATAACTTTTTTATTTTTCCATCAATACAGACATATGAGAGCTTGTTTTTTGTGGGACCAATTGTACGTTCAGATACAATCATTTATTTTACCATATAAATACCAAGTACAGAAAATGGGAAAATAATTCCAAGTGCGGTGAAATGGCAAAAAAAGTGAGCTACATGTTTGTTTTTATTTGCCATGATCACTATTTGGTAAAACTGGCTATGATATGTGATGCCTCTGGCATACGATTCGTAGATACCAAACATGTATATTTTTACTGTTATCTAAGTGGTGAAAAAAACATTCAAGTTTTAAAGAAAAAAAAGAATGCACCTTTGCGCCATTTCTGCGCCCCATAGTGTCCTCATTTTAGGCATCTGGGTTGTGTCATGCTTATTTTTGCGTCTTGAGGAACTTTCTATGATACCATCTTTGGTAATCGCTGTTTATCGCCATTATAGCATTTTAAGCAAGTTGAGTGACCAAAAAACGAATTTTGGCGTTGGAATCTTTTTTCCGTTACACATTTTATGGCTCTCATTAATTGATTTATATATTCATAGATCTGCGTTTCTGAATGCAGTGATACCAAATATGTGTATTTTTAAATACATTTATTTTGATGGGGGAAGAGGGGGTGATTTAAACTTGTGTTTTTTTTCATATTTCTAAAACTTCATTTTTTTATTCATTCTTGATTTACACTGCCCCACAGTATGCCACCCTGCTGCAGCATCCGTTTCCTTGTGCCATGTCCCGATGCTGCAGCACATCGGGACATGGCACTTGGTTTCACTTCATGGTTGCCAGCGTTGCCAACCATTGACAGTAAGCAACCCTGATAGCTTCTGGTTCAGACCAGGACCCAGGGCTATCAGTGACTTTGAAGGGAACGCATGATCCCGGCATGGCAGTTTTGGATCTCGCTGTCAGTGAATGACAGCGGATTCGAACGATTAACAGCACTGATCGGATTGCGGATCTGTTTGCTGCTGGAAGCCCCACATTTCAGCTGATGAGATCAGCTGAGATGTCGAGTGAATGATGTGAGCTCCTCGCCATTATGTCAAGGGTCAGGAAAGGGTTAAAGTGTTAACGCCATTTAAATTTTTATTTAATAATAATGTAGAGCAAGTGATTATGATAAACTTTCAATATATTTCATAAGAAATATGTAACAAAAGCTTTCAAAAGCTTTTCAGAAGATGTCCCCTAGGCTGATTCTAAACCAGAGATATGCTGGTTGTCAGGGAAATCCAACTTCAGATCCACATGATTACAGCCATATAAGGATGGGTCTACACAGCGTTCACACTACAGTTGATCAGAGTTTCATGTTACCTCAAGTAGGGACAGTGCTGAGTTCAGGCTGCGGCACACAGCTCCTGTGATATCTGACTCTCTCTCTATTCACATCGCTCTGCTCTGTGCAATCAGCTGAGGAGATGTGTGGGGGCCATCAGCTAAAAACACCGAGCAGAGCCAATGTGAATGGAGAACAGTCAGATAAGGTCACAGGAGTTGTGTGCTGACAGCCTGAGCTCAACATACTCTCTGCCTAAGGTAACCTCAGACTCTGATCAGCCTTAGTGTGAATGCTGAGTAGGCTCCTCCTTATATAGCCGTATTGTGTTGAGCTGAAGACAGATTTCCCTGACAACTAGCATATGTCAGATTTAGAAACAATAGAAAGGGGGAAATCCACTGTAAGGTTTTCTTGCAAACAAAAAGTGAGGAGAGCAGCGGCACTCAGGAGATCTTTTTTACATACCGGCTTTATTGTGCTTTTTCAAGTTACATCTTAGGTGCAGGGCAGGGAGGTGCAGGGGGAGCAACGGTCCGTTTCGCGGACTTCCGCTTCAACAGACCTCTTGAAGCGGAAGTCCGTGAAACGGACCGTTGCTCCCGCTGCACCTCCCTGCCCTGCACCTAAGATGTAACTTGAAAAGCACAATAAAGCCGATATGTAAAAAAGATCTCCTGAGTGCCACTGCTCTCCTCACTTTTTGTTTGCAAGATTAACCCTTCAGCTGAGCAACAGGATTTCACTAACGCCGCTGTACGACACGAGAGACTCTAAGCAGGTCAGTGCCCGGTTCCTTCTCCATTTGCCACTTCTGTAAGGTTTTTGAAACATTTTCTTCCACATTTCACTTATGAAAAATATTTGCAAGTTTATTATAATCGCTTGCTCTACATTAGTATTAAATACAAATTTAAACACCAGTTACGCTTTAATGGTCCCTGTCAAACCTTGAAAGTATCATTTACCCCCTTGACCAACCTGTGATTTTAATTTTTTTGTTTTTTCCTCCCCTTCTTCCAGGAGCCATAGGCCTTGTTCACACATACCATCCATTTTTGCCTTAAATCTGTTTTTGGGACCATTTTGGACATTTGTATTCTAAGTCCAAAAACGCATATGCATTAATACATGTGTGTGCTTTTTTTTTTTTTTAAAAATTGTAATTTCACAGCATGATTTCTCTGGTTGGTAGTATGAGTTCGTAGATACCAAACATGTATACTTTTACTTTTATCTAAGTGTCGAAAAAACATTCAGGAATTTGTAAGAAGAAATTTTGTCATCATTTTCCGAGACCCATAATATTCTCATATTTGTGTTGTATAATTTTACAATAAAATACTTATGGCAATGCTGAATAATGCATGTAATCATTGTATTATTCTACACTATGTTCTGTTACTTAAATTATTGCAATGCGAAACATAAGGTGAATCGATTTAAAATTCATGCCACTGTTAAGCTTTAGCTCCTGTGCAGAGATGATTATTAGATAAAAAGTCACTAGGAAAAAATTAAGCTTCGGTCGTGAACAAAAATATCTGCTGGTTCATAAGAATGAGAGATAATTATATCCACTACATTGTAGGAAGCTAACATCTGTCCTAAATGTTTTACCGACTTTAATTTGATTGCGTTGCTTGACCTACAGTAGACACCTACACAAATCTTTCAGTTGGAGAGTGGAAGAAACACACTCCGATATCCTTAACATAAATATTGTTACTAGGGAAACTACTTAGTTCAGCTATTATTGTCAACTGTTTTCATTTATTATCCGTTTTGTGCGAAGATTAAAACACAGTAGAACATCGAGAAGAGAACAAAAGCAAATCATCTCTTTCATAAAGGCTGTCATATGGATGCTCAATTACTATATTCCTCTGACCAAGGTTAACAAACATTATTAGCTGGTACTGAGATGAAGCCTGGGAATGTGTTGTAGGAAAAAATGGTTTCATTTAAACATACAACCAATAACTGATCCCAGTTACTATATTTATTCTAATTAAGACAACCACATACCTCTAAGAGTATGACTTATTTATATATCGCCTTAGTGGAAAAATTTCAGATACGCCATTCTAAGACATATATATTGCACAACCCATTCAATAAAGTTAAATCTTCATATATTTTTAACCCTTCACCCACGAGCCTGTTTTGACTTTCCTAACCCAGCCATTTATTGCAATTCTGCCCAGTGTCACTTTTTGAGGTAATAACTCTGGAACGCTTCAATGGATCTCAGTGGTATTGAAACTTTTCATGACATATTAGCGTTTACGTTAGTGGTAAATTTAGGGTGAATGTTTTTGCGTTTATTTGCAAAAAAATCAGATTTTGAAATGTTTGAAAATTTAGCAGTTTGTAATTTTTATACTTCCGGTTAATTTTCCATAGAGAAGCAGCACTCGGTTATCCTCTGTTCCTAGCGGTTTATTGTGCAAACATAATCACATCACAGGGTGTGGGTCACAGGTGGGAGGACGGAGGGTTGTGATACTACGGCAGTTTTGTGCCGCAAGTGGCGCTTCAGTGGGTGCAATCCTTGGAGGATTGCACCAGCCGAATTGCCACTTGCGGCGCGAAACGGCTGTAATATCAAGACCCCCGTCCTCCCACCCGTGACCCACACCCTGTGATGTGATTATGTTTGCACAATAAACCGCTAGGAACAGAGGATAACCGAGTGCTGCTTCTCTATGAAAAATTAACCGGAAGTGACGTCGCGCTACACTAAGGAAGTGTGCACCGGTGTATTCTGTCAGCGTCGATGTGAGGAAAGCGTCCGGACACCCTGGGGCTGCCAAGAAGCCCAGGTAATAAGCTGCTCACCCAGGACCCTGATGATTAAAAGGGACACCGACCCTAAGTAGTGCTGGCCACCGGTTCATAACTGTAATTTTTATACTGTTAAACTAGAATGTAATATGACACAAAATAGCTAATAAGTAACATTTCCCCCATGTCTACTTTACAGCAGCACAATTTTGGAAACAAATTTTTTTTTTAGAAGGTTAGAAGGGTTCAAAGTTCATCAGCAATTTCTCATTTTTCCGGCAAAAATTTACAAAACCATTTTTTAGGGACCACATCACATTTGAAGTGACTTTGAGGGATGTATATGACAGAAAGCACACAATAGTGACACCATTCTATAATCTGCACCCCTCTGACTGCTCAAAATTACATTCAAGAAGTATATTAACCCATCAGATGATACACAGGAACAAAGCAATGTTGAAGGAAAAATGAAAATGTTACTTTTTTTTAAACAAAAAACTTACTTCAGCATCAAATAAAGCATTTTCACAATGGTAGCAGGAGAAAAGGCATCATATAACTGGCCATGTTCACACACATGCGTTTTTTTTGATCATCTCTGCGTTTTTGGGCTGTTAAAAAAAACGCAGGTGCGTTAACGCAGGGTACATTTGAGTGTAGCTGCGTTTTTCAGCTCCATTTGCATTTTTTACCCCTAGTCCAAAAAACGCTGCATGCAGCGTTTTTGGGTGCTGTAAAAAAACGCATGTGCGTTTTTCCAAAAACGCATGCGTTTTTTTAACATGGGGCCCTATGGGAAATGCATGCAGAAACGCATGGTACATTAGTACCTTTTAGTGCCATTCAAAAACGCATGCGTTTCCCATAGAGGCCCATGTTAAAAAAAACGCATGCGTTTTTGAAAAAACGCACATGCGTTTTTTTAACATGGGGGCCCTATGGGAAACACATGCGTTTTTAAAAGGCACATTTATGCACCCTGCGTTAACGCTTGCGTTTTTGCCTGCGTGTTTGGTGAAAAAATGACTAAGTCCAAAAACGTGGCAAATCCTTTCAGACACACAAGGGACATTTTTTAGCACTCTTAAAAAAACGCAAGTGCTTTTAAGAGTGCTAAAAAAAATGCAAATTGTGTGTGAACATAGCCACTGTTGGATAGTTTTTCTTCAGTAGGTTGATATCCCATATGTGGCACAAAACCATATGCACGTGGTGCACGTCAGGGCCCGGAACAGAAGTGTAAACCCCCCAAGTAAGGCTGGGGTTACACATAAGGCTGGGGTTACACATAGAAATCCGTTTTTGGAAGTCATTTTCATCACCAATCCGTTTTTTATAGGGTGCTTTTTGTGTCTCCTGCACTCCTGAACGTTTTTGGACTTTTCATTAAAAAAACGCATGCGCGAACGCATGCGCAAACGCAAGTGCCAAATATGGCATGCGTTCGCGCATGCGTTTCCCACAGGGCCCCATGTTAAAAAAAACGCATAAAAACGCATGCGTTTTTTAACTGATGCCAAAAACGCTGTTTACTGCGTTTTTGGCTCAAAAACGGACAGGGCAATGTTTTGAGCTCCAGAGAAAAACGCACAGGGTGTTTATTACACCCAATGCGTTTTTCTGTCAGTTTTTGGACTTAGAAAAAAAAAATGACAAAACTGAAGCCAAAAACTGACTGAGGGCTTATGTGTAACCCCAGCCTAAGCCCTCAGTCAGTTTTTGGCTTCAGTTTTGTCATTTTTTTTTTCTAAGGCTGGGGTCACAGTACCATTTTTCACATGCATTTTTGGAGACCTGCGTTTTCAAAAACGCATGTAAAAAACGCACCCATAGGCCCCCATGTTAAAAAACGCATGCCCTAATAGCCAAAAAGCATGTGTGACTGTCCCATGCGTTTTTGGAGCATATCCAAAAACGCATGCGTTTTTGTAGAAAACGCATGCGTTTTTATAACAGGGGTTCCTATGGAAAACGCATGCAAAAACGCATGTACAGTTAGCACCTTTTAGTGCCATTCAAAAACGCATGCGTTTCCCATAGGAGCCCATGTTAAAAAAACGCATGCGTTTTTCCGGAAACGCATGCGTTTTTTTAACATGGGCTCCTATGGGAAACGCATGCGTTTTTGAATGGCACTAAAAGGTGCTAACTGTACATCCGTTTTTGCATGCGTTTTCCATAGGAACCCATGTTATAAAAACGCATGCGTTTTCTACAAAAACGCATGCGTTTTTCAAAACGCTCAAAAAAATACTACAAGCACTATTTTTATGTGCAGATTCAAAAACGCAGCCAAAAACGCAGGGAGCCATCAGAGACCTTAAAAAACTCATGCTGACATGAAAAACGCATGTAAAAAAGCATGCGTTTTTAAAAGGCACTAAAAAAATGCATGTCAACTGTGACCCCAGCCTAAGTCCAAAAACTGACAGAAAAACGCATTGGGTGTAATAAACACCCTGTGCGTTTTTCTCTGGAGCTCAAAACATTGCCCTGTCCGTTTTTGAGCCAAAAACGCAGTAAAACAGCGTTTTTGGCATCAGTTAAAAAACGCATGCGTTTTTATGCGTTTTTTTTAACATGGGGCCCTATGGGAAACGCATGCGCGAACGCATGCCATATTTGGCACTTGCGTTTGCGCATGCGTTCGCGCATGCGTTTTTTTAATGAAAAGTCCAAAAACGTTCAGGAGTGCAGGAGACACAAAAAGCACCCTATAAAAAACGGATTGGTGATGAAAATGACTTCCAAAAACGGATTTCTATGTGTAACCCCAGCCTGACACCATTTTGGAAACTAGACCACCCAAGGAATGTATCTAGATGTGTGTTGAAGACTTTGAACCCCCAGGTGCTTTATACATTGAGCCATGAAAATTAAAAAGTGCTTTTGTCCAATAAAAATGTTCTTCTCAGCTTAATTTTTTCATTATCACAGGGGCAGCAGTATAAAATGTAACCCAACATGTGTTGGGCAATTTGTCCTGACTACACTGATACACCACATGTGGTGAAAAACTACTATTGGAACGCACTGCAGAGCTCAGCAGAGAAGTAGACCCATTTAATGTTTTGAGCACAGAGTTTCCTATAATAGCTTGCAGACTCCATTTATACAAACCCTAATTGCCAGAACAACAGAAACCACCTCAAGTGACCACATTTTGGAAATTACACCCATCCAGGAGTTCATCTATGGCTGTAGTGATGATTTTATCTATATAAAACACCCATGGAGTGAAGCACAATGAATATTGCAGTATCAAAAATTGCAAATAAGCCCTTGTAGTGGCCAGTACATTGTAATACTCGTACATTCTGCTCAGCTTATGCTCTGGGGACACACACTCCGTGAATTAAGTGGGCTTTCCTCACTACAGTCATGCCAAACATGTGGACGTTAACTGTGATTTAGACTTTGTGGGGCTCAGAAAGTAGGGGAGCATTTGGATTTGGAAATGCAGGATTTGCTGGTTATCTTTTTGGGGGGCAAGGAGTCATAGTGCTTTTCCAGAGCACCTTCTGTTATCAGATGACAGACCGGAGTGGGGACTTGTTTTATTGTTGTCTGAATGGAATGTTATTGGTGGCAATTTGGGTTCAGAACATTTTGGATATCCACATTTATTTTTGGGTTTCCACTTACATCTCCGAAATAGGTGGTTGAGGTGAAACCACTGATGAATCCATTCACTAATGAGACAGCAGAGTTACATTGGACTTGGTTTGCCCTCTCCTCAGTGGTGTCATTCTGTTCAAATACGCACACTTTTGTGCACGCCTTAAAAGATGTGCAAAAATATGGACACCGACAGACCACATGCAAGATGAGAGTTCATAGTGACACCTTCTGCCTCATTACAGTGGCAGTTGCTTTGGGAATTTTGTCTGAATCACGTTTTTCAGAGAGTAATGGTCTACGTGAGCGTTCAGCATATTATTAGTTATTATAGCACCATTTTTCCATGGTGCTGTAAATGTGAAAAGTGGCATACATAGACAAGTGTATAATTATGAACAATATACAAGGCACACACATGGACAGGAAGAGAGAGGCCCTACACTCGAGGGCTCACAGTCTACAAGGGATGGATGAGGATACACTAGGAGATTTTAGTGGACTGAGGCTCACTGCAGGATGTAGGCTTGTCATAAGGCTGGTTTCACATCACGTTGTTTGTGATCCGGGCCGATCCGATGAGAACCGGATAGGCCCGGATCACATTTCAGCCCCATAGTGTGCCTATGGGCCCGGATGGAGCCGGATGGCAGCTGTCTGCCATCCAGTTTCCATGTATCCGGGTGAATCCGGGAGGACTCTGATTTTTCACCCGGACACAAAAATGCTGCATGCTTGATTTTTGTGTCCGGGGAGAAAAATCTCCCCAAACCGGATCCAATCTGGCGCTCCCTAACATGGGAGCCTATGGGGCCGGATTGCCCTGGACCGGGAGGATATGGGAACTGAACACCAGCGGCCGCACGCCGCAGTTGTTTCAGGACCACGGCTAGCTCCTTGCAAGCCGCGATACTGATTCATCAGCGGCTTCTGCTGCGTGCGGCTGCACACCGAACCGGAAGGCATATTAGCCCTCCGGTTCTGTGTACTGATCTGATCCGGGGCTGTCCGGTCCACAACAGACAGCCGTGGATCAGATCAAAATGTGATGTGAAACCAGCCTAAGAGGTTGATGTTCAGGTTCCTTTAGAAGGTTTCCACGGAAGGTGAGAATCTGATCTGTTGTGGGCAGAGAGTTCCAGAGTATCTGGATACATGGGAGAAATCTTGTATGCGGTTGTGGGTAGAGTTTATAAGAGGGTAATAGAGAAGGAGATCTTGAGTGGATCACAGGTTGTGTGTAGGTAGGTACCAGATGACTATGTCAAAGATATATGGAGGGGACAAGTTATAGATGTCTTTGTATGTCATAGTTAGGGTTTGAACTGGAGTCTCTGGGAAATGGGAAGCCATTGAAGGGCTTGGCAGAAAGGAGAGGCTGGGAAATAATGGAGAGTCAGGTGGATTAGTTGGGTAGCAGAGTTTAGGATAAATTGGAGGGGTGCAAAAGTGCTAGAGGGTAGGTCAGAGAGTAGGAGGTGACAATAGTCGAAGTGAGAGATGACGAGGGCATGCATCAGTGTTTTTGTAGATTCTTGGTCAAGGAATGTACAGATCTGGTAAATATTTCTGAACTGGAGTTGGCAGGAGGTGCAAGGGCTTTGATATGGGGCTTGAAGGAGCGGGCAAAATAAAGGATTACCCTGAGGCACCAAGCATGTGGAACTGGGGAAAGTGAGAAGTCATTTACTTTGATGGATAGGTCTGGTGGAGGAGTAGAGTGAGATGGATGAAAGATGTTGAATTCTGTTTTGGCCCTGTTCAGTTTTAGAAAGCGAGCAGAAAAGAAAGGTAAAATAACAGACAGACATTGTAAGATTTTGGTTTGTAAGGAGGTAATGTCAGGTCCAGAGAGGAAGATCAGCGTGTCATTGCAGCGGTGTCAGGGATCACTGGGGCGGTGGTTTCCACAGGCTAGTGCTGTGATTGGTCCACCCCAGCATGCTACATTAAACCGAGAGTCCCTGGTGTCAGTGGGTGCTTTTAGTGCCTTCACAAAGATTTGGTTATGCTCTTCACCCAGTTCCCAAGAATGCCAGGGAGTGATGACAGAGACATCGGTAAAAACAAGACAAACTTTACTGTAAAGAGTGTGAATGAACATTATGTAGCAGGCAGTATTCTTCTTATCTTCTATGTAACACACTTTTCAATGTTTCTTTGCTAGTCATGTGAATTAGGCTTACTTCACGTAAATATACCACCATTGACAGTGATCCCTTGCAGAGAGGCTCAACACAGCCTTTTACTCCCTTTGTGCATCAGCTGGGCAGCACCCTGTCTTCTTCTGGGTCCCCTTAGCCTGAACACTTTGCTGAACTCACTTCCCCTTCTCCCAGTCTGTCCCACAAAACTTTCGTCAGTTTTCCAGCTTCTTAGTTTCAGTCACCCACACATTTCTTACTTGTATCTTGCTGCTTTCTATTCACTCAACTTCCTACGCAGCACCAGTACTGGATTCCATCGTCAGCCCTGAGCTTTCACCAGTTACCGTATATACTCGCGTATAAGCCGAGTTTTTCAGCCCAAAAATTGGGCTGAAAAGTACCCCCCTCGGCTTATACGCGAGTCAGTGCGGGGGCTGCTGTATACAGCGGTATAAAGCAGCCCCCGCATCCCCAGTAATGCAGGGCCCCCCCCCTCATGCTCCGGTCACCTGTAAAGCAAGTTATACTTATCAGTGTCCCGCTGCCGTCCGCGCCCGCATCTGCCGACATCGCGATCCTCCATCTTCATGCATCTTCTTCCTGCTTCTGTGCGCGTCGCAGGCAATGACGTCATTACCGGCGACGCGCACAGGAAACAGGAAGAAGTCGCATGAAGACAGAGGATCGGGATGTCGGCAGATGCGGGCGCGGACGGCAGCGGGCACTGATAAGTATAATTTGCTTTACAGGTGACCGGAGCATGAGGGGGGGGGCCCTGCATTACTGGGGCTGCCTGTATACTACCACTGGGGCTGCTGTATATAGGGGCCCTGCATTACTGGGGCTGCAATACCACTGGGGCTGCTGTATATAGGGGCTGCAATACCACTGGGGCTGCAATACCACTGGGGCTGCTGTATATAGGGGCCCTGGATTACTGGGGCTGCAATACCACTGGGGCTGCTGTATATAGGGGCTGCAATACCACTGGGGCTGCAATACCACTGGGGCTGCTGTATATAGGGGCCCTGCATTACTGGGGCTGCAACACCACTGGGGCTGCTGTATATAGGGGCTGCAATACCACTGGGGCTGCAATACCACTGGGGCTGCTGTATATAGGGGCCCTGCATTACTGGGGCTGCAATACCACTAGGGCTGCTGTATATAGGGGCTGCAATACCACTGGGGCTGCAATACCACTGGGGCTGCTGTATATAGGGGCCCTGCATTACTGGGGCTGCAATACCACTGGGGCTGCTGTATATAGGGGCTGCAATACCACTGGGGCTGCAATACCACTGGGGCTGCTGTATATAGGGGCTGCAATACCACTGGGGCTGCAATACCACTGGGGCTGCTGTATATAGGGGCTGCTGTATACACCACTGGGGCTGCAATACCACTGGGGCTGCTGTATATAGGGGCTGCAATACCACTGGGGCTGCTGTATATACCACTGGGGCCTGCTGTATATCATACTGCTGGGGCCTGTATACCACTGCTGGGGGCTGTATACCTGTGCTGGGGTCCACCCTCGGCTTATACGCGAGTCAACAGATTTTCCCAGGTTTTGGGGGCAAAAGTAGGGGGGTCGGCTTATACACGGGTCGGCTTATACACGAGTATATACGGTAATAGCTCTTTCTTGGCTGACAGACTCCTGACTGAACTAAAATGGAGTTTCTTTCTCTCAGGCTACGGACTCATCTCAGCTTTAACTCTTTTTGGTCCCTGCAATCAGTCTGTATAGATTTTCACCTTTCAACTACATTCTTACACACGGCTTACAATATACTATCTGCATATAACCAGCTCTGCTATATCTATGTCTTAAACTATATGTTATATTATACTTACAAACAGTGCAACACACCATACCTTATGACACACTACTACCTAACATCTACATTATTCCTATCACTATATTACAGTTTATTTAATATATTCTATGTAATGATATCACACCCAATACACTGAAATCATTGATGTCTTCAGGGGGAGAATGCAAATCTACCATCTTACATCATCAATGTAGAGATGATACTGGAAGCCATGAGACTCTATGAGCTGTCCTAGGCCGAAGGTGTAAATGGAGAACAGTAGGAGGTCCTAGAGCTGAACCTTGGGCAACATCAAAAGATAGAGGTTGAGGTGAGGAGGTGGTGCAGGAGAGGGAGATGCTGAATGTCCGGTGTGTTAGATATAAATACAAAAAGGGGGAGACAAGAGGCGCAATAGTGCCCTATCACTGGTGACATAATGAGTATATCAATAGGTGTACCCTCACCTGGTCCAGTTGTGTGACCCACAACTGGTTTATAAGCCTTTGGTTTAAAGCTGCTGCAGGACTTCCACCAGCCACTCGTACGTGGAAAAACGCTCCTATATAGGGAAGATGGTGTGTCACGGTCCGCGCTGCTGTCTCAGTGGAATCCCAAGGGATGGATGTCTCCAAGAAGTCACAAGGAAGGCAATGGTTCCAAAGCAAAGATCTCCATTATTCACCTACGTGTTTTGGCACCTATCCTGGCACCTTGATGAAGCGTAAGTGCGAAAGGAAGTAAGTGTGTGACTTGTAATTCAGTGACTTTGGATTCAGGGAGTTTGGAAGGGAGGAATTACTGAATTGCTGGTTGTATTTTATTAATACTTTACATTTCTTTTTACTTATCATCTCTGTCTGGTGCAATCCCCATTAGAGAATGAGCTCCAAAATTGACAATGCTATTCAGTGTACATCTTGCTACATGTATGCAATCCTTGAACAGCCGGTCGAGGGTGCATACTGCTGTGCGAGAAGTGAGCATGTTGTGCATTTGGAAGCCCAGATACGTGATCTAAATGAACAGCTGGCAACACTGAGATCCATTGACAATATGGAAAGGATATCACTGATCACTGAACAGCTGCTCACTGGGATAGATGTGGGGGAGGATGGTAGTATGGAGCTGCAGGACCGTGAGGTATCTAGTTGGGTGACAGTTAGAAGGTGGGGTAGAGGGAAGAGTGCCAGGGAGGCTAGTCCTGATCTGGCACACCCCAATAAATTTGCTAAATTGGCAGATGAGGGGGGTGTCAGTACAGGGATAGCACTGCTGCAGCAAGGCATGTCCTCTGAAAGCCGGAGAGGTGTCAGCTCCAGTAAGGGGGAAAACAGAAAAGCAGGGCAGGCCAGACATGTGCTGGTAGTGGGGGATTCAATTATTAGGGGAACAGCTAGGGCAATCTGTTACAAAGACAGGGATTGTCAAACAGTGTGCTGCCTACCTGGCGCTCAAGTCCAGCACATTGCTGATCGGGTTGACAGATTACTGGGAGGGGTCGGTGAGGACCCAGCGGTCCTGGTGCACATTAGCACAAATGACAAAGTTAGAGGTAGGTGGAAGGTCCTTAAAGAAGATTTCAGGGAATTAGGTTGCAAGCTTAAGGCGAGGCCCTCCAAGGTAGTATTCTCTGTAATACTGCCTGTACCACGTGCCACACCAGATAAGCAACGGGAGATTAGGGAGATAAATAAGTGGCTCAGGAATTGGTGTAGGAAGGAGTGGTTTGGGTTCCTTGAGAACTGGGCTGACTTCTCTGTTGGCTACATGTTTTATGCTAGGGACGGGCTACACCTCAACAGAGAGGGTGCATCTGTGCTGGGGGAGAAAATGGCTAGAAGGTTGGAGTATTTAAACTATGGATTGGGGGGAGGGTATTCATTGCACAGGAGGAGAAGATAGTATAAATAGTAACTTGTGCACAAATCATGAAATTGGGGGTGGCATGGGTGGTGGGGTTAGAACAGTCAATATAGTAAGGAATAGTGATAAAGAAAGATGCATGAAGTGCATATACACTAATGCCAGAAGCCTCAGCAACAAAATGGAGGATTTAGAATTCATTTTGTTGGAAAATAATTATGACATGGTGGGGATATCAGAGACATGGCTGGACGAGAGCCATGACTGGGCTGTAAATTTACAGGGCTATAGACTGTTCAGAAATAACCAATAAAATAAGCAAGGGGGAGGTGTATGTTTATATGTAACATCATCCTTAAAACCCATCTTTAGTGATAATATATGTGAATCTAATGGAAATGTAGAGTCCCTGGGGGTGGAGATAAGGGGAGGGGGGAAAAAATAATAAATTACTGATAGAGGGTTGTTATAAGTCTCCAACAATAATGGAAGTGGAGAAGAATATCCTCATAAAGCAAATAGATGAAGCAGTGACTCATGGAGAAGTCATTATTATGGGGACTTCAACTACCCTGAAGTTCATTGGGGAACAGAAACCTGCAGTTCCAGCAAAGGTAATAGGTTTTTGACAATTATGAGAGACAAGTACCTTTCACAACTGGTTCAGGACCCAACAAGAAAGGGGGGCACTGCTGGACCTAATATTAACCAACAGGCCAGACGGCATATCAAATATACGGGTTGGAGGTCACTTGGGTAATAGTGATCACAAAATAATAAGTTTTCAAGTATCCTTTAATAAGATGTGTAGTAGAGGGGCTACAAGGACACTAAACTTCAGGAAGGCAAATTTCCAACGGATGAGAGATGATCTTAGTGCAATAAACTGGGACAATATCCTGAGACATAAAAGTACACAAATCAAATGGGAGACGTTTATTAGCATCCTGAATAGGGCCTGTGCACAATATATACCCTAGGGGAATAAACATGCTAGAAATAGGAGGAAACCACTATGGCTAAATAAGGCTGTAAGGGGCGCAATAAGTGACAAAAAGAAAGCATTTAGGGAATTAAAGCAAGTAGGTAGTGATGAGGCATTAAATAAATACAGAAGAATTAAATAACATCTGTAAAAAGCAAATCAAGACAGCAAAGATTGAGACAGAGAGACTCATTGCCAGAGAAAGTAAGATAAAACCCCAAAATATTTTTTAACTACATAAATAGTAAGAAACTAAAAAATGATTGTGTTGGCCCCCTTAAAAATAGCCTGGGTGATATGGTGGATAAGGATAAGGAAAAAGCCAATATGCTAAATGACTTTTTTTCAACAGTACCATATATTCTGGCATATAAGACGACTTTTTAACCCCTAAAAATCTTCTCCAAAGTCGGGGGTCGTCTTATAGGCTGGGTACAGGGTGCCACCTACTGGAAAAAAGAAGGGCAGGGAGCCCGCCATGCTTAATATAAGGCCCCCTGAACCCCCCAAAAATGATCTGTGGCAGGCAAAAAAAAAAAAGTGATACTCACCTGTCTCTGTCGCCATTGCTTGTCCGTGTCCTCCAGAGCTTCCCGCTGCTACCGCCACCGCTGCTTGATGTCATCCGGTGTGTACGTAGCCACCGGGCTCCATAGATGTACGATAATAAGCCATCAGCCAATCAGGTGGCTGCTGGCATGATAGGCTGCGGCATTACCGTACATCTCCTGTACGGAGGTAACTGCGCCGCTCAGCATAGATGTACAGTAATGCCAGGGCCAATCAGACACCCGCAGCCGCCTGATTAGCTGATGGCTTACCATTGTACATCTACAGTGACCATCTACATACAGCGGCAGAGGCAGTGGCAGTAGTAAGCTCCGGTAGGCTCCAGTGACACCGCAGTGGCACTGTGTGTATGTTTGACTATGTGTGTGTGTCTGACTGTGTGTCTGACTGTGTGTGTCTGTGTTTGACTGTGTGTATGTGTCTGTGTCTGACTGTATGTGTCTGTGTTTGACCGTGAGTGTCTGTGTGCCTGTCTGACTGTGTGTGTATGCCTGACTGTGTGTGTGTGGCTACAGAGGGATATTGGGGATGATGAGACTGCAGAGGAATATTGGGGGTTGATGGGGGCTGTACTCCCCCACCACCACTGGCACGACCCTCTCTCCATGTAACCTACCCCCCCCCCTTGACGCTGGCACGTCCCCATCTCTGTGTCTCTTAAACCCCCCCCATCTATAGCTGGCATGTCTCCCTCTCTGTGTCACCAGCCTTCCCACCCAGCCCAGCACTGGCACATTACCCTCTCTGTGTTTATGTGGAGGACTATGGGGGTGCATTATACTATATGGAGAACTATGGGGTGCATTGTATTATCTAGAGGACTATGGGGTGCATTATACTATATGGAGGACTATGGGGAGTGCATTATGATATATGGAGGACTACGGCGGTGCATTATACTATATGGAGCACTATGATGATGCATTATAATTTATGGAGACAATTATACTATATGGAAGCCATTATAATACTTAGAGGGCTCTTTGGGAGCATGATAATACTTGAAGGGGTAAGAGCCTCTATACTTTATGCAGGGCTATTTGAGGGCTGTGTGGGTGTCATAATACAGTGTGAAGAGATGTAGCGGCCATTATTTTATATATGGGTCTATTATACTGTATGGAGGGCTGTGTGGGGGTCACAGTGAGGATCATACCATAGAACTAGGGTAGTCTTATACGGCGAGTATATCCCAAACTCTATATTTTAACTGGAAAAGTTGGGGGTCGTCTTATACGCCGGAAAATACAGTATTTACACAAGAAAATCCCATGGCAGACAACATGATCAGTGATAACAAAAATTCTACATTAAATGTCACCTGCTTAACCCAGCAGGGAGTACGGCACAGCCTAAAAATCACTAAAATTGACAAATCCCCAGGCCCGGATGGGATATACCCCAGAGTACTGCAGGAATTAAGTACCGTCATAGATAGACCATTATTTTTAATATTTAAAGATTCCATAATAACAGTGCCTGTACTACAGGACTGACGTAAAGCAAATGTGGTGCCAATATTCAAAAAGGAGACAAAAACTGAACTTGGAAATTATAGTCCAGTAAGCTTAACCTCTACTGTGGGTAAAATCCTAGAGGGTTTTCTAAGAGATGCTATACTGGAGTATCTGAAGAAAAATAACCTCATGACCCAATATCAACATGGGTTTACGATGGACCGTTCCTGTCAAACTAATCTGATAAGCTTCTATGAGGTAAGTTGTGGACTGGACCAAAGAAATGCAGTGGAAGTGGTGTATATGGACTTTTCAAAAGCTTTTGATACGGTACCACACAAAAGGTTGATACATAAAATGAGAGCATGAAGCCAAAGAATATGAGTCTGCACACATTGGAAGCAGCAGTGTGAACTGCGACCAATCCCCACCAAAAACATGAAAAAACAAATGCAAAAACCGTATAAGTGTCACACAAAACGAGCTCTGCTGTAAAAATTATAAATAGCAAGTGCCGTGACAAAAAACAGGGCCTTTTGGTTTATACGTTTTTGCAAGAAAACGTACAGTAAGCTGCCTCACCAACTTCACGGTGGGCCCTGGTAGAGACAGTCCTAACTCTGTCCCTAGTACTACGTTAAAAACCTGCCAATGTGTACATACCTCTAGGCAGGACGCGGGAGAGCACAGGAAAATCTCACCTTGTAAGGGCCCACCGTGAAGTTGGTGAGGCAGCTTACTGTACGTTTTCTTGCAAAAACATATAAACCAAAAGACCCTGTTTTTTGTCACGGCACTTGCTATTTATAATTTTTACAGCAGAGCTCGTTTTGTATGACACTTTTACGGTTTTTGCATTTGTTTTTTCATAAAATGAGAGCAATGGGGATAGGGGAAAATATGGGTAAGTGGGTTAAGAACTGGCTTAGTGATAGGAAACAAAGGGTGGTTATTAATGGAACACACTCAGAATAGGTCACAGGTAGCAGTGGGGTACCCCAGGGGTCAGTATTGGGCCTGCTTCTTTTTAACATATTTATTAATGACCTTGTAGGTGTCCCATCGCCATCGGACTCGGTGGCTGGTGTTCCTGCCTCGGCCGCTGGGAGGAGCCGGATTCCTTCAGCTGATGGCGCCGGTGATAGGAGGGCTTTGTCCTCATATGGACCTGCTCCTGCGACGTCTGCCTCTGTTGCTGAGCGCTGCCGTGTTTCTCCTTTGGGCGGTGTTGGTCGCAGAGGAGTGGGCCCTGCGGATGTGTCTGTTAGGCGCAGCCGTCGTTCTTCTGTCAGAAGTGGGGTGGGTGGAGCCAGTCGTGCATCACCATCTGGCCTAGTTCTAGGGGCGGTCCGGATGAGATCATCAGGCTGTGAGCTCCAGCCTATGGGAGGTAACCGCACCCTTCAAATACATTGGAGCCTGTCTTGCAGGCCGCCAGATATAGTTTTGGTTCCCCAGTGATAGTGTGTGTGTGTTTAGTTTTGACTCTGACCTTTGCCTGGATTTTTGACTCTGCTTCAGCCTATCGATTTTGTACCTCAGCTGCCCTCTTGGTTTTTGCCCTCGGACTTCTGACTTCGTTTTTCGGGTCTTGATTTTTTCCCCTGGCGACCTTCCCTGCTCTGTTGCTCATAATAGGCAGCTACCCCCTGGGCTCGCTATAATTCCATATCCCTGTATAGGGGTTAAGGGTCTTGGGGTTTCTCGGGGTGCTGCCTTACCAGCAGTACAGCCTCACAGCGGATGGTCGTCACAGTAGGGAGCATACAGAGTAGAATCTCAATATTTGCAAATGACACTAAACTCTGCAGGGTATTCAATACAGAGGAGGACAATTTTATATTACAGGAGGATTTATGTAATCTAGAAGCTTGGGCTGATAAATGGCAAATGAGCTTTAATGGGGATAAATGTAAGGTCATGCACTTGGGCAGAGGAAACAAAAGGTATAATTATGTGCTTAATTGTAAAACACTGGGCAACACTGACCTGGGTGTATGGGTAGATGACATACCACATTTAGTTGCCAGTGTCAGGCAGTGTCAGGCAGCTGCTGCAAAGGCAAATAAAATAATGGGATGTATTAAAAGAGGCATAGATGCTCATGTGGAAAACATAATTTTACCTCTATTCAAGTCACTAGTGCGACTACACTTAGAATACTGTGTACAATTCTGGTCTCCGGTGTATAAGAAAGACATAGCTGAACTAGAGCGGGTGCAGAGAAGAGCGACTAAGGTTGTTAGAGGACTGAGGGGTCTGCAATACCAAGACAGGTTATTAAACTTGGGGTTACTTAGTTTGGAAAAAAGAAGGCTTAGGGGTGATCTTATAAAAATGTATGAATATATGAGGGGACAGTACAGAGACCTTTTTAATGATATTTTTACTCTTAGGCCTGAGATGGGGACAAGAGGCATCCTCTACGTCTGGAGGAAAAAAGGTTTAATCATAATCACCGGCGCGGATTCTTTGTGGTACCTTCACACACCGCAATCTCGGCTGGCGATATGAGGCGATCTAACGTGCACGTGCAGATTTTTCATGGTCGCCTCAGATCGCCGATGGCCGTATTACACGCCGCAATCTCGCCCTGAAAGAAAGGCGATGTGTCGCCCCGGAAAAATATTGCCTCACCCACAGCAGAACCAATCCGTTGGAATTCCCTCACCGCTTCACACGCCGCAATCCCAAAGGCAATGTGAGCGTACATGTTCAGTGTGGCGAAGAGATAGGCGTGCCACAGTGGTTTAGACCACGCCCCAAACACACTCATTGGACAACGCAACAGCGTTCCGATTGTTCAGCCTGCTCTGGAAAGCTGGCTAATACATGACGATATTGCCATTGTGTGGTGCTGGATGGACAGCTCTTCAAATATGGCGTGGTGTCAATTGACAGCCAATGGGAACACAGTAGCCCACACCAATCAGTTCACATGGGGCGCGGACTACAGCACGCTGTGGCATGCCTACGGGAAATCATAGGCGATGCTGATTCCATCACTATCATCCGTTCACATGCCACAACACGGAAATATCGCCTTCATGATTGAGGCTGATTTCAGAGCAGTGCTCAGGAATCAGGTGACAGGGGAGAGGCGATTTATCGGCCTGAAATTCCCCAAACACACGCCGCAACTGTGAGGCTATTTCATGGCGATTGTTCCGGGGCGACATATCACCTTTAAGATTCCCAGCCGAAATTGCGGCGTGTGAAGGTACCATTACTGTAAGAGCAGTGAGACTATGGAGCTCTCTGCCACATGATGTTGTAATGAGTGAGTCACTACTAACATTTAAGAAGGGCCTAGATGCCTTTTTGAAAATTATAATATTACCAGTTATATATACTAGATTCTTTGATAGGGCGTTGATCCAGGGAATTAGTCTGATTGCCATATGTGGAGTCAGGAATTAATTTTTTTCCACAATGTGGAGCTTAGTGTTGCCACATGGGGTTTTTGCCTTCCGCTGGATCAACATGTTAGGCTATGGGTTGAACTAGATGGACTTAAAGTCTTCCTTCAACCTTAAAAAACTATGTTATTATGTTACACCAGGATGAATCAGTACGTCCTTGGTCAAGAATGAACTCCCTTCCAGGGCGTACCAGTAAGTCCTTGGTCATGAAGGGGTTAAAAGGAATGGCACTAAGTTACATTGCTGTCAAACTTCTTTCAAAAGACAGCATACTACATATTTTATTATTACTTTCTTGGGCTGAAAAAAGTGAACGGCTGACAGTGACCAGAATGATACAAAATGATACCAGCTAAACATATCAGTCACCATGATTGCTCTCTGAGAATAATGTAAAAAATAAGATTTCAGTAACGTTTTTGAATATAAAAAAATAACAAAAACCCCGTCACATAGCTCAGTAAGGCCACCCATAAACGTTGGATCAGCCCCTATGACCTGATCCATTGATTGAATAAAAATTGGGTAGCTTTGTGCATTGCTATTACATGAAGAAGTCATTTTTATACTCTGCAATTTTAAATCATGCTGAAAATCCCTCTGCAGTGAAGATAGATCTTTCCATTTTGTCATTTAGAAGAAAGAATGGTGGTTATGGGATAAAAGGGTGATCTCGCTGCGACAACTGTCACCTTATTGATTTATCTGATTAATATAGCTGATCTAGCTAGCTACATAGATGTCCTCTTACTCCCTCATAGCTTTGTGTTGTTATGGTTAATATTTTATACCTTGTCTTGATTATCATTTAAGCAATATATTTATTTGATAATTTTGTATTTTGTGTTAGGTTTGTGTTATTTAGAAAAGCAATGACGCAGTGTATCGCTATTAAGTGGACCAACATTGGCAGATCTGGAGATCCCTTGTATCTCTCCCCAAAATTAGCTCTCCCAGGAAAGGGATCTCCGCAACAGTATGCATGCTTTGGTCAAGGATCATTGCTGAGAATCCCTGATACAATCTCTACTCAAGCACTAGGTTGGTAGTTATTATTGCTGCTGCATAAATAGCCTGAGGATGTTTTAATAAGGCATTTTTAGTTGCTATTGGATACTAGACTAAGGCTGGGGTCACACTTGGCATGAGTTTTTTTAGTGCGTTTTTGCATGCGTTCTTCCATGTCAGCATGACTTTTTTTAAGGTGTGTGATGGCACCCTGTGTTTTTGCATGCGTTTTTAAAACCGCACCATAAAATAGTGCATGCACTATTTTTTGGTGCTGTTTTAAAAACGCATGCATTTTTTAGAAAACGCATACGTTTTTTTAACATGGGCCCTAAGGAAAACGCATGCAAAAACGCATGGTACATTAGTACCATTTAGTACCATCCAAAAACGCATGCGTTTTCCATAGGGGCCCATGTTAAAAAACGCATGCGTTTTTTAACATGGGCTCCTATGGAGAACGCATGCGTTTTTGGATGGTACTAATGTACCATGCGTTTTTGCATGCGTTTTTGATGTCAGCTAATCACATAATAGCAAAAAAAATGACATTTAGCGGGCTGCCATGTTTGCTGAATTTATGCAGAGCATATTAGAAATCATCGGCATTCTGGAGAGTATGGAATTAAAAAAAAAAACGAGTAGAATTCAATTTCCAAAAGGAAGGTATCCTTGAAATTTATGAGTTATACAACTATATAATTGTGGTATATTTATGTGCGACAAGCCAGGGATGGCTTATTTTAGCTTAGCTAATAGCATACAGAATTGAGTTAGCAACACAAAAAAACATTGTATACATTATACATTGCATCTGTGTTTTTCATTAAGACAATATATCTAGAAAGACTTTGTTTTGATAGATGTGATACTTTGATATTATCTATAAGATGCTGTAATATGGTTATAAGATCTGAGAGGTTGTGAGTGACTTGCAGCCTCATGGAGGGCAGAAGAATTTTTCTGCAGACTTCATCCACTTGATCTCTGTGTAAACAAGAGACGAGCAAACTTTCCCTGAAGATGTTCGCCAATTTCAAATTTGGCACGAACAATGCAGATTCGGTTCACGATCGGAAACTTGACCTTTGTTTTAAAAAAAAAATTGCGAAATGCGGCTTGTTCAGGAAAAAAGTTTGAAATGTAAAATAGCCCTAAAACATTCCATTTGTTTGGGGCCAAACTGCTCACCAGAAGACCTGTTGATTGTGAACAACACCCTACAGTTAGGAGTGTTCTTGCCATTGGATCTACTGGCTTGTATCAAGCTGTAGAATTTTTTAAGCTTTGAATTAATTTTTTATGCTTCCTGGCATCTGCAGGTGTTTTGACATCTGCAGGGTGTGAAGTTTGGAAACAGTGCCGGATGTGGCAGCAGCTGTGAAGTTTAGGAAGCTTACAATACCTCTAAAACATCCATTTAAGAGAGCTTAATATTTTGGGGAGATTTTTTAAAATATTTTTTAATTATTTATTTATTTTATATTTGGGAGAGCAATCATTTATTTTTGCAGAGGGTCAGCAATGTGCGAGGCCATCTCTTCTACACTTATGTGATAGCAATTCATCTAAAACTAGCATATGGCTATTATCATACATTGTCTTACACAGGTGCATCTTAATGAATTAGAATATCATCAAAAAGTTAATTTTTTCAGTAATTCAATACTTAAAGTGAAACGCATACAGTTGTGCTCAAAAGTTTACATACCCCAGCAGTTTTTTGCCTGCTTGGCTTTTTCTTCTGACAATATGAATGATAACACAAACACTTTTTTTCCACTCATGGTTAGTGGTTGGGTGAAGCCATTTATCATCAAACTATTGTGTTTTCTCTTTTTAAATCATAATGAAAACCAAAAACGTCCAAATGACCTTGATCAAAAGTTCACATACCCTGGTGATTTCAGCCTGATGGCATGCGCAGAGGTTGACACAAATGGGTTTGAATGGCTAAAGGTAACATCCTCACCTGTGACCTGTTTGCTTGTAATCAGTGGAATCAGTGTGTGTGCATAAAAGCTGAGTGAGTTTCTGGGATCCAGATAAACTCTTGCATCTTTCATCCAGCCACTCACATTTCTGAATTGTGAGTCATGGGGAAAGCCCAGGAATTTACAGGAACTGGAGGCTTTTTGCCAACAAAAATTAGTAGCTTTACCATCTGAGAAAATAAAAGAGTCTCATCCACAACTACCACAAAAGCCTTCAAGCTGTCATTGATGTTAGAGGAGGCAATACACAGTATTAAGAACTGGGGTAAGGGAACTTTTGGTCAGGGTCATTTGGATGTTTTTGGTTGTCATTATGACTTAAAAAGAGAAAACAATAGTTTGACAATAAATGGCTTCACCCAACCACTAACCATGAGTGGAAAAAAGTTTTTGTGTTAACATTCATATTCTCTGAAGAAAAAAACAAGAAAGCAAAAAATCTGCCTTGGTATGTAAACTTTTGAGCGCCGCTGTATATTATCTGGAGTCATTGCAAACAGAGTGATTTATTTCAACTGTTTATTTCAGTAAATATTGATGATTATGGCTTACAGCCAATTAAAACCCAAAGGTCATTATTTCAGAAAATTAAAGTAGGGAGGATGAAGGGTTAAAAACCTCACTGCTGTATTCCATAAAACATGAAAGGGTTGATATATTATTAATTTGTCATGAGGAAGGGGCAGGGGAGCCCTGAAATGCATTGACTAATGAATCAATATTATAATCCCCCTTTGATGTCTCGTGGAATATGGCAGTGCGGTTTTTAACCCTTCATCTTTCCTACTCTATATGCATTATCCTGGGGACTGCAGCAGCTGTGAAATACTTTTCTAGTGGTTGTGACTGTCATAAACACACAAGGGGAGTCTCTGATACTGATTTGTGTAATATTTTATCTCTCAGACCCTTCATTCTCCCTACTTCAATTTTCTGACCTTTGGGTTCTCATTGGCTGTAAGCCATAATCATCAACATTTACAGAAATAAATACTTGAAATAGATCACTCTGTAATGACTCTATATAATGTATGTTTCACTTAATGTATTGCATGACTGAAATAAATTAACTTTTTGATGATAATCTAACTCATTGAAATGCACTTGTAGGTCTGTTTACACTCATGAAACTAAATACTATGGATATTGCTTGTTGACCTGTGCAATCACGATTTCATTTCATTCCATACGGTTACAATACACTTTTTTCTCATATGCAAATATGTGTTGTATATTGAAGTTGTTCTTGCATTTCTGCTCACTAGCCTTATTCAGCATTACAGAATTAGTGAATGATGACCTGAATAAACTTATTTGTTTCCATCATTATTTCTCCTACAATTATATCAGGCTTCAAATAATCACTGCACCTAAACGTAACCCAGTTGTTACATTGTGGCATGGGGAATTGGATTTGTGAGTGATGTTACTTCTGCAGCCCACTACATGGAGGGGTTAATGAGGAGCTAGGCAACAAGATTGTGTAAGCAGCAATATTCTGTAGTGATTGTTTGTGTCTGACTCCTGGCACTGAAAGAGCCGTGACCTAGACAATGCAAACAGGTGTCACCATGGAGCTCAGTGTTTCAGCGTTATCTTAGCAGTGCGGTACCTTGCAGCTAGTCTGCTCACCTACACTTTACTACAGTTGCTACCATGTGTCTGCAGTACTCAGTTTGGCAATGGTTGCCCCGCAAGACATGCCTGATCTGGAGGAGGTCATCTTCATCACAACCCCAGGGGCAGAGGGTGCTTCAGCAACACCATAACCAGATTGACATGAAAAGAAGATGGACACATATGTGACCTAGAGCTATGCTTCCCTACTCACATTGGGCCTCATCTGCAGCGAGGTGCAGATACAGTGCTCGGCTCCGATGCCAGAGGAGGACTTAAGCTCAGAGTCAGGAGGTGACCCTTTCCTTATGCTTTCCGGGACCAGCAGCACCAGATGTCAGACTGCAGAGGATCTTGCAGCTTGCTTGGCTGTATTTCACAAAAAAACATGTTGGCACAACAATTCTTAACTCTCATAAACTTTGCTGCCTTCAGGATAGAAATGCAAATTTTCATGCAGATTCTAAAAATCTACTTCAAATAAAGCATCAAACAATGTACCATGGGCACAGGGCTTTACAACAATGTGGTGGGGTCACATTCACAGAAAACATCCCCCATGTGCTGTGAGAGTAGGCACGCAGGCCTTGCACTTTGTGTGTACCTGGTCTTATACTTATATGACAAAATTGTGAGCAACATGTTAACCCTTTTATATTATTCACAATGTTTTTTGGGAGATTTTTTAAACCAAAATCAGAAATGGAATTAAAGAGAATTGGAAATACATGAAAATGACATATCTCTTTATCGTGCCAGACCCACGTTGGCTTAAAAACTGCACCTCACAGAACAGACACATACGGTATGTGCCCAGGTATCGATGTCTCTCATCCTCTCACACTATTTTTCTTATTTTTCTCTTTTACAATCATCAACATACAGGTGCATCTCAATGAATTAGAATATCTTCAAAAAGTTAATTTTTTTATCAGTAATTCAATACAAAAAGTGAAACGTGTATAAATATATAGAGGCATTACAGAGTGATTTATTTTAAGTGTTTATTTCTGTAAATGTTGTTGCTTATGGCTTACAGCCAATGAAAACCCAAAGGTCATTATCTCAAAAAATTAAACTAGGGAGGATGAAGTGTTAAAAACAATGCTGCCGTATTCCACAAGCTATCAAAGGGTGAATATAATATTGATTTATAAGTCAACACGTTTCAGGTATCACTGAAATATGGCAATATGATTTTCTTTAAATATATGATTTTCTTTAAAAATTGTAATTATGGCCCTAATGCCTTTAAGTAATTACATTGTGGTGTAAAACATTTTGAAAAGTTGCAACATTTTGCACAATATTCAGGGCAAATCTGAAGCACATCAAGGAAGAACAGTGTGTGGTAACGCCTCTTAACCCCTTCATGACCCAGCCTATTTTGACCCTAAAGACCTTGCCATTTTTTGCAATTCTGACCAGTGTCCCTTTATGAGGTTATAACTCTGGAACGCTTCAACGGATCCTAGCGATTCTGAGATTGTTTTTTCGTGACATATTGAGCTTCATGTTAGTATTAAATTTAGGTCGATAATTTTTGCGTTTATTTGTGAAAAAATCAAAAATATGGCAAATATTTTGAAAATGTTGCAATTTTCAAATTTTGAATTTTTCTTCTGATAAACCAGAGAGTTATGTGACACAAAATAGTATGAATTAATATTTCCTACATGTCTACTTAACATCAGCACAATTTTGGAAAAAAAAAATGTTTTTGTTAGGAAGTTATAAGGGTTCAAAGTTCATGAGCAATTTTTCATTTTTCCACCAAAATTTACAAAACCATTTTTTTTAGTGACCGCATCCCATTTGAAGTCCCTTTGAGGGGTGTACATGACAGAAAACACCCAAAAGTGACACCATTCCAAAAAACTGCATCCCTCAAGCTACTCAAAACTACATTCAAGAAGATTATTAACCCTTCAGGTGCTTCACAGGAACTAAGCAAATTGGAAACAAAAAAATGGATATTTTAATTTTTCTAACAAAAATGTTCTTTTAGCCTCAATCTTTTCATTTTCACATGGGCAACAAGATAAAATGGATCCTAAAATTTGTTGCGCAATTTCTCCTGAGTATATCGATACCTCATATGTGATCATAAACCACGGTTTGAGCGCACGGCAGGGCTCTGAAGGGAAAGAGCGCAATTTGACTTTTGGAGCTAATTTTCCATTCAAAAAGTGAAATGGCGCTCCTTCACTTCTGAGCCCTGCCGCGCATCAAAACAGTGGTTTATGACCACATATGAGGTATCGGTGTACTCAGGAGAAATTGACCAACAAATTTTAGGATGAATTTTATCCTGTTACCCATGTGAAAATGAAAGAATTGAGGCTAAAAGAACATTTTTGTGAAAAAAAGTACTTTTTTCATATTCACAGATCAATTTGTAAAGCATGGTGGGGTTCAGTATGCTCACCACCCATCTAGATAAGTTCCCTGGGGGGGTCTAGTTTCCAAAATGGGGTCACTTGTGGGGAGCTCCAAAGTTTAGGCACACAGGGCCTCACCAAACGCGACATGGTGTCCGCTAACAATTTGAATGGAAAATCAGCTCAAATTGTTAGCGGACACAATGTCGCATTTGGAGAGCCCCTGTGTGCCTAAACATTGGGGCTCCCGCACAAGTGACCCCATTTTGGAAACTAGACCTCCCAGGGAACATATCTAGATGCATTGTGAGCACTTTGAACCCCCAGGTGCTTCACAAATTGATCCGTAAAAATTAAAAAGTACTTTTTTTTTCCACAAAATTTTTTTTTTTCATTTTTTATGGATTAATTTGTGAAGAACCTGGGGTTCAATATGCTAACCACCCATCTAGATAAGTTCCCTGGGGGGTCTAGTTTCCAAAATGGGGTCACTTGTGGGGGAGCTCCAAAGTTTAGGCACACAGGGGCTCTCCAAATGCGACATGGTGTCCGCTAACAATTTGAATGGAAAAATCAGCTCAAATTGTTAGCGGACACCATGTCGCATTTGGAGAGCCCCTGTGTGCCTAAACATTGGGGCTCCCCACAAGTGACCCCATTTTGGAAACTAGACCCCCAGGGAACATATCTAGATGCATAGTGAGCACTTTGAACCCCCAGGTGCTTCACAAATTGATCCGTACAAATTAAAATTCAGTTTGTGAAGCACCTGGGGATTCAAAGTGCTCACTATGCATCTAGATAGGTTCCTTGGGGGGTCTAGTTTCCAAAATGGGGTCACTTGTGGGGAGCTCCAATGTTTAGGCAGCCCCAGTGGTAGTATACAGCAGCAGCCCGCCTCTGGCGCAGACAATGACGTCATTGCCTGCGCCGACCAGAGGAAGCCGGAAGAAGACGGATGAAGCCGGAGGAGCGCGATGTCGGCAGCGGCGGGGACGGCGGCGACAGGACAGTGATAAGTATAATGATTTTACTTTACAGGTTTGCGGAGCAAGGGGGGGGGCCCTGGATACTGATGGGGGGGCGCCTGTATACTGATGGGGGTGGCGGGCGGCCTGCCGTTGGTATGACTCGCGTATAAGCCGAGGGAGGATTTTTCAGCCCAATTTTTGGGCTGAAAAACTCGGCTTATACGCAAGTATATATGGTAAGCCGTATAAATGAATAAAGAAACTTTTTGTGAAAAAACATACTAGTCTAGTAGTTGCAATTCGTAGCATAGGGGACCCAAAACATTTGGGTCTCTTCATGCTGAGGATTCCAGCCCCCTAGCTGCCAAGTTGTACCTGGCTGGCAACCAAAAATACGGCAAAGCTCCATGTCATTTTATTTGTAGAATTTAAAAAAAAAATGACATGGGGCTCTGCATATTTTTGGTCCAGCCAGGTACAACTTGGCAGCTACGGACTGCCACCAGCCCCCAGCTGCCTCATTGTACCTGGCTGGCAACCAAAAATACAGCGAAGCCTATTTTTTTTTATTTCTAGAATTATTTCTAGAAAAAAAATGACATAGGGCTCCGCCATATTTTTGGTCCAGCCAGGTACAACTTGGCAGCTAAGGGCTGCCACCAGCCCCCCGCTGCCTCGTCATACCTGGCTGGAACCAAAAATACAGCGAAGCCCATTTTTTTTTTATTTCTAGAACTAATTCTAGAAAAAAATTATGTGGGGCTCCGCCATATTTTTGGTCCAGCCAGTACAACTAGGCAGCTGGGGGCTGGAATCCTCAGCATAGAGAGGTCCAAGCGTTCTGGGCCCCCCATGCTGCGAATTGCAGCCCATAGCCACCCCAGAAAATGGCGCATTCATTGAAGCGCCATTTTCTGGCGCTGTACCCACGCTCTTTCAGTTGCCCTGGTGCCGGTGGATAACTGGGTAATAAAGGGGTTAATGCCAGCTTTTTATTGGCAGCTGGCACTAAGCCCGAGATTCATAATATAGGGCCAATGTTAGACCCGCCATTAGGAATCTCTAGTACGGTAAATAGTCAATAAATACACACAGAGAAAAATCTTTTTATTTGAAAAAAAAAACAGACGCAATTCGGACTCCTTCTTTATAATAAAAGATCCGACGTAGTCCACAACGAAGGTCACACGACGCTCGATCGCTCCGACGTAGTCCATAACGAAGGTTCCACGACGTTCGATTGTCTCCGACGTAGTCCACAACAAAGGTCCCACGACGTTCGATCGCCTTTGCTTTCAGATCGCTACTCTGGAGCCCGATCCGCCAGCATGGTGATCGAGCTGCAGAAAGTGATCTGACACCCCGGGCGCAGTGACCCACTATATGCATCACTGCACCTGGGCTGCCAGATCACTTTCCCCAGCTCGATCCCCATGCATGGGGATCGAGCTGCAGAAAGCGATCTGGCAGCCCAGGCGCATTGACCCACTATGTGCATCACTGCGTCCGGGCTGTCAGATCGCTTTCTGCAGCTCGATGCCCATGCAGGGAGATCGGGCTGTAGAGCAGCGATCTAAGAGCCCGGGCGCAGAGACCCACTATGTGCATCAGTGCGCCCGGGCTGTCAGATTGCTTTCTGCAGCTCGATCTCCAGGATCCAGATGCAGAAAGTGATTTGACAGCTCCAGCACAGTGATCCACAGTGATCACATAATGGTCACTGTGGATCACTGTGCTGGAGCTGTCAGATCATTTCCTGCAGCTAGATCCTCAGGATCCAGCTGTAGAAAGTGATCTGACAGATCCAGCACAGTGATCCACAGTGATCACATAATGGTCACTGTGGATCACTGTGCTGGAGCTGTCAGATCACTTCCTGCAGCTAGATCCTCAGGATCCAGCTGTAGAAAGTGATCTGACAGATCCAGCACAGTGATCCACAGTGATCACATAATGGTCACTGTGGATCACTGTGCTGGAGCTGTCAGATTACTTCCTGCAGCTAGATCCTCAGGATCAAGCTGTAGAAATTGATCTGACAGATCCAGCACAGTGATCCACAGTGGATCACATAATGGTCACTGTGGATCACTGTGCTGGATCTGTCAGATCACTTTCTACAGCTGGATCCTCAGGATCTAGCTGTAGAAAGTGATCTGACAGCTCCAGCACAGAGCTGTCAGATCCAGAGGCGGTGAAGAGGAGGAGGAGGAGCGGGACGCAGTGGAGACAGAGCGGGCCGCCGGAGGGGTGAGTGGGAGAGGCGATCACCGCTCTGGTGATCGGGGGGCAGGAAGGGGGAAGAGGGGGGCTGACAGGAGATGGGGGGCACTTAGGAGGAAGCGGGGGCAATGAGGAGGAGGCGGGCGGCAGGAAGAGGAAGCGGACGGCAGGGACAGGAAGTGGGCAGCAGGGACAGGAAGCGGGGGGTAAGAAAGATGAAGAGGGGGCAGGAAAGAGAGGTGGGGGACAGGGGGGCAGTTAGAGGATGACAGGGGAGCAGATCGGAGGGTAGGGATAGAAGGGGCAGGCAGGGAAGCATGACAGGCGCGGTGATTTTACTTTCACTTTTGAGTGCCAATCACCGGGTGTGGGGGCAAATCGACCCCCCATGGGGTGTTGTACAACTCCACATGTACCTGCAGGCCGAGTGACAGGTCAGTGACACCCTCACTCGATCTGCAGGAGCCCGATCATTCCATGGCCCACACCCTGGGCCATGGTTCGAGAATGAACTTGTTTTCATGGCCCAAACGGTGGGCCAAGGGTCGGGAAGGGGTTAAGGTACCGTTAAACCGGAGATGTGGCAGCGATGTTGGAAGCGATGCCGCTGGTGCGTGCTCGCTTCCGACATCGCTGCGGTACCTGTCATACAGGCAGATGTTGCCTGTGACGCCACGGTGATGTTGCCGCAGCGATCACTCGCTGGGCTGGGAATAACTCAGCGAGCGATACGCTGCAATGTTGCGAATAGGCAGCATCGTTGGCAACATCGCAATTGCGGTGTCACACAGCAAGATGCAGCCAAATCGCTGGTGCGACAACGCCAGGTTTTCCAACATGTTGGAAAACCTGGCAACTCGCAACCAGTGATTTATCGCAGTTGCATTGTGCTGTCACACAGCACAATCCACATGCGATGTCGCTGCAAGATCGCTGAACCTGGGATTTTTCAGTGATGTTGCAAGCGAGATCGTGCCGTGTGATGGTACCTTTAGTCCCTACCTTATCTGGAGTAAGCACAATCCACTTTTATAAAGCAGAAGTAAAGGATTCCAGCGTTCCCATATTTACATGCAACAATAATTTTATGCCTTGATGACATGATTCAATAAAGAAGAAACTTTTATATGGAGTTCTGTCTGGTGCTGGATCCTTTACTTCTACATTGTGGACTTCTACAGACAGTCAATCCAGGCACCACCGGTCCATTGGAATTGGGTGAGCACATATCTCCATTCCCCTTTCCTACTAGACACTTTTATAAAGCACCTGACTCATTAAGAGATACGTGCTTTTTAATGAATCACATGCATCTGATTCCACCACGTCCCATTATCAAGATCAGCATGATGGTCTCAATGAATTGGAGGCCTATAGATGCAAAAAACTGTATTTTTTAAAATCCCCCATCACTCCTTGTAAAGGTGAAATGATACTCAGAATTACAATGTAGCAAGCACTCTTAGGAAAAGCTAAAGCTTTAGCTCTGGGTTTCTTTACCAATCATAATACAACTTAATATGTGTCACCTGTAATCTATAGCAAAGTGATGAGTGTTCATTTGCATAAATTATAGGGATTCACCACACAAAGATTGTGATTAGTAGGTGGTTAAGTCATTATTGCCTATTTGCATAATGTCTTATGAAAATGTCAATATCCTCATCATCTTACAGCTACATCTTCTTAAAAACATCGATTATTGACATATAAAAACAGTTAATTATGAGCCCTGAGTATAAGATTTTTATTTCCAGTTTTTACTTTAATCAGAGATGTTAAACTACATTGTTACTGTTGTTAATCTATAGTGCACTAATAAGCATTACGTTTGTTAAGTCTTTGTTACTTAAAGGGGTGGTCCAAGAATGACAAGATAGCACCTATGGAAAGCATAGGTGATCTGTGGGGATCTAACTGCTGGGATCCGCAATGATCAGCAGAACGGAAATGAGCGAATGCTCAAGTGCCACTGTGCGCTGTTTTTTTCAGCAGACCTATAGAGCATGAATGCAATGGCACTTTGACATCCAACCTGTTGTACCATTTTGTAATGGTGATAAAAATGACCTGAATTCCTTGTTCTGCCAATTCGTGTGGTCCCAGCAGTTGGAACTACACCATGTTCCAAATTATTATGCAAATTGGTTTTAAGTGTTATAGGGTTTTTTTTTTTTTTGTCAATGAAACCCATTGATGGTATTGTGTCTCAGGGTTCTTTGGATCACTGAAATCAATCTCATATACCTGTGATAATTAGTTTGGCAGGTGAGCCCAATAAAAGTAAAACTGGATGTTCCACAATACTAAGGAGGCCACAGTTTTCAAGTAACATGGGTAGGAAAAAGGATCTCTCTGCTGCCGAAAAGCAAGAAATAGTGCAATGACTTGGACAAGGGATGAAAACATTAGATGTTGCACGAAAACTTAAGCGTGATTATCGTATTGTGAAGAGATTTTGAGCACAGATGTGTTCATGCAGATAAATGAACTGCTAGGCAAGTTCATCGGATTAAGAGAGCAGCTGCTAAAAAGGCCTTACAAACCAGCAAACAGATATTTGAAGCTGTTGGTGCCTTTGGAGTCCCTCAAACCTCAAGGTGTAGGATCCTTCAAAGGCTTGCTGTGGTGCATAAACCTTCTATTCGGCCACTCCTAATCAGTGCTCACAAGCAGAAAACGATTGCAGTGGGACCAGACATACATGAAGACTAATTTTCAAACAGTCTTGTTTACTGATGAGTGTCAAGCAACCCTTGATGGTCCAGATGGATGGAGTAGTGGATGGTTGATGGATGACCACCATGTCACAAGAAGGCTGTGACGTCAGCAAGGAGGTGGAGGAGTCATGTTTTGGGCCGTAATCATTGGGAAACAGCTGGTAGGCCCCTTTAAGGTTCCTGAAGGTGTGAAAATGACCTCTGCAAAGTATATAGAGTTTCCAACTGAGAACTTTCTTCCATGGTACAATAATGTCTTCAGGGGTAAAATCATCTTCATGCATGACAATGCACCATCTCATGCTGCAAAGAATACCTCTGTGTCATTGGCTTGGCTACTACGGGCATAAAAGGAGATAAACTCATGGTGTTTTCACCATCTTCCCCTGACCTCAACCCTATAGAGAACCTTTGGAGTATAATCAAGCACAAGATCTATGAGGGTGGGAGGCAGTTCACATCAAAACAGCAGCTCTGGGAGGCTATTCTGACATCATGCAAAGAAATACAAGCAGAAACTCTCCAGGAAACTCACAAGTTCAATGGATGCAAGAATTGTGAAGGTGATATCAAAGAAGGGTTCCTATGTTAACATGTAACTTGGCCTGTTAGGATGTTTTGGAGTTAAATTGCTTTTTATTTATAATAATAATAATAATAATAATTATAAATAAATTATAATTATTTCTGTGAATGTGATCTCCTAATGCTGCGCAAATTCAACAAATGAGCATTTTCAGTTCTTTCAAACATATCAAATGTTTAGAAACTCTACTGTGCCTAACAATTTGGAACAGTGCATTTAGAGTTGTTTTTTTAATTTTGAAGATTATACTGATTATACTGTTATTATTGGGAGGTTTGTTCAATAAAATTCAATGTATACTCTAACGTGTGATGACTTTTATTACACTGACTGTCATTTGCACTGACCATTTAGGAAAATCAGAGAAAAAGAACATTTGCATAATAATTTGAAACATGGTGTACATCAGTCTGTAATATCTGTAATGTCTGTGGATAGGCGATAACAAAAGTTACACTTGATTTTTTTTACTTGTATGAACTACATTGCAAACAATCACAAAAACAAAACTATTACAAAATAAAAAAAAATAAAATGATTAGGATCCCAAAACTAAAGACAATTTTAAACACATCTTCAATTTTTCAAATTTATTACTAGCTAAATACAGTAATTTTTGGAGACAACATGAGACATCATAAAACAAAGTACCGTATATACTCGTGTATAAGCCGAGTTTTTCAGCCCAAAAATTGGGCTGAAAAGTCCCCCCCTCGGCTTATACACGGGTCAATACGGTATGCTGTGGGGGGGGAGCTGTGACCGGGGGCTGGAGGAGGCAGGAGGGGGCCGCGGTGACCGCAGGCGGTCACGTGGGGCCGCCTCATTAGTGCAATGAATATGCACGGCATCCCCCCGTCCATCAGCGGCGGGGGGATGCCGTGCATATTGCACTACACAGCCCCCTTTCCTTAGTATGCGTCCCCCAGTAGTAATAAACAGCCCCCCCCTCCTTATCATGTCCCCCCCGGCTGCGGCAGCTGTGAAAATAACAAACACTGTATACATTACCTTCCGGCGCAGCTCTCCGCTCCTCCGGTCCTCAGCATCTCCGCTCGCCGGCTTCTTCTTCCTTGTTGTGCCGGTGTCATGTGACCGGGCGCAGGAGATGACGTCATTTCCTGCGCGCGGTCACAAGCTGGCACATCAAGGAAGAAGAAGAAGCTGCAAGCGGAGATGCTGAGGACCGGAGGAGCGGAGAGCTGCGCCGGAAGGTAATGTATACAGTGTTTGTTATTTTCACAGCTGCCGCAGCCGGGGGGGACATGATAAGGAGGGGGGGCTGTTTATTACTACTGGGGGACGCATATTAAGGAGGGGGGGCTGTGTACTACCACTGGGGCTGCATATACTACACTGGGGCTGTATATACCTCTGGGGCTGCTGTATACTACCACTGGGGCTGTATATACCACTGGGGCTGCTATATACTACCACTGGGGCTGTATATACCTGTGGGGCTGCTGTATACTACACTGGGGCTGTATATACCTCTGGGGCTGCTGTGTACTACCACTGGGGCTGCATATACTACACTGGGGCTGTATATACCTCTGGGGCTGCTGTATACTACCACTGGGGCTGTATATACCACTGGGGCTGCTATATACTACCACTGGGGCTGTATATACCTGTGGGGCTGCTGTATACTACACTGGGGCTGTATATACCTCTGGGGCTGCTGTATACTACCACTGGGGCTGTATATACCACTGGGGCTGCTATATACTACCACTGGGGCTGTATATACCTGTGGGGCTGCTGTATACTACACTGGGGCTGTATATACCTCTGGGGCTGCTGTATACTACCACTGGGGCTGTATATACCTCTGGGGCTGCTGTTTACTACACTGGGGCTGTATATACCTCTGGGGCTGCTGTATACTACCACTGGGGCTGTATATACCTCTGGGGCTGCTGTATACTACCACTGGGGCTGTATATACCTGTGGGGCTGCTGTATGCTACCACTGGGGCTGTATATACCTGTGGGGCTGCTGTATACTACCACTGGGGCTGTATATACCTCTGGGGCTGCTGTATACTACCACTGGGGCTGTATATACCTGTGGGGCTGCTGTATACTACCACTGGGGCTGTATATACCTCTGGGGCTGCTGTATACTACCACTGGGGCTGTATACTACCTCTGGGGCTGCTGTATATACCTTTGGGGCTGCTGTATACTACCTCTGGGGCTGCTGTATACTACCTCTGGGGCTGCTGTATACTACCTCTGAGGATGCTGTATACTACCACTGGGGCTGTATATACCTCTGGGGATGCTTGTATACTACCACTGGGGCTGTATATACTCTGGGGCTGCTGTATACTAACTACTGGAGCTGCTGCTGTATATACCACTGAGCTGCTGCTGTATTACCATGGGAGGCTGCTGTATACTACCATTGGGGGGCCTGTATACCACACTGCTGGGGGCTGTATACCTGTGCTGGAGTCCACCCTCGGCTTATACACGAGTCAATAGGTTTTCCCAGGTTTTGGGGGCAAAAGTAGGGGGGTCGGCTTATACACGGGTCGGCTTATACACGAGTATATACGGTAACTCATTTTATTTTTTTAATTGAATTACTGATCAGCTTTTGTAGAGTCATGAATCTTTTTCATATACTTTATTATCTTATTCTCTCTGCTTCTATCTTTAACACTATACTGAAAGTGCTAGCTTGTCTGTAAAGTTCATTCTGTGTTAAAGGGAACCTGTAATCTAGTTTATGCCTCCAAACCTATCCCTACCTGTCCCTACAGCTTCCTAGTACATCCCTAAGCATCTCTGTCTGAGCTAATAGTGTCCTGTAATCGCTGAGAAAAATGCTTTTATAACTTACATGCCCCTATGTTAATAAGCAGGGTGTCGTCAATACTGCAGACACTGTGGGAGTTTTCTCCGACTCCATATTCTCCTCATTCAGTTGTAATCCCACTGATAATCCTGTTGTAATCCCTGAGATAATTAATGCAGAACTATGGTCCCAGCATTTCAAATCTATGGGCCTTCTTCCAGGGGTTACGCATCAGCCGCATATTATTTCCGGTGTGTATTGGGTGTACTGGCCAGCTCCGGAGCTTGCGCAGTGCTCAGAAGAGAAGGAGCGCTATTTCACTTTTGGAGCACCAAAGTAGCTGAAATGCATAACAGACACCATATCCATTTGCAGAACCCTGATGTGACTAAATAGTCGTAACCCTTTATAAGTGACTCCATTTTGGAAATTACACCCCTCAAGGAATTTATTTAGAGGTGTCATGAGCACCTTGAACCCAAAGGTGCTTATAGAATTTTATAACGGTGAGCCGTGAAAATTAAAAAAATTATACTTTTTCCCACAAAAATGTTGCTTTTACCCAAATTTTTTAAATTTGTACAAGTGTAACAAGAGAAAGTGGACTATAAAATTTGTTGTGCAATTTCTCCTGTGTAAGCTAATACCCATTATGTGGTGGAAATCTACTGTTTGGGCGCACAGTAGAGCTCGGAAGGGAAGGAGCAACATTTCAATTTTGGAACGCAAAATTGGAATTGATAGTTGATGCTATGTTGCATTTGCAGAACCCCTGATACGCCTAAACAGTGGAAACCCCGCAAAACATACCCCATTTTGGGAACTAAACCCCTCAAGGAATTTATCTAGATGTGTGGGGAGCACTTTGAATCCTCAGGTATTGTACAGAATTTTATAACGATGAGCCGAGAAAATAAAAAAAATATTTTTCCCACAAAAATGTTGTTCTATCCCACAATGTTGCATTTTTATAAAGAAAACAGGACACAATGCACCATACAATTTGTTGTGCAATTTTTCCTGAGTATGCCTATACCCCATAAGTGGAGGAAAACTACTGTTTGAGGGCATGGCAGGATTCGGAAGAAAAGGAACACCATTTGACTTAGAAGATAAAATGGCTGGATTCTTCAGCAGATACTATGTCACATTTGAAGAGCCTCTAATAAGCCGAAACAGCAGAAACCCCCCTAAGGGAACACTATTCTCTAAACTACACCTCTCAAGGAATTCATCTTGGGTGTAGTTAGCAATGTTAACACTCAGGTGATTCATGGAATTGTATAATTTTGGGCTGTGAAAATAAAATAAAAAATACTATTATTTTCCACTTAAATGCTTTGGCACCAAATTTTAATTTTCAAAAAGGGTAATAGAAAAAAAATGGATCGTACAATTTGTTACACAATTTTACTTGAGTTTAGCCAATATGTCATTAAAAACTACTTTTGAGGTACAAAGCAGAACTCTAAAGGGAAGGAATACCATATTCGAGTTCAGATTTAGTTGGAATACTTTGTGGGAGCCATGAGCCCCTGACATACCTGACATTTGCACATACCAGAAAAGAAGACCTCCCATAAGTTACCCCATTTTTACAAAGTACACCCTCAAGGATTTCATCTAGGGGTGTAGTGAGCATATTGACACCACAGTTGTGTCACTAAATGTTATAATATTGAACTGCAGAGAAAAAATAATCATTTCACCACTAAAATGTTTTAACCCTAGATTTCCAAATTTCACAAGTAGGATGCTGTAGATGAAAAAAAAAAACCTTCAATGTGGCAATACCCCACATATAAATATACAGTACTATTTGGCCACACAACAGGACTCAGCAGAGAAGTAACGCCATTCTAGAGCATAGACTTTCCTAAACAGTTTGTGGACATCATTTGCAGTGCCCCTAAGTGTCAGAACAGCAAAAACCCCTTCAAGTGACCACAGCTTGGAAATTACTCCCCTTTGGGAATTTACTGTATCTACTGGCATAGTGATGATTTTGTCTCTGGAAAACACCCATGGAGTCAAACACAGTGAATGCTGAAAAATAAAAAAATTTAAAATAAGCCCTTGCAATGGGCAGCACATTGTCTTGCTCAAACATTGTGCCCAGCCTTTAAAGGGGGTGTCACACGCGTCAATGTCGTCAGTGAGATGATCGCTGACGACATTGACGGATGATCGCTGGTGAGCTGTCACACAGGCAGACTCACCAGCGATCAATTGACCAGAAACATCGTGGAAACGATTTAAATATCGTTTCCATGATGTCCTGCTCCGCTGCCAGCCTGCTGGAAGCGGGAGCAGGCTGGTCTCCAAGGTAAACTGCGGGTATCTAGGCAGCGCGCGCTGCCTAGATACCCGACGTGTACCTTAGTTACCAGCCTCCTCCGCTCACCGGCTGGTATCTAAGGTACACAGCGGGTAACTAGGGACCCTAGTTACCCGCTGTGTACCTTAGATACCAGCCGGTGAGCCAGGGGCGGACCTTGCTGCCCGGGGGCCCTGGTGCAGCCTTTGAGGGGGGGCTCAGCAGGGGAAGCAGGAGCTTCCCTGGTTAACCCCCTCTCCTCTGCCACACTGGCACAGGGACAGCGGAGCGGAGGAGGCTGGTAACTAAGGTACACGTCGGGTATCTAGGCAGCGCGCGCTGCTAGATACCTGCAGTTTACCTTAGTTACCAGCTCCCAGCGCTTGTGAGAGGCGCTGGGAGCTGGAATATCGCTACTCCCGGTGTCACACGCAGCGATGCTGCGTGTCCACCGGGCGACAATCGCCAGGTTTTAGAGCAGGTTCTAAACCTGCGATCATCAACCAGCGATTTATCGCTGGTTGATTCAGTATGTCACACGCATCAATATCGCTGCAACGTCACGTGCAGCCGAGATCGTGCAGGCGATATTGACGCGTGTGACAGGCCCTTAAGTGTGCTCTCCTCACTATAACAATGCCAAATATGCAGATGTTAAAGAGAACCTGTCAACTCGTTCTACCCCCTATGCTATCATTAACTGTCCTTGCACCTTGCTAGCTGATCCCTAACCATCCTGTCTGATCTAAAAGTGCCCTATAAAGCTTAATAAAATGATTTATAACTTACATACAGTCTACATCTGGAAACTGGAAAGGCGGGCTCCATTCTCTCCCCAAAACCCCCCCCCCGCCCTTGCTGTCTCCTAGCACACCCCACTGGGCATCCTCACTCCTTGGGCTGTGCCTCCTCATTTTTAAATTCCTGCCTCCTTTGCTACTATGATGCGCTGGGCCGAAATGTTACATCCGGCCCGGTGCATTGTGGGGGTGAATCATGTGTTCAGCCCGGCTCCACCGCATGTGCAGTGCGCATATTGAAGCGGGCTGTACACATCATAGGTCCCCAGAACGCACCAGGCTGGATATGACGTGTACGGCTCGGCTTCAATATGCGCACTGCTCATGCGCCGGAGGCGGGCATAACACGTGGCAAGCCCCCAAATGCACTGGGCCGGATATTACATTCTGCCCCATAGTAGCAAAGGAGACGGGAATTTCATAAAGAGGTGGCAGAGCACAAGGAATGAGGATGCCCAGCGGGGCATGGTAAGAGCCAGCGAGAGGGGGAGAATGGAACCCCGAAGCTTGCCTTTCCAGTCTCCGGATGGTGAATGCATGTAAGTTATAAATAATTTTTTTAGGGCCCTTTTACCTCAGACAAGGATGGTTAGGAATCAGCTAGCAAGATGCAGGGACAGATAATGATAGCATAGGTGGGGTAGAACGAGCGGACAGGTTCCCTTTTACTGTGGCTTAGACATTGTGCTTCTCAGGAGGGATAAGGGCATTTGAATTTGGGAGCAGAGATGTTGCTATTTTATTTTCTGGGGGGAGTGAAATTGCTAAGGTAAAAGAGAGGGAGACAGGCAGGGGGAGTGAGATGAAAAGAGAGAGAGGGAAAGGGAGGCAGAGACCACCCAACAGATCCATAGACTCCCTTAATTGTATTGCCACCCTACAAGGGCCAGAGCACCATCCCCTCATCACTCCAGGAACCGGCTATAATACTCTGTTTGCTGAAACTCCATCCAGTTCACCCATGTTGTCCAGAATTTAGTCTGAGACTCACGCAGAGAAGAGGTCCTACATGTACATTAGGTCATTGACCCTTTTGATCCATTGTGCCACAGTAGGTGGTGTAGGTTGTTTCCATAGCGCTGGGATACAAGATCTGGTGACCATGATCAAAAATTTGAGCAACAAATTCCGGTAGAGGAGAAAAGGAGCCTCACTATGATGTAACAGCACTAGAGCAGGCGACAGAGGCACCTTCATTTCAGAGACCTGGTCTATCACCTCCCTCACTGCCTCCCAGAATGGTCTAAGCCTGTCGCAGTCCCTAAAAATGTGGACAAAAGTATAAGGTCATACTCCACATCTCCAGCAGCCACCATCATCTCCTGGGAGAATCGCCTGAATCCTAACCAGGACTCTGTACCACCTGGATAAAATTTTATAATTGGATTCTTGGAATTTAGGGTACCGTCACACTTGGCGATGCACCAGCGATCCTGATAACGATCCAACCTGGTAGGGATCGCTGGTGCATCACTATGTGATCACTGGTGAGATGTCAAACAGTCAGATCTCACCAGCGATGCAGCAACGATACAGCGGTCGTTGGGACCCTGTCACTCTGAGGTGTAGTGTTGAGATCGTTGGTCATTGTCCCTGTCAAACACAGCGATGCACGCTGCCCAGTGGGAGCGCAACAACCAAAAAAATAGAGAAGAAATGGAGCCGCACTCAAGGCTTCTGGCAGTGGATATTTATTCAATCTTCATACAACAGGTTGTGCACAGCGGGTGGGAGGACGGGGGGTACTACGTCGTTTCGCGCCCTGTCTTGGCGCTTCAGCGGGTACAATCCTCAGAGTACCTTGTTTCTAAGTGAAACAACCAAAAAATGGTCCAGAAAGTTTTTTAACGATCAGCGATCTCACAGCAGGGGCCTGATCACTGCTACGTGTCAAACGTAGCGAGATCGCTGTTGCGTCACAACACTTGTGACTCAGCAGCAATCTCGCTAGCGATCTCGCTTAGTGTGACGGGGGCTTTAGAGCTGATGGAGGTGTTATGAGCAAGTGTGAAGATGTTAGAAGCTTTCTCATCTTTAAAAGTGAAAGTGACTCCCTGGTCAGACTCCACCTGCGCCAAAGAAGGTGGTGGTGTTTGGTCTAGGAAGTGGGTCAGCAAAGAGTAAGCCAAAGATAAAGTATGTCTAATTGTCACTGAAACCACACAGAGAACCTCAAATTCCGCCTTAGGATGTTGAAAACAGGTTTTTCGGTGGCAGTGAAGACAGGAAGTGTCTTAATTGCAAGCATCTCCACCAACCTAAGGGGTCAGTTCCCTCAAGGTCTTCATAGTAGCTAGGGGAGGCCGTTCATCTCCTCCTCCCATTAGACCTTCAACTCTATCTTTCCCCACCACAATCCAGACTGCAAAGAATTTACCTAAGCTGACGATGGGGAGTTCGGGGTGACTTAGGATAGGTATGAGCATAGATCAGGGAGAATTAATGTAAGTGCACAGTTGGAATGTATTGCAGCACCGAAGCATGGCCCAATCGTGGGATGTGATAGCAGGCAAGAGGGAGCTGAAGGCATAAGCCACGGTAGTTTGTTTAAGGGTACTGGGCAGAAGTCTTGTTCTATATGAACCCACGCTTTGTGACTTCTGTTCCTGCACCAGTCTATCATTCTTGCTAGGTGAGTGGCAGTATGGTACCTTTTAAAATCAGGCAAGCTAATGCCTCCCCTTGTCTTTGGTCTAGTAAGGATAGCCTTACTCACTCCAGCAGACTTGTCAGCCCAAATAAATTTACGTTGTATGGATTTCGTTGTAAAGAATTCAAGTGGTATCCTGACAGGTAGGGTTTGATGGAGGTATAGTACTCTGGGCAAGACATTTATTTTTATGATTTGGCAGTGGCCAAACGAGGAAAAAAGCAATTTATTCCATCTATCACAGTCAGACTCAATGGTTTTAAGTAAAGGGGGAAAGTTATATAGACAGAGTTTGTTTAAATCAGCCCACAGTTTAGTCCCCAGGAAAGGCTAGGGTCACACTTGACAGATTCTACATTTCCTGCATGGTTTGCAGAAAACTTAGAATATTTGTCTCCCTCTGCAGCCTTCATGCAGGCTGCATAGCGGCGAACGCGGCCCCTAGCAACCAGCTGTGTTCCATGGATACCCGCTGCACAGGGGAGTGCGATTCGCACCACTCACAAGGGAACGCACCATGATAAGTTTTCTGCAAACCATGCAGGAAACTTAAAATTTGTCAAGTGTGACCCTAGCCTATGTGAGGTGTTGGTGGGCCCACGTAAAACTAAAGGAGGATCTCAAAGAGTCCACCAGCTGGGATGGCAAATTAATATTGAGTGCCTCTGATTTAGTAAAGTTAATTTTGAAATTTGAAAATTGAGAGTAAATTTGTAAATCTTTCATCAAATTTGGCAAAGGAACAGCAAATCATCAGCATATGCTTCTACTTTGTGTGAGGCTTTGCGGAATGAGATTCCAGAGAAATTTGGGTTTACCCTTACATGTCTTAAAAAGGGTTCCAGGGTAAACACAAATATTAGGGGGGATGGTGTATGCCATTACGTATGATGAAGGGTTCTGACGACAGCCCGTTCATCCAAACTCTAGCAGTTGGCCTGGAATAGAGAGCCATGATCCACCTTAGTATGTTGTTCCCCAGGCCTAGGAAACGGAGGGTCTCTCCCATAAAGATTCAGTTTACTTTATCCAATGCTTTTCCAGCGTCAGTCAATAAAAGCATGGAGGAGGCCGGACCTATCGTGGCCTGGTGGATCAAGTTAATGGCTTTCGTGGTGTTATCACGGGCCTCCCTCCCCACTGTAAAGCCAGCCTAGTCCGGGTGAATGATGTTATAAAGAAAAGGTGCAAGCCTGGTGGCCATGATTTTGGCAAAGAGTTTAATGTCCTCATTTAGGAGAGAGATGGGGCGGTAGCTGTTACAGTACATCGGATCTTTGCCTGGTTTCGGAATAACCGAAATATGAGCTCTGAGAGTATCAAAATGTGGGGGACCTTGCTTGTTTATTTCATTGAAGAAAAGAAGTAAATGTGGCACTAAGGCTGGCTTCACATTAGCGTTCCCCTCCGCAGCGTTCTGCGGAGGGGAATCGCCATGTGTGCGCAGCGGCCGCCAGCCCCTATCTTTATAATGGGAGCCCACGGTGCTGCGCTTGACAGCGCAGGACCGTGTGCACCCATTCACTCCCATATGTGATCTGTGCGCAGGTGGATGCCTGCGCACAAATCACACACTCCCGCCCGCACCAGGGACGCAACATGTTGCGTCCCTGGAGCGGACGAGAGTGTGTGATCTGTGCGCAGGCATCCGCCTGCGCACAGATCACATGTGGGAGTGGATGGGTGCACACGGTCCTGCGCTGTCAAGCGCAGTACCGTGCACTCCCATTATAAAGATAGGGGCTGTTGGCCACTGCGGTCACATTGCGGACCCCTCCGCAGAACAATGCGGAGGGGTCCGCAAATGTGAAGGCAGCCTAATTGGGTTTTTAATGAAAATACAACAATGGAAAGCTGTCAGGCTAGGGCCTTTGTTGTTTTTGGATGCCAAAATAACTGAGATGATCTTTTGTTCAGTGATACGTTGCTCAAGAGAGGAGATCTCATCTAAATTCAGCCGGGGTAAACCTGAGGATCGTATATACCGTAGTTTTTGATCTTTGAGAGGAAGGAGTCTGAATGCGTGAGGGAATTTGAGCCATCCATATTGTACAGATAAGCATAGAACTGCTTAAATGTCTCCGCTATTGCCTATGAGGATTGTATACGGTCTCCCCAACACTCTCCCCTGATACCCGGCACTTAGGATCACGCTCTTTGCTGTTGTAGTGCCCAAGCCAAGGTCCTGCTGCATTTATTGCCAAATTCATAAAAGGATTGTCTGCATTTTGCTAACCAACATTTGGCTTTTTTGTTCAATAAGGATTTTAGAGCCTCTCTAACTTTAAGTAGATCACTCCCTGTCTGCTTCTCCAGGCAATTCTTATGAATTGTTTCTAAAGCCCTTAACCTTCCTAGCGTTATTCCCGAGCCTGACTCGGGGTTAACATTCACTACCAGAAGCGTTAACCCCGAGTCAGGCTCGGGCTTACCCGCGGTCGCGGCAGATGCGGTGAGAAAACCGCATCTGCCGCATCTGCCGCACTTGCCGCATAGCTGCCGCACTTGCGCCGCACTTGCGGCGCGGTTGCGGTAATCTGCATAGGAACCAACCACCTCGGATGACCCTCATACACTGTTAATATGTGCCCCTGCAGCCTAGTAAACCATTAGCAGCACTGTTGTTGTGTGAAAAGTGGCTGCAGTAGAAGTGAGATAATGATTTTATACACTTACATGCCTGCGTACTTGAGGGCGTCTCCCTGTGTGTGCTGGCACTTGTGGGCTGTGCTCATCATGTCTGCTCTCCCCCTCCCTTATGCACGCCCCCTCTCAGCCTGCTATAGTGATGTGAGGCTGATTGCGTCATAAAGGGGCGGGGCTACCGGGATGCCGCGATTTAGCCCCGCCCCTTTATGACGCAATCAGCCTCACACAGTATAGCAGGCTGAGAGGGGGCGTGCATAAGGGAGGGGGAGAGCAGACATGATGAGCACAGCTCACAAGTCCCAGCACACACAGGGAGACGCCCTCAAGTACGCAGGCATGTAAGTGTATAAAATCATTATCTCACTTCTACTGCAGCCACTTTGCACACAACAACAGTGCTGCTAATGGTTTACTAGGCTGCAGGGGCACATATTAACAGTGTATGAGGGTCATCCGAGGTGGTTGGTTCCTATGCAGATTACCGCAACCGCGCCGCAACCGCGCCGCATGTGCGGCGCAAGTGCGGCAGCTATGCGGCAAGTGCGGCAGATGCGGTTTTTTAACCGCATCTACCGCGAACGCGGGTAGCCCGCTTTTAGCAAAAAATTCTAGAACTAAACAGACCGCCAGGGAGGTTAAGCGTGCAAGCAAGGAAGACACCTCTATGTCCCTTTCCCTCTTTAAACTTGTTCCATGTTTGATGAATAAGCCACTTATTACACATTTGTGTTCCTCCCAGATAGTATCCGGTGAGGAATCGGTGACGGAATTATCATTAAAAAATTCTGACAGTGACTTTACTATTTCCTGAGAAGCCACAGGATCATCCAATATGGACGTGTTAAGCCTCCATTGCTAATGATGTAGGATCGAGGATGGCAACAAGACCAAGACCACACAGAGGGCATGATCTGAGAAGGCAACACAGCCAATCTTGGCTTTTTGAACAAGATGGAGATCTTTATGGATCAGGAAAAGGTAGTCTATCCTTGAGTATAAATCATGAACCTGGAAGTAGTAAGAGAAGTCCCGTTCTGAAGGGTGATGAAGCCTCCACGTGTCAATTAGTTGGTGGTCATGAAATATGCCTCAGAGCCTTTGCAGGGCTGCTGGAAAAAATGGAGACAAACTAGAGGACGTGTCTGCCTTTGGATCCAGGGAAACATTTAGATCACCTCCTAATACCAATATGCCCTCCGAGAACTCACTAACTAAATCAAGAAAACCAGCCAAGGCAGAGATCTGACCTGTGTTGGGGAGGTATACTGTAGCAAAAGTGGAATACCTGTCCGGTAATTTTACCCTTAATCATCAGTAATCTGCCCAACATTTCACATCTAAATATGTAGATGTTTGTGCCCTGAGATTTTGTATCAGGGGAAAAACTACTGTAGACATCAGGAATCCAGTGACTAGACAGTTTAAGGAGTTTCTTAAGAGTCAGATGTGTTTCCTGGAGGAATGCGACATTTACATTGGCTTTCCGAAGCATGTGTGTCAATATCAATCTTTTACCAGACTGTGAGCCCTCGTGGACAGGGTCCCTGCCCCTCCTGTACCTGTACGTCCTGATCGCCTAGATTTAGTGTACTTGTTCTTGTCTGCCTCATCCTCATGTAAAGCGCCATGGAACCTAATGGCGCTATATAAATAAATAATAATAATAATAATAATACCAGCACTATGAAGGCCTCTGACACTTAAAGAGCCACAACGAATTTCAGAGATATTAGCATCTGACATTCTCTAGAAAAAGCTCACGCTCACTAGGCGGCCCCTACCAGAACGAAGGATGGGGAAGGATAGAGGGGGAAGAAGAGAACAAGAAACTAGTAGGAAAGGAGGGGAAATGAGAAACGAAGAGAGAGAAGGATAGTCAGAAGAAGCTTCCTTGAAGACTCTTAAGTCCGGAGAGCTAAGAGAAGTAGTAAATGTGTCACGTCCTACTGTCGGACCTCACACGTGGACCCACTGGACCGCGTAGAGCAGATGCTAATACCGGGTGATAGAGAGGCGGACCAGTACAGTAGAGTCAACAGGTTTATTAGAACAACAACAACAACACAGGAACCCACGCCCCTGGGGAGAGCCACAAGGTCGCAGCACTGGAAAACCACCGAAGGAGGCCCCGGAGCGCTTAACCCCTATACAGGGATACCGCCGGTACCAACCTCGGAGTGGCCAATGAAGCGGACACGAGTGTTAAACCGACCCCAGGCGACGTGGTAACAAAACAGCAACCGGGTATACAATAAGAAACGGGAACCGGGAACACAGAGAATCCGGAGCAGGGCTGGAGGAAGCGCTCCAGCAGGGAAGAGGTCCGGAAGCAGACCGAGACCACTGGAGTCAGCAAAGAGCCGGCACGGGAGGAATCTGCGGGAAGGAACAAGAGTAATCAGATATCAAGCCAATAAAGAAACAACCTGACCAGACCAGGATTAGCAAGTTCTCTACATAGAAATTGCGCTGGCAATGAGTAAGAGAAAACAGGAAGCTTATATCATAGCAGGGTACTCCTGATTGGCAGAACACAGAGACCTGGTGATTGGCTGAGGGGAGGAGCAAGCTCCCTGCAGTTCTCCAGCAGATACTAATTTGGAGATGGATTGTCATAGCTCAAGCAGTGGTCCCGGAAGTGAGAGGAGCAGTGTTGCTCACGCAGAGGGTGCTGGACCCCTGCGGCTGGGGACAGGTGCGCGCACCCGGGGAGCATACGGTAAGGAAGACCCTACCCGACCGACCCGCGGGCGGCGGCTGCCAGCGCCCCGGAGCCGTCGGCGGACGGTCGACACCCGGGACCCTTGAGGCCGGACAGGGCCGGTAGGAGCCGAGGGAGTAACGGTAGCATGCCGCGGGACACGGGCGGCAGACCCCCGGGTGGTTACAGTACCCCCCCCTCCACGCCCCCCCGGACGGAACCCGGCCTGAAACCTGCGCAGGAGGCGCGGGGCATTGACGTCTGCCTCGGGTACCCAGGACCGTTCCTCGGGACCAAACCCCTTCCAGTCGACCAAATACCACTTAGAACGACCCCTCATCCTCATGTCCAGAATAGCACTGATCTCGAACACGTCGGAAGCCGTAACCGGTGGTGGATGCGAGACCGGATCCGGGAAGTAGCGGTTGAGGACCAGAGGCTTGAGGAGAGAACGGTGGAAAGAGTTATGGATACGCAGTGATGGAGGCAAACGTAACTGGTAGCACACCTCATTCAGTCTCCGGACCACAGCAAAGGGGCCGATATATCGCGGACCGAGCTTGTAGGATGGCATCTTGAGGCGTACGTACTTGGAGGAGAGCCATACCTTGTCTCCGGGGTTGAACAGGGGGGAGTCCAGACGACGTTTGTCGGCATGGCCCTTCATCCGCTGGGAAGCCCTTTCCAGGGCTGAACGGGTCGTCTCCCAGATCTTGGTAAAGTCTCGAGCCAGCGTGTTCGCAGCTGGATTTGGAGTTGCGTCCGCCACGGGACGTGGGACCCTAGGATGGTGTCCGTAGACTATAAAGAAAGGACTGTTACCGGAGGACTCACCAACATGGTTGTTATAGGACAATTCGGCCCAGGGAAGCAGGGAGGACCAGTCGTCATGGTGGGCGTTGACAAAGTGTCACAGGTACCCGGACAACACTTGATTTACCCGTTCGACCTGCCCATTGGACTGTGGATGATAAGCAGAAGAGAAGTCGAGGTTGACATCGAGCTTCTTGCAGAGAGAACGCCAGAACCTGGAGACAAACTGCACACCCCTGTCGGAGACAATGTTAGAGGGAAGACCATGCAGACGGAGAACATGAGACACGAACAGTTCAGCCAACCTGGGAGCAGATGGAAGACCGGGCAGGGGAATGAAATGAGCCATCTTCGAGAATCGGTCAACCACGACCCATACCACAGTGTTACCAGAGGAGACAGGAAGGTCAGTGACGAAGTCCATGGCGATGTGCCTCCATGGTTCCGAAGGCACCGGTAAGGGTAGAAGGAGCCCGACGGGCCGTTGCTTGGGCGTCTTGTTCCGAGCGCAAGAAGGACCGGCGGAGACATAGTCGGAGACGTCCCGACGCATCTGCGGCCACCAATAGTACCGCTCAATCAGGAGCTGGGTCTTTGTTACCCCCGCATGGCCTGCGAGTCTGGACGAATGACCCCAGCGCAGGACGTGCCTGCGATCAGCCTCGGGTACCAGCGTCTTACCTGGAGGCGGAAGGGACAGACGGAGAGGTGCCACCATGCAGATGTTGGATGGATTGATGATGGATCGGGGCTCCTCCTCTTGGTCCTCTACGAGGAAGGACCGGGATAGGGCATCCGCCTTGATGTTCTTGCCTGCTGGGCGAAAATGGAGTTGAAAGTCAAAGCGGGCGAAAAACAGTGACCATCGAGCCTGTCGGGGATTGAGTCTCTGTGCCGACTGGACGTATGCCAGGTTCTTGTGATCGGTGTAGATCACCACGGGATGTACTGCGCCCTCCAGGAGGTATCGCCACTCCTCCAGCACCATTTTTACGGCCAGCAGCTCCCGATCCCCTATGGAGTAGTTCCGCTCTGCGGAGGAAAAGGCCTTGGAGAAAAAACCGCATGTCACCATACGCCCTGAGGAGGACTTCTGGGAGAGGACGGCTCCGGCGGAGGATGCATCCACCTCCAGAAAGAACTGGTTATCCGCCACCGGCCGGTGGAGAACTGGAGCCGAGGAAAAGGCACTCTTGAGTGTCATGAAGGCGGTCTCGGCCTCGGGGGTCCAAGCCTTAGCAGGCGTCCCCTTCCGGGTCAGTGCGGTAAGAGGCTTGACCACATCGGAGAAATGTGGGATGAACTGCCGATAATAGTTGGCAAAACCAAGGAACCTCTGGATGGCCTTGAGGCCTACGGGTCGAGGCCACGAGAGGACTGCGGATAGCTTTTCCGGGTCCATCTCCAGACCGACGTCGGAGATAACGTAGCCCAGAAAGGGCAAAGATGTCCGTTCAAACAAGCATTTTTCGTATTTGGCATATAACTGGTTTTCCCATAACCGGAGAAGGACCCGTCGGACATCTCGCCTGTGAGTGGGAAGATCCGGAGAAAATACCAGAATGTCATCCAGGTAGACCACGACACACACGTACAGAAGGTCCCGGAAGACATCATTCACGAATTCCTGGAAGACAGCAGGGGCGTTACTGAGACCGAACGGCATTACCTTATATTCATAGTGCCCGTCCCGGGTGTTGAAGGCGGTCTTCCATTCGTCTCCTGCTCGTATCCGGACCAGGTTATATGCCCCTCGGAGGTCCAGCTTCGTGAAGACCCGGGAACCACGTAGCCGGTGGAACAGCTCCGGTATGAGGGGAAGCGGGTATCTATTCTTCACGGTGATGGCGTTGAGACCCCGATAGTCAATGCACGGTCGTAAGGAGCCGTCCTTCTTCTTTACGAAGAAGAACCCTGCCCCTGCGGGCGAGGAGGACTTCTGGATGAAACCCCGCGCCAGGCTGTCCCTTACGTAGTCAGACATTGCCTGGGTCTCGGCAGGGTTTAACGGATAGATACGGCCTTTCGGGAGTTGAGCCCCAGGCACCAGGTCTATAGGACAGTCATAAAGTCTGTGCGGGGGTAACGTCTCGGCCTCCCTCTTATCGAAGACGTCGGCATACGACCAATAGGCCGAGGGCAGACCGGGTAACGCTGCTGGTGATGGTGGCAACCGGACCGGGGACACGGGAAGAAGGCAACGACCATGACAAGCCTGCCCCCACCGCAGGACCTCACCTGTTCGCCATTCCAGAACCGGTTCATGCATGCGGAGCCATGGAAGACAAGCATAAACGGAGGAGACAGGGTCGGCAGGACATAGAAAGTGAGGCGTTCCGTGTGCAGAGCTCCGACTTGTATCTCTACCTCTCCGTTGACACCCGTCACGGCGTCCTGTAAGGGTCTCCCATCGACCGAGATGATGACACGGGGTTGCTGCAGGGGGTATATAGGAATACCGTATCGCTGCGCCGCGTCTTGTTGCACGAAATCACTTGCAGAACCGGAATCCAGGTGAGCCAGCTCCGAATGACGTTTGTCTCCGACCTTAAGCAGGATGGCGATAGTGAGAGGGTGAGAGGAATCGTTCTTCGTTAGGTTGGTCTCTCTTACCTGTCCAAGACGAAGGTTCACCGGCCGCTTGGGGCATTGGCGACGAAAGTGGTCAGATCCTCCGCAGTACAGGCATAGACCCCGGGTGATCCTCTCCTCCCTCATCTGGATCCGGGAGCGGACGTGATCCACCTGCATGGCCTCCTGGCCTGCCGGAGGTGCTGTGGGCACCGGAAGAAGAGGTCGCTGGAAAGTGGGAGCCAAGCGAAGGGGTCTTCTCTCCTGCGTCCTCTCCTGTGTTCTCTCCTGCGACCGCTCCTGAAGACGACGGTCGATTCGGACAGCGAGGGTGATGTACTCCTCCAGGGAGCTGGGCAGGTCCCGAACCGCCAGTTCGTCTTTGATCCGGCTCGACAATCCCCGGCGGAAGACACCAACTAAGGGCTCATCCGCCCAGCGGAGTTCGGAAGCAAGGGTACGGAACCGGATGGCATACTGCCCAACAGACTGGTTACCTTGGTGTAAGTTGAAGAGTGCCTCGGTGGCAGAGGCCACCCGACCCGGTTCATCGAAGGTTCTACGAAAGGTGTCCAAGAACGCCTGGAGGTTGCACACGATGGGATCTTCCCTCAGCAATACCGGGTTGAACCATGCCAGTGCTTCTCCCTCGAGATGCGAAGCCAGAAACGCCACTCTTGCCTCATCCGTCGGGAATTGGTGGGGTAGCAACCGGAAGTGGAGTTGGCACTGGTTAATGAACCCCTGACATGTTTTAGGATCCCCTGCATACCTGGTGGGCTGGCATAAGCGTGGAGAAGACACGGCTCCGGCCGGAACTCCAGCAGGTAGCACGGGGACGGAACCTGGACCTCCAGTCGCTCTCTGTAGGCTGGTAAGCCGATCATCCACGGAGGCCATATGGGATAGCTTCCGATTCTGTATCCCTCTCTGGTGGTCCAACTCTTGGTGGAGACCCAAGATCTGAGAAGAGAGAGCGGGATCAGTAGCGGAGAGCGCCCCTAGGCGCCCCTCCAGAGACTGGATAAAACCCACGACCTGGTCATGACTCTGGCGGAGTCCGACCAGCTCTCTTTGGGCATCAAACCTGGTATCAGCGGGGTCCATGGCCAAGGCAAGATCTGTCACGTCCTACTGACGGACCTCACACGTGGACCCACTGGACCGCGTAGAGCGGATGCTGATACCGGTTGATAGAGAGGCGGACCAGTACAGTAGAGTCAACAGGTTTATTAGAACAACAACAACAACACAGGAACCCACGCCCCTGGGGAGAGCCACAAGGTCGCAGCACTGGAAAACCACCGAAGGAGGCCCCGGAGCGCTTAACCCCTATACAGGGATACCGCCGGTACCAACCTCGGAGGGGCCAATGAAGCGGACACGAGTGTTAAACCGACCCCAGGCGACGTGGTAACAAAACAGCAACCGGGTATACAATAAGAAACGGGAACCGGGAACACAGAGAATCCGGAGCAGGGCTGGAGGAAGCGCTTCAGCAGGGAAGAGGTCCGGAAGCAGACCGAGACCACTGGAGTCAGCGAGGAGCTGGCACGGGAGGAATCTGCGGGAAGGAACAAGAGTAATCAGATATCAAGCCAATAAAGAAACAACCTGACCAGACCAGGATTAGCAAGTTCTCTACATAGAAATTGCCCTGGCAATGAGTAAGAGAAAACAGGAAGCTTATATCATAGCAGGGTACTCCTGATTGGCAGAACACAGAGACCTGGTGATTGGCTGAGGGGAGGAGCAAGCTCCCTGCAGTTCTCCAGCAGATACTAATTTGGCGATGGATTGTCATAGCTCAAGCAGTGGTCCCGGAAGTGAGAGGAGCAGTGTTGCTCGCGCAGAGGGTGCTGGACCCCTGCGGCTGGGGACAGGTGCGCGCACCCGGGGAGCCTACGGTAAGGAAGACGCTACCCGACCGACCCGCGGGCGGCGGCTGCCAGCGCCCCGGAGCCGTTGGCGGATGGTCGCCACCCGAGACCCTTGAGGCCGGATAGGGGCGGTAGGAGCCGAGGGAGTAACGGCAGCATGCCGCGGGGCACGGGCGGCAGACCCCCGGGTGGTTACAAAATGTTTTAAGCGCAGGAAAGGAAGAAAAGCAGAAAAAGGAAGTGAGTACAATCCAAACACAATTACATTTAACAAAAAGAAAGCAATCAGTTTTAAATGTCTCCACTATTGATCTATCAACGGAAGACAGTAGAGGCAGTTGACACTTCGTGGAAGACGCGGAAAACCACCAGGCATTGCACCCCCGAACACAACTTTACAAATAATGTTGTTAAAGAGATAGGCTCAGCCAGCCCCCATCCCCTGCAACTACATCCACACATCCCACTGACCCCCAGGAGAGGGGATGAGGGGGGGGGGTGAGAAAATTATCTGATGAAAACTTCATATGAAGCTAATATACCATATTATAATTGGACCCAATAGGGACTAATACAGTTAAACAAACAATCAATGGGCTATGAAGAAGCAATAGAGAAAGCACAACAACAGTTCTAACATTGTGAAATTATACCACTCCAGAGCAAAGGAATCCAGAGATAATTAGAAAAGGAACCTCTAGGGCAGCAGTGGACGCTCATCAAGGTGGAGAGGCATCAGGTTGGGGGAATCTCCTCTCAGAGATCTCCACAGACGTCTCCCCTGACGTTTAGCAGAGTGGGAGGGCCTCCACTCTCTACTACGAAGGGTGGGAACCCCAGAAGACCATATTGTAGCCAGTCTGGCAAGGAGATCGGGGGAGTGCTTAGGAACCAAAAAAGAGCTGGCAGTTCGTCATGCGTTTTCAGTTACTACTGAGTGTCATCTCTTCTGACAATAAGGTGAAATGGATGGCCCCATCGGTAGGAGGCCCCAGTCTCCCTGATCCTTTGTAAAAGGGGGAACAGCATTCGTCGCATGGCCAGGGTGCGTGATGAAATATTCCGGAACAGCTTAACCATAGAATTCTCCACGGTTATCTTGCCAAATGACCATGCTGAACGGAGGATGCTCTCCTTCTCTGTTAAGTAGTGAAGCCTGCACAGGACGTCACGTGGGTTGGTGGTATCGATTGGGCCCTGACGTGTTACTTTATAGATCCTGTCTGTGATGAAGAGAGAGTCCAATGGCTTTTGAGAGATCATATTGAATACAGAAAAGACCTTTTGGGGCAGTGCACTAGTTTGGATGGACTCAGGTATGCCCTTTAGGCGAATGTTGTTTCATCTGCCCCAATTTTCTTGATCATCTAGTAGCAAAGCCATAGTCTGCACATGTAATTGAGTGTCAGACAGGTTTTTACCCAAAGTAGAAACTTGCTCTGTGGGAGAGGCTACCTTCTCCTCCAGTGATGAGCTACATGTCCCCAATAGATCAAAATCAGCTCTCGGTGCTCTAATTGCCTTTTCATGGGAGGCTTTAATTCTAGATGCCAGGCTGTCTAAATCCTGCTTTGTTGGTAATGATGTTAGAAATTCCTGCAGGGTCTGCAGGTCTATGTGCCCAGAGGCTGGAGCTGCAGCAGGGGAAGTTGGAATGTTGGAGTCTCCCTGTTTCCTCCCCTCTCTTAGCATATGGCGGCTCTTTGTCTCCTGCAACTTGTCCCATCCAGTGATTCCCTCCATCTGGGAGCTTGGGGAGTGAGTCACGGAGGTGGAATGCGCTTGCACAAGAGGCGGTAAGGGCAATCTGGGTCCCAAGATCAAGGGCAATCAGTTTTAGCCGCCGCTGCATTGCCCGCTTCTGCTGTGTCCAGCTCCATTGCCGAGGCCATCTTATTGCTGGTTTTCCTGCTTCCGATCAGGCGGTCTAATGCTGTGTCTTGCCTCTGTGAAGCGTCTTTATGCCATCATGGCTAAGCCACGCCCCCGACCAATCCATTTAATGTCAGCCAATGTATTTTCTCTGATGAACCCCCTTCAGAATATTTGAGACATTTGGAAGAATAATGGTTCGAGAAGAAAAGGTTAGCACTATCATCAGTCCTGTGTCATGCGAACAGTAAAGCATCCTGAGTCTATTCAAGTATGGGGCTACCTGTCATCCAAAGAAGTGGGCTAACTCACTAGTTTGCCTCCAAGTGCAACCTCCCAGAAGTAGTAAAAGTTATTTTATATTATATTTTATATTATAAAAGAGTCTTTATATTTGGTTCCTTGTTTGTACTGCGAGTGGAAACTCACTAGAGAAGTTGAATTTATATATAATGCTCTTTGTTTGCAGATAAGTATTTGTTTAAAAATGTATATACATAGACAAAAATATATGAATACTATCTGAATTAATGTATTCGGTTATGAAAAGTGTAGTGATTGCTGTATAGTATGAGGATTCCAGGTGTACAGGGACAATGCACTGAGATTCTATCAATTATACATTGCTTGTGAATGATGATACTCTAATCATATCACTTGACTAAACAACTTTGCAAAATACACTAACATTATCTATTAGAAAATCCTGCAATGATGATATTGAATCTTTCACATATTCATCCACAGTAAGGGTACCATTACACATCGCAACATTGCATGCAATTTCACTGGCAATTTGCTGGTTGCAGTAAAATCATGGACACATTGTTCTATTTTGTTACTGTGTACAAATGTAACAATGTGTCCATGATTTCACTGCAACCAGCAAATTGCCAGTAAAATTGCATGCAATGTTGCGTCGTGTAACGGTACCCTAACAGAAAACAGAAAATAACAACATTCTGTACAATACAGCAAATGACATGATAAATTAAAAGATAAAGACGATTACATATGCTTCATATAGAAATACACATTAACAAACTGAAAAATAGAGAGTTTATACTGAATTTCTATACTAAGATATAAGGTTCATGCACATGAATGTATAAATCGGACATGTCTTACATCCGATTTTTGAGTGAATAGCACATGGACAGCACAACATTATTGATGTAACCGCTCTTCAGAGGCATCGAGTCTCACGAATCTTAGCATGACCTGGAATTGCCTGTAAGCAAAGTCTATGGAGTGTCAGAACAATGTTCCACAGACTTTGTTCTTCAGAATCCCTAGTTGCACCATTTTTTCCTTGTGTGTCTTCTTTTTTTTATTACTGGGTTAGTATTGCCGGGTGTCTAATAGACACATCTCCATAACCAACACCAGAGTTTGATACCAGCTAACACTACACAGCTGACATTAACCCCATAAACCATTACCCCAATTGCACCATAGACATTGGGAAGAGCCAAGGCGAAGTGCCAGAATTACTGCAATCTAATGTAAAGCTCCCACTTTTGGGGTGACTGCGGGCTGGTGTTTTTAGGCTGGGAAGGGTCTAATAACCATGGACTAGTAATGAATGCAAGGCACCCACAGTAAATGAGAATAAATCAAACCTCCATTATGGTGCACGTCTTATACCAGGGAGTCATCCTAGTCCATAAATTATAAAGTAGAAAGAGACAGCACCACATACAAAACGGGATTCTTTTCCAATTCTTTATTCCAGCACCCCAGTGCAAGCGACGTTTCGGACTGTGTCCTTTATCAAGCAACAGCATACATTGAAATCATCTGCTTTATATAGTCTAACACTCCTCCCCTTCATTACATTCCACCAATCGTGTAATACACAAAACAATTACCACTATACCTTAATATATCAAAAATAAAATTACCCTGTCTCAAACATTATAGTCAGCATTACATACCGATGCCATAGTTTGTTCATGATCGATATGTTCATAATCCGGGTAATGTCCGTGATATAGCGTTTTATTAAAGTTCTCATAGTCACTTCCACTTGGGGCAGCAAGGACAACACATAGGCGTGCCACAGTCCGTCACGCCGCGCCCAAACGACAACCATTGGCCAACACAATAGTGTTCTGATTGGGCACGGCGCGAAGGGTGGATGGCGGAGACGTGACGTAGTAGTGTTTGGATTGTCACACGGAATAAGCGCTTGTGACATGGCGGAGTGTAGCGATATTCAGCTAGGGGATGTTTATGCGTCACACAGGAGCGGTTTACAGTCACACACTCCGTGCGTATTAAAACCTAACTGTTGGGCTATGTGTGCGTAGTAGACGTGTTTGTATTGTCACACGGAATAAGCGCTTGTGACATGGCGGAGTGTGGCGATATTCTGCTAGGTGACACTTAGGCGACACACAGGAGCGGCTTAAAGCACACAGTCTGTGCGGTTTTTAAACTAAGTGTTGGCCTATGTGTGCGTCTGGATAGAAATGTGTGAATAGAGCCCCAATGCAGATCGCATATGTGGTAACAGATGACAATGGCCTTGAGCAGCTCACATGCCACATGTCCATGATGTGTGTGTCTGCACATGTGCGGCACTACTTACTTAAACCCACCTGACAGACAATATAATGTGCTGCATCAATGTGTTGTGTCCAGGTGACCCTCTGCCTACACCAAACCACAAGGGTTATGTACACACATTTGTCACATAGACTGTTGCCCAAATACCTTCACATAGCTCATGGTCACCCACACATATTGTGTCTCATACCCAGCCATAGGTGCCAATGTGTGTGGCAGCACTGGCCACAACCCCAACCTTGATCACACTCCCCTCCATCCCCAAGTAATCAGGCTCACAAAGAGTAATTTGGATCCAAGAAAAAAAAATGTTTTTTTTAAACACTTGAAATTGGAAAAAAAAACACAGATACAGAAAGGAAAGACAATGGACATTCAAACATCATGTTACATTGTAAACACGCAGCACCCACATAACACACATAAAACCTAAACTAACTAACTAAAACCTGTGCACACAATTAAACAACCAAAAGAAAACACCATGGTGCAGCAACCCTGCTGTTTGCACCATGGCCACCATGTTCCGAACAACCAGAACCAAACACACTACACGTGCTGGTTCTGCCAGCCCACTGCCCCAGGGCCATTAAAGTAGGAGCAATATGCATCTCTACTGTCCCTGGCCTCCTGCTGAGTGCGACCATGGCTCAGCGGCTGGAGTGGCGCCACACCATGGTCGTCATCACGCCAAGCCCCTGGATGGACCTCCCCTGTTGTGGGGTCAGCAGAATCTACATAACTTCCTGGCGTGTATGATGCTCTATCCCTACGACGCAGGAAGTTATGCAGCACACAGCAGGCCAGCACTACCGCTTCAATAGACTCCAGTTTCATATGCAGAGGCGCATGAAAGACCCGGAATGTATTCGCCATGATCCCGAACGCATTTTCAACCACACGGCGGGCCCGGGATAGCCGGTAATTGAAAATGCGTTGTTCAGAAGTAAGGGTCCTCTGGGAATATGGCCGCAGTAGGTGTGCCTGAAGTGGGAACGCTTCATCCTCCACAAACGCAAAGTTGAGATGATGGCTCATCTCTTCCTTTGATGGTAGGTTCAGCGCATTGGTCCTTAGTAGTTGTGCCAAGGAGCAGTGTCCGAACACCCCCCCCATCTGAGATACGGCCGTTCATTCCAACGTCCACGTAGAGGAACTCATAGTTCGCATCCACCTGGGCCATGAGGACTATACTAAAATACCCTTTGTAATTATAATACAAAGAGCCTGAGTTGGGGGTTTAGTAATCCTCACGTGCTTACCATCCAAAGCGCCCCCGCAGTTTGGGAAGTTCCACCGGCTTTCAAAGCCTCGGGCTACTTGCATCCATTCTGTGGGTGTTCGTGGCAACTTTATGTAGGATGGCCTCAGAACACTCCAGATGGCCTCACACGTCTCAGGGATCAGGCGGCTCAGCAGGGACAGGGATACACGTGACGTGTATGTGAGGTCGGTCCTTGACCGGCCTGTAGCCAGGAACCGCAAAGTAATAAGCAACCGCTCCTCAGCTGATACCGATTGATGCATGACAGTGTCCTGACGGGCTATCAGTGGCCCCACGCGCTCCAAAAGGAATTTGAAATAGTCCTCGGACATATGGAGGTAGTTTTGGTAATCATGCGGATTGTTATCCTCCAGCTCACGCACCAGCTGCATGTAGCCCCTGTCCCCCGGAGGTGAAGCCAATCCCGGCTCCACACACGCCGTCGTCTGTGCCGCATCAACCTTTCATATCTATCCTCCATCCATAGTTGCTCTTTCACCAATGCAAGAGCCATGATAACATGTCGATCATTTAGATTCTGCATCTTCGGTATCAGCACCTGTGTATGAAAAAAAAAACATCAGTACATACAGCAATATGGTGACATGTTTGCATGTAAAGCAAGGCACACAAAATTTAGATTACACACTAGGGTAAAGCAGATTTAATCACTCGTGTGTGCACAGCACACATCCTTGGAAACATTGCAAGGCCATCACAAGTGGGCGCTAAACAAACAGAACATGCTCACTGATCAGCCCTTCCATTCTTCTACAGTTTGTTGCGTTGCTGAAAGTAACACATCTGGACATATCTGTGTTAAAAAGGGACATGTGTCACCACAAAGAACGGCTATACATGTCACACAAACAATGTAGGATACCATATATTTACACTTCTACAGTCTGTAAGTATCAACGTACCACAGCCTTGCTGGGTGAGTAATCACAGATGACACGAAGCAGATTATACCTGACTCATCCCGTAGTGATGCAGGGCCACATGTGTTTGCAAGGGGGAGCTCCACATCTAGACATTCTCTGCTGCCTCACACCTCAAATCCATGTCGGATCCTAGCCATGTTGGTCCCAGTGTGTGTTCACCCCAAGCAGTATGATATTTTCAGCTCATTGCGCATGTGTACGACATTACACTCTAGATTCCAGCAGCCATAATCCTGTATGGCGAATGGAAACAAACACAATAATTTGGTAACTACAATATGCAAATGTATGGGCAACACATGTGAAAAATACACCAGCATGCTACGCTATTGTAGTGACCAAACTGACATCACATGTGCCTCTGATACAATAGCCTATTGCGTTACCCAAGGCAATCATGCGCCTCAGCCCGCCACGCCGCTAGATCCATTTCTGCACACAAATACTTACTTAATGACTCTGGGCAGCAAGCGTAACGCCCTTCCGCCCTAAACTGCTTTTCAATGAGCACAAACCAATCAGGACGCATCAATGATACCTAATCAGCTGCCGCTAGGGGTGTTCACAGGTGTTGGGTGCTAATGTGCCTAATCGGTGTGTGCTGATTGGTGTGGGTGAGTATAAATTTCCTGGAATGGCTACCAGCCCCTGTCCAGACGTCCATGTGCATTGAGCTAGTGGTGTCCAGTACTCCGTTCTCTGTTGAGCCGACGGTAAGTTTACTCACATGCTTTTTCATCGCCATGCGTTTTCTAAATCGCGCTGATGCGCCTGCTACATGCCGCTTATGCTGTGTGTGTCAGCAGGTAGCGCCATGTCCTTAATGTATATAGTGTGTTCATAATAATGTTAGGCCTTGCTACCTATAGGCATTATGCATAGTCAATTCGTTAATTGGACATGGTGATGTATTCCATATATTGTAGTGTTTTTGGTACGGCATTTATCAGGGGCTGCTTGGCCACTGTAAGTCAGGGTTTCATTATCGGCCTATAACGCCTTAAAGTGAGGGCCGGGGGGGGCGCCTGTCATAGTGTTGTGTGGGCCAGGAATGGGGAGTGGAGGCTGTTGGTGTGCGCAAGGCTCTGCGTCTGCTGTAGTGTCAGACAGCCAGCCATAACTTGCCGCAGGCCAGACCTTTTACATGGGCCAACGGACCTAGATGACGGTTGTACCACCAGGCCAGGTTACAATAGGCCCCCTGCCACCATGGCCCCTGTCCCCCTGGTTTTTTTTTTATAGTTTTTTTTATTTTTTTTTATTTCGGTAGAATCATTGTGCACCTTTTGCCTTTGTGAACATGTGTACTGAAACCTATCCTTCCATACATGCCAACCGTAGCTGATACATTGCTCCTGGAGAAAGGGTGTCCCACATGCAAACATACATGTTCACCACATGTTTGCAGGGCCAAAACACCTGCATCTATACACTCAATATATTGTTTATTTAGCATGCATGCCTTATTTTTGCCGTGCTTGCTGAGTTGTTTTTTCTTACACAAACAGATGCCTCTGGGGTATGTGGAGTTTGTTACCCAGCTCCTCATCATGTATTAAGGACACGAGTGCCTGTGGCGCACAGCGCTGCCACAATATCGTGACCAGGCAGCGCGGGCAGTGGCCTACAAGCCTCTTGTTAATTTAGCTAATAGAGTGTATGCCAAGCCAAACAAGAGGTGGGACGCGTGGATGATATATGAAAAGATTAAAAACCTCCGCGCCGCATTCACACGAGCTCATAATAAATATCTTCTGCGTCAGTCGGGGGCTGGAGGTGGGGAGGCACGTAAGCCAAAATTATGGTATTATGACCTCCTCACCTTCACCCTCGGCCAACAGAGCTCGCGTGGATCACGGAGCAGCGAGGACCCCCCGCATCCGCTGTAGGCCCTGCTTAAGATCCGTCTGCGCCGCAGGAGGTGGGTAATTGTGTTTTGGTGGTGGTCCACCATGTTTGCTCCACAGGTGTGCTTGTCTGCATGCATTTCCCAAACACACTTCTATCTTAGTTGGAATTTCCTTTGTAAGCATGTTTTTATTGGGTATGTGGCCTCAGGGGCTTTGCTCGTAATTTGATAAATCAACCAAAACAGAGCTTCTCCCTGTCTGTTACAATAAACTACCATGGCTGATTTGTATCTCGGGTGTCATATTATCCACAATGCTAATTATGTGTCCTTTATCTTAGTCCCAACAACATATAGTAACAATGGAAGCCAGACATGTGTCTGGCCTTTGGGCCATGTAGTGTATGTTTAAATCATGACCCACATCCTTTAAATTTGTTCTGAAGGCTGAGGCACATGGCCTACCAGCTTCTTAAAGGCAGCTGAAATCTCCTGTGGTCACATACCCATATTTGGTTAACCCCTAGTTAAGTAAACCGATGTATGTTTCTGGCCAATTCAGTTTGATGGCGCAGATGAGTATATATCAGACGTGCATTTCTTACCCATTAGAACCTTGATACTTTGAGTTCTCTGTTGGGTGGTTGGGTGCTAGTGTGTTGTGTGGTGTACGGGATAGTGTTGGCCTGTGAGCAATTCACATCAATGATGCTGCTTAGTGGTATTGATTTTTTTTCTTTTTTTTTCTTTCCACAGGCCCCTGAGCTGCCTGGCTCCATTGAGGAGGAGCATGACGCTGGTGAGCCTCGCCCAACACCATCAGCGGGCGAGCCGGTGGGCAGAACTAGTGATGTGGGCCCAGGGCCCAGCTCGGGCATTCAGTGAAGGAGATTGCCAGCCCCACCGAACACCGAGCTGGGCACCTGAGCCAAAAGGGTCCTTTTGGACGAACAACGGACCCACATCTATAGTTACGCCCTCCACGCCAGCGACATGCTCAACCAGATGGAGTCGGAGCAGAGGATGATCGCTCAGCGGGTCATGGATCGTGTCCTTGAGGTGGACGTAGATGGGGCCCTGCAATGGGGGTGTAGCATCCTTCCCCCAGAAGCACACCCCTTGGCCCATTGCGCCCGCCCAACACCAACACAGGGCGAGGAGACCGTCCCGTCCCCCCAAGAAGAAGTTCCAAAAGATCGGGACACTCTCAGGCAGGGAGGGGCTACCATGAGAGGGGGAGAGTTGAGGCATTGTCTGAGCCAACAGAGGAGGATGATGAGGAGATGGGACACTACTAGCCAATGCACTGAATTGGCTGTCTGGACTCTATTCCATTGTAATGGCAAATTTGCCAGTGTTTCTTTTGTTATTATTTGAATACACATTGTGCCAAATTTGGGGTGACTAATTTGTTTGTTTGTTTTTTCCTTTGTTTTTTTTTCACCAAAAATAAATTTTGATATATGCAAACATGCGGCTCCATAATTTGACGTCTACAAACACAACTGTGTTGACTGGGTGTATGTTTGTGGGCAACATATCGGGGACATTATCCACACATTCTGGGGAATGACGGGAGTGCATGAACACGATGTGGCCTGGTAACATCTATTAACACCTCAAAGAGGTCTACAAATCAGGGTCACACAGTTAGGGACTGTCAGATCTACATGTGTGTGGTGACATCAAGGAACACACAGAAAGATTGGCAAAATTGTTTATTTGTGAAAGAATGTGTGCCACACCGTGCCCACAAAGGACACAATGCTATTTGACTGTAGGAGTAGCCACAACACAGTCCCTAGTGTCCCAATGTGGGACACTATAAGAAAAGTGGCCAACGGGGTAGCCACAACACAGTCCCTAGTGTCCCAATATGGGACACTATAAGAAAAGAGGCCAACGGGGTAGCCACAACACAGTCCCTAGTGTCCCAATGTGGGACACTATAAGAAAAGAGGCCAACGGGGTAGCCACAACACAGTCCCTAGTGTCCCAATGTGGAACACTATAAGAAAAGAGCCCAACGGGGGCAAAAACAAAGAAAAAAAAGCCAACATGGATACACACAAGAGTTTTTGTCCAACAAGGACAACAGTCCTTCAGGGCAGGTTTGCCCATTGATGTGTCGGGGTTCTGCAACATCATGGGAGGCCACCATGTCCTCGCTGGAGGGCAGCCAGCATGGCACCCAACCGGGCCAGGTCTTGGAGGCCGCGTCGCTGTGCCTGGTGGGCCCTGATGACGTCCTCCATCGCAGGGACACCTGTATTGCGATGAAAATCACATTTACATTCAAAGAGTCCATGTGGAGGTTTGCTATTTAAAAAAAAAAAAAAAAAAGATTAGTACCCTCTGGGTCCCCATCATCAGCACTATCAGGGGGTGATGGGGATGCACTCACACTCCACCCGGCAGCCCCAGCACGTTCTCCATCTGCACAAATAGGTGAACATGATTGAAATCAAACTGTGTGCAAATCCTCATGGCCACAAAACACAACACTGATTACAGTGTGCAGGGCATAGCCCACAACAAAACACACTAACCATCATAATCCTCCAAGGCTGGCTCAATTGCAGTCTGAGGCATCTCCTCCTACGGCCCTGCAGGGGATGCCAGCTCATCCTCCGGCCCTGCTGGGTCTTCCAGGTCCTCCGCCGGCGGCCCTGCTGGGGAAGCCAGCTCCTCCTCCTCCAGCCCTGGTGGGGCTTCCAGCTCCTCCTCCTCCAGCCCTGGTGGGTGTTCCAGCTCCTCCTCCTCAGGCCCTGGTGGGTGTTCCAGCTGCTCCTCCTCAGGCCCTGGGGGCGGGGTATTCCCTGGTGGGGATGGGCTTGCAGCAGCCTTTTGAGGCGGTGTTGTTGGTGGCCCACCTGCGGGTTGTTGCGGGGGACCATCTTCGGATGACGACTCATCCACATCTGTATTTGAAAACACAATCATCGAGCTTTTAGAAGAAGGGTTAAGCACAGATGTGTTACACATTTAGATTGTTGGCCTATGTGTTTCCAGCATGCCAGATATGGTGTTAGGTCATGTTGTATGCATGTAGTGTGGGTAGGACACAGTATGGTTAGTGGCAGGAGGGCAACTTACACTGTGGACTCATCTTTAGCCCCAAAAGAGTGAGATTAAGGCTTAGTGTAGGCGGCCGCATTTGGGCAGCACATGACTGTTTTCGACATATTTATGTTTTTGTGTCCTCAACAAGGCAATGCACATTGTTGCCACATCCAGATGGTGGGTGAAGACACATTTTGGTATGGTGCCCAAGGAACATAATTTGTCTTTTAAATCAATATCAAAATGTCCAGCAATGACCAGTATGTGTGTTTCCTTTTTTGACAGGCAGGTTACAGGCTGCATGGCAAGGGGAGAGAGTGTAGAGTCACCTGAACTACACAGTCCCTCCCCTTGCTCTGCTGGCTGTAACCTGCCTTTAATAAAATTAATGATGCACATTGATGTTTGTTGCTCATTTTTCTACTGATTAAACTCTTTAATAATGTTTTTTAATGTAGCAACACCAGGCCAAGTGTAGGCACCCCCTCAAAATTAGGCTGAATATATATTACCCCATTGCAGCGGTACCGCCCTACCTCACGCTCTGCTCACGCTCTCCTTCTAATATGTTGTTATACATTTTTGTGTTGTTTGTTACATGTACATGTGCAAGTGAGTGTTTGGGGCCAACAATTGACATGTCGCCTCCGAGCGGGCGGCCATGTTGCGGGAGCCTGACATGCGCAATAGCGCGTTCGCGCTTGCGCATTCTGGATGTAGGAGGGACGGACTGGCCACCCGATCACCTCCTGCACCCAGCTGGGGATAATTGCCATGATAGGACTGGTGCTTTATAAGGATGATTCCACACTAGGACGGACACCTTCCCCTGACGAAGCTGCCAGGCGCAGGCAGCGATACGCGTGGGGAGCGCCTTCCCTCACACCCTTATGCCTTCCAGGAACTGGTAAACAGGTTAATGACTCTGTAACCCTTTCCATATTCATGTGTTTGCATTGGTCTCACAAGAATTACCCCTGAATTGGTTTATTTCACCTCTGTATGGGTCAAACTGCTCTGATTGTTAGATACTATTAACCCTTTTGTCATCATGCTATTATACCCTTATGTTAAACTGAATGGTTATGTATCTCACTGCTGGATATGACATTTTCCACCTGGGGCAATTGACTGCATATACTATGAATGTGTGGTATAAATCCTAAATCAATATGAACAGGGGACTATAAGGAGCCGGTCTCTGTGCAATACATGTTATACTGTATATTATTTGAATTGTACAATCTCTCTGTTACCAATCTTGGCAAAGGGTGTTGAAGGTTTCTATGAAAAACCTTTTTCATATGAATTGCAATATGCTGTATGTAGCTTTTTTAAATGGTTTTATTATATGTGTGTTTCTTCTTCATGTGAACCTTTTTCATTAAATAAATTTGATAATATTGACAAACGTATAGTGGAGGTTGTATCGCTTTTAGGGACTTTCTTTCTTCTTCTATAATTAATCCTATATTGTCCCAGCGATCCCCAATTTTTTACTTACTTATATTGGTGGTGCCCTCCCTCTTTACTCTTATATAAGTCTCTACCACTTCTTTATAAGTGGCTTTCTAGGGGAGTGTAGGCACACAACCCCTCCTGAGTCCAGGAGGAGTTTTTCTATATTATACTATATTGGACTCTTTGTATTATATTATTTTTACCAGTCCTATATTGGGATTTTGTCCCCTATTGGGTGCTAGAAGGGGGTCTTACCTTTCTTTCAGCCTTAGGATATGAATTTGGAGGAGAGGGAGAGAGCGTGGAATGGCCAGTGTGGCAACGTGTTTGACTTGGTGAATATTGACGGGGATGATACGCCCATTGGTGGTGATGAGAGTTTTGATAAGATCTCCCATGAATTGATTAAATTAAATAAGAACTATGCCAAGACTTGGTGGAATTTAAAGAGTCTGGAGCAATACAAAAAATTGGAGCTGATCCCAAGAGGTCTAAGGGTGCAAATCTTCCCCGCCTGGGAGGCGGAGGAGGATTTTCGCAAAAAGTGGGAAACAGGATTAAAAACATGTTCTAGTATCCTACTAGACTTGCTGATCTCCCATGATAAAACTTTCCTGCACAACCTCAGGGAATCAATTAGATCCAGAGAGTCACAATTGGACTCTTTTGACAAAAAAGCTGTTAACAGTTTCAGACCAAATTGAAGGGAATTATTGACCATTTTGAAAAGGAGGTGATAAAGAGGAAAAAGCAAAAACTGATCAGGGATAAAAGGGACTTTGAAATAGGGAAAGTCTTCAAGTGGGGCCAGAAGGGCAACCCACGACCTAAACCTAAGCCCAAGGATATCCCAAAACCTAACCCTAAGGAACCAAATACTTCAGTTGTACCCTCTTTACCAGTTTCTAATCTATCAGAAGAGGAAGAAGATTTTTTATCCTTGGACCCAAGCGATTTAGAAAGGAGGGGAAGACGTGGAGGGTCCAAATTTAAGAAAACGAGTGAACAGATTGGAGTTGGTGGCCCCACACCCGAAGAGGGCGGTAACCAGGAACAACAAATAGAGGTATTACAAGGATTGAATATCATTAACTTGTCTGATTACATACCGTCGGAGGTTGAGGTGGACTTATTGAGAAGGGGACTTTCTTTTTCCCCGATGAATTTGTTGGACAAATTTACGTTTGTGAAGGATCTCTACCTGTTCTGCAGACAATTAACTTTCAAATTGTTATATAAAAAACCTTCTGTCCTAGATAATTTACCCCCTCTGGAGAGAACGACGTTTGAAAATCTTTTGGGAATGTTGGAAGAAAATCAGGACAAGACGGGCAGGAATCGACAATTTACAGGTAGATTACCCTCACAAATGACCCCCAGTTTTTCACTTTTTCCGGCGGTACAAATCTTTTTTGATTCTGTTTGTAGGGATGTAAACAAACTTAAAATCAACAGATGCAGCCAAAACAATCTCACTTTGGAGGAGAAGGGAGCACTGCAGAAATTAAAGGGATTAAATAACATCATTATCAAGGAGGCTGATAAGGGGGGGAATATTGTGCTGTGGCCGTTAGAGATGTATGTATCTGAGGCTAGAAGACAACTTTCTAACCGTGTGTATTATCAACCTCTTCCTTCTGATCTCACACAGGTTTTTAAAACAAAGTTGGATCGTATTATTCACCGGGCCCTGTTTGAGGGTACAATCTCTAAAAAGGAGTCAGAATTCCTGACAACGACCTTCCCGATTATTCCAACATTCTATATGCTCCCAAAGGTCCATAAATCACTACATACCCCTCCAGGTAGGCCAATCGTTGCGGGAATCGGTGGGTTGTTGGAGAGACCCTGCTCATATTTGGATTTCTATCTCCATCCAATAGCCATTCAACAAAAGTTTTTTGTCAGAGACTCGGCGGATTTGATTGACCATCTGGAGAAGCTTGAACTTCCAGAGAACACCCTGCTATTGACACTTGATGTAGAGTCTCTCTATACTAACATTAAGCATGAGCTTGGTTTGGAAGCAGTGGCCTTTTTCTTGAACTCCAACTCCACAGGTACGAGGGAACATGATACCTTTCTATTAAATCTTCTATCCACCATCTTGAACTGTAACTATTTTGTCTTTGATCGGGTATTTTACCGTCAGGTCTCGGGAACCGCGATGGGGGCGCGTTGCGCGCCTTCGTATGCGGGTATCTTCTTAAGCTGGTGGGAGGAAATAATGGTTTATAAATCTGAAACCTTCAAAAAACATGTTTTCCGTTGGTTTAGATACCTGGATGATGTTTTGATTCTTTGGACGGGTTCGAGGGAGGAATGTACCAACTTTATCAAGGAATTGAATAGTAACTCCTTGAATATATTTCTAACTTCACAGGCACCAGCTTCGATAGTTGACTTCCTTGACCTTAAGCTGCGGATTGTTGGAAGAGGGATACAAACCGACTTATTCCGTGAACCGACCGCGACGAACAACCTCCTACACTTTGGGAGCTTCCACCCTGAACATCTTAAAAGGGGAATTCCGAAGGGGCAAATCATCTGCTTAAGACGAAACTGTAGTGATCTGGCTGACTTTCGGAAACAGGCGCTGGATTTAACAAAACGCTTCAGGGCTAGGGGATACCCCAAAAAGGTAATTTCACAGGCCTTTCAATATTCCCTAAAATTGGACTGGCAATCCCTCTTAAAACCCAACCCTTTAAGATCTTTGGAAGATCAGGGATTGGGGGTGATTACCCAATTCAATAATCAGTGGGAGGACCTTAGGGGAATTTTGAGAAAGAATTGGGATATCCTCTTAAGTGAACCACAAACTGCCAACTGTATTCCTTCTCAGCCATGTTTGATTGCCCGGAGAGCTAGGAATTTGAAGGATTCCCTCACAACTAGTCATTTTACTAGACCAGTAATGAAACTCGGAAGGGGGACCTCTTTGGAGGGCTCTTTCCCCTGTGGGAACTGCAATATCTGCCCCTTGATGTTATCTAACGATACTCTTTTTTCTGACATTTTCCCAACAGTAAGGAAACCAGGTGGTTATTTCAACTGTAGAACGAGGAATGTGGTCTATGCACTTATCTGCACGTGCCCGAAGGTCTATATTGGCCAAACCTCTCAAGAATTGAGAAAACGAATTCAGCAACATCTCTCAAATATTGGGACGGCTAGGAGGGACCTTGAGAGCAAAGAAAAAGGCATTTCATCGGTTGCCGCACACTTTTTGGAGAACCATTGCTGTAACACTAAAAACATAAAGATCATGGGATTGGAAAAAATCCATAGTAATATCCGAGGAGGGAACAAGACCAAGGAACTTTTACAGCGGGAGTCATCTTGGATTTATAGTCTGAACACCTTGACACCTATTGGTATTAACGAGGAACTCTTGTATACAGGATTCTATAAATAGACCTCCGCAACCCCTTATTATTAATCTTTGGAGTTGGTTCCCTGATTCCCTCGGTTCCCTCTGTTCTTTCTATTCTTTCGATCCTCTGGGTTGTGGAATTAGGAACCGTATGGAAATAAATAAACATGTGAGGGAACAATATTTACTGATGGTCCCCTCCATTTATTAGTATAGTGTGATATGAACATGTAGGTGATGTAAAAATCCCTCTAGGCATACTATCTTCTTTGCTCTCTAGAATCCTTCTTACCTCCCCTTTCTACCCCTGTGAGGGAACACCCTTGGCCTTGGGTAATGGTGGTACCATTTTGGACCACCAGAGCTCAGGTACCTGTCTTCCGCTCTCCTGGGGTAGTTCTCCCCTCCGTTTTCCTTATAATCTGTTTTTGGATCTATGTTACTCCCTGTTATTCCCTGTTACCCCCTCCTTCTCGATGTTGGGGTTCCTTAAAATCGGGTATCCCCTTTGGTTTTGGTTTTGTTCTCCTGTAACACAAAATATTTCCCCAAAACCCCTCTCCCCTTCTCCTTTCCTCTCTTTCCCTATTTCAATCATCAATTTTGGTCTAATCACTCCAGCTCCTTTTTCTTAGATTTGCTCCAGATTCTGCTCGTTACTTACATCTTTCTTTGAGAGATGTATAGTTTTATATAATTATGACCCTTATGGTTAATACTATTGTAAACTGGTATGGGATTGATGTTTATCACACCACTGTGCGCATTATCATTCCTATGGATTAAGTATTCAATCCTCCTTTGCCGTGCTGAACCTCCTATACTCTTCTATACCTCTCCCTATTCACTCTATATGGTACTCTAGTATATCATAGGGGGATTTAATCCTAATATTCCTTCTATGTAAATACTATTAAACTAATATCTTGTATAACAAGATTATAGCTTTGTATATAGAGTAATCCTTTACTGCTGTTTAATTGATTAATTATTATTGTCCCCCTAAAACACAACTCTCTGCTTGAGAGGAGAGAGAAAAGGGGAAAAGAAGTTTTCATTACGGACTCCCGAACATGCGCGCTATGCGCTTCGCGCATGCGCACTTTGACATGTCGCCTCCGAGCGGGCGGCGGCATGTTCCGGGAGCCTGACATGCGCAATAGCGCATGCGCATTCTGGATGTAGGAGGGACGGACTGGCCACCCGATCACCTCCTGCACCCAGCTGGGGATAATTGCCATGATAGGACTGGTGCTTTATAAGGATGATTCCACACTAGGACGGACACCTTCCCCTGACGAAGCTGCCAGGCGCAGGCAGCGATACGCGTGGGGAGCGCCTTCCCTCACACCTTTATGCCTTCCAGGAACTGGTAAACAGGTTACTTGACTCTGTAACCCTTTCCATATTCATGTGTTTGCATTGGTCTCACAAGAATTACCCCTGAATTGGTTTATTTCACCTCTGTATGGGTCAAACTGCTCTGATTGTTAGATACTATTAACCCTTTTGTCATCATGCTATTATACCCTTATGTTAAACTGAATGGTTATGTATCTCACTGCTGGATATGACATTTTCCACCTGGGGCAATTGACTGCATATACTATGAATGTGTGGTATAAATCCTAAATCAATATGAACAGGGGACTATAAGGAGCCGGTCTCTGTGCAATACATGTTATACTGTATATTATTTGAATTGTACAATCTCTCTGTTACCAATCTTGGCAAAGGGTGTTGAAGGTTTCTATGAAAAACCTTTTTCATATGAATTGCAATATGCTGTATGTAGCTTTTTTAAATGGTTTTATTATATGTGTGTTTCTTCTTGGTGTGAACCTTTTTCATTAAATAAATTTGATAATATTAACAAACGCATAGTGGAGGTTGTATCGCTTTTAGGGACTTTCTTTCTTCTTCTATAATGGGGCCAACAATTACTCACCATGCAACCTGGAAATCCTGGCACGGATGTCCGCTATGCGGCCTGGGGTCTTCTGTTTCAGATCCGCTATTTTTTTTGGACCTGTTTAGCGCTCCTCTCAATCCCCAGTTGGTTGAGTAGGGCACGCTGTATGTGCCTAACGGTGCTGCGATTGCGCAGCCTGGGGTGCCGGTGGTGATGGTGGCCCCAGTAGTCATGGCGGTCACAATGGTCTATGAGGACCATAAGCTCCGCCATCCCCCACGTTGCAGCGCGGTGTGTGGCGGCCATGATTCTAGTGCTTTGTGCAGGGGAGGGGCTGGCACCTTGCAGGCAGAGTGAAACTGAAACCAACGTCATGACGTCAGAACGTCCGCTTGCGGGGTGTAACAACATTCAAAGTCGCCGTACGCGCAGTGTGACACGGCAAAAACACTTCTGAGGCACCTACAGAACAATACCCCAAGGGCGTGGCGTACCGCAACCATGTGCGCTGTGTACAGCAATATTCCTTTGTATATGGTATGGGAATGTGCACACTATATAGTGCGCGCAGTGCGACACGGCAAAAACATTTCTGCGTTACCTAATAAAAAGACCCAGGCCGCTACGTACGGCATGCATGTGCGCTGTGTACTTCCTTTGTATGTGGTATGTGAATGTACACACTATATAGGACCATAACGCACTATACTTTGGCCTTCCGCAATTGTGTGGCCGCGTAATTGTACTAATGTATCTGATCGTGCATACGGCGCGTATCTCTAGTGCTGAAGTGACAGCTCATCCAAGATGGCGCCCTGTGAAGGGAGAGCCAATCGTAACGCAGGATCCTCCACCAATGATCGCTGATGGGGCGCGGTATCCCGGAGGCTGTGTCACGCCCCAGGGAATTCACTAGGTGTCGAAAATACCTTCCTGTGCCCCGATTACACGCCGCTACCATCGGGTTTATACCTGCTTGTTTTTGAGCAAGGCTGAAAGACAGGTATCGAAAGAGACAGGAAGGTGCTACCTGAATTACACGCCTCTACCTTGCGGTGTTTTGAAGGTAAAAGGTACAATTGTCTCCGACACCCGGTGGTTTCTAACCTTTGGTAGCAGCATGTAAAGGTACCATAAGGGAGTATGTTATGAAAGCTATAGTGTGAGATAAGGCTTTAGAATATTTTTCAAGGTAATGTTGCCATCCACAGGTCAGTTCTTGTATTATAGGTATTTGCATAGTATGACAAATTGTTAATGTGGGGGTAGTTAGGGCAAAAGCTGCAAGGAAGTGGCCATCTTAGAAAGTAGTTAGTGTGTGGAGGCAGTGAGAAGAGGTACAGATAGGCTTGCCGGGCCTGAGCAAAAGTAACAGATGAAACTGGCTTGTATGAAAACTTCTTAGCATCTGGTGTTAGGAAAGCATCTGAAAGCCCCCTTCCATATAGTAGAAGTAAGACAAGGATTCACAGGGGAAGAGAGTCATGGAGCCAAAAGCTACAGAGAGACTGGTCTGGGAATTCCTAAGACAGCAAGCAGGAAGGAAGGAAGGAACAATATCAATGCACACTGTGCCATGAACATAGTTGCGGGAAGATTTTATACCTCATATAATGCGAAGATACAGTATGTGATGAAACAGGAATGTTGAGTAAAGTTATATTTGAAGAAAATTGCTTGGTGCCTGCTGAATTATGTGCAATGGCTGTCAAAGATGAGGAATCAAGGAAGTCCGACCTCTGGGCACTGGGGTCTGGGTGGTGGGGGAGATAGAAAGAGAGGGCGCAAATCTAAGTGTAGATTATAAAGTATGGTGATAGATAATAGGTTTTGTGCTCACCCTTTTGATGTCTTTATTTTCTCGTGTAACAATTCCTTGTGGTCACTTGGTTGATCCACTCTTTAGTGTGCTTGCCTCCTGGTTTGCAGTTACGTCCCAGAAATGACAGAGCTCCCTGCCCGGAGTCTGTTAGGTGTGTCCACAGAAAGAGATTATCTGGTGTATAGACGAGCGCTCCCAGGTTCAGAAAGACACCATCCAGATTCTTCTTATTTTCCAAAGAAGTAATTTATTCCATCAGTAATGTAGTGGGGAAGAACATACAACGCGTTTCGGCTTTACACTAAGGATAAGCCTTCCTCAGGTATACATGTGTACTAATATTTTGTCTTTATATAGGTTCTGAGCTCTTGGATAATTAAAAAAATCATGCTAATTGCTATGTCAGGTTGCCTGGTTAATGAGAAATCCCTGATTGATTCTCCTAATTCTCTGGGAGACCTCTGTTTTTTTCTATATCTATAAATAAAGTGTATATTTCTATTTCTATATTTAAGTGCATAATAATTAGTGAAAAATAAAAGTTATATGTTCATAATAAAACAACACAATAAAAAATTATACAATAAATTACATTAAAATCTATGTCTTCATAATAAAACAACATCATTATTCATTTTAAAACCATTTTTCTATTGAGGTACTGCCATCTCAATGCAAGCATGCTTTCATAGATCTAATGGGTTATCCAGATGTATTATCTACATGTATACATCTGATTTTCTAAATACCGTATGCTGTAAAAATGTCTGAAAGACTTCCCTCGTTTGTCCTCCATATTTAACAAACTAATTCCAAATCTATCTTGTTATTAAAATTATTTATAGAGTGGGACCAACTTCTCTGTCTTAGTTTATATATAGTCGGGTGTTAGAACCAACTTCCATGCAGTCCATTACATTATTGCAGTTGATTTAAGGATTGCGCCACCCGACTCTCTTATTTTCCAGAGGTATACACCGGTCATCAAATGGACTTTAACTCAACCTCAGGTAAAGACGTTATAGGCAGCCATATAGATCCCCGATGGGGAGGGAGGTAAAGAAGTTTATATATCATTATCGCCTAAGTGAGGTCTTAAGTTCTTTTAAAGAGATGGTAATCATTAGATTTTATTGTTTTATATGATCGTATGACACTATATATTTTCAATTTTATCATTTAATCTATCAGGATAGAGGGTTCGTAATCTGTACATCCAAAATGCCTCTTTCCTATTTAGCTGCTGTATTCGGTTGGGGGCATCTAAAGGAATCTGTTCTATGGGAGTTATTTTTATTTTAAACTCTCTCTTATGTGTTATCAGCAAATGGCGTGAGAGACTATGTTTTAAATAGCCCACTTTTGCATTATGTCTGTGGGCGTTCAGTCGTGTTCGGACCATTTGCGTGGTCCGACCTACGTACTGTAGCCCGCAGCTGCAGGTTATTACATATACAACAAAATTGCTTGTACAGTTCAGATGGTTTTGTAAAGGAAAGATTTCTCCAGTGCTATTAGATTTTATATTCTGTTCCCCATGTGTGATAGTACTGCAGCATTGGCATTTTTTTTTGGTAACATCTGTATGACCCTTTTTTCACTGTCTGCTCTCCTGAAACTAGGAGACCCTGTTTTTTCAAGTTTACTAGTGGTTTTTTTAGGCGGCTTGGTGCCACTATATTTTTTATTGTTATTCCTCTTCGAAATGTGATCCCCGGTTTTTCAGGGAGGATTTCACGTAGAAGAGGGTCTTGTCGGAGAATAAAGTTATTCTTTTGTAAAATGTCCCTAATTTCTTTATTATTTTTGTTGTAGGCGGTGATAAAGTTATAGTGCCATTTATTTTCACCGGATTTCAGCAGCTTATTTTCAAGTGGTTTTTCTGTCTGATTTAGTGTGCACATATTTGAATCATACTTTTTTACTTTTAAACATTGTTCTTGTATTTTTTCTAGATTAATTTTGTATGCTTCGTTTATCAATTTTTTTGGGTATTGTTTTTCCAAAAATCTTTTTGTTATGATGTTGGATTGTTCCTTATAATCAAGTAATTCAGTATTATTTTTCCTTATGCGATGGTACTGACTATATGGAATATTATTTTTCCACTTTTGGTAGTGTGCACTTTTATAATCAAGATAGCCGTTTACGTCTACTTTTTTTAAAAATGTTTTGGTGATGATTTTTCCATTTTTATGACTGATTTCTAGATCAAGATAAGTGGCTTTTTCCGGATCTATGTTAGAAGTGAAGGATATTCCCCAATCGTTATTGTTTAGTTCAGCAATTAATTTATCTCCGGTTTTCCTTTCTCCTTTCCATATGATAATCAAATCATCAATATAGCGTCTGTACAGTAAAATATTATTTTTATATTTCATAGATGTAAGTGGCGACAGGGACTCGAATAGCCCCATGAACAAGTTTGCAAAACTTGGGGCTCCGAGTCCCCATCGCGGTACCAAGACGCAGTAGAAAGACTTGCCCCTGGAATTCAAATAGGTTGTGTTTCAAGATAAAATTTAAACCGGATAGGAGGAATTCAACTTGTTTTGCTGGCATCCTCTCGTCACTTTGTAGAAAAAATTCCATTGCATTTATACCCAATAAATGGTCGATATTAGAGTATAGTGCATTGACATCTAAGGTGATAAACAATTGATCCACCCCCCATTCTATTGGTTGAAGTTCTTGAATAAGTTGAGAGGAGTCTCGTAAATAAGATGGTAATGCTTTTACATAGCTTTGCAGATGTAAGTCGATAAAATGAGAAAGGTAACTCGTCAAGGAATTTATCCCGGAAATAATTGGTCTACCCGGGGGATGTAAAGAGTCCTTATGCAGCTTCGGTAGATGATAAAAGAAAGCCATAGCATAACTTTTATTGGTTAGAAACCCTTTTTCTTTTTTAGTGATTATTCCCTTTGAAAATGCTTCATTGGTGAGTTTATGATAATCCTTAGAAAACGTTTCTGAAGGATCCGTATCTAATTTAACGTAATATTTTGTGTCTGAGAGAATAATGAATGCCTCTTTTAATTATCTAAGAGCTCAGACCCTATATAAAGACAAAATATTAGTACACATGTATAACTGAGGAAGGCTTATCCTTACTGTAAAGCCGAAACGCGTTGTATGTTCTCCACTACATTACTAATGGAATAAATTACTTCTTTGCAAAATAAGAAGAATTTGGATTGTGTCTTTCTGGACCTGGGAGCACTCATCTATACACCAAAGATGAGGAATGGAACTAGTTGCAGCCGGCAGCCTACAGGTGGCCAAGATGATGGAGACAGAGAAGGTTTCACGGTGAATGCTAGAATGTATGGGCTATTTCCCGTTTACTGCATGGGCTTAAACAATCAGAAACGCCCACTTTCTGTGATAGCATCTTTGATTGGCTCTTGCGCCCCTCACCCATTGTGCCTTCATGGTTGCCATAGGTAACAAACCTGACACTATAGTAGTGTAAAAATAGATAAATCATTAAAAAAAATTATGTAAAGCTTCATTTTATTTTTGATTCTTAGCGCAGATAAAGAGAACAGCTATGGGGGGTGGCAGCCCCCCATAGCTGCCTGTATTTACCTTGGCTGGCAATCAAAATACAGAGAAGCCCATTATTTTTTTTAATTATATAAGTAAATAATTGAAAAAAATGTGTGGGCTTCGACCTATTTTTGATAGCCAGCTAAGGTAAAAACCATATATAAAGGGAAAAAGAAAAAACCGGCTTCACGACCGCGCTGTTATCAAAGATAATAAATCCACGTGCCCATGGACTCCGAGCAACTCTTTATTCCACTGTAAACTCTACGCGTTTCGTGTACACACTGTACACTTCCTCAGGAGTTGAAGTTAAGGTAAGTTCAACTCCTGAGGAAGTGTACAGTGTGTACACGAAACGCGTAGAGTTTACAGTGGAATAAAGAGTTGCTCGGAGTCCATGGGCACGTGGATTTATTATCTTTGAGGACAGCGCGATCGTGAAGCCGTTTTTTTCTTTTTCCCTTTATATATGATCTGCTATACCGGTGGATTGCTGCAGTTCTGTGGATGCTGTGGATTTTACTCGGAGGTGCATATGGTTGTTGTGTCTCACACAACCAAACCAGGTGAGTGGATCCATATAGGAAATTTTAGTACATACAATTGAGATAAGACCCTATAGTGTGCTTTCTTCCCTTCTATTAAGGTAAAAACCAAGCAGCTGGGGCTGGTATTCTTAAAGTGGTGAGGCCCATAGTTATTGGGCACTCTCCCAGGCTAAAGAATAGCAATCCACAGCTGCCCCAGACATTGGCGCATTCATTAGAAGCACTAATTCCTGGCACTTTACCCAGGTCTTCCTAATGACTTAGCATGGTCGAATCAGGGTGATTGAAGATTTTAATGACAGTTGTGTATTGACAGCTGTCATTAAGCCCAGATTGATAATGTTCAGGTCTCTACGAAACCGGCACATTATCTGTGTGAGGAAATAGTTAATAGCACAACACACAGAGAGAAATCCTTAATTTGAAATAAATCACACAGACAACCCTCGTTTTCCCATTTATTAACCCACAAATAACCCTCTGACGATAATCCACAAAAATGGTCCCACAAAACTCACTCAGCTGTGCTGAGGGCTGCCACTAGGAATTTCAGGGCCCCTAACAGGCAAACTTTTGGGCCACCCCCCCAGGACACCACCCCAGCTCCGCCTCCAAACAAGCTCTGCCTCCTCACCAGCTCCACCTCTTCCCCAGCTCCACCTCCACTCCTCAAACTTTCCGCAGTTCCAACTTCCACCGCCCACTATTGGAAAAACTCCACTTTTGCACCAGGTCCTCACTAATTACACATTAGGCTACTTTCACAATCTGCGTTTACAAAACGACACTAAAAAATGCACGAAAAACACAGGAAAAGCTTTGGCAGTAGTATTTGTAAACAAAATCCCTGTCAAGAAGTTTTTTAGTGTTTTAGTGTTGGTTTTACAGCGTTTTTGATTAAGGTTTTATTGCGTTTTTGGGGTGCGAGTTTACTGCATTTTGACCTTATTTTCCCTGCTGGTATTCATTCTCTTTCTCCCTCTTTCTCCTCCTCTCTCTCCCCCTCGCCCCAAATCGATTATAGTACATTCTCCCGTAGACAATATGTGTCCTATGGTAAAACGCAGCTCTGCGTTTTGAAAAGAACTGACATACTAATTTTTTTCAAAATGCAGGAAACCTGCACAAGTTTCACTTTCTGCACACCAATTAAACCAATGTCTCTGTACAGCGTTTCCTGTTTCATATTTTTTTTGCAGGGAAACAAAAATGCAGCTTTATATTTGCATACATGAACATGACACCATGGTAAAAACACACCACAAAACCGCAGCAAAAACGCTATAAATATATGCAGTGTGTTAACATAGTCTAACAGTTCTCATCAAACAGCAGATCACATATAAACATAGCTATCAGATTGTTTGCCAAAAGATATTGTGTGCTGTGTCTCTCCCCCCGTGCATTATGTCTCTCTCCCGTGTATGCCGTCTTCTCCCCCTGTGCGCCATCTCTAGCCCCCACTCGAGTGGTCTTCTCGTCCCATGCACTGTCTCTCCCCTGTGCGCTGTGTCTCTTGTCCCCCTTGAGCTGTCATCTCCTGTGCACTGTGTCTTTTGCCCCCCCTCGAGCTGTCTTCTCCTGTATGCTTTCTCCTCCTGTGTGCTTTGTCTCTTGCCCCCCCGAGCTGTTTTCTCCTCCTGTGTGCTTTCTCCTCCTGTGTGCTGTGTCTCTTGCCCCCTTGAGCTGTTTTCTCCTCCTGGGCGCTGTGTCTCTTTCCCACCTTGAACTTTCTTCTCCTCCTGTATGCTGTGTCTCTTGCCCCCACCCGAGCTGTCTTCTCCTCCTGTGTGCTTTCTCCTCCTGTGAGCTGTCTCCCCCTTGTAAATGGTGTCTCTTGCCCCCTTGAGCTGTCTTCTCCTGTGTGCTTTCTCCTCCTGTGCGCTGTGACTCTTGCCCCCCCTTGAGCTTTCTTCTCCTGCGTGCTGTATCTCCCCTGTGCACTGTGTCTCTTGCCCCACTTGAGCTGTCTCTTCCTGTGCATTGTCTCTTGCCCCCCTTGAGCTGTCTCCTCCTGTGTGCTGTGTCTCTTTCCCCCTTGAGCTGTCTCCTCCTGTGTGCTGTGTGTCTTGCCCCCCCCACTTGAGCTGTTTTCTCCTCATGTGTGCTGTCTTCCCCCTTGTGAGTGGTGTCTCTCTTGCCCCACTTGAGCTGTCTTCTCCTCCTGCGCACTGTGTCTCTTGCCCCCCTTTTGCTATCTTCTCCCCACGTGAGTAGTGCTGCAATGAGCGCAGCCTCCAATTGCTGGCAACTTATGAATACTAGTAAGCCAGCAGCAGATCTGGCTTAATAGTGGACAGTTGAACGCTCTTCTCATCACACATGGGGAGAAAGTAGCGAATTGGGAGGCCAAGAGACACAGCACACAGAGGAGAAGAGAGAAATGAAGGGCTTGGGACACCATCGGCAAGCAGCATGGACAGTGTCCCTGACAATGAGTTGGCCTGCCTGGTCATCCAGGACCCTGACTCTTGCCCAGGTGCTGACACCAGGCCTGTGCTGACACACGGAGACATACATAGACAAACAAACAAATACAGAGACATGTACACAGATATATAAAAATGTACAATAGACATGAATATAAACAAACACACACATATACATACTCACATACACATATATACACACACATACATACTGTACACATATAGAGACACATATGCACACATACACACGTATATATACACATATACACATTGTACACACACATATATATGCACACATATATACACAGACACACACATATACACACTGCATACACACACCCACACATATATATACATAAATAAATAAACAATACAAAAAGTAGAATCAGCACAAAAAATTGTAGAAAACGGGTGCAATACTTCCTGTGGCACGGCTCAACTGCAGCAAGACAAAGAATCCAAAAAGACAGGCAGCACTCCAAATCACAGTTGTGAAAAAAGCAGCTTTACTCAAGCCATGTGATACAACGTTTCAAACTTTCGGTTTTCATCAGGCATCTGATCCTTCTGTGTAGAGCTAGTGCACTAAATCCCTCACAGTTTCCCCATCTGAGGGTGACACCCGGGTGCTGTGTGATCAGAGACTGTCGGCTCTAGAAGACAGAGCAGATTCTTTGCAATCACAATGGGGAATAATTCTCAATAGCGTCGTGAAGTTTACAGATTAATGAGCAGCAAAAGAAAGTCATGCAATCTGCCACAGATAAATCTGAATGCCTCGGACCCTTGTTGGACACATTTCCTTATATCTCCCCATGGCTGGAGACAGGTACATGACCCCCCAAATATTGGTTAATAAAAGTAATAAAAATGTAGAAAAATCTTAAATTACTTACCGGTAATGTGTTTTTCATGAGCCACGACAGCACCACCTGAGAGATAGGACCGCCCATCCAAGACAGGAAACATCTGAGATAAAAAGGCGGGACCTCTCCTGAACCTCAGTTTCGGTTACAGAGACCGGAGAGGAGAACCCAACAAGCATTAGTACACAACCAAAAGAACTCAACAAATCACACACCACCCCCCTAAACGGGACCAACACCAACAGGCAATAGGGAGGGATGCGGTGGTGCTGTCGTGGCTCATGAAAAACACATTACCGGTAAGTAATTTAGATTTTTCCCTATCGCCACGACAGCACCACCTGAGAGATTTCAGAGAAAAGAAAATTAGGGAGGGACCACCGCTAGCAGAACCCGTCTACCAAAGGTCACCACCTCAGCGGCAGCAAGATCAAGCCTGACATGCTTGAAGAAAAGAGAAGGAGAAGACCAAGGAGCAGCCCCCCAGATCAAGGCTAAGGGGACAACAGCCACCTCCGCCCAGGAAGCAGCTACAGCCCTGGTGGAAGTGCACAAAGGCCCCCCGGGACCCGCACCTGACCGGAAGAAGCAAGAGCGAAGGCGTCTCGCAACCACCAAGCAAGGGCACCCACGGACACTGCCTCACCCCAAGAGGCCCCCTGAAAGAAAAAAACCAAGAGGGACAGAGCCAGACACCAGGCCGTGGCCCGACGAAGCAGGCAAGCAACTCCCACCAGACCACGAACGTGTGGAAAACCACGTCCTTCAGAATAGTAGGAAGACCACAGAAGGAAGGGAGAGCAAGCTCCCGCAGTCCGTGGAACATGAGAGCCACCTTGGGAAGAAGGAAGGAACCAGGTAGAGGATGACCCTGTCCAGCCAAAACCGGAGAACAAGGCCCCTCACCGACAAGGCCAGGAGGACACAAAAAAGGCTGGCGGACGGCAAGCCACCGCCCAACAGGACCAACTGCAGAGGCAGGACCCTAGGCAAAGCACAAGATAAAGGCCCGAAGGGAGGCGTGGTGAAGGCATCCAGAACTAAAATGAGACCCCAAGGAGCCACCTTTGGACAGGGAACAAGAGTGCCCCCCCCCGGCAGGACCGGAGAACCACGACACCCAAGAAGCCCCATCGAGGGAACAAAGGAACTGGCCCCCGAAGCCGAAAATCAGAGCCCCAGGGAATCGACAGAGAGACCAATCCCCCACCCACTGGAGGAAGTCGAAAACGCCGGCACAGGAGCCCACCGTCCGGACTCGGCCCTGAAGAAGACAGAAAAGGTAAACCACCCGGTACCAGAAAAAAACGGTGGCAACCGGCGTCCGACCGGACCTCAGCGAACGAACAAGGCCATCAGAGAATCCTCCCCCCATGACCGGAGCCGCCTGGTCAAGTCCTACACCGTCAGCCGGAGACCAGCGGAAGGGGGACTGGCCCCCGCAGGAGAGACTGGAAGAGGGGGAGTGTCCAGGGAGCCTGTATGGACAGGCGATTGAGCCAAAAGAACCAAGCTCCCCGGGGCCAGAAGGGCGCCAACATGACGACCCGCGCCCTGTCCTACCTGACCTTCCGAAGCACCGCAGGAAACCCAACCAAGGGAGGAAAGGGACACAGAAGGCCCAAGGACCAGGGGATCAGAAGAGTGACCCCAGCAACGGGCCTACTCCGGGAATCAGAGAACAGAATCAACACACCAGACTGTGTTCTCGAGCGGCAAAGAAAGCTATCTTCAGAAGGCCCAACCCGGCCACAATCGGAGCGAAAAAAAACCCACTCGGATCCAGGGCCCACTGCTCCCATCGGAGCTGCACCCTGCCGAGAAAATCCGTCCAGGAAGTTGCCACCCCCCCCCCCTGCGAAGGGCAGAGAGGGAAATCCGACGGCCGTCCAACAGCTGACAACGCCCCGCGTAACACCCATGAGTGCCTGAGACTGGGTGTCCCCCTGACGGTGCCCGGAAGCCACCAACACACTGTAGCCGGAGAGGACACTAAGACGGTGCCCTCGAAGGGAAGTAAGGAACGCAGAAACTGCCTTCCAAACAGCCAGGAACTCCCGCATAAGGGAGGACAGCCTGGAGAGGCGATGAGTCTTAGGTCCCCCGAGCGGACAGGTCCCGAAGGAGGGCCCCCATCTCCATGAACTGGCCTCCGTGGTAAGCATGTCGGAGACCGGACCACCCCATGGGACGCCCCTGGAGAGGCTCCCAGGGAGCAGCCCCCCCTCCAGAGAATCCAAAGGTGGAGGGGACAGAACAACCAATGCGCCCAAGGCCGCCCCCAACCCAAGCTGACGCTGGGGAACCATCCACAGAAGGGCCCGAGGAACAGCGGGGATACAGGACGAGAGGGAGCCCAAGAGGGATACAGCCCTCCAGAAAACCAATTGAGGAGAGCCCCTGTACTGCAGAAAGGGGCTCTGGACTGCGGGGAGCGGGGAGCTTCCCGACATTATGCCCGTGCGGGGTCTCTGGACTGCTTTCAGTCATGCCACGACCTCTGACGTCCAGAAGGAGGCAAAGCAGAGACTGGGAACCCAGAAATAACCCCAGAACCAGCTGACGCGAGGCGGGGAACAGCCTGGACCTTCCCAGATCAACAATCCAACCCAGCTGACTGAGGGAAGACTAAACCAGTTGCAGACGGGCGAGGCCCAGATCCCAGGAGTCCCCTACAAGCAGCAAACGTCCAGTTATGGAAGAAGTAAAACCCGCGGACGTCGGAAGTGGCCTCACTACTGCCAGCAGCGCCGTGAAAAGCCGAGGAACCATCGCCAGGCCGAAGGGGAGAGCCCGGCACAGCAAGGCAGAGGAAGCCCCCCAAACTGGGTGAACATCAGAACTGCCGGTGGTGATGGGAAACCGGAACATTGTATTATGCGTCCGTCAGATCCAGCCCCACCCTGAAACAATTTGGAAACAAAACCCGATTGCCAACTACCAAGTCCCCCTCAGGAACGAACTCCGCACCAGAAAGCTGTTCAGGGGATTCAGGGGTATAAAAGCCGGGAACAAACCGACTGGCTAAGGCACGAGAAACCGTGGGGAACAGAACCCCCTGCCGCAGGCGGCTGGAAGAACCGGGGAAACCCCCCTTAGGCGCACAAGGGCCCGGACCCCTCTTATCAGAAAAGCACCTTGTCCTGAACAGCGGACAGACGCAATCACCCGGGGCCCCACAGGAGCCGAAGCGAACCCCAGTGTCAACCCCTCACGGAGAAGAGCGAGAGCCCCCTCGCAAGCCCCAAACCCGGAGCCGGCTGGGAGAAGGGGTCAAGCCTTCCTTCGTTCTGGAGTGAGCCGTCACCGATACTGGAACTTCTCGCCAGAGGAGGAACCCCCGAACCAAAAAAACCCGACTACATGACTCACTCGTTGGCCCAAGAACTTCGGGTCCGACTAGGGGAACTCCGTTTAGCAAACCGAGGTTCACGAAAGGGAATGGCCCCGGAAGGCGAGAGCCGGAACCCCGGAGGAAAAAGCATCCACATTGGCACAAGCCAGGGCCAAGATATCAGCTAGCGATGTACCAACCGGAAAAGCACCCGCCCCAGGTAAGAAACCCAGAGTGGGCAACACCGTGCCCGGCCCCCACCATAAGGCATGAGGAGCAGCATTAAAGAAAGACGTAGCCTTTGGCGCCAATTCCACGAGGAATCCGCCAGAAAAGCCGCCGCAGCAAGAGGCAAAGGAAGAAAGACAAAGTCTCCGCCGTAGGAGACACATCCCTCACTTGAGCCACCAACTGCTGCAACCAAACCACAAGCCAAAAAATGCTAGCAGTGGATTCCCAGGAATTACGCCAGTAGCCTAATAGGAAAGAGAGAACTTCCGAACAGGCTTAGTACAGGAGCTAAAATTTAGGGCTGGACCCTCAGATTTAAGGGAAAAAGCCCGTCACTGCGTGGAAGACAGACCACTGAACCTTAAATCCGCCACCGAAGAGGGGCCACGGGCATCCACCAACCCCACAGGCGAACGGACCGCTGTAAGTCAAAAAATCAGTGTCATTATGTGGAACCCCCGACGTCCCCTCTCTGCTGTCAACAGAGGAGGAGGACGATGAGGAAGAGGATGAGCAAGACCTGCGGCTCCCCCCCAGTGAAAACAACGAGTGGCACTCAGTACCAGGGGAAGAGCCCAAAGCCTTCTGCCGCATATGTCCCCATCCATCTCGGCTAGCTGCAGGGACGGATAAAGCCTCCCACACTAAAGTGCTAAGGCTAGAGGCCGGACTGGGGACAGTGATTCACACAGTCTCCCCAATGCAAGGGCCACAGAAATCCGGCAGTACAACCCTCTGGAAGAGGAACCCTGCAGAAAGCACATACCTCAGGTGGTGAAATTACAGACAGTACAGCCCGAAGGCACTCACCCACCATGCGCATACCGACTTCCGGGGCATTAGGGTCCCTTCATCCTGGATCCCTTCACTGAGGACCTGCGGCCGCCACTGCTGAGGCTCCCCCACGACTGGAGCCGAAAGGGAATGCTGTCACACCGCTGGACGCTGGCTCTGCCCTCCGTGCTTGCCCCTCACCATCGGGAACCGCTCCAGCATCTCCCTGCTGCTGAACGCTGGGCGCCGCCATCTTGGCCCGCACAGAGTATGCGCGGAACGTCACTTCCGGTCCGCGCCCTAAACCGGAAGTAGCGGCTCCCGGCGCGAAATTCAAACCTGCCGCCGGGAAAACCGCTCCCAGGCCCATTACAGACCCAGGAACGCTGCGCCCTGCCTGTAAACCATCCTCTTCACCCAGGGCACAGACTGCAGGGCCGCCACCCACCGTGCAGCTGGGACACCCGGGCGGCGACAAGACCCCGTGCCCTCCACCACCGCAGGGGATACCCGTGGAGGAGCTTCTGCACCCAAGTCCGGAGCCACTGCCTAGGTAAGGACAGCTCTTCCAGCTACCGGGTCAGGCCAGGACCGCATGAACTTCAGAGGTCTCCCACCTCCAAAACAGGAAACCTAAACCGAGGTTCAGGAGAGGTCCCGCCTTTTTATCTCAGAGGTTTCCTGTCTTGGATGGGCGGTCCTATCTCTCAGGTGGTGCTGTCGTGGCGATAGGGAAAAGCTTGATAATTACACTGAGAAATAATGTCACCAACGCAAGATTCACAAAAGGCTTTTTTGTACAAATTAAATAAAAAGCTGGAGTTCTCTCATAGTTTTATCTAAAAATACATATCTTATTGTGAGTTGTAGAAATTGATTAAAGAACATTTATTGTAATTTTTGTATATTTCATAAAATTTTCATTATAAAAAAGTTATAAGCCACAGCTTACAAAACTGATTTGGAATAAAAATGTTCAATATAAAAAGGATCAAGCTGTTATTATTCTCTATAAGATTTACAGGACGTTCCTTCTCTTGGACCAACCACTGACTGCAATGATTTGTGGTCACTTTGGCACTTACCCTGACTGCAATGCTTTGTCCACTTTGGGCACTTGTCCCTTTACTGCAAACACCAGAAATGCCCCCTCTGGTGTCCTCAGTTATCAAGGGAATGACGACTACCAGTCCCCCCACCCCACACTGCATCATCCATATACCTCAGTGGAGATGTGGTGACACACAGATGCTCCTTCTCACACCCTATATGGAGAATCTGGAGGGAAATTTGAATCTTACTGATTAGACAAAAGCAGCTCAAGCTGATGATCACATCATGATATTAACAAGATGACGAGCACACCTATAAGTGTAAAAAAAACATTATTGTATACGTGTAATCCGCTGCACACTACACACTATCTATTATATAATTGCCGTAGCTGACTTCCGTCGGAGCGGCGCTGCTTCCGGTGGCTTGGTTAGCGACCTGTTTCTTTCTCCTGGACTCTGTCCGTGGCCGCTACGCGGCCACGGCGACTCCCGAAGCAATGCCCGCAAAGCGGTCATTGCGAGTCGTTGCAGCCTCGCGAAGCAATGCCCGCGAAGCGGGCATTGCGAGCCGCCGACACCTACCACTAACCAAGCCACAGAAGCCCATACTACTGTAGTGTACACCGCTATAGTATACTACAGTCCCATGCCCATAAGCGCCATGGGACTGTACTATACCATCGCGCTGTACACTACAGCCCCCTGCCGCTCTAAGCCACTACGCGCTGTACACTACAGCCCCCTGCCCCCGCACCCCTACACCCTAAGCCCCGACCCGCCGCACCTATGCCCCTACCCCCTAAACCCCGCAGCCTCCTAAGCTCCCCCGCACCCCTACACCCTAAGCCCCGACCCGCCGCACCTATGCCCCTACCCCCTAAACCCCGCAGCCTCCTAAGCTCCCGCCGCCAAGCCCCCACCCGCCACACCTAAACCCCTACCTCCTAAGTCCGCCGCACCCCTACACCCTAAGCCCCGACCCGCCGCACCTATGCCCCTACCCCGTAAGCCCCGTCGCACCTACCCCTGTACACCGCTATAGTATACTACAGTCCCATGCCCATAAGCGCCATGGGACTGTAGTATACCATCGCGCTGTACACTACAGCCCCCTGCCGCCCTAAGCCCATACCGCTATAGTATACTACAGTCCCATGCCCATAAGCGCCATGGGACTGTAGTATACCATCGCGATGTACACTACAGCCCCCTGCCGCTCTAAGCCACTACGCGCTGTACACTACAGCCCCCTGCCCCCGCACCGCTACACCCTAAGCCCCGACCCGCCGCACCTATGACCCTACCCCGTAAGCCCCGCCGCACCTAACCCCCTACCCTCTAAGCCCCGCCGCACCTAAGCCCCTACCCCCTAAGCCCCGCAGCCTCCTAAGCTCCCGCCGCCACGCCGCACCTAACCCCCTACCCTCTAAGCCCCGCCGCACCTAAGCCCCTACCCCCTAAGCCCCGCAGCCTCCTAAGCTCCCGCCGCCAAGCCCCCACCCGCCGCACCTAAACCCCTACCCCCTAAGTCCGCCGCACCCCTACACCCTAAGCCGCCCTAACCCCTAACCCACTACCCCGCCGCCGAAGCCCTACCCTCTGCCGCCCTAACCCACTACCCCGCCGCAGTCACTACCCTCTGCCGCAAGCCCCTACCCCCTGCCGCCCTAACCCACTACCCCGCCGCACCCACTACACTCTGCCGCACCTAACCCCTAAGCCACTACCCCGCCGCCGAAGCCCCTACCCCCTGCCGCCCTAACCCACTACCCCGCCGCAGCCCCTACCCCCTGCCGCCCTAACCCCTAACCCACTACCCCGCCGCCGAAGCCCCTACCCCCTGCCGCCCTAAACCCCTACCCCCTAAGTCCGCCGCACCCCTACACCCTAAGCCGCCCTAACCCCTAACCCACTACCCCGCCGCCGAAGCCCCTACCCTCTGCCGCCCTAACCCACTAACCCGCCGCAGCCACTACCCTCTGCCGCAAGCCCCTACCCCCTGCCGCCCTAACCCACTACCCCGCCGCACCCACTACACTCTGCCGCACCTAACCCCTAAGCCACTACCCCGCCGCCGAAGCCCCTACCCCCTGCCGCCCTAACCCACTACCCCGCCGCAGCCCCTACCCCCTGCCGCCCTAACCCCTAACCCACTACCCCGCCGCCGAAGCCCCTACCCCCTGCCGCCCTAATCCACTACCCTCTGCCGCAAGCCCCTACCCCCTAAGCCGCACCTAACCCCTACCCCCGATTCCGCACCTAAACCCCTACCCCCCCCTGCCCCCTAAGCCCCCCCGCCGCACCTAAGCCCCTATCCTCTAAGCCCCGCCGCCTCCTAAGCTCACACCGCTAACACCTAAAGCCCTACACCCGAAGCCCCCGCCGTCCCCTACCCTAACGTCCCCGTCGATCACTTACATGCCTTCAAGTCATCTGATCGTCCGTCCGATCCACAAGTCCTCCGTCCGGCCAGGCGTCCTCTTCCTCCGGCCCCGGGGGTCTTCTCTCTTCTTTCCGCCATCTCCGCCTCTTCGTCCGGCCCCGGGGATCTTCTGTCTTCTTTTCGCAAACTTCCACCTCCGACGTCCTCTTCCTTCTCATTAAGATAGAATGGACGAAAAATCCGCCATTCTACCTCAATGAGATCTGAGGCCCTCTTCTGATTGGTCGCTGTATACTGCCCTCAGCCAATCAGAAGAGCCCCTCATTTTTTTATTATTTTTAAATTATTTTTTAATTATTTTTTTATTATTAAATTTATTTATTTTTTTAAGTCAGACTGAGACGCAGTTCTCATTCAGGTCCGCATTTTTTTTTTTTTTTTATTATTATTTTTATTTAATTATTTATTATTTTTTATTTATTTTTTTATTATTTTTTAATTATTTTTAAATTATTATTTTTATTATTAAATTTATTTATTTTTTTAAGTGAGAGTGAGACACAGTTCTCATTCAGGTCCGCCTTTTTTTTCCCCATTGACATACATTACCGGTGTGTCGGCGATTTTATAGCCGGCCACCTGGTTCTATTTGTCGGCCCTAAAATCGCGGACACACCGCTAATGCATCTCTATGGGCAGTCAGCCCGACTTCGGATTGGACGCCGACCAATCAGAATTCGAGCTCACTGCCCATAGACATGCATTAGCGGTGTGTCCGCGATTTTAGGGCCGACAAATAGAACCAGGTCGGCGGCCATAAAATCGCCGACACACCGGTAATGTATGTCAATGGGGAAAAAAAAAGGCGGACCTGAATGAGAACTGTGTCTCACTCTCACTTAAACAAATAAATAAATTTAATAATAAAAATAATAATTTAAAAATAATTAAAAAATACCTGTCTGCCGCCTTCGACACGGTTGACCACTCCCTTCTTCTCCGGATCCTGGAATCCCTTGGCATCACCCACCTTGCCCTCTCCTGGATCTCCTCATACCTAGCAGATCGGACCTTCAGCGTCTCCCACTCCCACACCTCCTCCTCACCCTACCCCCTTTCTGTCGGAGTCCCCCAAGGTTCCGTCCTGGGACCCCTACTTTTCTCCATTTACACTCTCGGCCTAGGGCAACTCATCGAGTCCCATGGCCTCCAGTACCACCTCTACGCCGATGACACCCAAATCTACCTGTCCGGCCCTGACATCACCTCCCTACTCTCGAAAATCCCTCAATGCCTTTCCGCCATCTCATCCTTCTTCTCTGCTCGCTTCCTTAAACTCAACATGGACAAAACTGAATTCATAGTCTTCCTCCCAAGAAATTCCACCCCACCTCCCAACCTATCCATCTGCATCAACGACTGCGCCCTCTCCCCAGTCCCCCAAGCCAAGTGCCTCGGGGTAATCCTTGACTCCTCCCTATCCTTCAACACCCACATCGAGGCCCTCACCACATCCCTCCGGCTCCAGCTCAAGAACATCTCACGGATCCGCTCCTTCCTCACCCACGACACCGCTAAAACACTCATCCATGCTCTTATCATCTCCCGCCTTGACTACTGCAACCTCCTTCTCAATGGCCTCCCGGCTAACTCCCTCACACCTCTCCAGTCTATCCTCAACTCCGCTGCCCGACTCATCTATATGTCCTCCCGCTACTCCCCTGTCTCCCCCCTCTGCCAAGCCCTTCACTGGCTCCCCGTCTCCAAGAGATCCCAATTCAAAACACTAACCATGACCTACAAAGCCATACACAACCTGGCCCCACCATACATCTCCGACCTGGTCTCCCGATACCTACCCTCACGCAACCTCCGCTCCTCCCAAGAACTCCTCCTCTGCTCCCCCCTCATCACCTCTTCACACAACCGAGTCCAGGACTTCTCCCGGGCATCTGCCTTACTCTGGAACTCCCTACCCGAACACGTCAGACACTCTCCTACCCTGAGTAACTTCAAGTGTCACCTGAAGACTCACCTGTTCCGTCAAGCCTACAACCTGCCATGAGACCCAGGCGAACGCCCCATACATGACATTCCCCCATCCTACTGTATCCTTACCCACCCCTCATAGACTGTGAGCCCTCGTGGACAGGGTCCCTGCCCCTCCTGTACCTGTACGTCCTGATCGCCTAGATTTAGTGTACTTGTTCTTGTCTCCCTCATCCTCATGTAAAGCGCCATGGAACCCAATGGCGCTATATAAATAAATAATAATAATAATAAATAATAATAATAAAAAAATAAATAAAAAATAATAAATAATTAAATAAAAATAATAATAAAAAAATAAAAAAATGCGGACCTGAATGAGAACTGCGTCTCAGTCTGACTTAAAAAAATAAATAAATTTAATAATAAAAAAAATAATTAAAAAATAATTTAAAAATAATAAAAAAATAAATTAAAAATAATTTATAATTCAATAAAAATAATAATAAAAAAATTTAATATATGCTAATTATATCAGCCCTTTCAGCGGACCTGAAAGAGAACTGGGTCTCAGCCTAAATAATAAATTTAATAATAAAAAAAATAATTAAAAAATAATTAAAAAATAATTAAAAAATAAATTAAAAATAATTAATAATTCAATAAAAATAATAATAAAAAAATTAAATATATGCTAATTATATCAGCCCTTTCAGCGGGCCTGAAAGAGAACTGGGTCTCAGCCTAAATAATAAATTTAATAATAAAAAAAATAATTAATAAATAATTTAAAAATAATAAAAAAATAAATTAAAAATAATTAATAATTCAATAAAAATAATAATAAAAAAATTAAATATATGCTAATTATATCAGCCCTTTCAGCGGACCTGAAAGAGAACTGGGTCTCAGCCTAAATAATAAATTTAATAATAAAAAATATAATTAAAAAATAATTAAAAAATAATAAAAAAATAAATTAAAAATAATTAATAATTCAATAAAAATAATAATAAAAAAATTAAATATATGCTAATTATATCAGCCCTTTCAGCGGACCTGAAAGAGAACTGGGTCTCAGCCTAAATAATAAATTTAATAATAAAAACAATAATTAAAATATAATAAAAAAATAAATAATAAATAATAAATAATTAAATAAAAAATAATCATTAAAAAAAAAAATGCTAATAATAATGATATTACTGCTAATAATAATGCTATTAATGCTAATAATTATGCTATTAATGCTAATAATAATGTTATTAATGCTATTATTAATGCTAATAATGCTATTATTAATGATATTAATGCTAATAATAATGCTATTAATAATGTTATTAATGCTATTATTAATGCTAATAATGGGTCATTCCATGTCAAGTGAACCAATGATTATTACCTCTATATTTTTAATTCTTTTGAGATTTTGTTATTTGATAATAGCATGTCAGACAATGCAAAATGTGAAGAGAAAATTTTTTTAAAAAATTTATTTTTTTTTAAAATGATTTTCAAAGTTCGGAAAAAGTGTGAATTTCGCTGTTGCCTGCCTTTACGTTTCTCCTCATAACTCAGGCTAGGAATAAGATAGAGAAACAAAATAAACACCAATCTACTCAGAACTATACAGGCTTTTACCAGATATGTCACAAGAGGATCTATGTTAATATTTTACCCATGTGATCGCAAGCGCAAAACTTTAAAACGTATTTCCGAAAAATCGGCGCGCTTTAAATATTTCAAAAACTGCCCATGTGTCTGCTTTGCTCTTAGCCACATCTGTACCAAATTTCAAGTTGGGATCGCAATGGGATCATATTTTAACATATTTTACTATTAATAGCGTCAATGGGTCATTCCATATCAAGTGATCTAAATATGAATATTTTTTTTTACCTGACGTCTTTAGATTTTTTTTTTTTTTCCTTTATGAAGTACTACTTTAGTTAATTACAAATTAAAAGTTTGGAATTTTTTTCTTCATCAGTTAATTTTTTACAGATTTTTAAAGTTTAAAAAAAGGGTGAATTTTGGCCTGGTATGACTTTACATTTTTTTATCTCGGGCTAGAAATAAGATAGAGAAACAAAATAAACACCATTCTACTCAGAACTGTCCAGGCTTTCGCCAGATATGTCACAAGAGTATATTTGTTAATTTTAATTTTTTATCCATGCGAATGCAAACGCAACATTTTGAAACGCATTTCCGAAAAAACGTTTTAATAAAAAATTTCCAAAACTGCCCATGTGTCTTTTATGCTCTTAGCCACATCTGTACCAAATTTCAAGTTGGGATCGTGATGGGATCATATTTTAAAATATTTAACTGTGGTTAATCTCATTTTTATTAAATTTTGAAAAATCATATGAAAGACATGCATTCAATCTTTTAACAAAATCTTGAGACATATAAAATATACAAAAAGAGAATTCACAAAGTTATTAGTAACTTTAAGATAAGCTGCAAATTTACTTTTGCGCTTATCTCTGGTGCAATATATACTTCAATCTAAATATAATTCCAAACACTCAAGTATACAACCTTTCTCAGGGTTTTGAGATGTTCTGATGTCAAGGGGACAAGCAGCCCCAGCAGAATGATTTTTATCACTTGGCCCCTTCTAACAGGTTGACCACGTAAGTGGGTCATTACCCGTTGAGGCCTAGTTGGAATAGTCTATCGACTGGTGTACCGGAAAGGAAGGCCGAAATATTAATGATCTACTCACAGCTCAGAGTTTCCGATACCTGTCTAATGTTCACTAGAATTCTGAAGGTGTAGGTGTAGAAAGGAAATACCTAGACTGAATGTATCAGATGGGAAGAAAAGAGAGATAGAAAAGAAGAGAGAGAGAAGAGAAACAAAAACCATTAGAAAAAGTTATACTGGGAAAGAAAAGCCACGTAAGAAAAAAAGGAGGGGGGGGGACGGGTGAGGTATGGGAAGGAGAAAGGGTACTCATCCCACTGGCTCCCCATCAGCCAGAGGTCGAGCCATATTATCTGTGCTGGAAAAGGTACTCCTAAATTCTGCAGAGTTGTGAAAAAGAATCCATTCAACCCAAATCCCTAAGAATTTGTTCCGAGATCCCGACGAATCAGCTGCGAGCTCCTCCATTCGATAAATGTCCATCAATTCTTTGAACCAATCAAGTAGAGATGGAGCCCGGCTTGATTTCCAGAACCTCGGGATCACAGCACGAGCAGCCGAGATGCAAAAGCGGAGAATATCCCTCTTCTGTAGCCCAATAGGACCTGGAAAGATGGATAACATTGCCGATTCTGGGCAGCATTCGGCTTGTTTACCTGTTATCCGGGCGTATGCATTGAAAACCTCAGACCAGAACCGCCGGATTTCCCCACAACTCCACCAAATGTGTATCATTGTACCCTTCTCTTCCCCACAGCGCCAGCAGGTATCAGGGGTTCCAGGGAACATGTTCCGGAGTGTTGTCGGGCACAAGTACCATCTAGTGAGCAGCTTATAGCTTCTTTCTTGTGCAGAACAAGCGCTAGCTAGTGAGTGAGTAAATATAAAGCATTTCTGCCAATTAGCTTCTGAAATGCTACACCCCAATTCCCTCTCCCAAGCACGTTGGAAGTAAAGGGTGCCCTGCTCTCTCATGGACCCTAAGGCCTGGTATAGAACTGATATTTTGCGCCCCGGTGGAGCCTCCAGTTGGAATAACCTCTCCAATACGTTGGGCGTCAATCTTACCCTGCAAGAGTGGTCAGCTGAATATAAGTATGCTCTGTATTGGAGAAATTCGAATCACTTAAGAGGTCTCGTAGGTTCTTTGAGTTGTAGCTCTGCCATCGGGGGCAAACCACCACTGGACAGAGTCTGTCCTACTCGGGTGTCATCCACAATCCGCCAACATAAAAATCTCTGCCTGTCAAATCTGGGTGGGAAAGATGGGTTGGCAAAAAGGGGAGTCAAAGGGCTAAGTCTGTCGTTTAAGCGGAGGGTTTTCTTCACTAGGTGCCATACCTTCAAGTGTTTTCTGGTCATGTCTGTCAAAGGTACTAGGTCTGTGGAGTCTTTAGGGGAAATCCAAAGCAGGTGTTTCAGCGGAATCCCCAAACCCTCTTGCTCCACCCCTACCCATTTCTTGGAGGACGCATGATAATGCCACAAACTAGAGCTCTAACAAGAGAGGAAGTCACAAAGTACGCTCGTATGTTGGGTAGTCCAACCCCACCTCTGGTCTTGGGCAAGGATAGGATATTCATTCGCAATCTGGACCTCTTGCCCCCCCAGACAAATCTAAGGATCATAGATTGCATTTTGGAGAGGAAGCCTCTATCCAATAGAACAGGAACTGTCTGAAAAGTATATAAGAGTCGGGGCAAGACATCCATCTTGACTACGTTTATTCTCCCGAACCAGGATAGCTTTAATTGTCTATAGGAGGTAAATGCCGATTCCGCGTTAGTCAAAAGGGGTTGATAATTTAAATTGAATATTTGTTTAAGATCTTTTGGTATAAGGACTCCCAAGTACTTAATGGCTTCTACTTTCCATTTAAATGGGAACTGTTTAGATAGATGAGAAACCAATTCTCCAGGCAAAGAAATATTGAGTGCCTCGGTTTTGGAGCAATTCACTTTAAAGTTGCTCAATTGTCCGAACCGTTCAAACTCCATTAAGACCGAAGGGATGGAGACCAGGGGCTGGGAGATGTAAAGTAGCAGGTCATCTGCAAATAAGGCTAATTTGTGATGACTCTGTCCCAGCTTGACCCCATGGACGCATTCATTGGACCTAAGTGCAAAATATTTAACTATTATAGTGTCAATTCAAAAATCACCAAGAACACAATCAGTCATTTTTTCACAATTGCCCGTTAATAGTTTGAATTTGATATAAAGAAACATAGTCTTGTAACATCTCAAATGAAAGCTGTTACCGTTCTGAGTAAAATGATGCCTCTCCCACTTCATTATCTTATTTCTAGCCTGAGATAAAAAAAATTAAAGTCATACCAGGCCAAAATTCACCCTTTTTATAAACTTTAAAAATCTGTAAAAAATTAACTGATGAAGAAAAAAATTCTAAACTTTTAATTTGTAATTAACTAAAGTAGTACTTCATAAAGGAAAAAAAAAAAAAATCTAAAGGTAAAAAAAAATATTGATATTTAGATCACTTGATATGGAATGACCCATTGATGCTATTACTAGTAAAATATGTTAAAATATGATCCCATTGCGATCCCAACTTGAAATTTGGTACAGATGTGGCTAAGAGCATAGCAGACACATGGGCAGTTTTTGAAATATTTAAAGCGCGCCGATTTTTCAGAAATGCGTTTTAAAGTTTTGCGCTTGCGATCACATGGGTAAAATATTAACAAAGATCCTCTTGTGACATATCTGATGAAAGCCTGGACAGTTCTGAGTAGATTGGTGTTTATTTTGTTTCTCTATCTTATTTCTAGCCCGAGATATGATAGAAAATGTAAAGCCATACCAGGCCAAAATTCGCACTTTTTTAAAACTTTAAAAATCTGTAAAAAATTAACTGATAAAGAAAAAAATCAAAACTTTTTTTTTGTAATTAGATAAAGTTGTTCTTCATATAGAAAAAAAATTTAAAAAATCTGAGGACGTCAGGGAAAAAAAATATTCATTTTTGGATCACTTGACATGGAATGACCCTAATGCTATTATTAATGCTATTAATGCTATTAATTATGCTATTAATGCTCTTAATGCTAATATTTATCCTATTCATGGTATTATTAATGCTATTAATGCTAATAATAATGCTATTAATGCTATTAATGCTAATAATAATGCTATTAATGCTATTAATAATGTTATTAATGCTATTATTAATGCTAATAATGCTATTATTAATGCTATTAATGCTAATAATAATGCGATTAATGCTATTAATAATGCTATTAATGCTATTAATTATGATATTAATGCTATTAATGCTAATATTTATCCTATTAATGCTATTAATGCTAATAATAATGCTATTAATGCTATTAATGCTATTAATTATGCTATTAATGCTATTAATGCTAATATTTATCCTATTCATGGTATTATTAATGCTATTAATGCTAATAATAATGCTATTAATGCTATTAATAATGTTAATAATGCTATTATTAATGCTAATAATGCTATTATTAATACTATTAATGCTAATAATAATGCTATTAATGCTATTAATAATGCTATTAATGCTATTAATTCTGCTATTAATGCTAATATTTATCCTATTAATGCTATTAATGCTAATAATAATGCTATTAATGCTATTAATAATGCTATTAATGCTATTAATGCTAATATTTATCCTATTCATGGTATTATTAATGCTATTAATGCTAATAATAATGCTATTAATTCTATTAATGCTAATAATAATGCTATTAATGCTATTAATAATGTTATTAATGCTATTATTAATGCTAATAATGCTATTATTAATGCTATTAATGCTATTAATAATGCTATTAATGCTATTAATTCTGCTATTAATGCTAATATTTATCCTATTAATGCTATTAATACTATTAATAATGCTATTAATGCTAATAATTATCCTATTAATGCTATTAATGCTATTAATTATGCTATTATTGCTATTAATGCTAATATTTATCCTATTCATGGTATTATTAATGCTATTAATGCTAATAATAATGCTATTAATGCTATTAATGCTAATAATAATGCTATTAATGCTATTAATAATGTTATTAATGCTATTATTAATGCTAATAATGCTATTATTAATGCTATTAATGCTAATAATAATGTTATTAATGCTATTAATAATGCTATTAATGCTATTAATTATGCTATTAATGCTAATATTTCTCCTATTAATGCTATTAATGCTAATAATAATGCTATTAATGCTAATAATAATGCTATTAATGCTATTAATGCTAATAATAATGCTATTAATGCTATTAATAATGTTATTAATGCTATTATTAATGCTAATAATGCTATTATTAATGCTATTAATGCTAATAATAATGTGATTAATGCTATTAATAATGCTAATAATGCTATTAATTATGCTATTAATGCTATTAATGCTAATATTTATCCTATTAATGCTATTAATGCTAATAATAATGCTATTAATGCTATTAATAATGCTATTAATGCTATTAATTATGCTATTAATGCTATTAATGCTAATATTTATCCTATTAATGGCATTATTAATGCTATTAATGCTAATAATAATGCTATTAATGCTAATAATAATGCTATTAATGCTATTAATAATGTTATTAATGCTATTATTAATGCTAATAATGCTATTATTAATGCTATTAATGCTAATATTTATCCTATTAATGCTATTAATACTATTAATAATGCTATTAATGCTAATATTTATCCTATTAATGCTATTAATGCTATTAATAATGCTATTAATGCTATTAATGCTATTAATTATGCTATTATTGCTATTAATGCTAATATTTATCCTATTCATGGTATTATTAATGCTATTAATGCTAATAATAATGCTATTAATGCTATTAATGCTAATAATAATGCTATTAATGCTATTAATAATGTTATTAATGCTATTATTAATGCTAATAATGCTATTATTAATGCTATTAATGCTAATAATAATGTTATTAATGCTATTATTAATGCTATTAATGCTATTAATTATGCTATTAATGCTAATATTTATCCTATTAATGCTATTAATGCTAATAATAATGCCATTAATGCTATTAATAATGCTATTAATGCTATTAATGCTAATATTTATCCTATTAATGGCATTATTAATGCTATTAATGCTAATAATAATGCTATTAATGCTAATAATAATGCTATTAATGCTATTAATAATGTTATTAATGCTATTATTAATGCTAATAATGCCATTATTAATGCTATTAATGCTAATAATAATGCTATTAATGCTATTAATAATGCTATTAATGCTATTAATGCTAATATTTATCCTATTAATGCTATTAATAATGCTATTAATGCTAATAATAATGCTATTAATGCTATTCATAATGTTATTAATGCTATTATTAATGCTAATAATGCTATTATTAATGCTATTAATGCTAATAATAATGCTATTAATGCTATTAATAATGTTATTAATGCTATTATTAATGCTAATAATGCTATTAATAATGCTATTAATGCTAATAATAATGCTATTAATGCTATTAATACTGTTATTAATGCTCATAATACTGCTAATAATGCTATTAATACTGCTATTACTGCTAATAATAATGCTATGGCTTATATTATTGCTATTGATGATGCGATTATTATTTAAAAATCTTTAAAAAAACAATAAACATATTTTAGATACCCGATGCATTTGCATCAGGCTAACAGCTATAACTACTATAATCAAATTAATGCACGTTCTAGAATCCCGATGCATTTGCATCGGGCTCACAGCTAGTAAGATATAAGTATATAAGGTATAGCGTAATGGCTAAAAGTGTATAAAGCTAGCTTTATACACTTTTAGCCATTACGCTATACCGTATATACTTATATCTTATAGTGTGTAGTGTGCAGCGGATTACACGTATACAATCACATCATGATGTCACCATCTACACAGAACTCGATGACATCACAATGGGGTTCAAGTCTCCATAAAGTATGTGCACACAGCCAGAGCTGTCATTTGTGTGACTTCCTTGTTCGATACACAAAGCTACAGGAATATGAAGGAGAAAGCAAAGCTACAGTTGTGGCCAAAAGTATTGACACCCCTGCAATTCTGTCAGATAATACTCAGTTTCTTCCTGAAAATGATTGCAATCACAAATTCTTTGGTATGATTATCTTTATTTAATTTGTCTTCAATGAAAAAACACAAAAAGAATTGTCCTAAAGCTAAATTGGATATAATTCCACACCAAACATAAAAAAGGGGTGGACAAAAGTATTGGCACTGTTAGAAAAATCATGTGATGCTTCTCTAATTTGTGTAATTAACAGAACCTGTAACGTACCTGTGGCACCTAACACTAAACACTAAATCACACTTGCAGCCAGTTGACATGGATTAAAGTTGACTCAACCTCTGTCCTGTGTCCTTGTGTGTACCACATTGAGCATGGAGAAAAGAAAGAAGACCAAAGAACTGTCTGAGGCTTTGAGAAACCAAATTGTGAGGAAGCATGAGCAATCTCAAGGCTACAAGTCCATCTCCAAAGACCTGAATGTTCCTGTGTCTACTGTGCGTAGTGTCATAAAGAAGTTTAAAGCCCATGGCACTGTGGCTAACCTCCCTAGATGTGCACAAAAAAGAAAAATTGACAAGAGATTTCAACGCAAGATTGTGCGGATGGCGGATAAAGAACCTCGACTAACCTCCAAACAAGTTCAAGCTGCCCTGCAGTCCAAGGGTACTACAGTGTCAACCCGTACTATCCGTCGGCATCTGAATGAAAAGGGACTGTATGGTAGCACACCCAGGGAGACCCCACTTCTTACCCCGAGACATAAAAAAGCCAGGCTGGAGTTTGCCAAAACTTACCTGAGAAAGCCTACAACGTTTTGGAAGAATGTCCTCTGGTCAGATGAGACAAAAGTAGAGCTTTTTGGGCAAAGGCATCAACATAGAGTTTACAGAAGAAAAAAAAGAGGCATTCATAGAAAAGAACATGGTCCCTACAGTCAAACATGGCGGAGGTTCCCTGATGTTTTGGGGTTGCTTTGCTGCCTCTGGCACTGGACTGCTTGACCGTGTGCATGACATTATGAGGTCAGAAGACTACCAACACATTTTGCAGCATAATGTAGGGCCCAGTGTGAGAAAGGTGGGTCTCCCTCAGAGGTCATGGGTCTTCCAGCAGGACAATGACCCAAAACACACTTCAAAAAGCACTAGAAAATGGTTTGAGAGAAAGCACTGGAGACTTCTAAGGTGGCCAGCAATGAGTCCAGACCTGAATCCCATAGAACACCTGTGGAGAGATCTAAAAATGGCAGTTGGAGAAGTTGGAGAAGGAACCCTTCAAATATCAGGGACCTGGAGCAGTTTGCCAAAGAAGAATGGTCTAAAATTCCAGCAGAGCATTGTAAGAAACTCATTGATGGTTAACGGAAGTGGTTGATCGCAGTTATTTTGGCTAAAGGTTGTGCAACCAAGTATTAGGCTGAAGGTGCCAATACTTTTCATGGCCCATTTTTTGAGTTTTGTGTGAAATGATCAATTTTTTGCTTTTTGCTTTTTTTTCTTTTTTTTTTTTTTCCCTTTTTGAGACAAATTAAATGAAGATTAATACCAAAAAAATTTGTGTTTCCCAAATCATTTTAAAGGAAAAAAACGGGAGTATTACTACAGAATTGCGGGGGTGGTCAATATTTTTTGGCCAAAAACTGTATTTTTAAAATAAAAAAAATAAATTGGGGGGGTATACAAAAAAATTTAAATAAGTACCCAAAAAATTTTTTTCACAGAAAACCAACGGGATTTGTTAAAAATTTTTTGGTGGGAAAGTCCAATAACTTTAAAAATTGGGGTTTTAGTTCCGGCCAAGGTGCTTGCATCCCCCCAACTTTCCGGGGGAGGGGGAAAAAGGGGCCCAAAACCGGGGGGGAAATATAATTTAAAAAAAACGGCTGGAAAAGAAAAAGGGAAAAAAAAAACCCCAAAAAAAGTTTTTCTTCTCCCCAAAATCCCAAACAAGGGGTTTAATTGGGGAGTAACAAGAGGGCCCCTTGCCCCTTTTCAAAAAGCCACTTTTTTCTAGGGAAAAATTTTCCCCAAATTTTTGGTTGTGGAACCCACAACCCCCCAACCCTTCTTGCCCCCCCCAAACCCCTTTCCCTAAGGTAATTTTAAAAATGGGATCAAGAACCTTTTTTATAACAACTGAAAAAATTTCCCCCCCCAAAAGAAAAAAACCCCTTATTTTCCAGTGACATTCCTGAGAATTTTCAAAACCACCTTCCCGGCCCCGATAATTTATTGCAAAAAACCCCTTAATAAAACGGGGTTTTAATTTTATCGTGCCAATTTTGTTATTGGGCCCCAATATTTCCAAAAAAAAAAAATTTTGCAAAACAAAGTAAAAATGTGTTTTTTCCCCTTAAACTCGGTTTTCTTGGGGTTCCCTCAGGTTCCTTGGTAGTAAGGGGATTGTCCCACAGTTTAAAAAGAATCGGAATTTTATTCTGGGAAAAATTGGGTTTTGCTAAGTGGAGGGGGAAGGGGCCCTGTTAGCTAAAAAATTTCCTCCATAGAAACCCAATTTTCACCGGAAAACATCCCTTTAAAATGGGCGGTGGGACCCATTCCCTTGTCCAAAGGGCCCCTTGAAATTTTCGGTTTTTTTTCCCAAATTTTTCCCTGGGGTAGTGATAAAACCCTTTTAAAATTTTTTTCGTTTTCTTTTTTAAAATTTCCCGTTTTTGGTCATTTTTTAAAAGACAAAAAAAAAAAAAAACTTTTTTAAAATTTTTTAAAAATATCTTATTTCCCAGGTTTTGACCTCAAAAGGAAACTTTTCCCAAAACATGTTTTTCTTTGGGAGGGCTTTTTAAAATCTGCAATTAAAAGGGGGATACCGGGGAAAATCCCGGGAAAACGGGGAAACCCCAAACCGGGTGGAAAAAAATAAAAAATTTTGAAAATTTTGGGGTTCCGGGAAAGCACAGCCAAAATTTTTACCCCAGTTTTTCAACAAGGGGGTTGTCAAAAAAAAACCAAACAAGGACCTTTTGTTGGGAAAAAGCCATTAAACTAATTGTAAAAAAAAATCCCAATTTTAACCCGTTGCCGTTAAGGGGGTTTTTGGTATTTTGCCCCCAAAATTTTGGTTTTGGCCCGGGGGCCTTTTCCCAACCCCCATCCCCCCCCAGAAAAACCTTTATAATTTTTTTAAAAAAATCAGAATTGGGACAAATAAAAAAAAGGGGGAAAAAAAAACTCCCAAAGGACAAAACCTTGGGGTTTTGGGGAATTTCACCAAATAGAGGCCCCTTACTTCCACCAAAAGGGCCCAATTCCCCTCCCCCCCTTTAAAATTCCCGGTCCATCTCCCCCCAACCCCAAAAGGAGGGCGGGATTTGGCAAAAACCCAACCAACCCCAAAAACCACAAACCACCCTTCTTTGGGGCCCCCCTTCGAAGGGGCCCCCTGCCCCCTTTTAAAAAGGGTTGAGGGGCTTTTGGGGGAAGAACCCGTTTAAGGTAACACCGGCCCAAAAAAACCCCCAAAAACAAAAAAAAAAACCCCTTAAAAAAAAACCTTTTAAAAAGGAATGAAAATTGGGTCGGTAACATTTTTTCCCAAAAATTTATAGGCAAAAACCCCAAATTGGCCAACCGGGGGTCCAAACCAGTTACCCAAAAAATTTTAAAAAAACAAGTTTTTGGATGGGGGGTGAAATGCTTTTTGTTCAAAAAGTTTCTTAGCTTTTTAATTTTTTCCCCGGGATGGTGGCTTTTTTAAACCCCCTTTTTAAGAATTTCTTTGCAGGGGTAAAAAACAAAAAGGCCAGGAAAAAGGTTTTCGGGGCCCTTTTAAAAGATTTTCTCATGGGGCTAAATTTTTCAAACCCCGGGCCCTTTTTGTTTTTTCCCATATGGGGTCGGGCTGATACTTTTTAAAACCCATACTGAAAGTTTTTTCAGGTGAAAAAGGGGTCCCAAACGGAAAAGGGCTTTTAAAGGGGTCCCCTAACTTTAGGCTCAGTTTTTTGGAATCGGTAATGAGGGCCCCCTTTTTGGGGCTGAAAAATTTTTCCCAAATTTTAAAATTTTTAAGGGGGTTGATAAGCCCACCAATTTGCGTTTTTTTTGGGGAAAAAAAATGCAACTCCGGTTGGTTTTTTCCGAGGCCCCCTTCCCCTTGGTATAAATGTTTTTTTCCTTACTCCAAAAGCCAAAATTCTTTGGGTTCCAACCCCCAAATTCCCCCTTTTTCCCGGTACTTGTTAGGGAGTAAATTGGCGGGTGCACCCCGAAACACAAAGTACAAAGTTTTTTGGCCCTAAAAAATTATTACTTTCCGTGGATGCCCCTACCCAATACCCATTTACGGGGGTCGTGGGTGACCCCTTTTGTTGGGCCAGGCCCCCTTTGGAAAACAAGAGGCCCAAACCAAACCCAACCAATTGCCCCAAATCCTTAGGGGTTTTCCCCAAAACCCTACCCCAGGAAACAAAAGATGGAGGGAAAATGTAAAGAATTTTGGGTTTCCCTTTTAAAACCCCATAAAACCAATAAACCCGAAAAACCCCCCACGTAATAGGAACGGGGGGATTTAATTTTTTTTTGCGGGAACAGGGGGAAAAAAAATTCGTGGGTTTCGGGGGGCCACTTTTAAAACAGGAGCACCCCTTTAAAAGGGCACCCATCCAAAAGGGAAAATTCGGAAAATTTTTGGAAAAAGCTAAGAAATATAAAAAGATTGAAAAAAGGTTTTTAACCAAATTTTTTTCCCAAACCTAAAATTTCCTGTTTTTTTTTGGGGGAAACCCTCTATTGGGCTGAAAAACCCAACGAGTTCACAAAACAAACCCAACCCCTGGTTTTTTAAATTAACAAACCCCTTTTTCCCCCCGGAAAAAATACCCCCCATTTTGGAACTTTTTGGGGAATTAAAAAGGAGGTAATAGCCTTTTCCCCAATTCGAATTTCGGTGCTAATCTATCCCTTGAATATCTTTATAGGGGAAAAAAAGGGGTCCAGGTTTTTAATTTAATTGGGGTTTGGGGGCAAAAACAACCCCCTTTTTAAAAAAATTTTCCCCAATTGGGAAGGTAATTGCTTTGGCAAAAGGGTAAAAAAGGAAAAACCCAAACTTTTGGGCCCAAAAACCTTTAACCTCAAAATTTTTTTCCGGAAAAGCAGGTCTTCCACCCAAACCTACACCAAATATTTTCCCCACCAAAGGGTTTAAAGGATTAACAAATTTGATGATAAGGCGGTAAGGGTTTTTTCAAAGGAAATTTCCGGGGTTGGGGGTATATTTTTTTACTGACCGGTAAGCAGGAGGCCAAACCTTGGGTTTTGTTTTAAAATCCAAAAAAACCAAAAAACCCCAAAAAATTAATTTTGGGCTTTGGCAATTTGGGGGCCAAAAAATTCCCTCTCCCAACAAAACTCAAAAACCCCCAAAGGGAAAAAAAACCCCCAAAAAGGGCGGGTTCCCTAAAATTAAGTTAAATTTACTTTAAATTGGCCAATTGCTTAAAAATTTATACAAAAAAACTTTGGTTAACATTTTTTTTTTTTAAAACCCAAAAAATTTTAAGAGGAAAAAAACTTCGGGTTTTGAAAATAAAGGATGGTCCTAACCGGGCATTCCCAAATATTTTAAAAATTTTATTTTTTTTTTTATTTTTTTTTTTTGAAATTTTTAAATTTTTTTTTTCTTTTTTTTTTTTTTTAAATTATTTTTTTTTTTTTTTCTTTTTTTATTTTTTGCATTTTTTTTTTAAATTTTTTTTAAAGCCTCTTTTTTTTCCTTTCACTTTTTTTAAAAAACTTTTTTTTTTTTTTTTCCTTTTTTTAAATTTTTTTTTATGTCCCCCCAAATTTTGGAAAAGGGGGGGACCCCTTTTTTTGGGTCTTTTTAGGAAGCCCCAAAAATTTTGAAGTTTTTCTTGGGCAATGATTTTTTTAAAAACTTTCCCCCTTTTAAATTTCATTTCTATAAAGAAAAAAAAAGCTGTTCCAATTTGTTAACCTTTAGTGCATTCCAAAGCCCCCCATTTTTAAAAAAACCATGCGAAACAAACCAGGTTTTTAACTTTTCCTTGGGGGAAAAACCAAATTTTTTGAAGGAAAATTGACCGGTTTTTTTGGAAACTTTTCCCCAATTTAAAATTTAAAAAAACCCCGGCCGTTCGTTTTTAAATTAATTTGTTTAAAAACGGAAATAAAAGTTTTTGGGTTTTAAATTTTTTTTTGGGGATGGGGGGTTTTATTTACATGGGAAAACCATTTTTAAAAAGCAAAAAATTTTTGTGGCCAAATTTAATTTTTACCGAAAAACTTAATTTTATTTCCCTTTCTTTGTTTGGTAAGAAAAAAAAAAAAAATTTTTCCGGGGCCAATTTGCACCCAATAAGGTCTGCAAATTTTTGGTCCCCTTTAAAAATAATCCGGACCAGGTTTTTTTGTTCCCCTAATTTGGTCCCCAGATTGATTCCAGGGGCCCCAATTGGTTGGGGGGCTTTTTTAAACTTTTCACCCCCACCTCAATCCGGTGGGTGAATTTAAAGGAAATTTGAGGTAATTTTTCCCTTTAACAAGGTTTACCTCCTAGGGTTTTTTTTCCCAAAACCTTTGAATTTAAATAAGGAGTCCTTTTTTGTTTAAGTGACTGGAAACCCTTTTTTTCTTTCATTAAAATTTTGGAAAGGCCTTATGGTGACGGGGAAAAAAATTTTTTTGGGAAACCCCACCAGCTTTATGAAGGAAAAACTGTAATGTTGTTCCCCAAAAGGGTTTTAAATTTAGGCAAATGGTTTTTTTTAAGGTTGGGCCAAAATTTTCTTTGCTCCAAGGGTAAATTAATTAAATGGGGAGCTAAGGTGAAACCCCCCCCCCCCCTTTGTGCCCTTTGAAAATTAAAAAATAAGTGTGTGGAAGAAAGGAGCCCAAGAGCCCTTTCATTGGGGCCCTTATTTGAGATTTTAATGTTTTTCCCGAAAAAAATGAATTAGCATGGAAAAAAAAAGGGTTTTTCCAGGAATTGGGTAAGTTTTTTCCAAATTTTTTGGAATCTCTGTAAAACGAAATTTGGGGGAAACCCTTTTCACCAAAATTTTGTGAATCATTTTTAACGATTTTTTTTTAATTTTGTTGAAAACAAAAGGGTTTTAAAATTAAATTTTAAGGCAAAGTTTTAATTCGTTTAATTCAATTTTAAAACCATTTTTATTCCAAGTGGGGGATTTTAAAATTAAAACCCCTCTGAAAAAATTTTTTCCCAAGATCTTTTTTTTTAAAAATTGGTTCCCGTTTTAAACTGTGATAAGGGGGGGAAAAAAAATCTTTTGCCCTTTTTAAAAAAGATGTTAATGTTCAAGGGGGGCCCCCCCCCAAAAGGTTTTGTTCCCAAAACCCCAGGGTGGAGGGGGGGGCCCCCCTGGGGAAACCCCCCAATGGTTTTAAGGAGTTTTAAAAAAGGGACCCGGGGGGTTTTAAGAACCCTTTTCCCCGGGAGCCCTTTAATATTTGTTCCCGGGGTAGGGGGAAACCCATTTTTGGGGTGAAACACCCGGGCCCCGTGGTAATATTTTTCCCCCCTTAGTTAAGCCAGGGCCCATTTTGGATTTTTCACCCCCAAGCCCCAAAAAGGGAAAGCGCCCCGCACCCGGTTTTCGCCCCCCAGGGGAATTAAAAGGGGGGGAAGGGGGAAGTAACCCCCCCAAGAACCCCGGGGGCCCCTTATAATCCCTTTTGGTGTTTGCCCCCGGGTTTGGTGCTTTTGGACCCCCCCCAAAAGGGTATTTTTTCCCCCCCGAAATTTGGGTGACTTTTAAAACCCCCTTTTGGGAAAACCCCCGGCCCCCCAAAGGGGTTTTGCGCCCAGCATATTTTGAAAATAAACGAACCCCAATGGAAGTTGCGCCCCATTCTTAATAAGACCCCCCTTTGAAACCCAGGGAATTAAGAAACCCCCCAAGGTTCCCCTTTAATAAAAGAAAGGGAACCCCCCCTTTTGGAATATAGCTTAACCCCCCAAAGTATCTTACCCCCCGAAAGGGGGAGAAAACCCCACCCCCTTAAAAACCCCCCTTTTTTTAAACCCCCGGCCCCCCTGGAAAACAAACATTTTCTTCCCCAGGGGAATAAATAACCCCTGAATTTTGTAAAATAGGGGGTTAATAAAACCCCAAAACCGGCCCAGATATAAATATTTCCCAAGTTTGAAGGGAAGGGTTTGGGTAATTACATCCCCCCAAATTTCTTAAACCCAAAAAAGGGTAAAAAAGGCCCCAGGGGTTTTAGTTAACTCCCCCGAGGAAAAAAAACCCGGGGGGGAAAACCCGCCCCATAGAAAGGGAAATTTTAGTTTCCCCCCCTTGGGGTTTTCATAAACCAAACCGGTTTTTGCACCCCCGGGGTATATCTCAGCCCAGTTTATTCAAGGGGAATACAGCCCCTTTATTCACCCAGATTTTCCCCCCAAAGGGGATTTTCCCATCCCAAATGAATATAAAAGGCCCCAAATGGTAGGTATAAGGGCCCGTTTTAATTTTTCTTCCCCCAAAGGGGAAATTTTCCCCCAGGGGTTTGGTTAAGAGTGGAATTCCAACCCAAGGAAATTGGTAAATCCCCCCTTTCCTTTTATATTTGGGATGTAAAATCCAAAATTAACCCCCAAAAACCCTCCTGGTTAAGGTCCCCTGGGCTTTTGGCCCACATTTGTGAGGGGAAAAAATTTGAATTCCTGCCCCGGTCCCCAAGAACCCCCCAAAAGGGAAAAAGAAAAACCCTTTGGGACAAGGCCGGGGGGCGCAGGCTGCGTTCAAGGGTAAATTTTTTAATTTTTTGTTTTTTAAGTGGGACTCCAGTTTTGGTGGGGGGGTTTTAAATGGGGGGCCCCTTTCCTTTAAACGGGGGTTTTGAAAGAAAGCACGGCCCACCCCCTTTAGGACAGTCCCTGTTTTTTTTTCCTAAGGGGCCCCATCCCCTGCCCCCCCCTTTTTAAAAAATTGGGGAACCCCCAAAGAAACCTTATGGGGGGGGAAGTTACAAAAAAGGGGGTTTTTTCCCCCAAATTTTTTTTTGGCTAAAAAAGGGGCTTTTTTTCCCTTTATTTCGGAAAAAAGGGGGGTCAGTAAACCTCCTGAGGTCCCCCAACAATTTTTTAAACCTTTTAAAAAACCCCGGGTTTTTAATTGTTTTTTTTTATTCAGCATTTCTTTTAAAAGGGGCCAAAGGCCCCCTTTGGGTTTTTGGCTGGTTTTTGGGCTGAAATTTAAAATTTTTTGTAATTTTTTTGAGGGCCAATTTAAAAAAGAAAAACAATTTTTGTAGAAAACCAAGGAAGGCTTTTCCATTTCCCCTTTAATGGGAAACCTTTTTTCCAAAAACCCCACCTTAAAAAAAGGGCCCCGGGCCCCCTTTTTTTGGGGTAAAGTCTTTTTTTCAATCCTTTTTGGGGCCTTTTTTCTAGATGAAAAATTGGCCCCCTCCCCTTTATTACGCATTGGAAAAAAAAAGTTTGGTAAACCTTCCCCATGCGTTTTTGGACTACCAAAAGGGGCCATGCGTTTTTTTAAAAGGGGTTTATGGCCTTTTCCAAAAAAGGTACCCAATTGGCGTTTCCCCAACCCAATGGGTTTTTCCCTAAGGTTTTCCTATCGTTTCGGGATCGCTGGGCTCAAAGGGGGTGCTTTTTGAAGGGCCAAAAAGGGTCAATTCCAGTTTTTGGAAACGTTTTCCATAAAACCCCTTTTTAAAAAACCGGGGCGTTTTTAAAAACGCAGGGTTTTCCCGTCAAAAAAAATAAAACCCCCCACTTTTTTTGGAAATTCAAAAAAGGCCGGGGACCACCCCGACCCAAAAATCATGATCTTTAAAAGGGGGGGCCCTGGTTTTTAAAGGCACTTAAAAAATTTTGCCTCCCCTTTGATTTTGTTCCCTTTAAAAACCCATGCTTTCCCAGGACCCCAATTCGCGGGTTTTTCCAAACGCTTTTTTAAAAACTGGGCTTAAAACCTTGGGCTTTTTAAAGGCAAAATTTAAAACACTTTTTGAGGAAAATTATTTAAAACAAGGTTTTGGAATGTAAAACCATGGGGACACACTTTTTGGGAAATTTAGGGAGTTTTTTTAACAGGGGGATTTACATTTTTTAAAAAATTTTTTAAACCCAAAGGTCCCCCTTAACTTGTAAAAATTTAACTTTTTTAACCCTAAGCTTAGGATACCCCTTTGTTTGTTTTTTTTAAAAAAAAACCCTTTTTTCCCTTTTTAAACCCCGGGTATTTTAAAATACCTCAAACCAATCCATAAATTTAAAAAAAAGTCCCCCCCGGGATTTCTTTAGACCCCAAAACCCCCGGGTTTTTAATTTAAATTTGATGTCTGTAAATTTTTTTTAAGCATTTCCATTTGGATTTTTTTTCCCCAAGTTTTTTCCCACCAGAAGACCCCGCTTTTTCCCCAAAAGGTTTATTTCTGTACCTCTTTTAAAAAAATTTTTTTGGGCCCCCCCTTTTTTAAAATTTCTTACTTTTTTTTTTTAAAAATTGTTTTTTTGCAACACAATTTCAGTTATATATGTAAAAAAAACTGATGGAAACAAAAATTTTATTTATTTTGGGAAATGAGGTTTATTTTATAACTAAAAGGGGTTGAAAATATGCTTTTTTAAAAAAAATTTGGGACGGGTGCAAAGTAGGGAAAAACCAAAAAACAGAAAAGGTTTTTAAATTTTTTAGTTTTTTCCTTTTTTTTAAAAAAAATTTAAAGCCTCTAGTTTTTTCCCCTGTGTTTTTAAATTGATTTCCGGGATGGGGGATGGAAGGTTTTTTTCCCCCCACCCCTTTTAAAAAAAAAAATTTTCCAGTTTTTTTAAAAATTTTTAGGGGGGGGCCAAAAGGGAGGGAAGCCCGCTTAAAAATTTTCCCAAAAAATTTTTCCCCAATGAATTGGGTGTGGGGAGGGGGGGGGGCCCCTTTCCCAAAATTGTAATTTTTCCCCTGAAAAAAAACCCCCTTTGATAGTTTTGGGGGGGTTTTTGGATCTTGCCCTTGCTGAAAGTTTTTTGGGGGTTTAAAATTTTGGGGACACTGATTCAAAAAACTTTTTTCCTCAAAATCTGTGATGGGGGAGTGAAAAAAAATTGCGCCCCTTTAAACTTTAAAAAATTTTTTCCCCCCGGTCCCTTTTTTTTGGGCCCCCCCCCCCCCAAATTTTTGATGGCCCCCCCCCCAAATTTTGGGGACAATGAGTACAATTTTTTTTTCCTTGGAATCCCTGTTTTTTTTTTGGGGCCCAAAACCCTTTTTTATGACCAAACAACTCCCCCCTTTTGTTTCATCAGTCCACGGGCCCTTTTTTCCCAAAATTTTAAAACTGGCTTGTCCAAAAGTGTTTTTGGGAAACCCCAAAAACGATTTTTTTGTGGCTGCATGCAAAAAAAAGCTTCTTTCGCATCACTCCCCACAAACAGTTCTTTTTTCCCCTTTGGCGCTTTTTTTTTTCCCAAACCCCCCAAAAAACCCCAAAATTGCAGCAAGATGATGCAAAAAGGCCCCTTTGGGGGTGGTCTGTGGTTTTTTTCTTGATGTTTTCCCCATTCTTTTTTTGCCTTTTTTATATTTTTAAAAAAAATGGAAAAAAAAGGGGTGTCCCAGGCCCCGGGGGGGCTGAGCCCACAAAATCACCTGGGAAAAAAAGATTTTTAGCGTACCCCCTTCTTTATTCCTTCCTAGGGTTTCGGCCCCTTTGGCCCTTCCTGGGGAATAATTTCTTATTTTTTTTTGGGGGTTTTCCCACTTCTGGCCTTTAAAAGAACTGCCCCCGGGGGTCTTCCTTTTCCTTACTTTTTTCCCCCCACGGGGAAAAACCCCTGCAGGTTAAATCTTGGGGACAACTTTTTGTACCCCTTTCCCCCGGAAAAAACGGGGGAAAAACCCCAATTTTTTTTTAAAATTTTTTTTGAGAGCTGTTTTAAAACCCCCCCAGGATTACCCCAGGAAGAAAAAAACAAGGAAAAACAACTTGCAAGTGGACCCCAAAAAAATAGCTTTTCTCATGTTTGGGGATTACAGGGGCCCCATAAAATTTAAAAACCCCTCAATTAGCCCCCAAAAAACCCAAATTTAGGGGCTTCAGTAAGTTTTTTAAAAAAAGTTAGGATTTTTCCCAAATCATAAAAAAAAAAGGGGCCCCCCCTACTTTGGCCCCTGTAAATTATTAAAAAAACCCCCTTTTTCCCCAACATTTTCGGTTCTAAAATAAACCTCATTTCAATCCTAAAATTTTATTTTTGGGGGTCCATCAGTTTTTACTTTTTTTAACATTGAAAAAACTTGAAAAAAACTTTTTTAAGCAAAAAAAAAAGAGAAAAAATTTAAAAAGGGGGGCCCCCCAATTTTTTTTAATTTCCCCCTGTTTTCCCCCTATTTGTGTGCCAGTCATTTTTTAAAATTAAAAAATTTTTTTTTTTTAAATCTTTCCAAAATTTTTTAAACCAAAATCCTTTTATATCTAATCCCAAAAAAAAAAAAGGGGTTAATATTTTAAAACTTTATTCTTTCGGGGGTTTTAAGAAGGGGGGAAAAGTTTTTTCCCTTTTGCATTTTTTTAACATTGTGTCACCATGGGGGAAAAAAAAAAAAATTTTGTCAAAAATTTTTTCCTAGGAAAGGGTCCCTAAAAAATTTAAAAAAGGGGCTGGTTTTTTTTTCGGGGTTTTTTCCCCACTACCCAATATGTGAGGGGGGAAATTTTTTCCCCAAAAATTTTTTTTAAACCTCCCCCAAAAATTTTAAAGATCGCGACTCAGAAACAGAAACCCCTTTTTCAAAGGTCTTTGTAAATGAACACGTCCCAAAAAAAAAGGGGCCCCTAAAAATTTTTTTTTGAAAATATAGGAAAAACCTCCCCCCAAAAAAAATTTTTCCCAAAAAGCCGGGGGTTTTTCCCACAAAAAAACCCCCAAAAAAAACCCTGCTTTTTCCCCCCTTGGGGTCCCCAGAGGAAAGGGGACAGGGGGGAAAATTAGTTTACATGAAGAGGAAAAAATTAAAAAATTTATTTTCGGTTCCCAAAAAGGGTTTTTTGGGGAAATTTTTTTCCCTTTAGGTCCGGAAAGCATTGGGAAAGGGGCCAAAACCTCTGATTGTGGAAATGTTTGTCTTTTTGGTTTTCCCCTTAATCCCCCCCCATTTCAAAAGAAGGGGGTTTTAAAATTTTGGGGTTTTTAAAACGTTAAAGGCCCATAGTGATACACATAAAAAAATGTGGGGGGGGTGATAATGTTTTCGATTCTTGTCCCCCGGGAAAAAAGATAAAAAAGGGGTCTAGCCAAAAGTGCAAGGGGAAAAAAACCCAGAGGGGAAAAAATTTTTGGGGGCCCCTGAGACAAAAGATCCCCCGGGGGTTTTGGGGTAAAATTTTTCCCAAAAACCCTTGGGTTTGTGTTTTGTGCTTGCAAAAAAACCCCCCTTTAAAAGCATGAAGGTTTTTAACCCCCCGGAAAAACCCGCCAAAAAAGGGGCGCCGTCCCCCCCAGCCCCCCTTTTTCCCGGGAATTTCCCCCCCCACTTGACCCCCCCCCCGGGGAAAAACTCCCCACCCCCCTTTTAAAAGGGAAGGGTTTCCCATCGTCCCAGAAACCCCTTTTTCCTTTAGCTCTGGTGGGGGTTTTGGGGTTTAACATTTTTTCCCTTTCCCCCCCAAAAGCATTTCCCCCCCCCCTCCCGTAGGGATACCCCCAAATAATAAAAAAAAAAATATACCCCCTAAGGAAAAAAGGGGTGTATTTTTGAAAAAACGCTTTTTGTAACGATGGGGGACTTTTTAAAAAAAAGGGTTTTGGGAAGCTTTGATATTTAAATAGTAACCCTCCCTTTTTTAGTTTTTCCTTTAGCCGCTTTTTTTTTTTTAAAATTGCTAAAAAGTGCTACCCCCTTTGGACCCCCCCCACTTCTTGAAAAAACTAGGGGCCCCAGCTGTGCCCCCCTAAAAGCCCTTCCCCGGGCAGAAAAAACCCCTTTTTGGGAATAACAAAGAAATGCCCGGGGCCCTTTTTTTTTCCCAAAAATACCCCTCAAGAGTTCATGAAACCTTAAAAACCCCGGGGAGGAAAAAAAAAAAAAAAAGGGGTTAAAAACCCAAAATGTAGTAATTACCAAAAAAAATTTTTGGCCCCAGAAGGCTTTTTTTCCCCAATTGGGCCCCCTTTTTAAGAAATATCACCGGGGGAAAGAAAACCCTTAGAAAGTTTTAAAAAAATTTTAAAACAATGGGGGGGTTTTTGGGCGGGCTGAATTACATAAAATAAAAACACTTGCTGGTAAAGGGGGAAAGTCAGGTAACTCGGGCTTTATAAACGCTTTGTTTTCTTTACAAAATATATTGTCCTTAATGAGCAATGATGGGATTCCAATTTAAAATTTTTACGGGTTACATGGATTTTATTTCCCCAAAGGAATTGTTTTCGGGGAAAAGCCCCAAAAAATTTCCAATTTTTCCCTTTGAACCCACTCAATAGGGCACATTTTTAAACCCTAAACATCCCTTTTTGTATAAAATATATCAGTACTTTGAGCCTGTTTTTTAAATTGTAAAAAATCTCTCTGCTCAGCATACTAGGTGACATGTGAAATCTACTTAGCTCTTTTACCCGTGCTCCATAATAAATTGCCCCAACTTTTTTTTTTTTAAACTGAGCCATACTAAATTGTTCCCATCTTAATTTTGAACCATACTCAACTTTTCCTTTTAAAAAAACCCCTTTTTTTAACTTTTCCCCTTTGTAATCCCCTTCATGACCCAACCCTTTTTTTTAACCCTTGATAAAACCCCAGTAAATGGTGGTGGGTGTCACCGGCCGATACTGAATGGGCATCGGGGTGCTCAACATGCCTTTTATTTGGACGAGTATTTTTGGGTGTTTGATTTTAATGCTTGAGTCTCGTTTCCCATTTTTTTGGGGTTTGTTAGACACCCAATAAAACATGTTTTTGATTTTTGGGTAATACCAGAAATTCCCGTTGCCATGTTTTTTTCCCTGGTTACGGAAATTAACCAGCAAAATTCCCTTCATCGGGGTCGGGTAAAAGCAACAAAAGTTTATTTTAATGAAATTTCCCTGGAATGGGGTTGATCTAAAAGGAAGAGTTTGGGGTTTAAAAAGCGGGTTGAAAATAAAAAAGGAAAGGTTTTATTCCCTTTACAGTTTTTTTTTTATTAAAATGCTGCGGGAATCAAAATACAAAAACGTCTTTTTTTTCTATAAATTTTGGGGAACCCCTGCCCTACTGTTTTCCCCATTATCCTGTAGAATCTAAGACGAAAAGGACAATCGTTTTCCCCTCTGTACCAGTTGTCATTTTTTAAATTTTTTGTTACTGTAAATATATTTTATAATTTTAGCACGATGCAATAGAGAAGAAAATATGGGCACCTACCAGGTTCAGGTTTAAAGAAGTCTTAAAGGTTTGGGGAAAAGGGCAATCCTGGGGGTCAGGGTCCCCTCTCGGAGCATTTGTGTTGCACCCCCTTGTGGAAGAAATCCAAATATCCAAGAAAAAAAGGCAGGCGGACTCCCCAAAATTTTCCCTGAATCCTTTTATTGTCCTTTTAATTAAAAAAAGCCCTAATAAAGGGGGGGGAGAGGGAGGGGGGAGCACACAACGGGCCGTTTTGCGGAGAAATCGTTTCAAGGGTCAAGGGACCCTTTTGAATTGGAAACCCCCGTAAAAGGCACCCTTCGCCCGTGTCCCCATCCCTCCCCCCGCTTGATTAGGGTTTGTGAATAACTGGAAATAAAAGGATCTCAAAAATTGGTGATGCCCCCTTGTTTTTTCTTACTTGGATATCTAAATTTTTGTATGAAACCCCCCTTCTCATGACATCCCCAAAGGGAAATTAATGGTGTAATAAATAAAATAATAATAGAAAAAAGGGAGGTTGTGTTTTTTAGTGGGGGAGAAGCTTTTTGGATTGTGATAGTTTGAGTTTTAGGGGTTTTATGGCGGGTTTATTGTTTTAAACAGCCCTTTTTCTAGGGGAAATATGCCTGCTTCTGCAATTTAAAAAACAAATGTCTTTTCGGGAGAAAAACACTGTCCTTTATTGTAGTAAAACACTGCATTTTGTTGGGGGTTTTTGGGGGGGTTTTTTTTTAAAAAAGGGGGAAAAAAAAATTTTTTAAAAAAAATTTTTTCCCCCCCCCAAAAAAAAATTTTTTAAAAAAAAATTTTTTTAAAAAAGGGGTTTTTAAAATTTTTGGGGGTTGGGAAAAAATTTTTAAAAAAAAAAAGGTTTTTTTAAACCCCCCCAAAAAAAAAAAATTTTTTTTAAAAAAATTTTTTTTTTTTTTCTTAAAAATTTTTGGGGGGGGTTTTTGGGGGGGAAGGGGGTTTTTTTTTAGAAAAAGGGGGTTTTTTTTTAATTTTTTAAAAAAAACAAAAAACCCAAAAAAAAAAAATTTTTTTTAAAAAAAAAAAAAAAAAAAATTTTTTTTTTAAAAAAATTCAAAAAAAAAAAAAAAAAAATTCCCCCCCCCCAAAACCCCCCCTTTTTAAAAAATTTTAAAAAAAATTTGGGAAAAAAGGGGAAAAAAAAACCCCTTTTTCCAAAATTTTAAAAATTTTTTTTTTTTGGGGTTTTTTTAGAAATCCTTTAAAATTTTTAAAAAAAAAAAATTTTTTTTTTAAAAAATTTTAAACCAAAAATTAAAAAAAAAAAAAAAAAAATTTTAAAAAAAAAAATTTTTTTTTTTTTTTTTTTTTTTTTTTTTTTTTTTTTTTAAAAAAAAAAAAAAAAAATTTTTAAAAAAATTTGGGGGTTTTTTTTAAAAAATATATTTCCCCCCCCCCCCCCCTAAGGTTTAAAAAGGGGTTAAATTATTTTAAACCCCCCCCCCCCCCCTTTTTTTTTTTCAAATTTTTTTCCCCTTTTTTTTTTTTCCCCCCCCCCTTTTTTGGGGGAAAAACCCCCGGGGGGGGAAAAATTTTTTGAGAAAAAAAAAAACCCCAAAAAAAGGTTCCCCCTTTTTAAAAAAAAAAAAAATTTTTTTCCCCCAAATTTTTTTTTTCCCTTTTCCCCTTTTTTTTTTTTTTTTTATTTTCCAAAAAAAACCCCCCCAAAAAAAATTTAAACCCCCCGGGCCCCCCTTGGGGAATTAGACCCCCCAAATTTTTTAAAAAAAACCCCCCCGGGTTTTTTTTTTTCCCCAAAAAAGGGGTTGCTTGTTCGCAAAGGCCTTTTCACGCCCCAAAAAATTTAAAAAAACCCGGGGTTTTGGGAAAAAATTTTTCCCCAAAAAAAACCCCCCCGGGGGGGGTTTTTTGGGGTTTTTTTCCCCCCCGGGGCCCCCTTTTAAAAAAAGGGTTTTTTTGGGGGGGGAAAAGGTTTTGGGGGGGGGGGGTTTTTTTGGGGGCCCAAACCCCCCCAAAAGGCCCCCCCGGGGGCCCCCCCCCGGGGGTTTTGGGGGGGGGGGGTTTTTTTTTTTTTTTGGGGGGTTCCCCAAAAAAGCCTTCCCTTTTGGGGGCCCTTTTTTGGGCTTTGGGGAAAAAACCCCCTTTAAAACCCTTAACCCCCCCCCTTTTTTTTTTCCCCCCCCCCCAATTTTTCCCCTTTTCCCTTTTTTGGGGTTTTGGGGGGAAAAAGGGAAAGGGGGCCCCCGGGGGGGTTTTTTTTTTTTTCCCCCCGGGGGGGGAAGGGGTTTTTTAACCTTTTAAAGGGGGGGGGGGGGGGGGGTTTTTTTTTTTGGGGGGGGGGTTTTAAAAAAAAGTTTAAAAAAAATTTTTCCCTTTTCCCCTTTTTTTTTTAATTCCCTTTCCCCCCCTTTTTTTTCCCCCCTTTTTTCCCGGGGTTTTTTTTTTTAAAAAATTATTTTTCCCCCAAAAAAAATTTTCCCCCCCCAAAAAAAAAAATTTTTTTGGGGCCCCATTTTAAATTTTGGGCCCCCCCCAAAAAAATTTTTTTTCCCCCCCCCCGGTTTTTTTCCCCAAAACCCCTTTTAATTTTCCCCCTTTTTCCCCCGGGGGGTTTTTTTTTTTTCCCGGTTTAAAAAATTTTTAAAAGGGTTTTTCCCCCCCCAAAAAATTTTTAAAACCCCCTTTTTTTTTTTGGATTCCCCAATTTTAAAAAACCCCCTTTAAAAAATTTTTCCCCCCCTTAAAAATTTTTCCCCCCCCCCCAAAATTTTTTTTCCCCCCCCCCCCCAAAAAAAAAGGCCCCCAAAAAATTTAACCCGGGGGCCCCAAACCCCCCCTTTTTTTTTTTTTTTTTTTTCTTTCCCCTTTTTTTAAAAAAAAAGATTTGGCCCCCCCCCTTTTTTAAAAAAAAGGGGTTTTTTCCCAAAAAAATTTTTTGGGCCCCCCCCTTTTAAAAAAAACCAAACCCCCCCAAAAAATTTTTTAAAAAAAATTTTTTTTTTCCTTTTAAAAAAAAAGGGGCCCACCTTTTTAAAAAAGGGGGGGGTTTCCTTTTAAAAAAATTTAAAAATTTTTCCCCCCCCCTTTTTTTTTAAAAAAAACCCCCGTCCCCCAAAAACCCCCCCCCCTTCTTTTTCCCCCCCCCCAAAAAAAAAAAAAATTTTCCCCTTCCCCCCCCTTTTAAAAAAATTTTAAAAAAAACCCCCCCCCCCCCAAAATTTTTTTTTAAAAAAATTTTTTTTTTTTTTTTTCCCCCCCCCCCCCCCTTCGGGGGAATCCGGGCCCCGGGCCCCCCCTTTAAAAAAAAAAAACCCCTTTTTGCCCCGGGTTTAAAAAAAAATTTCCCCTTTTTTTTTCCCCCCCCAAAAAAAAAAAATTTTTTTAAAACCCCCCCCCCAAATTTTTTTTTTCACAAAAACCCATTCCCGGGGCCCCCAAAAAAAAACCCCCCCCCAAAAAAAATTTTTTTGGCCCAAAAAAAAATTTTGGGGGGGGGGTTTTTTTTTTTTTTGGGGGGGGGGCCCCCCCTTTTAAGGGGAAAAATTTTTTTAAAAAAAAAAAAGGGGGGATTTAAAATTTTTTTTTTTTTTAAAAAAAAACCCCCCCCCCCCGGGGGCCCTTCCCCTTTTTTTTAAAAAAAAAAACCCCCCCCCCCCCCCCCCCTAAAAAAATTCCCCCCCGGGGCCCCCCCCCCACCCCCCTTTTTTTCCCCCCAAAAAAAAACCCCCCCCCTTTTTTCCCGGGAAATTTTCCCCCACCCCCCCCAATTTCCCCCCGGGGCCCCCCAAAAAACCCCCTTTTTTGGGCCCCCCTTTTTTAAAAGGGGGTGGGTTTTCCCCCCAAAAAAAAAAAAATCCCTTCCCCCCCCCCCTTTTTCCCGGGGAAAACCCCCCCCCCCTTTTCCCCAAAAAAAAACCCCCCCCCCAAAAAAAAAATTTTTTTTTTTTTAAAAATTTTTTAAATTTTTTTCCCTTTTTTTTAAACGTTGGGGCCCCGGGGTTTTTTCCCCCCCCCCGTTTGGGTTTAAAAAGTTCCCCCAAAACCCGAAACTTTTTTTTTTTTCATTTCCCCCAAGTTTTAAAAATTTTTTTTTTTCCCAACCCCCCTTTTTCCCTTTTTTTTTAAAAACCCCCCTTTTTTTTAAAATTTTTTTCCCCCCCCCCCCGGGGGGGGCCCCCCCCCCCCCAACCCTTTTTTTTGGTTTGGGGGGGAAAAACCCCCCCCCCCTTTTTTTCCCCAAACCTTTTAAAAAAAAAAAATTTTTTTTTTTGGGGGCCCCTTTTCCCCCCTCCGGTTTTTCCTTTTTCCCCCAAAAATTTTTTAAAAAACCCCCCCCCAAAAAAAAATTATTTTTTTTCCCCACCCCAAAAAAGGGCCCCCCCAAAAAAAAAAACCCCCCCCCCAAAATTTTTTCACCCAACCCCAAAAAATTTTTTTAAATTTTTTCCCCCCCCCCCCCCTTTCCCTTTTTCCGAATTTTTTTTAAAAAAAAAAAAACCCCCCCCCCCCCTTTTTTTTTTTCCCCCCTTTTTTTAAAAAAAAACCCCCCCCAAAAGGACCCCCCCCAAAAAAAAAAAAATTTTTAAAACCCCCCTTTTTTTTTTTGGGGGGGAAAAATTTTAAAAAAAAAAAAAATTTTTTTTTTTTAAATTTTTTTGGGGGGGGAAAAAAAAAAAAAAAATTTTTTTTTAAAAAAAAACCCCCCCCCCTTTAAAAAAAAAAATTTTTTTTTTTAAAAAAATAAAAAACAAAACCCCCCAAAAAATTTTTTTTTTTCCCCCCCCCAAACCCCCCCCCCTTTGAAATTTTTCCCCCCCAAAAAACCCCCCCAAACCCCCCCCCTTCCCCCCTCCCCTTTTTTTTTTAAAAAATTTTTCCCCCCCTGGGGGCCCCCCCCCCCCTTTTTAAATTTTTAAAACCCAAAAAAAAAAATTTAAAAAACCTAAAAAAAATTTTTTTTTTTTTAAAAAAATTTTAAAATTTTTTTTTAAAAACCCCTAAGGAAATTTTTTTTCCCCCCCCCCTTTTTTTTACCCCCCAAAAAATTTTTCCCCAAAAAAAAAATTTTTCCCCCAAAAAATTTTTTTAAAAAAGGAAAGGGGTTTTTTGGGGGAAAAAAGGTTTTAAAAACCCAAAAGGGGTTTTTTGGGGGTTTTCCCCCTTTTTTTTTTTTTTCCCCAAAAACCGCCCTTTTTTTTTAATTTTTTTTCCCGGGTTTTTTGGGGGGCCCGGGGGGTCCCCGGGGGGAAAAAAAACTTTTTTCCCCCCCCCCCCCCCAAAAAAACAAAAGGGGGGAAAAAAAAGGGGGGGGGCCCCCCCCTTTTAAAACCCCCAAAAAAAATTTTTTTAAAAAAAATTTTTTTTTTTTTAAAAAAAAAAAAAAATTTTTTTTTTCCCCCCCCCTTTTTTTTTTTTTTGGTTTTCCCCCTTTTTTTTTTTAAAAAAAAAAAAAATTTTTTTCTTTTTTTAAATTTTTTTTTTTTTTAAAAAAAAATTTTTTTTCCGGATGGGTTTTTTTAAAAAAAACCCAAAAAAAAAAAAAAACCCCCTTCTCCCCCAAAAAAAATTTTTTAAAAAAACCCCTTTTTTTTAACCCTTTTTTTTAAAAAAAAAAAAAACCCCCTTTTTTTTTCCTTTTTTTTTCCCCCCCCTGGGTTTTCCCCCCCCCCCCCCCCTTTTTTTTTTTTTTGGGGGGTTTTTTTTTTTTTTTAAAAAAAAAAGGGGCCCCCCCCCCCAAAAATTTTTTTTTTTTTTTTTCGCTTTTTTTTTCCCCTTTTTTTTTGGGGGGTTTTTTTTTTTTTAAAAAAAAAATTTTTTCCTTTTTTAAAAAATTTTTTTTAAAAAAAAAAAAAAAAACCCCGGGGGTTTTTTCCCCTTTTTTTTTTTTTTAAAAAAAAAAAAAAACCCCCCCCCTTTTAAAAAGGGGGGGCCCCGGGGGTTTTTTAAAATTTAAAATTTTTTTTAAAAAAAAAAAATTTTTTTTTTTGGGGGAAGGGTTTTAAACCCCGGAAAAAAATTTTAAAAAATTTTTTTTTTTTTTTAAAAAGAAAATTTTAAAAAACCTTTTCAAAAAAAAAAAAAAAACCCCTTAAACCCCCAAAAAAAAAAAAAAAAAAAAGGCCCAAAAAAAAAAACCCCCCAAAAAAAGGGGGGGGGGAAAAAAAAAAAAAGTTTTAAAAAAAAAAATTTTAAAATTTTTAAAAAAAAATTTTTTTTAATTAAAAACCAAAAAAATTTTTTTTAAAAATTTTTAAAAAAAAAAAAAAAATTTTTTAAAAAAAAAAAAAAAGGGGTTTTTTTTTTTCCCCCCCCCCTTTTTTTTTTTTCCCCCCCCCTTTTCCCCCCCCCGGGCCCCCAAAAAGGGGGGGGGGCCCCCCCTTTAAATTTTTTTTAAAAATTTTTTTCCCCCCTTTTTTTCCCCCCGGGGGGGCTTTGGGCAAAAATAAAAAGGGTTTTCCCCCTTTTTTTTTTTTCCCCCCCCCCAACCCCCGGGGAAAAACCCCCCCTTTTTTAAAAAAAAAAAAGGGGTTTTGGGGCCCCCCTTTTGGGGAAAAAAGGGTTTTTTTAAAAAAAAAAAAAAAAAATTTAAACCCCCCCTTTTTTTCCCCAAAAAAGTTTTTAACCCCCGGTTTTTTTCCCCCCCCCCCGGGGGGGGGGTTTTTTTTTTTTAAAAAATTTTAAAAACCCCCCCCCTTTTTTAACCCCAAAAAAAGGGATTTTTTTTAAAAAACCCCCCTTTTTTAAAAAAAAAAAAACCCCCCCCCGGGGTTTTCCCCCCCCAGAAAAAGGGGGTTTTAAAACAACCCCCTTTTTTTAAAAAAAAACCCCAAAAATAAAAGGGGTTTTTTTTAAAAAAAATCCCCAAAATTTAAAAAAACCCCCCAATTTTTTTCCCCCCGGGTTTTAAGGGTTTTAAAATTTTTTTGGGGGGGCCCCCCCGGGGGGAAAAAAAAACCCCCCCTTTTAAAAAAATTTTCCCCCCCCAAAAAAAAAAAACCCCCCCCCCTTTCCGCTTCCCCTTTTCCCCCCTTTTTTAAAAGGGGGGCCCCCTTTTTTTCCCCCCCCTTTTTTTGGCCCCCCCCAAAAAACAAACCCCCCCGGAAAAAAAAAGGGGGGAAAAAAAAAAACCCCCTTTTCCCCCCGAAAAATTTTTTTTCCCCCAAAAATTTTTTTTAAAAAAAAAAAAAAAAACCCCCAAAATTTTTTTCCCCGGAAAAAAACCCCGGGGGGGTTTTAAAAAAATTTTTTTTTTTTTTGGGGGGGAAAAAAAGGGGGGCCCCCCCTTAAAAAAAAAATAAAAAACCCCCGTGGCCGGGCCCCCCAAAAAGGGGTTTTTTGGGGCCCCCTTTTTTCCCCAAAAAAAATTTTTAAAAAAAAAAAAAATTTTTTTAAATTTAAAAAAATTAAAAGGAAAAAAAAATTTAAAAAAATTTTTTTTAAAAAAAAAAAAATTTTAAACCCCCAAAAAAAAAAAATTTTTTTTAAAAACCCCCCCTTTTTTTTAAAAAAAATAAACCCCTTTAAATTAAAGGGGGGGAAAAAAAAACCCCCGGGAAAGGGGAGTTTTTTTAAAACCCCAAAAAAATTTTAAAAAGGGGGGGGGCCCCCAAAAAAAAAAAAATTTTTTTCCCCCCCCGGGAAAAAAAATTTTTTTTTTTTTGGCCCTTTTTTTTAAACCCCAAAAGGGGAAAAAAAGGGGGGGAAATTTCCCCCCTTTTTAAAAGGCCCCTTTTTTTAAAAAAAAATTTTTTTAAATTTCCCCCAATTTTTTTCCCCCCCCAAAAAAATTTTAAAAAAAATTTTAAAAAAAGGGGGGAAAAAAACCCCAAAAAAAAAGGGGGGGGGGGGTATTTTTTTCCCCCAAAAAAAGGGGTTTTTAAAAACCGGGGGGCCCCCCCTTTTTTTTTCCCCTTTTTTTAAAAAAGGGGGGGGGCCCCCCCCGGGGTTTAAAAGGGGTTTTTTAAAAGGGGGGGGAGGGGGGTTTAAAAAAGGGAAAATTTCCGGGCCCCGGGGGGGCCCCAAGGGCCCCGGGGGGGGGCCCCCCCCCTTTAAAGGGGGGGGGGGGCCCCCCCCAATTTTCCCCCCCCCGGGTTTAAAAAGGCCCCCCCCCCCCCGGGGGGCCCTTTAAAAAACCCCTTTTTTTAAAAAACCCCCCCCCCTTCCCCCGGGGGCCCCCCCCCTTTTTTTTTTAAAAAAAACCCCCCCCCTTAAAAAAAAACCCAAAAAGCCCCCCAAAAAAACAGGGGGGGGTTTTTGGGGGAAAAATTTTTTTCCCCCTTTAGTAAAATTTTTTCCGGAAAAATTTTCCCCCTTTTCCTTTCCCCCAACCCCTTCGGGGCCCCCCCCAAAAACCCCCCAAAAAAAAAATTTTTTTTTGGGGGGGGCCCCCCCCCTTTTTTTCCCCTTTTAAAAATTTTTTTTGGGAAAAGGGGGGTTTTTTTTTCCCCCCAAAAAATTTCCCCTTTTTTTTTCCCCCTTTAATTCCCCCCCCCCCCCCCCCAAAATTTTTTTTAAAACCCGGGAAACCCCCCCCTTTCCCCCCCCCCAAAAATTTTTTTTTAAAAAAAAAAGGAAAAAATTTTTTTTTGTTTTGGGGCCCCCTTTTTTCCCCCCCCCCCCCCCCCAAAATTAAAAATTCCCCCCAACAAGGGTTCCCCTTTTTTAAAAAAAAAAGGGGGGGAAGGGAAAAATTCCCCCTTTTTTTTTCCCAAAAAGGTTTAAAAATTTTGGGGGAAAAAAACCCAAAAAATTCAAAAAAGGGGGAAAAAAAGGGGTTTAAAAAAAGGGGGGAAAAGGGGGAAAAAAAACCCCCCCAATTTTGGGGGGGGGGTTCCCGGGGGAAAAAGGCCCCGGGGGGAAAAAAAAAACCCCCCCCCCCGGGGGGCCCCCGGGGGGGGTTTTTTTAAAAAAAAAAAATTTTTTGGGGGGGGGGGTTTTTTTTTCCCTTCAAAACCCCCCCAAAAAATTTGGGGGAAAAAGGGGGGAAAAAAAAGGGTTTTTCCCCTTTTTTAAAAATTTTTTTTTTTTTTTAAAAAAAAAAAAACAAAAAACCCAAAAATTTTTTAAAAAAAAAAAAATAATTTTTTTTTGGGGGGGGGGGGGCCCCCGGGGGAAAAAAGGGGGGGGGGAAAAATTTTTTTTTCCCCCGGGGGGGCCCCCCCCCCCCCCGGGGGGGGGGGGTTTTTGGGGGGGGGGCCCCCCCTTTTTTTGGGGGAAAAAAAAAAAAACCCTTAAAAAGGGGGGGGGGGGGGAAAGGGAAAAAGGGGGGGGGGGGGAAAAAGGGGTTTGGGTTGGGGGGGGGAAACCCGGGGGGGGTTTTTCAGGGGGGTTTTTTTTTTGGGGGGGGGTTTGGGGCCCCCAAAATTTTTTAAAAATTTAAAAACCCGGGGGGGGGGGGGGGTTGGGGAAAAAAAAAGGGGGAAAATTTTTTCAGGGGAGGTTTGGGGCCCCCTTTTTTGGCCCGGGGGGTAAAAAAGGGGGGGGGGGTTTTTTGGGGGGTTTTTGGGCCCCCCCAAAAAACCCCCAAAAGGTTTTTGGGGGGGGGGAAAAAAAAGGGGGGCCCCCCCTTTAATTTCAAAAAAAAAAACCCCCCCGGGTTTTGGGGGGCCCCCAAAAAAAAACCCCTTTTTCCCCCCCGGGGTTTCCCCGGGTTTTCCGGGCCCCCCTGGAAAAACCCCCCCAATTTAAAGGGAAAAAAAAGGGGGGGGGGGGGAAAAAAAAAAAAAAAAAAGGTTTTCCCCCCGGGGGTTTTCCCGGGGGGGGGCCCCCGGGAAAAGGGGGGGCCCCCCCCTTTTAAAAAAAGGGGGAAAAAGCACCTTAAAAAAAAACCCGGGGGGGAAAGGGGAAAAGGGCCCCCGGGGGGGGGGGGCCCCAAAACCCCCCCGGGGAAAATTTTTTTCCCCCCCCCCCCCAAAACCCGGGGAAATTTTAAAAAACCCCCCCCCTTTAAAAAACCCGGCCCGGGGGGGCCCCCCCCAAAGGGAAACCCCCCCCCAAAAAAAAAGGGGGGGGGGGAAACCCCCCCCCGGGGGGGTAAAAAAAGGGGGGGGTTGGGGGGGGTAATTTTTTTCCCCAAAAAAATTTTTTTGGGGGGGGAAAAAAACCCCCCAAAAAAAAAAAATTTTTTTAAAAAGGGGGGGGGCCCCCCCCCCCCCCCCCTGCCCCCCAAAAAAAAAAAAATTTTAAAATTTTTAAAAAAAAGGGGGGAAAAGGGGGGGGGGGGGAAAGGGCCCCCGGGGGGGAAAAATTTAAAAAGGGGGTTTTGGGGGGGAAAAAAATAAAATAGAACCCCAAAAAACCGGGGTTTTTTTAAGGAAATTTTTAAAGGGGGGGGGCCCCCCAAAAAAAAATTAAAAAACCCAATTGGGGGTTTTCCCCCCCCGGGGTTTTTTTTTGGGGGGGGGGGGGGGGAAAAAAATGGGTTTTTTTTTGGGGGGGCCCTTTTTGGGGGGGTTTTTTGGGGGGGTTTCCCCTTTTTTTTCCCCCCGGGGGGGGGGTTTTTTAAAAAAAAACCCGGGGGGGGGCCCCCCCCTTTTTTTGGGAAAAATTTTTTTTTTTTTTTGGGGGGGGGTTTTTTTTTTTTGTTTTAAAAAAAGTTTGGGGGTTTTTTGGGGGGGGTTTTTCCCCCCGGGGGGGTTTTTCCCCCCTTTTTTTTGGGGGTTTTGGGTTTTTGTTGGGGGTTGGGGGGGGGGGGGGTTTTTTTTTCCGGGGGGGGGTTTTTTTTGTTCCCCGGGGGGGGTTTTTTTGGTTTTATTTTTGGGGGTTTTTTTTTTTTTTTGGGGTTTTTTTTTTGGGGGGCCCCCCAAAATGTTAAGGGGGTTTTTTTTTTTTGTTAAGGGGGTTTTTTGGTTTTTTTTTCCTTTTTTTTTTTTTCCCCCCCCCGGGGGGGGGCCCCTTTTTGGGGCCCCCAAAATTTTTTTGGGGGGGGGTTTTCCTTTTCCCCCCCGGGGGTTTTTTTTTCCCCCCCCCCCTGGGGAAAAATTTTTGGGAAAAAGGGGGCCTTTTTTTTTTCCCCTTTTTTAAAAAATTTTTGGGTTTTTCCCCTTTGTTAAGGGGGAAAAAAATTTTTTTCCCCCCCGGGGGGGGGGTTTTTTTTTTTTTTGGGGCCCGGGGGGTGGTTTTTTTTTTGGGGGGGGTTTTTTGGTTTTTTTTTTTTTTTTTTTTTTGGGGGTTTTTTTTTTTTGGGAATTTTTTTGGGTTTTTTTTGGGGGGTTGGGGGTTTTTTTTTGGGGGGGGGGGGGGGGGGGTTTCTTTTTTGGGGGGTTTTTTTGGGGGGGGGTTTTTTGGGGGGGGGGGGGTTTTTGGGGGGGGGGAAATTTCCCGGGGGGGGGGGGGGTTTTTTTTTTTTGGGGGGTTTTTTTTTTTTTGGGGGGGTGTGTTTTTTGGGGGGTTTTTTCCCCAAAGGGGGGTTTTTTGTTTTGGGGGGGGGGGGTTGTGTTTGGGGGGTGTCCCGGGGTTTTTTTTGTGGTTTTTGGGGGGGGGTTTTTGGGGGGGGGGGTGGCCCCCCGGGGGGGGTTTTTTTTCCCCCTTTTTTTTTTTTTTGGGCCCCCGGGGGGGGTTTTTTTTTTTTTTGGTTTGGGGGGTTTGTGAAGTTTTGGGTTTTTTCCCCCCCTTTTTTCCTTTGGGGGGTTTTTTTTTTTTTGGGGGGGGTTTTTTGGGGATTAAAAGGGGGAAAACCCCCCCAAAAAACCCCCCCCTTTTTTTTTTTTTTTTGTGAAAATTTTTGGGGGGGGGGGGGCCCCCCTTTTAATTAAAAAAAAAAACCCCCCCCCCCCCTTTTTTAAAACCCTTTGGAAAGGAAAAATTTTTAAAAAAGGGGTTTTTTGAATTTTTAAAGAAAAATTTTAAAAAAAAAAAGGGGGGGGGAAAAAATTTTTTAATTTTTTGGGGGGGGAAAAATTTTTAAAAAAAACCAAAAAAACCCTTAAAAAACCCCCTTTTCCTTTTAAAAAAAATTTGGGCCCCCGGGGGGGGAAAAAAAAATTTCCCAAAAAAAAAAAAATTTTTTGGGGGTTTTTGGGGTTTAAAAAAAACCGGTGGGTTTTTCCCGGGGGTTTAAAATTTTTTTTTTTTCCCCCCCCCGGGGGGGGTTTTTTTTTTGGGGGGGGGTTTTTTTGGCCCCCTTTTTTTCCCCGGGGGGGGGGGTTTTAAAAATAATTTTTTTAAAGGGAAAAGGGGTTTTGGGGGGGTTTTTTTGGGGGGGGTTTTTTTTCCCGGGGGTTTTGTTTGGGGGGGGGGGGGGTTTTTTTGGGGGGGGCCCGGGGGGGTCCGGGTTTTTTTGGGGGGTTTTTTTGGGGGGGGTGGGGGGTTTGTGTTTTTTTTTTTTTTTTTGGGGGGGTTTTTTTTCCCGTGGGGTGGGGGTTTTTGGGGGGGGGGGTTTTTTTTTTTTTTGGGGGGGGGGGGGGGGGGTTTTTTTGGTTTTTTTTTTGTTTTTGTGGGGGGTTTTGGGGTTGGGGGGGAAAAAAGGGGGGTTTTTTTTTTGTCCCGGGGGGGGGGGGGGGGTGGTTTTTTCCCTTTTTTTTTTTTTGTTTTTTTTTCCCTTTTTGGTTGTTTTTTTTGGGGGTGGGGGGCCCCCGGGGAGGGGGGGTTTTTTTTTTTTTGGTTTTTTTTGTGGGGGTTTTGTGTTAAACCCCTTTTTTTTTGGGCCCCCGGGGTTTTTGGGGTTTTTTTTTTTTGGGCCCCCCCCTTTTTTTTTTTTGGGTTTTTTTTTTTTTGTTTTTTTTTTGGGGGGTTGGGGGGGAAAAACCCCCAAATTTTTTTTGGGGGGGAGGTGTTTCTTTTTTTTTTAAAAAAAAAAAAACCCCTTTTTTTCCCCCCCTTTTTTTTTTTTTTTTAAAAAAAAGGGGGAACTGGAACCCTTTTTTTTTTTAAAAGGGGAAAAGGGGGGGGGGGGGGCCGGGGGGGGGGAAAAAAAAAAGGTTGGGGCCCCGGGGGGGGCCCCCAAAAAAAAAAAATTTCAACCCCAAAAACCCCCCCCCCTTTTTTTTAAAATTTTTTTTAAAAATTTTAAAAATTTTTTAAAACCCCGGGGGGTTTTTTTTAAAAAAAAAAAACCCATTCCCCCCCCCCCTTTTTTTTGGGGAAAAAATTTTTGGGGGGGTTAAATTTTAAAATTTTTTTTCCCCAAATTTTCCCCCTTTCAAAAACCCCAAAAAAATTTTTTAAAAAAATTTTTTTTTTTTTTTTATTTGTTTTTTTTAAATTTTTTTTTTAAAAATTTTTTTAAAAAAATTTTTTTCCCCGAAATTCCCCCCTTTTTTTTTTTTAAAAAATTTTTTTTTTTAAAAAAAATTTTTTTTTTCCCCCCCTTTTTTTTTAAAAGGGGGGGTTTTTTTTTTTTAAAAAAAAGGGGGTTTTCCCCTTTTTTTTTTTTTTAAAAAAGTGGCCCCTTTTTAATTTTTTTGGCCCCTTAAAAAGGGGGGGGAAAAAAAAAAAAAAACCTTTTTTTTTTTTGGGGGTTTTTTAAATTTTAAAAAAAATTTTTTTATAAAATTTTTTGGGTTCCCCCCCCTTTTTTGGGGGGCCCCCCCCCCGGGTTTAAACCCAAAAAACCCCCCCCCCCCCCCCAAAAAAAAAGGGGGGCCCCCCTTTTTTTTAAAAAAATTTTTTTTTCCCAAAAGGGCCCCGGGTTTTTGGAGCAAGAGCCCCCTGATGAACCTCTAAACATGTTAAGGAAGGGCCACCTATTTACCACTTAAAATCTGGAGCAAGTGATGCCTGATGACCTCTAAAAATGTTCAGCTAGGGAAGCCTGTTTACCACTTAAAATTTGGAGCAAAGCTGCCTGATGACCCTCCAAAAATGTGGAGCATGGACTGCATGAAAACCCTGTTGTTATGTAATACCGACATCTCTGCATTGCCTCGTTTTCCTTCCTGGCAGGGGCGCTAATGTATTCAGCACCACAGCCGCCCACACATTCCTCCGGCTCCTGCTATGGTCCCTGCTGTGGCTGCCAGGGCTTACCCTTGTTTCACAAGTTTCTATGCATGAACTTGGGGCACTTGACAGCGCACTCCCCCTTCTTATAGGGGCAGGGCACGTACTCTGGAGGTGTCTCCAGCCAATGGCTGTGAAGCAGTAGTTATTTAAGGCACCCTCCGCTGTATGGAGGTGCCTGATCAACCTTCGTATCTAGTGTGTCTTGCACCTACTAGTGTGTTGTCAGGTCCCTGTGACCATTTTATTCTCCTTAACCCGAACCTATCCTGCCTGAACCCAAACCTATCTTGCTTGAACCCAAACCTGTCTAGTCTGCACCTGATCCTGAACCTGTTCTATCTGTATCTGCCATCCTGTCTGAACCAGTACCAGCTTCTACCCTACCTGTGATATTGATTCTGTCTTTCCTGATACTATGTGTCTGTATCTGCATCCCTGATCCCTGGGGTCACCTGCTGAGAGACTGACCTGGAGTGGTATCTGATATATACACCCAGTTACACCCATCCAGGGTAAGTCCATGGCGTTGTCTAAACATACATGCGTTACAGATGTTGTGTAGGAGTTGAAAGAAACCTTGACGCAACTAGGACCTGCATTCCTCGGTGTGAGTAGCACATATCCGGTCCCAGAGTCCAGCTAGGACCCAGCCTTCAAAAGATTCACCAAGTTTGTCATTGGGGCCTGTTCCACTCTCTCCCTTGTGCGTGGTCCATGGACCCTGTTCGAATCCTGGAGTCAGTACTGAGTAATGAGTATGAGAAAAATTGTAAACATATCTCTTTGACTATGCCTATATGATAGCATATACATATAGACACATTTATCTATCTGCAGCTTTAATCCTGTATACATAGAACATATAACATTTTTTGTCTGATTCCAAGGATTGTATTGTTTAATTGTACACAATACTGTATTGTATGTAATATAGATACAAATCTAATTCTGCGGTCTCCTGGCACAGGGTAGTAGACCCACATACCTCTTTATGAGGTTTTAATGTTTTTAAACTGGTTTTAAGTGTGTGTAGTGTATATAGATGTAGTAATAAACTTCGCTAATAACTTTTGCACTATTTTGGACTCTATAGTAAGCTCCTGTATTAGGGTATCATTTGATTCCTTGTGCTGTTTGTACATTCTTTGTTTTGTTTCTGATCTGCATAAGTGGTTTGCATAAATACAGGAACCATAGATTACTTTCTTTGTGACTTAGGGCCCCATTACATGTAGCGACGCTCCGACAATGATACGACCTAGTAGGGATCGCTGATGCGTCGCTACGTGGTCGCTGGTGAGATGTCAAACAGTCAGATCTCACCAGTGACGCAGCAACGATACGGAACGATACGGCAGTCGTTGACGGCAGTCGTTGGGACCTGGCACTCTAGGGCGTAGTATTGAGATCGTTGGTCATTGTCCCTGTCAAACACACCGATGCAGCATGCCCAGTGGGAGACTGATGAAGAAAAAATGGTCCAGGCCCTTCTGTCACGATCACCGATCTCACAGCGGGGCCTGGTCACTGCTACGTATCACACATAGCGAGGTCGCTGGCGAGGTCGCTGTTACGTCAGAAAACCTGTGACGTAACAACGATATCTCTAGCGATATCGCTATGTGTTAAGTACCCCTTAGTAGTGCTATCTCATTGATATCTACCCTTTGTTGAATAATTAGGGAAACACAACATCTCTGGCCAAAACCACTTGTCCAGGTATAAGTCATTAAGTGGACCATCCCAGTAGTTGCAATGGTAATGTCGAACATGTGCTGGTATAAGGAGGAAATGGCATACTGGGAAAAAGTGTCGCCTGGAAACGAATGCCAAGGGGTGGTCGCAGCCATGAGGTTGCGGAAAGTCTCAGTGTTCAGAAGCCTAAGGCTAGGGTCACACATAAGCCCTTGGTCCGTTTTTGGCTTCATTTTTGTCTTTTTTTTTTCTAAGTCCAAAAACTGACAGAAAAACGGATTGAATGTAATAAACACCCTGTCCGTTTTCTTCTGGACCTCAAAACATTGCTCTGTCCCTCAGTTAAAAAACGCATGCGTTTTTTTAACATGGGGCCCTATGGGAAACGCATGCGTTAACGCATGGCACATATAGGCACCTGCGTTAACGCATGCGTTTTTGGACCTAGTCATTTTTCATTAAAAACGCATGCGTTAATGCATATGCGTTTTTAATGAAAAAATGACTAGGTCCAAAAACGTTCAGGGGTGCAGGACGCTCAAAAAGCACCCTATAAAAAACAGATTGGTGATGAAAATCACTTCCAAAAACAGATTTCTATGTGTGACCCCAGCCTAAGCAGCAACGTTTCCTGGCTAAAGCTGGTTTCACACTGCAGGATTTTCCCTGATCAGGTTCCATCCGGTTTGTGTGCCAAAACCAGGAAAGGAACTTGCAGAGAAAAACTATACTTGAAAGATTGACCCCTGTTCTAAGTTTTGGAGACAATCCCGATTTTGCCACACAAACCAGATGGAACCTGATCAGGGAAAAAACTGCAGTGTGAAAACAGCCTAAGCAGTCTTTTTTTTTTTTATCAGATTTATTTATTAGAAACATTAACATCTTACAAAAAGAAAGCACATGTACATTACGTTTTGTCATTTTTGTGTAATATTCCACTAACGTTTCTTTATCTCCCCTCCCCCCTCCCTCTTATCCCATTAAAGAATGAACTCTTTCCCACCCCTAAACCAGACAGCGGTTCCAAATTATATACATACATTACATATTGCATGTTAAAGAAATTTTTATTCTTTTTAGTATTTAATATCAGTACCTAATCCCTTTTATACAATACCAAATGAAACATTCAACTATTATCGATATTACGATTCTTTCCACGGCGCCCAGAGTCTCTCCTGGAACTTGGTGTTCTTTCTTTTAAAATAAATTCTTTCTTCCAGTTTTACTACATAATTAACTTGTCTAATAAACTCTTGTCTAGAAGGCGGATCTTTTTGAATCCAATATTTAGCTATTAATTTTCTAGCTATGTATAAAAGGCGGGCAACAGCTATCTTCCCAATACTATCTATCCCAAGTTCTTCTACATACCCCAAAACGCACACTACCGGGTCTCGTGGGATGTCACATTTATATTTCCCCTCTATCAGGGCAAGGACTACTATCCAAAAGGATGCAAGTCTCGGGCATCCCCAGATCATATGTAGGACCCCCGCTGCATCTGATCCACATCTCAGACACTCCGAATCCGTACGTACCCCTATTTTATAGAGAAATTCCGGAGATCTATATGCCCTGTGAATGAGTAGGAGCTGGGACATTCTCCCTGGTTCACTAACTGACAATTTTGGGATGTATTCCAGTACCGTTTCCCAATTATCATCTGATATGGGTCCCACATCTGCCTCCCACTTTCCCTTTGCCATCACAGGGTATTTCAAAAGAAATGTATGAAGGAGGTCCGCATACACCGTAAAAATCACTCCTTTCGTTCTTCCCGACATGCAAATGAAATCAAGAACAATATCTTTCGATACACACAGATCCCCCACTCTCCTCTGCTTTGTGTAGGCGTGTTGGATCTGTACATACTGATATCCATTTCTTTCAGTCAGCTGGAACTCCGATTTTAAATGATCAAATGATTTGAGGACATGGCGGTCAACCAGCTGATGAAGGTACACTATCCCTTTTTGTATCCAATCCTTTAATTCCCCAAGTTTGTGGAATTCACTTAAGTACTCATTGCCCCAGATAGGTGTATATGACGTCATCCCAGTAATCCCTCTAATTTTCTTCACCCTCCCCCACAACTTGTGCAAGAGTCCAAAGTCAGGCACATCTTTCCACCTTTCCCAAATAGACCAATCTCCAATCCCTGCACCAAAGGTCTCCTATGGATATATATTTCAAGTATTGCTTGCAATGAGCCCTTACTTGACCTCTCTGCCCATCCCCTTATATGTTGGGATTGTGCTGCTAGGAAATATAACCATGGATTAGGTAAGGCAATCCCCCCTTGCTCCTTGGGTCTTTGTAGGGTCTCTAATTTTATTCTCGGCTGCCCACCTCCCCATACTAGATCCCTAAATATCGCATTTAAGCACTGAAATATTGATTGGGGAATCCATATTGGAGAATTATGTAGTATGTAAAGCAGCTTGGCATTAATACCATTTTAATTAAATTAGCTCGACCCACCGCCGAGAGGCGCAGCTTCCTCCATGTCAACGCCTTTTCTTTCAAAAGTCCTATCGTGGGCTGTATGTTAAGGGTCAGATACTCTGTAACTGGAATCGCTATCTTAATACCTAGATATTTAAACACTTTTACTGTCTTTAATTGCGTATGGGCCGTCTCATCCCTTTCCGGACTCCCCCCATTGTCCACCGCCAACAGGCATGACTTTTCCCAATTTATCCGCAGTCCAGATAGTCGTCCAAATCTATCAATGATGTCTATGGCATTAGTCAATGACTCCCCGAAGTCCTGTAAAAACAGTAAAATGTCGTCAGCATAGAGGGCTATCCTCTCCTCCACCGATCCGTATCGGAATCCATTTACTAAATCCGTCTGCCGGAATGTTGCCGCAAGCGGTTCCATGGCGAGGGCAAACAACAACGGAGAGAGGGGGCAACCTTGTCTAGTGCCTCTTGATAAGCTAAATGTATTAGACCTCTCTCCGTTTACCCTAATCCGAGCCATCGGGGAGGAGTATAGCAGGCGCACCCATGCCGTAAAAACCGGACCGAAGCCCATGTGATGTAAAACTCGCCAAAGATACTCCCACTCCACACTGTCGAAGGCTTTATGTGCATCTAAAGACGCCACTACTCTATGTCCAGAATTGTCTGCCTTCATTTGAACATTCAAGAACAACCGTCTCAAATTAATGGCCGTTGACCTGTCCGGCATAAACCCGGTCTGGTCTGGGTGTATAACACTCGCAATCACCCTGGTCAGACGGTTCGACAGTACTTTAGCCAACAACTTGACGTCCGTCGACAGTAGGGATATGGGCCTGTATGACTCCGGTGATGTGGGATCTTTATTTTCTTTCGGTATCACCACTATGGTCGCCTCCCTCATAGATGTCGGTAACTGTCCCTGTTCCAATGCCGACAACAAGACATCTCTCAGTTTGGGCAGCAACACCTCCCCAAAATGTTTGTAGATTTCTATTGGTAAACCGTCCGCCCAAGGCGCTCTATTATTATTCATAGAAGCCATAGCTTCCTCCAATTCCTCCAATGTCAGTGGTCCCTCCAAAGTGTCCCGATCTGTTTCACTAAGTCTGGGCAGCATGGTTTCCCCCAAGAATCTATCAATTATCTCCCCAGAGACCCCCAATTTAGATATGTAAAGTTCGTAATAGTACTCCTCAAACACCCGCAGAATCCCGGTCGAGTCAGTCACCAGTCTCCCGTCAGGACAAGACAGCCCATAGACATAGCTTGACTTCCTTTGTGCTGCCGCTATAGTGGATAACAGATTTCCCACTTTCTCTCCTTCTTCATAAAAAGCTGCTTTTTGGAATTCTACTCTCCTAGCAGCATTGGCCATAAACATTTTGTCAACCTCTTCTTGTGCAATTTTCATTGACTGCTGCGCCTCGGCAGTGGGCTCCATCGCCAATCGTTCCTCCGCCCTCCTCAAAGCCTCCAATGTCTCAGCCTCCACCTCTCTGTTTTGGGTTTTACGTCTGGATATGTCCCGTATCAAGAGCCCCCGTATATACGCTTTTGCAGCATCCCATACCATATCTGACCCTGCGCTCCCCACATTGTTCTGGAAAAATTCTTCCACTTCCTCCGCTATTGTCTGCATATCTAAATTCTCCAACCAAGCAGGGTACACCTTCCACTCTTTGCCCAGTCCGGTACCCTTCAATCCCATTTGTAGTTCCACTGTCAGGGGTTTATGATTGGATATTACACGTGGCGAATACACAATCGCCGTCATCCTAGAGTCTAACAGCTTGTTTCCAAAGGCCATGTCTATCCGAGACATAGAGTTGTGAGAGGAGGAATAACAAGAGTATAACTTTATCCCAGCATTTCTCACTCTCCACAAGTCTATCAGACCCATTTCTACCATAAATTTAGCAAACTGTGTATCCTCATCCTTTTCAAAACTACCATGTGACCTGCCCGTCCTATCCCACTTCAGATTCATGACGTTGTTAAAATCCCCAATAAATAAGATGGGAACTCCAGGCCAGTGTCTGGTCAAATCAATAATCTCCAGTAATTTCCCTCCATTGTATGGCGGTGGAAAATAAACCGCTGCCACACAAAGTATCTTCCCAAATATCTTACAAACAAGGAAAACATATTGGCCATCCTTATCCATTTTGACCTCTACCTCCTCAAATGGAACTGTAGCATGTATCAGTATTGAGACTCCTCTTGAATATGCAGAATAAGTGGCATGGTACCCTTTCTGAATCCACCTTCTAGCCAAAACACCAGTTTTCCCTTTTACTAGGTGAGTTTCCAAAAGGCAAATTATAGACGGTTTAAAAGACATAACATTCTGTAAGATAGCTGCTCGTCTACCCCGGTCCGCCAAACCTCTCACATTCCAACTAAAGACTTTAATTTTCTCAGCCATTTCGTATCCAATTAAACATACCCATGCAATTTTGTATTCTCAAAGTACTAGCACGCTGTCTTTCCTGAACCCCCCCCCTCCCCTCCTACCCCCCAAACCAATGCCATGTAACCCCCCCTCCCCACCCGCAAACGTATAACAATAATAAACTTCTCCTCTTCTCCTTCCCACTTCTCCACCCCTTCCGTTATCGACCTCCCTTTAGCAGAGAGTGGGTGAATGATACTAGCCTATGCCACCAGCAAAGTAGTCACACTACAACGTCTATCAAGAAATAACAGTTTTCTCAACCAAAGGCCTCTCCCGCCTTAAGTAAATAAATGTATAAGAAAAAAAATAAAAAAATTTTTTTTTTTTTTTACACACTTTCATTTTGCAGTTGCCGCCGTCAGTCCAGCTATATCCCATTGTCTCACAGAACCTGCAATTAGAAAGAAAAATACCAAAAAAACACAAAGGGACTATTCCAGTCAACGTTCAGCTGTCCTTGAATTCCCGCACTCTCCTTCCGTTCTTCTCAATCCAGTCCATAGCCTCCTCCGGGGATTGCAGAAAGTGAATCTTGCCCAGCGCCACTAGTCTAAGTCTGGCTGGGTACATCATGGAGTACTGCAGGCCCATGTCTCTCAATCTCCTCTTTACCTCTGAGAATTTCATGCGTAATTTCTGTACCATTGGGGAATAATCCGAAAAGAAGGAAATATGCTGCCCGTCTATTGTCAGATCCTTGATGTTCCTGGCCGTACGGAGAATCGTATCTCTGTCCCTGTAGTTAAGCAATTTGGCCAGCATGGCCCGGGGGGCAGCACCTGGAGGCAGGGGTCTGAGTGGAATCCTATGAGCTCTTTCCACCACAAAGACTTTAGAGAGATTATGCGCTCCGAATTTAGTCAAAAGCCAGTTTTCAATGAATTCTGTAGGGTTGGCTCCCTCCGCCTTTTCTGAAACCCCAACTATCTTGATATTGTTCCGGCGCAATCTATTCTCAAAATCGTCATTTTTTGCCATCACCTCAGTAATCTGCTTATCAAATTTTGACTGGGCTGCTTGTATGGTTACAATACTGTCCTCGGCTGTGCTTACGCGCTCCTCCACCTCTCCCGTGCGCACCTCAGCTTTTTGCATTGCTGCTTTAATGCTGGTAATCTCAGCAGAAATTCCTGACACTTGGAGGGTCAAAGTGGTGAGGCTTTGCTTGCAGTAGGACACCACTGCAAATATATCACTCAATGAGGGCTCCCCCAGTGTAGCTTCCATATTATGCTGCATTGCCCCTTGCTGTCCTCCCTGTAAGGGATCCACAGTCATTTGTACCTGCATAGCTGTATCTTGCACCTCCGTCTCCTCTTCAGTGCCAGGGTCTCCCTCCATGTCTCCAGTGCTGCTCCCCCCTGCCTCCCTCCTCGCAAATTTCTCCAGGCGAGCTGCAGCATTTAGTTTCCTAGTGTATGCAGCGTTCGCCCGCGCTGCCTCCTTTCGCGCCTCAGCGCCATCTTGATTTTTGCAGGGCTTGCCGGCGCCGACTTCCCGCTGCCGTGTGCGGGTCATCTCGCCCTCCTGTGACGCCAGGCTGACAGGCAGGGTTCTCCGTGGGTGTGTAGGTCGGTTCCCCGAACAATTGTCGGCTCTGTGGCGGCTCCTGCAGTGTGTGTCGGCGGGAGAGACCAGGCACACACGTCCGCTCACATTGCAGGCTAGGCCACGCCCCCAGCCTAAGCAGTCTAGTGTTTGGGCATGTGGGTGGGTGGCTGGGTATTAACTCTTGCATGTAGCAATTTCAGATTTCGCATGAATCCTTATGCTGCTTTCCACAATTGATCAAATAACTAACCTTAATCTCACAAAATTCTACAGCAAGACATATAAAAAACCTGGTCTACGTGCCTCACAAAAGATTTATAATGCGATTTAGAAACGTTTTTGCCTAGTTTGACATTGAAGTGAGGCCGTTTTTGTAGTGATGTGGCTTATTGGAAAGGCCTTTGAAAATCCATTGTGAATACCTTGTTATATTTGCAAAGCCCCTGATATACCAAAATAGCAGAAACAGGGGCCTACAGGTGGAATAGGTTCTAAGGGCCAACACAACAACTATATGCAAATAACACCAAATGTAGTGACTACAGAGGCTCTAATATTTTCAAAATAGCGCACCATATCGCATGTGGCACGGAAACGGTGGTTTTCCATGCCACATGCCCTTGTGGCCTGGTGTACATTGGTATGACTACCACGTCTCTGAGAGTCAGTGTACAGGAACATGTCAGGGACATCAGGAATGCGTCCAGTATCCTGGACCAATAAAAAAATAAAGACCATCCCACAACACCTCCTCAGTGCCCATCAGTCAGACCCTCGTGGCCTGGTGGTAAGAGGCATCGACCGTTGGGCGGGCGACATGAAATGTCACTTACTTCACAAGCAGGCTAAATGGATAACTCTGCTTGACACTGTCTCACCAAAGGGCCTGAATGAGGCAGTTAGCTTCAAATCTTTCTTATAATGATATAGGAATCTGTTGCGATATTTTAGTTTTCACATTGTTTTTATTGTGGTTTTTCAGTTTTTATTTTCCCCCTCTCAATATATATACCTATAGGCATTATATTTGGCCTCCTAACCATCATCCTCCGTTTGTGTCACAGCAATTGTCCTGATGGAGAAGAATCGGAAGTTTGGGTGTAATTTGAATTAACTGGACTCTGAATACAATTCATTAAAAGATACTATTTGGGCCTGACATTTTATCTAATACAGCAATGTGGGATGCGCTGTTTATTTGTTTTTCATATGATATATCTAGTTGCATGCCAGTTTCCCCTTACTTAAGATACTGTCAAGATTCTATCTTTTCATACCATTCTATAACTCTAAAAAACTTTTTGTTCCTTCTCTTTTCCCTCTTTATCTCTTCCTGTGACTATATACACTATGATAGCCATTAGCATTATTTTGCAAAATTGTTTTTGTTGTTGCCAGACGATCAGTCTAGACACAATGCACACATGCGCTGTGTCCCTGCCGATCTTCCATTGCGCAGCAGATGTGTCATCATTGTTATGGGCGACTCATCAAGGCTCACCACTACACGCAGCTGCCGGCAATCAAGGAGGATTAATTCTACATCTAGGGGAATATATACAGTCATGGAGAAAAGTATTGACCCCCCTGCAATTCTGTCAGATAATACTCAGTTTCTTCCTGAAAATGAATGCAATCACAAATTCTTTGGTATTATTATCTTCATTTAATTTGTCTTCAAAAGAGAATGAAGCAAAAAGCAAAACATTGATCATTTCACACAAAACTCCAAAAATGGACCAGACTAAAGTATTGGCACCCTCAGCCTAATACTTGATTGCACAACCTTTAGCCAAAATAACTGCGATCAACCGCATCCGGTAACCATCAATGAGTTTCTTACAATGCTCTGCTGGAATTTTAGACCATTATTCTTTGGCAGACTGCTCCAGGCCCCTGATATTTGAACGGTGCCTTCTCCAAACTGCCATTTTTAGATCTATCCACAGGTGTTCTATGGGATTCAGGTCTGGACTGGCCACCTTACAAGTCTCCAGTGCTTTCTCTCAAACCATTTTCTAGTGCTTTTTGAAGTGTGTTTTAGGTCATTGTCCTGCTGGAAGACCCATGACCTCTGAGGGAGATCCAGCTTTCTCACACTGGGCCCTACATTATGCTGCAAAATTTGTTGGTAGTCTTCAGACTTCATAATGCCATGCACACGGTCAAGCAGTCCAGTGCCAGAGGCAGCAAAGCTATTAATAGCAGAATCCAAGCACTCATCAAGTCATGAATAATTATTCAATAAGTGATTTATTGGAGACATACACAGGGTGAATGGTGACAGCAAACGTTTCGGTCCAATTTTGGACCTTTATCAATACGTCACTGTAATTCCTATGAGAGGAGGTAAGGCTGATAGGGACAAAGTGCTGGATAGCGGTGGTGGTAGTGGATGCCAGCACAATCTGTGCCTTGGCAAAGGATACATCTTAAATTCCAGTTGAGAAGATCTACAGGTTCCCGGATTGTACCACCACACCTATCCAGCACTTTGTCCCTATCAGCCTTACCTCCTCTCATAGGAATTACAGTGACGTATTGATAAAGGTCCAAAATTGGACCGAAACGTTTGCTGTCACCATTCACCCTGTGTATGTCTCCAATAAATCACTTATTGAATAATTATTCATGACTTGATGAGTGCTTGGATTCTGCTATTAATAGACTAAGGATCCTGGATCCTTTCCACAATAGAACCATCACAACAGAAAGGACAGAGTGCTGGTCATCCACGATACTTGTCAGAGGCAGCAAAGCAGCCCCAAAACATCAGGGAACCTCTGCCATGATTGACTGTAGGGACCGTGTTCTTTTCTTTGAATGCCTCTTTTTTTCTCCTGTAAAATCTATGTTGATGCCTTTGCCCAAAAAGCTCTACTTTTGTCTCATCTGACCAGAGAACATTCTTCCAAAACGTTTTAGGCTTTCTCAGGTAAGTTTTGGCAAACTCCAGCCTGGCTTTTTTATATCTCGGGGTAAGAAGTGGGGTCTTCCTGGGTCTCCTACCATACAGTCCCTTTTCATTTAGATGCCAACAGATAGTACGGGTTGACACTGTAGTACCCTCGGACTGCAGGGCAGCTTGAACTTGTTTGGATGTTAGTGGAGGTTCTGTATCCACCATCCACACAATCTTGTGTTGAAATCTCTTGTCAATTTTTCTTTTCCGTCCACATTTAGGGAGATTAGCCACAGTGCCATGGGCTTTAAACTTCTTGATGACACTGCGCACGGTAGACACAGGAACATTCAGGTCTTTGGAGATGGACTTGTAGCCTTGAGATTGCTCATGCTTCCTCACAATTTGGTTTCTCAAGTCCTCAGACAGTTCTTTGGTCTTCTTTCTTTTCTCCATGCTCAATGTGGTACACACAAGGACACAGGACAGTGGTTGAGTCACCTTTAATCCATGTCAACTGGCTGCAAGTGTGATTTAGTTATTGCCAACACCTGTTAGGTGCCACAGGTAAGTCACAGGTGCTGTTAATTACACAAATTAGAGAAGCATCACATGATTTTTCTAAGGGTCCAATACTTTTGTCCACCCCTTTTTTTATGTTTGGTGTGGAATTATATCCAATTTGGCTTTAGGGCAATTCTTTTTGTGTTTTTTCATTGAAGACAAATTAAATCAAGATAATAATACCAAAGAATTTGTGATTGCAATCATTTTCAGGAAGAAACTGAGTATCATCTGACAGAATTGCAGGGGTGTCAATACTTTTGGCCATGACTGTATAGGGAGCCAGGGGACATCCTAACCATGCCTCTGACGAAGCTGCTTGCGCAGTGAAATGCTCGTCGAGGTGCGGAGGGCAGTCTGATCCCATGGTCCCTTTGTGACTATTATCAACATGTCCTAAGGTAATTTATAATCTATAATCTGGAAATGCTGGGCAATGTCTGGGGGTATCCTGGAATGAGGTTAAGACCTATTGAGGTGTAGATAATCTGTAAAGGGACATTTGCATTTACCTGTCACACTGAACAGTACTGAGTGACCCATGTTTAGCCCCCTCTTGTTTGTGAGTATCCTAGCTACTGCATGTATCCTACCTTGGGTGGTGTCACCTGTCTCTCTGTTTATCACTGGGTTTATTCATCTTCTCTGTATTTTTTGGATTTATTAAACTTCAATATATTGCCTAGGATCTGATTGCGTGTGACTCCCGTTTACATTTTGGTAATCTATGAGGAAAAGGGGTTACTTTTTTTTATATAGGTTATATATATGCAAATACCTGTTAGCCATTATCCCCATTATACTGGAGCATGAAATGTAAAACACAGGAGGATCTTGTACAGCTACTTTGCACAAACAATAGCTATGATGCACAGTTATGGTAGTTTGCTTTGAAGGGGTCCCTTGGTGAAAATAAATTATCATTGATCCACAAGTTTGGTAGGTCACAGAGGCGTACATAGAAATCATGGGGTCTCATGGTAGAATTTTGAATTGCACCCCCCCCCCCCCCAAAAAAAATAATATTGATGTTCGTCTGGGTCACTTAATAGCATTTCTCACAACTTTGCACCCCTTACAATGTAATTTTCCTCTTATTGAAGCCCCAAAATTTCCCTTTCATTGCAGCCATAAGGTATGATGCCAGCAAAAGTTCCTTACAAACAGTGTGTGATACACACACAGTATGATGACCTACTGTCCTACTGACCTAGTGTTAATGAACCCTGAAAATCAATGGTGACCCAGCACAGTATGATCCCCAATTGGGACCCGCACAGCCGTCCATGCAGTATAACGACCCCTACAATCCCTTCAAATAGTATACTGGCCCCACACATCCTTATGATGGATCCCACACAAACTTTCACATTGTGTAATTGCTTGCATACAGTATAATGGCCATCAAATAAGCCTCCATAACATATAACGGCTTCCTCAGAGTCATTCAAATATTATATTGGTAACACACCTGTCAAGAGGAGACTGGCTTTGAGAGAAATGAGGGATTCTGGAGCAGATATTATATTCCTACAGGAAACACACCTCACACCTAGTGGATCACTTAAACTTGCCCAGCACTATTTCCCCAGGGCCTATTCGGCTACAGCTAAAACAAAAAGGGCTGGGGTTGCGATCCTATTATCCCGCTCATGTAGAGTCCACATACGATCGATCGAACTTGACCCACAGGGCCGTTTTATTCTTCTTTAGGGGAGATCTCGAGGGTAGGCCGATCCTCTTATGTTACCTTTATGCCCCAAATACAACACAAACGACATTTTTATCCTCTATTTTAAAACGACTACACACTGAACGAGATACCCTACACATCCTTGGGGAGACTTAAATTTGGCCTTTTCCAGCTGCGTCGATAGACTCCATTTGCAGCCTACGATGGGCTTGCGTCGGGGGAGGGGCGTGACTCTGTGAACTTTCATAAATTAATCCACACTCACGGGCTTTACGACTTATGGAGAGTGGATAATCCGACTACCCGACAGTATACGTTCTATTCTCATACTCACAAATCTCATAGCAGAATAGACTATTTCTTTGGAAATATTCTGACCCTCCGAACATTAAAAAAAGCTGAAATAGGACACATTACATGGTCAGACCATGCCCCCCTATTAGTGCACCTTGAAATTACTCCTTACATCCCAAGACCGACCCACTGGAGACTTAACGAGTCCTTACTGACAAACAACGTGACGAGACAGACCCTACAGACCTCATTGACACACTATTTTGCTGAGAATGCCCCGTCGGCCCCCTCGCTCGGATCCCTATGGGAGGCACATAAGGCGGTCTTCAGAGGCGAATGTATGGCTCTTTCCTCTAGATTAAAAAAGATAGTAAACTGCAATATTCCATCTATGAGGGGAAACTGAGGGCTGCCGAGTCGAAGCTCCTTGCGGGACCCACGTGGCGCGGTCTGAGGGAGGTGATTGAACTACGAGCGAAGCTAAGGGACTTGGCTCTAGGGAAAGTGGAGAAACTCATTCGATTCTCCCGCCAAAAATACTATCAATATGGTAATAAACCCCACACGTTGCTTGCGAGACAACTGCAGAATAAAGCAGCAAATGGAAACCCCTCCGGGATAAGAGGCTCTGACGGCGCTATTAGATATGACCCTGAAGGGATGGCTATGGCCTTCCACAATTATTATTCCTCTTTATACTCATTGCCCTCCCCACTGCCAAATGACCATAAGACTAGAGATACAATATTGAACGATTACCTCAGTAGCTGTCAACTACCCAAACTACCTCCGTCTGCTCTAGATGACCTAAATGATAAGATCTCTACTGAGGAAATTGAAGAAATCGTGAAAAAGTTGCCCTCTACTAAAGCCCCAGGCCCCGACGGTCTACCATATCTCTATTACAAGATATATTTGCCCTTGCTTTCGCAGCATATGGTCTCCTTGTTTAATAGCTTTATGATTGGAGGGGAAATTCCTGGCTCTATGCTTCATTCCTACATAACAGTTATTCTGAAAGATGGTAAGGACCCCGTAGACTGCGCAAGTTATAGGCCTATAAGACTTTTAAATTCGGACTTAAAAATCTTTAAAAAATTTTGGCGGAGAGATTGAACAACTGGTTGCCTCGACTAATCCATAATGACCAGGTCGGCTTCGTTCGGTTTCGCCAGGCGGGCGACAACATTCGCCGCCTACTGGACTTGATAGACGTGGTGAATAAGAGGGGAGACGAGGCCATCCTGCTGAGTCTAGACGCGGAGAAGGCCTTCGACGGGCTGAACTGGGACTTTATGTTCTCTGCATTACATCATTACGGCCTGTCGGGCCCTTCATTACCGCGCTGCGGGGCTTGTATTCTGCCCCGAAGGCGACGGTCCGCTTGTCCGATGCGCATTCTAGGCAACTGGAAATTCGTAATGGCACACGCCAGGGATGCCCTCTTTCTCCGTTGCTCTATGTTCTAAGCATTGAGCCTCTTGCAGCTCACCTACGCAGGAGTCCCGACGTAGCTGGAATTCGGATTAGGTCAAAGGAATTAAGGTTTCTTTATTCGCCGATGATGTTATGCGCACACTGACTAATCCCGTAGTAACCCTTCCCAATCTGAGTAAAATTCTGGAGTCATATTCACGCCTGTCTGGGTACAAAGTGAATCCGAGTAAAACTGAAGCACTACCACTTAATGTACCAGAACCTAAACTTGGATATTTACAGACGTCCCATAGATACACTTGGAGAACATCTTCCATTAAATATTTGGGGGTACATATTACTTCACGATATAATGAGATGTATGGGGCAAACTTCCCACTTCTGATCCGAGATACTGAGATACGACTACAGAAGATTCTCCCCAAGTTCCTATACCTATTCGAAACAATCTCATCAAAAGTCCCACAGACGGTCTTAAAAAGAGTGCAGTCGATTTTCTTGAACTTTGTCTGGCATTCGGGGAGACATCATATTCCTAGAACGGTGATGTGCGCCCCCAAATCTCAAGGGGGTTTGGCCTGCCCAGATATAACTAAATACTATTTTGCCGCACATCTAAGGCTCATCCCCTCCTGGTCGACTCTCCCCGCATTCAGCAAATGGATGGAAATCGAAAAATTGTGGCTGGCTCCCTATCACCCAGCAACCTTGATATGGGGTCCGCCTAGCGAGATTTCTCGGACTGCACTCCTGGGTCCTATGGCATTTACCAGGGACATCTGGACCACTCTGAGAATCAAATTCCAGTTAGCTTCCTATGCGTCGTTCCTAACTCCGTTTCTCTATAACCCACATCTGGAGGATGTTATGGATTCGAGGGCGGGATCCAGTTGGGCTTCAGCGGGCCTCTTCACATACAGGGACCTGGTGGACCCCCTGACTAGGAGGTTTAGAACCTTTCCTGAACTATCCCAGAAACATAACCTCAAGAGGACTTTATCCCACTCATACCAACAAATATTACACTATTTTAGAACAAAGATGGGCTCCCCGGAATCCCTTGTACCGACTGATTTTGAGAGGATATGTGCAAATAATGCCTCAACTAAGGGGCACATTTCTGATATATACACCCTACTCCATTGCTCCGGCTCTCAGACGCTCAGCTGTCACACATATATGGCGAAATGGGAGTCGTGGTTGGGACACCCACTGACTCTGAGACAGTGGCAAGTGGTCTGGTCGAGAGCTCACAAGACCTCTATCAATACCCTTCACAAGGAGAACCAGATTAAACTCCTGATGAACTGGTATGTGTTCCCGAGGTTCTTCATAAGATGAACAGGTCCATTCCGGATGTGTGTTGGAGATGCGGTACAAATGGAGCATCTCTTTTCCACATTTTCTGGGACTGCCCGACCCTAGAGGGTTTCTGGAGAGAAGTGGGGAGACTGTTGAGCACGGTTTTTGAAGTTGAAGTTCCGGTTGACCCCCATATGTTCTTGTTAAACCTTACACCTAGGGAATGGGACAGACCCCACACGAAATTACTGACCCACCTTTTAACAGCTGCCAAGTGCCTTATCTCACTATACTGGAAGAAAACAGCAGCCCCTACGTCGCTGGATCTTTATGCCAGAATCCAGGATGTATATGTTATGGAGAGGATGACAGCCTCTCTACATGACGATATGGATAGGTTCGACAGGATATGGGCACCGTGGACTTTATTTGGAGGTGATCCATTGGGGTAGCGAGGGGAGAGAGTTGACTTAACATGTAGAAGTGAATGGGTGCCCAGGGCGGGCCATGATTACGCATCTTTGAGAAAAAGGGGTTAAAATGCACTACCTAGATTTGGGACCTTCTACACAGGAGCTTAATAATTTGAAAATCTAGCTGCCGGAAAATGATTAATGGACACGCTGAATATATTATTCTTGGTTTGTTTTTGTATATTTTCTTTCTTTAATGGACGAATGGAGATAGTCTATTCGCTTGATTTTGGATTGAGTTATATGTTATAAAGTCAAAATTTTTTCAATAAAAACAAAGTTGAAACAAATATTATATTGGCCTCGACAAATCCCTTCAAATATTATTATGGCTCCACATAGCCTCTCATAGAGTATAATATATACAGGGTGGGCCATTTATATGGATGCACCTAAATAAAATGGGAATGGTTGGTGAAATCAACTTCCTGTTTGTGGCACATAAGTATAAGGGAAGGGAAAAACTTTTTCAGATCGGTGGTGACCATGGCGGCCATTTTAAGTCGGCCATTTTGGATCCAGCTTTATTTTTTTTTCAATGGGAAGAGGGTCATGTGACATATCAAACTTATCGAGAATTTCATAAGAAAAACAATGGTGTGCTTGGCTTTAACATAAGTTTATTCTTTCATGAGTTATTTACAAGTTTATGACCACTTATAAAATGTGTCAAAGTGCTGCCCATAGTGTTGGATTGTCAATGTTTTTCCCCTCCCATATACTAATGTGCCACAAACAGGAAGTTGATATCGCTAACCACTCCTATTTTATTTAGGTGCATCCAGTAGTATGATATAGCACCACCCATATTCCTCCATGTATTATAATTATTATTATTATTATTTATTTATATAGCGCCATTGGTTCCATGGCGCTTTACATAAGAAGTGGGGGTAACAAGGACAGGTACAGTACATATGAGCAATCAATGCTTGCTGATACACGACGGGAGAGGATCCTGTCCACGAGGGTTCACAGTCTATATAATATAACCTCCATATAATATATTATTGATTAAATAAATAAATACTCACTTCAGTTCAGGGTTGGACTGGGGTGTCTGGGGCCCACCAGGGAAATTGACTCCAGGGGCCCACTTACCCGATATATGCAAATACCTGTTAGCCGTTATACCCATTATAGCGGTTACTCCTGCACATCACTCTGCACTCACCATTACTGCGATGTACCATTACTGTAGTGTACATTAAAGGGATACTTTGGTGAAAACAAGTTACCAACAATCGCCAGGTTCGGCAGGTGATCACTTAGTTATTGGTGGAATCCGACCAATCAAAACCACATCGTCAGAAGAATGTGGCACTTTTACCCCTTTTATTAACTGCAGCGGCCGGTAATGATGTGACCGCGGCTCCATCATTGGAGCTCCCAGAAAAAGGCAAACACAGCGCTCACAGCCACTGAGAGAGTGAAGGGATCATGGGCGAGCCGTACATCACCTCCAGTCTAATGGGGACAAAACAATCCTATGACTAAGGACTGTCTTTAAGGACATTGATTTAAATGTGCTTTTTAATACTTTTCTAATATAATGAATTTTTAAGGATCTAGATCTCAAGACTCTATGCTTGATATTTTTCTATTTTTTGGACACATAATGGGGATAAAAGCTGCACATTCAGCAGTCGCACCCCCACCAACTAATACCTTATCACATCCTTAGGCCATATGCACACACTGAGTATTTGGTGAGTTTTTTACCTCGGTATTTCTAAGACAAAACCAGGAGTGGAGCAATCAGAGGTAATATGTTCTGCATTTCTCACCATCTCCTGCTTCTGTCTTATAAATACTGAAGTGAAAATCTCACTAAATACTCACTGCGTGAACGTGGCCTTAAATGAGATAATTACTTGCTTTCTCTGGAGAACCTCTATAAGTGCATTTTGATGCTGCTGTGTCACAGGACAGAAAGGGGTTAAGCAACCAAGTTTTTAATATCTACTGGAAATAAAGAATTTTCCCCTTATTGATATCAGAAAAAAACAAATAATCAACCACAATCCACTATACCAAGAGCAGTAATACCACATATAAAGGAGACATACCACCACACTGTGATCAGAGCACATATTACTACTAAACTGTGATCAAATACTACCACATGCAAGGTATAAATACTGCCACACCATGATAAGACCACATATAACCGACATATTGTAATTGAATAATTCCACATTCAAGGGACAAATACACAACGCCATGACCAGAGCACATAATGCCAATACATAGTGACCAATAATATCCGGTCAACCCATAGAAGCACCACCCAGCTCAAAATGGTTTGCCGTCGTCTGCTCCTTCCCTTCTCCTCTTACCTGATAAACCACAAGTTTGGTGCCAGACCCACTACTACATGTCAGTACTCTGTGGTGCCCAGCTGTTTCTTCTTCAGTGTGAATAGTGACCAATAATACTACAATAATGAAGATTAAAAAAAGCTCTATATATTTGGTCAGTGTAAATACAGTGATTATCAGTGACATTATACACAGAAACTCTGTATATAGTGTCAGTGTACAGGTGATGCAGAGAACACCAGTGACATTATACACAGGAACTCTGTATAGAGTGTAAGTGTACAGGTGATGCAGAGAACTCCAGTGACATTATACACAGGAGCTCAGTATATAGTGTCAGTGTACAGGTGATGCAGAGATCCCCAGTGACATTATACACAGGAGCTCAGTATATAGTGTCAGGGTACAGGTGATGCAGAGATCCCCAGTGACATTATACACAGGAGCTCAGTATGTAGTGTCCGTGTACAGGTGATGCAGAGATCACCTTTGACATTATGCACAGGAGCTCTCTAAATAGTGTCAGTGTACAGGTGATGCAGAGATCACCAGTGACATTATACACAGGAACTCTGTATATAGTGTATAGTGTGCGTGGATAGGTAATACACCTACTCACCAGAGATGTATCTTGGTGAAGTCATTCATCTTCAGGTTTCTTCTTCCCCTGTCGCAGATAAATATCACGTCTTCTAGCCAGGACTCATCTCTGCAGAAAATAACACAGTTATCTACTGTATAAAACTGATCACTTCCATAGCACATTCCACACTTTTCCCAAGATTTCTACACTACATCAAACGACCAAAAAAGCGACATCGTGCCGCCTCGCACAGTAACAAAGCCTCCCTTTGGTTCCCCTTATTATATTACAGCAGTAATAATGTCGCCTGATTGGCCCCTACAGTAAATATGTCCCCACTTCCCACCGTATACCAATAATGTATATTCCTCATTCTGGCCCCCATATAGTAATAACGTCTTGGGCCCCCATGTTCCCCCATTCTAGGTCCCCAGACGGACATGACAACTTCTCCAGCCATCTACATAGATTACAACAAAAACACATCTGACATCTCACATTTCCAGTCCGATCTATTTCCAAACTGGACAAACTCCTCATCCTACTGATCCCCCAATAATGAGCCGTTGCTGCTGTCCCTATTACTGCACATGCTGCGTGGTACAAAAACAGCGCTCCTCTTATTGCCCCACATAATAATGTCACCACTGTGCCCTCCACATAGTAATACCACCACTGTGCCCTTCACATAGTAATACGACCACTGTGCCCTCCACATAGTAATACCACCACTGTGCCCTCCACATAGTAATACCACCACTGTGCCCTCCACATAGTAATACAACCACTGTGCCCTCCACATAGTAATACCACCACTGTGCCCTCCACATAGTAATACCACCACTGTATTGAATATACCACAACATGACCCTCTCCATGTTGCACATGATCCCCTGCATGTTGCACAGGGCCCCCTGCGTGTTGCACGGGACCCCCTGCGTGCTGCACGGGACCCACTCCGTCCCCTGCGTGCTGCACGAGACCCCCTGCGTGCTGCATGGGGCGCCCTCCATGCTGCACAGGACGGACCCCCTCCATGTTGCACGGGTACACACACATATTGTTGATGCTGGGGGGACAGCACACTGATTGTTGCTGCTACGGGGGGGCACATATTACCAAACAATAATGAGCGGTCCAATCACTGATGAATGCGATTGATAACCGCATCCATCCACCACCAGAAAAACTGCAAAAGATCAGTGCAAAAAACCGCACAGGAATCACACAAAAAAAGCTCTCGGTTTGTAAAAAATATTTTTCAATTTGTAGCAAGTGCTAACAAAAAAGTATCAAAAAACAGGGCTATTGGTCTGTACGTTTTTTGCAAAAAATATACGTAAGCTGTCTCACCTCGTCACGGTTGCCCTAGCGAGACAGTCCCTAGCTAATGTGTGCATTTAAAAACCTGAGTATGTAAACGTACCTCTATCCAGGCTCCAGCCAGGACTGCACTCTATGGGCTTATCACCTGTGAAACAGCTTATGTGTGGACTACTCATAGGGGAGGGGTGGGTCACTTCAAATTGCTACAAATTGAAAAATATTTTTTAAAACAGAGAGCTTTTTTTGTGTGATTCCTGTGCCGTTTTTTGCACTGATCTTTTGCAGTTTTTCTGGTGGTGGATGGATGCGGTTATCAATCGCATTCATCAGTGATTGGACCGCTCATTATTGTTTGGTAAAGTGTTTCTCCTGTTAGCAGGAAGGGGAAGTGACCCACCCCTCCCCTATGAGTAGTCCACACATAAGCTGTTTCACAGGTGATAAGCCCATAGAGTGCAGTCCTGGCTGGAGCCTGGATAGAGGTACGTTTACATACTCAGGTTTTTAAATGCACACATTAGCTAGGGACTGTCTCGCTAGGGCAACCGTGACGAGGTGAGACAGCTTACGTATATTTTTTGCAAAAAACGTACAAACCAATAGCCCTGTTTTTTGATACTTTTTTGTTAGCACTTGCTACAAATTGAAAAATATTTTTTACAAACAGAGAGCTTTTTTTGTGTGATTCCTGTGCGGTTTTTTGCACTGATCTTTTGCAGTTTTTCTGGTGGTGGATGGATGCGGTTATCAATCGCATTCATCAGTGATTGGACCGCTCATTATTGTTTGGTAAAGTGTTTCTCCTGTTAGCAGGAAGGGGAAGTGACCCACCCCTCCCCTATAAGTAGTCCACATATAAGCTGTTTCACAGGTGATAAGCCCATAGAGTGCAGTCCTGGCTGGAGCCTGGATAGAGGTACGTTTACATACTCAGGTTTTTAAATGCACACATTAGCTAGGGACTGTCTCGCTAGGGCAACCGTGACGAGGTGAGACAGCTTACGTATATTTTTTGCAAAAAACGTACAGACCAATAGCCCTGTTTTTTGATACTTTTTTGTTAGCACTTGCTACAAATTGAAAAATATTTTTTACAAACAGAGAGCTTTTTTTGTGTGATTCCTGTGCGGTTTTTTGCACTGATCTTTTGCAGTTTTTCTGGTGGTGGATGGATGCGGTTATCAATCGCATTCATCAGTGATTGGACCGCTCATTATTGTTTGGTAAAGTGTTTCTCCTGTTAGCAGGAAGGGGAAGTGACCCACCCCTCCCCTATGAGTAGTCCACACATAAGCTGTTTCACAGGTGATAAGCCCATAGAGTGCAGTCCTGGCTGGAGCCTGGATAGAGGTACGTTTACATACTCAGGTTTTTAAATGCACACATTAGCTAGGGACTGTCTCGCTAGGGCAACCGTGACGAGGTGAGACAGCTTACGTATATTTTTTGCAAAAAACGTACAGACCAATAGCCCTGTTTTTTGATACTTTTTTGTTAGCACTTGCTACAAATTGAAAAATATTTTTTACAAACAGAGAGCTTTTTTTGTGTGATTCCTGTGCGGTTTTTTGCACTGATCTTTTGCAGTTTTTCTGGTGGTGGATGGATGCGGTTATCAATCGCATTCATCAGTGATTGGACCGCTCATTATTGTTTGGTAAAGTGTTTCTCCTGTTAGCAGGAAGGGGAAGTGACCCACCCCTCCCCTATGAGTAGTCCACACATAAGCTGTTTCACAGGTGATAAGCCCATAGAGTGCAGTCCTGGCTGGAGCCTGGATAGAGGTACGTTTACATACTCAGGTTTTTAAATGCACACATTAGCTAGGGACTGTCTCGCTAGGGCAACCGTGACGAGGTGAGACAGCTTACGTATATTTTTTGCAAAAAACGTACAGACCAATAGCCCTGTTTTTTGATACTTTTTTGTTAGCACTTGCTACAAATTGAAAAATATTTTTTACAAACAGAGAGCTTTTTTTGTGTGATTCCTGTGCGGTTTTTTGCACTAATCTTTTGCAGTTTTTCTGGGGGGGGCACATATTGCTGGTGCTAAGGGAGAGACATATGGCTGCTGCTGGGGGAGGCACACTGATTGCTGCAGCTTCTTCTTGAGGGCACACATATGTTTATTGCTGCAGCTGAAGGAGCACAGTGATGTTGCTGCTAAGGGGGAGGGCACATATTGCTGGTGCCAAGGGGGAGACATATGGCTGCTGCTGGGGGAGGCACACTGATTGCTGCAGCTTTTGCTGGGGGGCACACATACCTCATCCGGGGCCGTATTTGGAGTTCCTGCTGCCCTAGGCACTGTCAGGGGTCGCCCCCCCCTTGTCACAGCTCCTCCCCCATCATGGCCCCTCCCCCATCATGGTTCCTCCCCTGTTGCGGCCCCTCCCACCATCACGGACAATCTTCCCCCTATTTGCGGCCATCCCCCCAAACTTCATGTAGCTTCTCCCCCCACATTTCATCATGTAGTACATATAAAAGGTTTGTCCAGCCACAATACAGAGACCTACTGACAGGATGTTTACATTGTGAGCCCCAATGGGGATAGTGTTAATGGTGTATGTAAAGTGCTGTGGAGTTCATAGTGTAATATAAGTGCAAAAAATATTATTCTTATATTATGTCACAATACCAGGATCTGAGGATCTTCTATTTCGAGGTCAGGGGATCTCTGATGCGATGTCTCTGCCTGTCTCGCTGTCTTCCTCTTTTGACACTGCAGTGCGGTGGACAAGAGAGCATTAACCGGTTAATAACAAGAAGTATGGAGTGTGTACTAACTGAGCCATGCACCCTCCCATACCATGTCCAGCAGACATTGTAGGATTACTATATGGATTTTATTATTAGGGTACGGACACACTGGCGTGAAACTCGGACGAGTGCAATGTGTGATTTTATCGCATTTCAGTGGGACCAATGTTAATAAATGTTTGAGAGCAGATTGTTGAGTGTGGGACGCTTTTTTCTTATCCAGATTCTGGATGGGGAAAAAAGTCACAACATGCTGCGACAGTCTGTGATTCTCACCGAGACTCGCCAATGCAAGTCTATGGGTCTGACAAAATCATGAACATCACACGGACCATCCGAGTCAGACACGTTTTTTTTCACTGATACATTCTCATTCTGTAGCTGAGAACACTGTAAAATGTTCCTGTAAATGATTATACAGTAAATAGCTGCTGAGGAAAGAACAGATTGCACACGGATGTGATCTGAGAGAAATGTCAGACACTCGCACAGCAGTTAGATGCCAAACGGACCAAAAAACCAATGACACTCATCCGACTCTCCTGGATAAGTAACAGACCGATTTTAAGGTGCCGGGAGACAGTGTACCACCATGTCCTCAGCTCTGTGCTGTGCACAGACAGTGTACCACCATGTCCCCAGCTCCGTGCTGTTTACAGTGTACCACCATGTCCTCAGCTCCGTGCTGTACACAGTGTACCACCACGTCCTCAGCTCCGTGCTGTACACAGTGTACCACCATGTCCCAGCTCCTTGCTGTACACAGTGTACCTCCATGTCCCCAGCTCCGTGCTGTGCACAGTGTACCACCATGTCCTCAGCTCTGTGCTGTGCACAGTGTACCACTATGTCCTCAGCTCCGTGCTGTGCACAGACAGTGTATCACCACGTCCTCAGCTCTGTGCTGTGCACAGACAGTGTACCACAATGTCCTCAGCTCCGTGCTGTGCACAGTGTACCACCATGTCCTCAGATCCCTGCTGTGCACAGTGTAGCACCATGTCCTCAGCTCCGTGCTGTGCACAGTGTACCATCATGTCCTCAGCTCCGTGCTATGCACAGTGTACCACCATGTCCTCAGCTCCGTGTTGTGCACAGTGTACCACCATGTCCCCAGCTCCATGCTGTGCACAGTGTACCACCATGTCCTCAGCTCCGTGCTGTGCACAGACAGGGTACCACCATGTTCTCAGCTCCATGCTGAGCACAGACAGTGTACCACCATGTCCTCAGCTCCGCGCTGTGCACAGACAGTGTACTACCATGTCCTCAGCTCCGTGCTGTGCACAGACAGTGTACCACCATGTCCTCAGCTCTGTGCTGTGCACAGTGTACCACCATGTCCCCAGCTCCGTGCTGTGCACAGACAGTGTACCACCATGTACTCAGCTCCGTGCTGTGCACAGTGTACCACCATGTCCTTAGCTCCGTGCTGTGCACAGTCAGTGTACTACCATGTCCTCAGCTTCGTGCTGTGCACAGACAGTGTACCACCATGTCCTCAGCGCGGTGCTGTGCACAGTGTACCACCATGTCCTCAGCTCCGTGCTGTGCACAGTGTTCCACCATGTCCTCAGCTCTATACTGTGTACCACCATGTCCACTGCACAACCCCTCCATGTCCTCTGCACACACTCCATGTCCTCTGCACACACTCCATGTCCTCTGCACACACTCCATGTCCTCTGCACACACTCCATGTTCTCTGCACAACCCTCCATGTTCTCTGCACACCCCCTCCATGTTCTCTGCACACCCCCTCCATGTTCTCTGCACACCCCCTCCATGTTCTCTGCACACCCCCTCCATGTCCTCTGCACACCCCCTCCATGTCCTCTGCACACCCCCTCCATGTCCTCTGCACACCCCCTCCATGTCCTCTGCACACCCCCTCCATGTCCTCTGCATCCCACTCCCATGTCCTCTGCACCCCACTTCCATGTCCTCTGCACACACTCCATGTCCTCTGCACCCCCTCCATGTCCTCTGCACCCCCCTCCATGTCCTCTGCACACACTCCATGTTCTCTGCACATACTCCATGTTCTCTGCACCCCCCTCCATGTCCTCTGCACACACCTCCATGTTCTCTGCACACCCCCTCCATGTTCTCTGCACACACCCTCCATGTCCTCTGCACACACCCTCCATGTCCTCTGCACACACCCTCCATGTCCTCTGCACACCCCCTCCATGTCCTCTGCACACCCCCTCCATGTCCTCTGCACCCCACTCCCATGTCCTCTGCATCCCACTCCCATGTCCTCTGCACCCCACTTCCATGTCCTCTGCACCCCACTTCCATGTCCTCTGCACCCACTCCATGTCCTCTGTACCCCCTCCATGTCCGATGCACCCCCCTCCATGTCCTCTGCACACACTCCATGTTCTCTGCACACACTCCATGTTCTCTGCACACACTCCATGTTCTCTGCACCCCCCTCCATGTCCTCTGCACCCCCCTCCATGTCCTCTGCACACCCCTCCATGTTCTCTGCACACACTCCATGTTCTCTGCACACACTCCATGTCCTCTGCACCCCCCCTCCATGCCCTCTGCACACACTCCATGCCCTCTGCACACACTCCATGTCCTCTGCACCCCCTCTCCATGTCCTCTGCACCCCCTCCATGTCCTCTGCACACACTCCATGTCCTCTGCACACACTCCATATCCTCTGCACCCCCCTCCATGCTCTCTGCACACACTCCATGTTCTCTGCACCCCCCTCCATGTCCTCTGCACACCCCTCCATGTTCTCTGCACACACTCCATGTTCTCTGCACACACTCCATGTCCTCTGCACCCCCCCTCCATGCCCTCTGCACACACTCCATGTCCTCTGCACCCCCTCTCCATGTCCTCTGCACCCCCTCCATGTCCTCTGCACCCCCTCCATGTCCTCTGCACCCCCTCCATGTCCTCTGCACACACTCCATGTCCTCTGCACACACTCCATGTTCTCTGCACACACTCCATGTTCTCTGCACACACTCCATGTTCTCTGCACACCCCTCCATGTCCTCTGCACACACTCCATGTCCTCTGCACCCCCCTCCATGTCCTCTGCACCCCTCCATGTCCTCTGCACCCCCTCCATGTCCTCTGCACCCCCCTCCATGTCCTCTGCACCCCCTCCATGTCCTCTGGACCCCCTCCATGTCCTCTGCACACACTCCATGTTCTCTGCACCCCCCTCCATGTCCTCTGCACACACTCCATGTCCTCTGCACCCCCTCCATGTCCTCTGCATCCCCTCCATGTCCTCTGCACACACTCCATGTTCTCTGCACCCCCTCCATGTCCTCTGCACACCCCTCCATGTCCTCTGCACACCCCTCCATGTCCTCTGCACACCCCTCCATGTCCTCTGCACACACTCCATGTCCTCTGCACCCCCTCCATGTCCTCTGCACCCCCTCCATGTCCTCTGCACCCCCCCTCCATGTCCTCTGCACCCCCTCTCCATGTCCTCTGCACCCCCTCTCCATGTCCTCTGCACCCCCTCCATGTCCTCTGGACCCCCTTCATATCATCTGCACACACTCCATGTCCTCTGCACACACTCTATGTTCTCTGCACACACTCCATGTCCTCTGCACCCCCTCCATGTTCTCTGCACCCCCTCCATGTTCTCTGCACACACTCCATGTTCTCTGCGCACACTCCATGTCCTCTGCACCCCCCCTCCATGTCCTCTGCACCCCCTCTCCATGTCCTCTGCACCCCCTCTCCATGTCCTCTGCACCCCCTCTCCATGTCCTCTGCACACCACTCCATGTCCTCTGCACACCACTCCATGTCCTCTGCACACCCCTCCATGTCCTCTGCACACCCCTCCATGTCCTCTGCACACCCCTCCATGTCCTCTGCACACCCCTCCATGTCCTCTGCACACACTCCATGTCCTCTGCACACCACTCCATGTCCTCTGCACCCCCTCCATGTCCTCTGCACACCCGTCCATGTCCTCTGCACACCCGTCCATGTCCTCTGCACACACTCCATGTCCTCTGCACACCCCTCCATGTCCTCTGCACACACTCCATGTCCTCTGCACACACTCCATGTCCTCTGCACCCCCCTCCATGTCCTCTGCACACACTCCATGTCCTCTGCACACACTCCATGTCCTTTGCACACCCCCATGTACCTTGTATAGTCAGTCCCAGCTCCTAATCTGTTCACTCTTCTTCTTGCCAGGCAAAATGTGGCTCCGCCCACCCAAGTCACATGTGCGTGATATCATCACAGGTCTTGTTCCACCAGGCACCTGTACCGACGGGTGGAGCCTGCACTATGATCCCGTCGCCCTCCCTGTCGCCTGCCATCAATCATGCTGAGTGTCTGCAGCAGCATCATGCACAGCACCAGCACGTTGCGACGACACCACCACCACTCCGAATCCTCTTCCTTCTGGACTTCTAGTGAGTTGAGGTGGGTGTGCTCCAGGGGGACCCTTTCGGGTCCATTGGGGGGTGGGGCTACGGGGGCGGGGCCACAATGCCTGGGGGCCCACCATGACTTTTAACTGGTTACCCGGCGGCCCAGACCGAGCCTGCTTCAGTTCCTCCACAGCTACTGGTCTCTGTGCGAGTGGCCGCCCTGCACTCTACACTCTGCACATCTCAGTACAGCAGTGCGCGGTAGTGATGTCATCGGTGCGACCCGCTGTGCTGAGATGTTTGAGTGCAGGCACAGCTGGAGACTGATGAAAGAGGGAGCGCTCTTCTCTCTCTTTCATCATTGCTTTTAATTGTATCGACATCTGCGATGCCGACACAATTGAATGTGTAAAGTTACGTGGGAGGGTCATTGGGGGGTTGGCCCAGTGCCTGTGCTGGCACCTGGACCCTCTGACTTACGGGCCCTATAACAGCCACATGGTGTGCCTCCACTGGCGGTATAACACTCGTAGGTGATAATGGGATAGTACACTTTTTTCCCTGTTATAAAATGGAACAGCAGGTCGGATCTGTGACCACAACTCCATTTATCCTCTTTGGGGCTTTCAAAAAAAGCCAAATGTAGTGCTCACAGTCAGTGAGGGTATTAATGGATCATTAGTTGAGTCAAACATGAGTTCCAGTCTAATAGAGATAAAAGATGCACATTCTGAAGAGAGATGACTGAACTTTTCCGAACAAGGTTCGCTAATTTAAAATTCGGCACGAACATTGAAGATTTGTTTTGTAATTGGCAACCTGAACTAGCATGGTGGCTCAAGTGGTTAGCACTGCAGCCTTTGCAGCACTGGGGTCTTGAGGTCCTGGGTTCAATACCCACCAAGGACACTTAGGACAACATCTGCAAGGAGTTTGTATGTTCTCCTTGTGTTTGTGTGGGTTTCCTCCCACAGAAAGAGCCGTGATTTGTGAGGAGCTGTCCATGGTGCTGAAGCTTCCATTCACAAATCACTGGCTCTTTCTGTCTCATCTATACACCTGACATAAACTTAAACTTGGTTTACAGAATAATTAACCCATTCAGACACATGATGTCATGTCACCATGTATCCAGGGGGTGAGGACAACCCCTGGACAGATGGTGTCATGACACCAGCGTCTGATTAACCCCTTAATCACCGGGTTAAAACCCCCTCCGGTAGCACAGTGCAGAATGAAGTCCTGAACAGCCGACATGGTAAAAACATGTAAAATCAAGCTGAAAAGTGTAACTTTGCAAAAAATAATAAATTATACATACAATACTGCTTCACTGCTACTGTCACAGCAATGAAACATTATTGTAACTGTATGGGGATAGCAGGGATTATACAGGCGAGCAGCACTAATGCTGTTCCGTGGTCCATCAAGACCATGGACAGCAGAGAAAAAAAAACTACACACACGCACTCACACCTCACACTCGCACCACATACACTTACATACAGCCAGGCACACTCACCACACGCACCACACTCGGACCACACTAGCACCACACTCGCACCAAACTAGCACTGCACTCGCATCACTGTCATGCATCAAAAACGCGGCGTTTTTGATGCATGATAGTGTGCCTCCACCCTTAGATTGAGAGCTCCAAGAGAGACAGCATTACTCATGTATGTAAAGTGCTATGGAATTAATAGTGCTGTATAAATGAATAAATATTATTTGCTAAAAAGATTGCAAACACGGCTTTGTTCCAAAAAATGTTTGAAACTTCATAATGGCCCTAAAATGTTTTTTGAAGGTTTGGGGCCAAAATGTTCACTATAGGTTAGCTGAGTTCATAGCCATTGGGTCCAATAGTTTCTTTCAACTTTGTGAATTTAATGGAGCTTTAAAAGAAGGCTTTTCAGTTAACTCGAGTTCCCAGGTGGTGGGATGCCAGGTGTGCCAGCCACTGTGAACTCCAGAAACCTTAAAATTTTCTTTAAACATCCCTTTAAGAGAGTTTTTAGTTTTTTTAGAGAGAAAACCTTTATTATTGCAGAGGGTGAGAGAGACAACTGCATGCGAAGTGACCTCTACTACACTTATCTGCTAGTAATTCAGATAAAAATAGCATATATCCATTATATGCTTAACATACATGGTCTTATGTGTGTGTTCACACTCATAAAACACTATAACATTAATATTGCTTCTTGAAAATTTGAAATCCCTTTTTTTGCTTCCTTCCATACTTTTAGAATACAAATTCTTGCATGTGTACAAGTGTGTTATATAATTAATCACGGGTGTAGTCAGTTGTTCCAGTGACTTATAGGTACATGTGTGTAGATAGAGTTGTTTACTTTATAAATGTCTATGCTGTGAGTTAGAGCATTTTTTGCTCAAAACAAATAGGACTAAGATTTTTACCTTTTGTAATATCCATGAATAAAGTTTTCCTATTTTTATGTGAAGAGGACTATGTAACTTAAATTTTTGCATGTGCTGACCTTTTTCGGGAAAATTCCCTGTTTTCTTTTTACATTACTTCCTCCATCACCTGGGAAGCGGCACTCGGAGCTGTCCATACATTGCCTACTAGCCTTAGTCAACATTCCAGATGAATTGGTTGTGAGCTGAAAAAAACTATTTTCTTTTTATTATTTCTCCTCCAAATATGATGGGCTTTAATAATCAATACCTCCAACCACAAGCCCAAGTGTTACCTGTGGGATATGTAAGTCAAGTGCCTTCTGCAGCCCATCTAATCCAAGGATTCTTAAGGAGCTTAAAGCCACAAGGTTGGGCAAACAATAATATCCCCTAAGCAATTGGGTCCTAGCACTGGAAGATGTCAGCGTCATCTTGGATTGCTGTACAAAGAGGAGCAACACCATGTACCATGTGCCTGCAGTTCAGATTTTGGAGACCAGATGAATTCACCCCAAGACATGCCAGCTCCAGATGAGCTGATTTTCCACACCACCCCAGGGTCTGAGGGTGCTTCACCATCACAACAGCAGTCTGAAGAGGGGATGCCCACATATGTGAGCTGGAGCTTGACTTCACATCCTGCCATGGGCATAATCTGTAGCGAGGTCAGTAGCTAGTGCTGGTCCTGCATGTATGAAGACAGAGCTCAGGAGGTGAGTCATTAGGGGTGCCAGCCAGAACCACCAGATGTCGGTGGCAGGATCCTGCAGCCTGCCAGGTCTTAGTAAATCTGCAGTTGGTTGATCAGGAAATCGAGGAGGAGGAGGAGGATGAGGAGATAGTATTGCCAGAAGCCTCTGTTTTCCTCCCTTTCATAGCACCCCTGCTAGAGGCCTTCGACTGAGAGACTGCCAAGTGGGACTGCCTACACCCTCCCAACAAGTATCCTTATAGGCTTGAGCCATCCCGGACCATGTAGAAGAATGTAGGCTATCAAGAGACTCTTGCCCGACAGTGGTTGGAGGTGTCTAAGGGGGCCAACTTTGAGGAAGAATGTACCAAGGGCCAGGTGGTGGATTTCTTCCGGAAGAGGGGTTACGAGTTCATAGCCAAAGAGGACACCAGTCACCAGAGCTATGTCAATAGGTCCACCCTGCATCAGACGTATCTGCCTTCCCGGTTCTGCACCCTCTATGTTTGTGAGGTGGTCACCTTTATGAAGGTAAAAGGCTGCAAGGGGTGGTATGCTGTTGGGGAAAGTCGCGTCACCACCATAGAAGATGTGTAAGAGTGGCAGCAGGAGGCTGAGATGGAAAGGATGGAGCATCAGCTGCCAGCCAGGCCTGACCATAGGAGTCAGCCAGCTGGAGTGAAACCTACAGGGGCCAAAGAGCATGAGGGGCCTGTCGGGGTTGCTTGAGTTCGTCTGGTGTGTGCTAGACACTCCTCCATCATCTTCTCCTCAGGTGTGCTGGGGTGCAGGTGGTGATGGAGAATGCCCCTGCAGGAGTAGCTGCTGCACACGCCTTGTCATGCTGGGAGCGGCCGGGGTAGCCAGGAGCTGGACAAAGGGCATCAGGGGAGCTTGCCCTGATCTTGAAGGTATCTCTAAAGGTGAGGAGGTTTGAGCCATCAACCTAAGTCCCTAAAGCTCCAGAGAAGCCCTAGGCATAAGCCCCTACCTCCACCCACAGACTACTGAGTCCAGCAACTCCCAAGGGAAAAAACCACAGCAGCTTCAGATCAGCGTCTGCTCACACCAGATCACAGTCCAGAACTGAACTGAAGTCAGCAACAACAGGTGGATGTGAGCTGATCCATTTAAGGCCGAGGGGTGGGCTACTACATGCTCCCCTCATTAGCCTCATCTACTCACACTGAGCGGGGAAAAAAAAGGCTTCATTTAAACTTACAGCAGCAGCACTTCCATACTAGTAGGCAGTCAATACGTAACAGTACCCCCCCTTTTACGAAAGGCCTCCGGACTCTAAACTGGACACGTCCGGCAATGGTCTGAACTTCCTGAGCGACAACCTATGGAAGATATTATGGGTACAGAGCACTGGGGGCTTGGCCAACTGGAACAATACGAGGTTAAAAATGACTATTCTGAACAGACCAATAACTCTGGTAGGAGGAGCTCCAGCTGCACACTTCCACCTTACGTGCTTTGACAGCACCCACACATAGTCATTCACACTCAGGTCTGCACGTGGTCACAGACAGAAGGTTCACTCTCAGGGGGGCAAACAGCATAAATGGTTCCCGGTTTCGTCTCGGGAACCTTCCTCACCAAGGGCTTAGTGGGGGTTACCACCTTTCTCCTAACACGCTTCTTCAGACAACACCTGAGTTTGACGTTGATCTGGCATGCAGGCAGGGTTCCAATCCTATCCTTCGGTGGGTGATTCAGTGGGCTGCAGCAGAGAAGCGGGGTTAACACGGTATGGACAGAACCTAATGAAGTGATCAGGTTGACCGCAAAAGAAACAAGACCACCCAACCTGATGAACTGCAGATGGGTTAGGACATGACTCCGCAGTCCCTGACTGCTTAGGAACATCAGAAACCACATGTGTAACCTCCACAGCAAGGATGGTCACCAGGGCCAGGGTCGGATCCGGTCTCTCTTAGGCGTCTGTCCAACCTAATAGCAAGCGCCATTGCAGCTTCCAACATCTCCGGAGCAGCATACTGAGTCATGGTGTCTTGTAACCGATCTGACAACTCTTGACAAAACTGACTCCTCAGAGCAGGGCCATTCCATTGAGTGTCAGTGGCCCGCATCCTGAACTCAGAGCAATACTCCTCGGCCGGTCATGCTCCCTGCCTGAGCTTACATTGGTTAGACTCAGCAAGGGAGACAGCATCAGGGTCGCCATACACCAGGGCAAGTGCTGCAAAAAACCTGTCCACCGACCGCATGGAAGGAGAATCAGTTGGCAGAGAGAAACCCCGGTCTGGGGATTGCCCTTAAGAAGGGAGAGTATAATCCCCACACGCTGTTCCTCGCTTTCCGAAGAATGAAGACGCAGCCTGACAAATAATTTGCTGGCTTCTCTAAAAACAAAAACTGTATCTCCCCCTCCTGAAAATCGGTCAGGGAGGGAGATTTTGGGTTCTGGCACAGCCAGCGTTAGAACCGCAGCCAGAAACCCAACCGCTTCTCGAAGCTGATGCACCACCTGGTTTTGCACGTTAGACACCTCCTTTATGTCACGCTGGGAGGTGTGGGGGTAGCCAGGAGCTGGACGAAGTGATGTGGATGTGCGTTGATCCATTTAAGGCTGAGGGGTGGGGAGCAACCAGCCCAGAAATGCCCCTCAGCATAACTAAGCATTCACACACACCTGCTACTACATGCTCCACTCATTAGCCTCATCTACTCACGCTGAGCAGGGGAAAAAAAGGCTTAATTCGAACATACAGCAGCAGCACTTCCATAATACAAGGCAGTAAATACGTAACACCCCTGATGCAGGCCAGGAACAGCCTACAGTATGGAACGGTCACATCTATCTCGGGAAGCATTGAGAGAGATGATACTACAGTGGGAGGCTTTCTAAAAGGACACTGAATAAAGAGGACTGCCCTAAAAAAAGGCCATTGGAAAAAATGCCCTGCTGGAACACTGCATCAAGCAGGATGTAAAGTTGCAGGCTGATAGCCATGCTGTTAGTCCTGGAGTTGCTCTGTTGGCTGGATGAGGACTGTTTATAGTTATGACAAGAAAAAGTCCTGTTTTTTTGCCTCGCGGTCGGAAAATCCCTGTTTTATTTTTCCCTGTCTCCAGTTTTGCGCCTGTTGCACTTCCCCCTGTTGGATTAGCAAGACTGCAGCCTTGGGGCTACACTTCAAGGCCCTAAATGGACTGTGCCCTTAATGGAAGGTGCCCTTTTATCTTGATGCCCTGTGCCCTATTTTAATGGACTCTGAATATCTTTTTGGGACTTGCTGGGTGTTACTGACAGTTGTGTAAAATCGGATGACCCAATATTCCAGCCAGGTAATTTGCTAGCAACGTTCAATAACTGTGCCCGGGAGAAGGAGCAACTCATATGCCGATGCTCCTTGTGTTGTGCTACTGCCCAGTCAAAGAATGGACTCTAATGCTTATGCAAGCTCTGTGGACATTGTGCTCTTATTGGCCTATTGGCCTGTTTTATGAAAAAATTGACTTGAACTCTATAGTTCCGGGGTCTCAACCCAGTGAGAAAGAAGGACAAACATTTTGCACAATGTGTTATCTGTGTTTTATTTGCGAATGTATACATGATGTCTTTGAGGTGTACTCTATGGCCGAGGACAGCCATGTTTAAAGAGGGGAGGTGTTTAGAGAGTTGTCCAATGCTACTATGAAGTCTTTGCCCCCCCTGAAAAAAAATCACTGCCACTATATATACAGTACAGACACACCTTCTCATTCAAAGAGTTTTCTTTATTTGCATGACTATGAAAATTGTAGATTCACAATAAAGGCATCAAAACTATGAGTTAACACATGTGGAATTATATACTTACCAAAAAAGTGTGAAGCAACTGAAAATATGTCTTATATTCTAGGTTCTTCAAAGTAGCCACCTTTGCTTTGATTACTGCTTTGCATACTCTTGGCATTCTCTTGATGAGCTTCAAGAGGTAGTCACCGGTAATGGTCTTCCAACAGTCTTGAAGAAGTTCCCAGAGATGCTTAGCACTTGTTGGCCCTTTTGCCTTCAACTTACTGGTTGCAGTGAAATCATGGAGACATTGTTTCATTTGTACACAGCAACAAGATAGAACAATGTGTCCATGATTTCACTGCAACCAGTAAGTAAGTAACGCAGCAACGATACAGCGGTCGTTGGGACCCTGTCACTCTCGGTATTGAGATCGTTGGTCGTTGTCCCTGTCAAACACAGCAAGGCAGCGTTCCCAGCGGGAGCGCAATGACCAAAAAATGATCCAGAGCACTTTGTAACGATCAGCGATCTCACAGCAGGGGCCTGGTTGCTGCTATGTGTCAAACGTAGCGAGATCGCTGCTGAGGTCGTTGTTGGGTCACAAAACTTGTGACTCAGCAGCAACCTCGCTAGCAATCTCGCTTAGTGTGATGGGGGCTTTAGGCCCATTTAGAAGGCCCAATAATTTAAGGGGTGATTATCTCCTATTTAAACAGATCAGCAATCACATGACGAAAGAGTACTTTTTTGTCAGGTATGATTGTTTTTAAGCAAGTGATGTGCGATTAATAAAATGATATTTGAAATGTACTGAACGATTGCTTTAAGGATCATTCTGAACACAAAGGCCGGCTTCACACCACGGCCAGATCCGATCCGGGGCTGTCAGGGGTGAACCTGACAGATCCGGCCTGGATCTGGACACAGAACCGGAGAGACAAGTATGCCCTCCGGTCCGGTGTGCAGCTGGATGGCTGATTTGCAGCCGCAGCTGCTGATAATTCAAGATTGCGGCTCGCAGGGAGCGGGCCTTGGTCCTGAAGTGTCAGCAGGGGACAGCTCCATGATGCTGAAGTTGAGCTTCGGCACCCAGCGTCCTGCTCCCAGGTGCTGCTCCGATGCGATCCGGCGCCATAGACCCCCATGTTAGGGGCTGCCGGATCTCACCGGTCCAGGAGGATCCGGGAGGATCCGGAAAGATCATCTTTCTTTTGCATGCAGCATTTTTGTGTTCGTGAGAAAAATCCGAATCCTCCCGGATTCTCCTGGACAGATGGAAACCGGATGGCAGATAGCTGCCACCCGGCTCCATCCGGCCCCAAAGCATACTATGGGGCCGAATTCCAGTCCAGGGCTGTCAGGTTCACCCCTGACAGCCCCAGATCGGATCTGGCTGTGGTGTGAAGCCGGCCTTAGATTTTCCCTTGCCCCTTGTAAAATGGACTGCTGATTGGCTTTCACATAGGTTACATATGATTTAATGAATGCAGTCTCCTTGTGTAAACAGGCCTTTAATCATGCTGATAATGCTTGTTAAAGCAATTTTCCAGGAAAGGAGCAAGCCCCTCAGTTCTATCTAAGAAAAAAAACAAATCTAAATGACCAATTATAAGGTTCTGTCACTGGAATCTGTCAATATCAGTTGAGATTTTAAATTAAAGATGGCACCATCGTAACACAAAACAATAAATAATGTGTTGAACGCATATCAACCATTAAAAATAATAAACCAACCTGAAAAGAACTCCAGTGACAAGGTGACACATCAACTAATGTAACAACATATGAAATATTATATAACATACAGTATATTATAAGGACAGAACACAGTTTAAAACAATGAAACGCATAACAAGATGCTACTGATCTAGGCTGTGCTAAAGTCATGAATACAGAAGTCCACAACCAACAATTATCACAAGAACAATAAAGCAAAATAACACAAATAAATAATGTACAACATGTCAAAAACTGCCCAGTGACAAGAATCAAGCTAAATTTCAGCAGGAAAATATTGACCGAAGCTTCAGGAATCTTCCAGGTCATAGTCTTAAAGAAGCCCTTGTATGAAATGTTTTTTTTCATTAAATCTTTGTATACACTGTGTGCAGAATTATTAGGCAAGTTGTATTGTAGAGGATTATTTTTATTATTGATCAACAACTATGTTCTCAATCAACCCAAAATACTCATTAATATCAAAGCTTAATATTTTTGGAAGTTAGAGTGTTTTTTTTTTTTAGATTCGGCTATCTTAGGAGGATATGTGTTTGTGCAGGTAACTATTACTGTGATGAATTATTAGGCAACTTAATAAAAACCAAATAGATTCCCATCTCACTTGTTTATTTTCACCAGGTAAACTAATATAACTGCATAAAATTTAGAAAAAAAACATTTCTGACATGCAAAAACACAAAAAATTAGTGACCAATATAGCCACCTTTCTTTATGATGACACTCAACAGCCTTCCATCCATAGATTCTGTCAGTTGCTTGATCTGTTTACGATCAACATTGCGTGCAGCAGCCACCACAGCCTCCCAGACACTGTTCCGAGAGGTGTACTGTTTTTCCTCCCTGTAGATCTTACATCTTAGGAGGAACTACAGGTTCTCTATGGGGTTCAGATCAGGTGAACAAGGGGCCATGTCATTATTTTTTCTTTTTTTAGACCTTTACTGACCAGCCACACTGTGGAGTAGTTGGATGTATGTGATGAAGCATTGTCCTGCATGAAAATCATGTTTTTCTTGAACGATACCGACTTCTTTCTGTACCACTGCTTGAAGAAGTTGTGTTCCAGAAACTGGCAGTAGGTCCAGGAGTTGAGCTTCACTCCATCCTCAACCGAAAAGGTCTCACAAGTTCATCTTTGATGATACCAGCCCATACCAGTACCCCACCTCCACCTTGCTGAGTCGGAGTGGAGCTCTCTGCCCTTTACTGATCCAGCCTCTTGCCCATCAAGAGTCACTCTCATTTCATCAGTCCATAAAACCTTTGAAAAATCAGTCTTAAGATATTTCTTGGCCCAGTCTTGAAGTTTTATCTTATGTTTCTTGCTCAAAGGTGGTCGTTTTTCAGCCTTCCTTACCTTGGCCATGCCCCTGAGTATAGCACACCTTGTGCTTTTTGATACTCCAGTAACATTGCAGCTCTGAAATATGGCAAAACTGGTGGCAAATGGCATCTAGCCACGCTTGATTTTCCTCAATTCATGGCCAGTTATTTTGCGCCTTTTTTTGCCCAACACGCTTCTTCTGATCCTGTTGGCTATTTACTATGAAACGCTTGATAGTTCAGTGATAACGCTTCAAAAGTTTGACAATTTCAAGACTGATGCATCCTTATGCAAGACATCTCACAATTTTGGACTTTTCAGAGCCTGTCAAATCTCTCTTCTGGCCCATTTTGCCTAAGGAAAGGCATTTACCTAACAATTATGCATACCTTATACAGGGTGTTGATGTCATTACACCACACCCCCTCCTCATTACAGAGATGCACATCACATGATTTACTTAATTGGTAGTTGGCTCTCAAGCCTATACAGCTTGGAGTTGGACAGCATGTATAAAAAGTATCATGTGATCAAAATACTCATTTGCCTAATAATTCTGCACACAGTGTATGTGCATGTAGTGTAATGTGAGTGTATTATACTTTCTCCCTGATACAGCAGCATTCTGCCCCTCTTCTCAGTGATGTCATCGCTGTTCAAACTCTGATACCTTCATGCTGACCCAGAAGTGACTTTTACAAAGTCTATGTAGCATTAGAATGAGGCTCAATAGACTTACATTGTAAAAGAGACTTCTGGCTCACACATAGAACATAAAGTGAGCAGGATAGCATGAATAGCTGTGTTGTCAAAGAGAAGAGGAAAAGAACAATGCTGGATCCAGGAGAAAGTAGCGGTAGTTGAATATATTAATACATTGACACTATACTACATGCACATATACAGAGATTCAATGGAATAAAAATCTTCATTGTGGGACTTTTTATAATGTACTATGCGTTTTTTCCTTTTGTTTATGGCATGTAGTATAAAATATAGACTGCTACTCGTAACTCTATTTGCATGTGTTGTAGCAAGTCATCAAGAATACACTGTACACTTATATAGTATGCACATGCGTGTATATTAGGGTAACCACAAAAAATCGATATCGGAATTTTGTCCGTCTGGACCCCACAAAATGATTCCCCTTTCCAGATATTGAGATAGCCAAAATTTGAGCTCGATCAAACGACGTTAACCCGTGCCGCTCGTCGCTCAAAGTTTGAAAAAATCCAAATTTTTGGCCAAAAAGCTGACATATGGAGCCATAACTCCAGAACGGTAAATAATAAAAACACGCTTAATATCTCAAAAGAAAGCTAATGTTATTCTTCAAAATTTATATTTTATACATAATTGTTATGTTAAGTCAAACTGAGTTACAACAGCTTTTAGCCCCAAGAACGTGACCTGGTACCACTGGAAGCATACTTTGTATATTTTGTTATTAAGTGATAAATTTTGTGTCTTTTTGGTATATGTTTGAGTTTAAAGTAGAAATATAATAAAAAAACAAGTAATACTGATAAGTCTAATGAAATTTTTTATTTTAAAATATAAAAATGAGGTATATAATACATACAAAACAGACACAGAAAAGATACAGACGTAGTACCTACATGAGTTGATAATTTTACATAGTTATCTAATCTATTCTAGAGCTTTTGTTAAAGTAGTTTTTGAAACGTCAGAATATAATGCTCGGCATTTGTTACAACTTGCAGGACATATTGCTTTTGTTCTTCATCTTTTGTCAGAAGGTCGTTAAAGTCGGTTATTAATTTAACACCACGCTCAGCCATATCATTAACTACTTTTAATGTTTTGACAATTTTCAATCCTTCTTGGAAGTCATTATTTTGAGGCCAGGTGTTTGGATTTTGTCTTAGGAAATCTGTTTTTATATTAAATCGGTCAAAGAATGTAAACGTTTCTTTGGTAAGCAAATTTACTTACAATATCTGGAAAGGGGAATCGTAGCCGCTAGAGGAAGGGAGATGTTCCCGAAACATCCCAAATACACCTGAAGGCCAATAAAGGCATTTGGATTGAAAATAGGGAGTGCTGCAGTCATTTTGTTTATTGTGTATATATATATATATATATATATATATATATATACAAATCTATACTACATAGATCAGTTATGTGTGCGCGTATATACATATATCTTTATAATGTACGTATCTGTATATATAGATTATTTTTTAAATATATATATATATATATCAGTTGATATTGCAACACTTTGAGAAAGTATCATACAATCCATGCCCTTGTGCAGTTCATGTTTTTTTATTTAATATAGTGACATCTGCAATATTACAATAAGCAGTTTTGATGCAGAGTTTCACAACAGGAGGATTATTCATAATTTATTTGTATTCTTTTGACAAACTTTGTTGGAGGCAATGTTGAAGTATAATGGAGTACATTACCATTTCAATATGCCTTTAGAAAAAAATGTCATTTTTTTCCTCATTCAAGTCAGCATGTGACATATTTATTTTCACGTGAATGATTTACTGATAAGAAAACTGTTACTAAAATCACCCAGCAGTATTTTGACAGTGAAAGCAAAAGTATAAGTTGGGTACGTGTCAGGGGCGGACTGGCCCAGGTGGCAGGGGGGCAAGTGCCCCCTGGGCTGGTGGTATAGCCCCCACCTAGGGCCGCCCGCCCACCCACAGAAACGGGCCGCGGACCTCACTCACCCACCCTGCAGCAGGCAGTGAACAGACCTGCCATTCAGAAGACAGTGTCAGAGAGAGGCGGCCACGGCACTGCAGCCATTCCTCTCCCTCCAGGGAGAAGCGGAGGCATGGAGGGGCCTGCAGTAGAGTAGAGGAGGCGGGGCCCAGAAAAATTGACTGGAGATAGAGGACCTGTGTGACGTGAGCCCTTCACATCCCCTGGGTCCTCCTATCTCCAGTCAATCTCTGGGCCCCGCCTCCTCTACTCTACTGCAGGCCCCGGAAGTTGTTCCAACTTCCACAGCGTGGTAGCCAGCAGCATGACATGTGTAAAGAAACATCATGATGAGCTGCAGTAGCAGCAGCAGCAGCAGCAGCTGGTGGTGGTGAGTAGTGTGCCTGGCTGGGGCTGGCTCTGTGTGCCTGGCTGGGGCAGTCTCTGTGTGCCTGGCTGGGGCAGTCTCTGTGTGCCTGGCTGGGGCAGGCTCTGTGTGCCTGGCTGGGGCAGTCTCTGTGTGCCTGGCTGGGGCAGTCTCTGGGTGCCTGGCTGGGGCAGTCTCTGTGTGCCTGGCTGGGGCAGTCTCTGTGTGCCTGGCTGGGGCAGTCTCTGTGTGCCTGGCTGGGGCAGTCTCTGTGTGCCTGGCTGGGGCTGGCTCTGTGTGCCTGGCTGGGGCTGGCTCTGTGTGCCTGGCTGGGGCAGGCTCTGTGTGCCTGGCTGGGGCAGGCTCTGTGTGCCTGGCTGGGGCTGTCTCTGTGTGCCTGGCTGGGGCTGTCTCTGTGTGCCTGGCTGGGGCTGTCTCTGTGTGCCTGGCTGGGGCTGTCTCTGTGTGCCTGGCTGGGGCTGTCTCTGTGTGCCTGGCTGGGGCTGTCTCTGTGTGCCTGGCTGGGGCTGTCTCTGTGTGCCTGGCTGGGGCTGTCTCTGTGTGCCTGGCTGGGGCTGTCTCTGTGTGCCTGGCTGGGGCTGTCTCTGTGTGCCTGGCTGGGGCTGTCTCTGTGTGTGGCAAAATGTGTCTGTGTGGCTGACTGTGTCTACGTGTGGCTAGGGCTGCGTGGCTGCATGTGGCTGTCTGTGTGTGACTGTGTCTTTATGTGGCTGGGGCTATGTGGCTGTGGCTGGCTGTGTGTGCCTAACAACTATGTCTGTGTGTGGCTGGGCTGCGTGATTGTGGCTGGCTGGGGTTGGCTGAGGCTGCGTGGCTGGCTGTGTGTGGTTGGGGCTGTTTGGCTGTGTGTGGCTGACTGTGTGTGTGTGGTTGGGGCTGTTTGGCTGTGTGTGGCTGACTGTGTGTGTGTGGCTGGGGCTGCTTGGCTGTGTGTGGCTGACTGTGTGTGTGTGGCTGGCTGTGTGGTTGGCTGTATGTCTGTGTGTGGCTGGCTATAGCTGTCTTCTATATTGCTCGCTGTGTGTGTGGCTGGCTGTGTCTGTGTGTGTGGGTAGCTGCGCCTGTGTGTGGCTGGCTTTGGCTGCGTGTGTGGCTGTCTATGTGGCTGGCTGGCTGTATGTGTGTGGCTGTATGTGTGGCTGGCTGGCTCTGGCTGTGTGTGGCTGTGTTTGTGTGGCTAGCTATGTGTGTGGCTGTATGTGTGTGGCTGATATTGTGTGTGTAGCTGGCTGTGTCTGTGTGTGGCTGGCTATGGCTGTCTATGTTGCTGGCTGTGACTGTGTGTGGCTATGTGTGTGGCTGTCTATGTGGCTGTGTCTCTCTGTGTGGCTCTCTGCGTCTGTGTAGCTGTCTATGTGGCTGACTGTTTTTGTGTGGTTGTGGCTCTGTGTGTGGCTGTGGCGGGCTGTCTGTGTTGGCTGGCCACTGGGACATCCAAATGCTGTGTGAGTGTCCGACAGTTTTCTTAGATCACATCCATGTGCAATCTGTTTTGTTTCTCAGCAGCTATTACTGTAGAATCATTTACAGGAGCATTTTACAGTTGTCTCAGCTGAAGAATGATAATGTATCAGTGAAAAAAACAGATGCCTCTCAGATGGTTCGTGTGCTGTCAGTCTGCGGTCCATGATTTTGTCGGACCCATCAACTTGCATTGGTGAGTCTCGTGTGTGAATCGCAGACTGTCGCAGCATGTTGTGACTTTTTCCCATCCAGAATCTGGATGAGAAAAAAGCGTCCGACACTCGTCAATGTGTTTCAGACGTTGTTTAACTGACTGCACTGCGATAAAATCACGCATTGCACGCATCCGAGTTTCACCCCAGTGTGTCCGTGCCCTAATAATAATAAAATCCATATAGTAATCCTACAATGTCTGCTGGACATGGTATGGGAGGGTGTATGGCTCAGTTAGTACCCACTCTATACTTCTTGTTATTAACCAGTTAATGCCCTCTTGTCCACCACACTGCAGAGTCAAATGAGGAAGACAGCGAGACAGCCAGCGACATCGCATCAGAGAGCCCCTGACCTCCAAATAGAAGATCCTCAGATCCCGGTATTGTGACGACACATGAAGAAATATTTTTTTACATTTATATTACACTATGAACTCCACAGCACTTTACATACATCATCAACACTGTCCCCATTGGGGCTCACAATGAAAACATCCTACCAGTATGTCTCATATTGTATATCGCCTTTCTTTGATATCACCTTCACAAATATTGCATTTATTGCACTTGTCAGGTTTTGGATGTTTTAAGATTGCATTTGTTTGCAGGATGTCATAATTGACTCCAGAGCTGCTGGTTTGATGGTTAATGTCTTACAGCATCTTAGATTTTTTTTGCTTAATGGTACTTCCACGTTTCTCAATAGGGCTGAGATCAGGGGAGACTGGTGGCCACACCATGGTTTTCTCTACTTTTATGTCCATAGCAGCCAATTACTCAGGGCTATGCTCTGTACCAAGAGATGGTGCATTGTCATGCATGGGGATGATTTTGCACGAAGAAAAAAAGTGGTCAGTCTAAAAGTATATATACTTTGCCGTGGTCCTTTTCACGCCTTCATGGACCCTATAGGGGCAAACTAGCTTTCTCCACATGATTACGACCCAAAACATGACTGCCACCTCCTTGCTGATGTGACATGGTGGCGGTCAACTAGCAACCATCTACTCCAACCATAATGGGAACCTCTAGGCTCCCTTTAGCTACTCCTCTGTCTGCAGGGGAGCGTGGTGCGATGAGGGGGGCGCACCGCTGACAGTGCCCAGAGCGCAGGAACTCCAAATACGGGCCTGGCTGCAGAGGGACTGAGATGGGCCGCCGAGAATTTCTGAATTTCCGACAGCACTCTGCCAACCCCAACCACCGCCATGGTCCTCACCTAGGGGCCGGAGGGACTGAGACGGGCCGCCGAAAATTTCCGACAGCCCCCCCCCCGGTCCTCACCCAAGGGCTGCCGGAAAAATTTTGCCACCCAGGTTTTGCGTCGCCAGTCAGCCCCTGGTATGTGTAAAGAAATGTAGAATTACATAACAGCATTTGGAAAAATCTAGTAAAATGGAAAGAATTAACTGTAGGTGAAACGTGCTACTTAATAGTATTTTTTTGTTGTTTTTTTCATATTATGATATGTTTTAAAAATAAAAATTAGAAATTTTACGGTATTCATACTGGCCACTGAGCTCAGAATGCAATCTAACGTCTGTATTCTACACAATGAACAGTCATGGCCAAAAGTGTTGGCACCCTTGAAATTGGTCCGGAAAATGAATTTCTTCCAGAAAATTATTGCAAGTATACGTCTGTTATAAACATGTTTGTTTCCTTTGTGTAAATTGGAACAACATAAAAAACACACAGAAATGCAAATTGAACATAATTTCCACAAAACTCCAAATATGAGCTAGAAAAAAAGTGTTAACACCCTCAACCTAATATTTAGTTGCACACACTTTGGAATAAATAATGGCAATCAATTTCTTCCTATACCTATCAACAAGCTTTTTACACCTCTCTGCATGCTATGTTTGATGGGAACCTTCTCATACCAGCAATTTTAAGATCACTTCACAGGTGATCAATGGGATTTTGTTCTAGACTCATTATTGGCCACTTCACAACTCTTTGTTTCCATCCATTTCTGGATACTTCTTAAAGTATATTTGGGGTCATTGCCCTGCTGGAATACCCTATGACATAAGACAGAAACACAGCATTCTGACACTGGGCACTACATTGAGATCTAAAATACTTTGGTGATCTACAGATTTCATGATGAGTTGCACACAGTCTAGGCACCCAGTGACAAAGGCAGCAAAACAACCCTGAAACATATTTGAGCCTCCACTATATTTGACTGTAAGCACTGTGTACTTTTCTTTGTAGGCCTCATTCTATTTTTGGTAAACAGTATAATGATATGCTTTACCAAAAAAAGCTCTATCTTGGTCTCATCTGCTCAGAAGGAGTTTTCCCAGAAAGAGTTTGGCACACTCATGCTCATTTTGGCAAACTGCAATTTAGCTTTTTTTGTCTGTGTGTCAACAGTGGGGTCCTCCTGTTTCTTCTGACATAGTGCTTAATTTAATTCAGTTCAAAGTTTGTACTGACACTGATGAACTCTGCAGGGCAGTTTGAATTTATTTGGATCTTAATAGGGGCTGCTTATACACCATCTGGACTTTTTTTTCTCTATGCCATCCACATCCTGGTAGATTAGCTACCTTGCCATGAGTTGTAAACTTCTTGATTATGTTGCAAACCATGAACAAAGGAACATCAAGCTCTCTGGAGATGGACTTGTAACCTTGAGATTGCTGATCATTTTCAACAGTTTTGTTTCTCAAGTCCTCAGACAGTTCCCTTCTCTTTCTGTTTTCTACGGTTCATGTGGTACACAGAGACACACAATGGTTTCACATGTGATTTTCATAATGCCCACATGTGTTACTTGCCAGAGGAGAGTTTAAATGAACTTCACATGCTTGAAACAAAGTTGTTTACTTAAAATTATGAAAAGGTGTCAGCAATCTTGATCAGCCTATTTTGGGGGATTTGTGTGAAATGATGTTCAATTTGCCTTTTTCCCTCTTTTTTGTGTTGTTCCAATGCAAGGAAATAAACATGTGTGTAACAAAACTTGTGTAATCACAATAATTTTCTTGTAGAAATACTTAATTTTCTTGAAACAATTTCTAAGGTGCGCCCTTGGAATTTTTTGCTGAAGGCACTGGAAATACCAGAGTCTATCTCCAATGAGGGCGGCCCTTGTCTAATCATAGTTGGTGCTGTTGGTCAGTACCTACACCTAAATTGATCGTATCTAACGCAATGGTGTGTTCGTAGAAGGGCTACCTTCACCTTCAAAGGACTATGAGGCAAGATACTATCTAATTCTCTATCTTCTGATGAGTCCAACATAATCGGTCTGGATGAAATGCGTAAAGTGCGGAGAACTCTATCTTAAGTATTGAGCCACCAACAGAGGGACGTTGTGACGCATCCTGAGAAACCACATATGACGATGGAGTTAAGTGGACACCAGGACATCTAGTCTCTCCCTTCTTCTCTCCTTAATCCCTTGATTGGTAAATAGGGTAAGAAGAGGGTCAGCCGCCGAGGTTTGGGGGCACCGCATAAATTTAGGGTGTCAAATCCTCCAATGTTAGGTAGGCAAATGAGAGTAAAGGGATATTGAGAAAATTCCCCATTTTGCGTTTTTTTATGTCAAATTTGGTGTGTTGTCAGGTCGTTAGACCTTTTTATTAATTGTTAATAAAAATTTATACTTTTATAAAAATTTTGAAGTTGGTAAAAAATTCTTCTCTGATACCCAATCTAATAGTTACCTCCTAAAAGAAAAATTATTCTCTCTATAAAAACCAATGGTCCTTGAGGTAACAACAGTAATGCTTTTACTTAAAAAGCCCAGCAGGTTTACTCAGAAACACATAAACCACTCTCAGGAACATAACACAAGCCCTTGTCTAGCTTCAAGGAACATAAACACAGTCTGGATCACTTGCGGATACCCCCACTTAGCTTCGGATACAACTTCTCCCTAGAAGTATTTCAGTGGAGGTGTAGTGGCTAGACATGAGCAAACATCACAGTGTTTGAATTCAGATATTTTCGCCAAATGAGGAATGTCCGTTGAATAATTCAACGAACATTTTGCCTAATTTTCCAAAACACCACTAAAATCAATGGCAGGCAACATGAAACATATAGCAAACACCTTCAAAGGTGCCCAAAAGCTGCCAAGACAAGAGAGGGGGGGGGGGGACAAGAGGCGCAATAGTGCCCTTATCACTAGACACTAGACAAATTAGGTGAGAAATTGTTTCACTCACCTAGTCCAGTTGTGCCACCCACAACTGGTTCAGAGGCCTGATATGGTAAGTGTCTTGATGGCTGCTGCTGGACTTCCACCGGTCTCCACTCAGGGTAGACGAACTTGAAGTTTTGGGAAAGGAAGGTGTGTCACAGTCCGCGCTGCCAAGAAATCCGCTCGTAATAACGCTAGTAGTCAGTATCCAAATTTATCCTCTTTATTCATCCAACGCGTTTCAACGCCCTCCTGGCGTCTTCCTCAGGGATGTCCCTCCCCCACCAAACAACTCATATTTATACACAAAGCAATTGACATAACAAGTGGGTGTTCCCCATCATGTGACGTCAAAAACGTCATCATGGCTGGGCGGGTGTTACATTTTGGCGCAAAAAATGTAAAACAGCTTTATACATACATCAAAATGCAAGTTACATATCATTACATATATTTAAAAAATCAGTAAAATGTTCACATAAAAAATCCTTTCTAAAAATCAAGCGGAAAATCACCCAAAAGTCTGTCCTATGTGCATGCCATATGTAAAAAAATGTAAAATGAGTAAAAGTAATGGTGGAGCATCAGTAGTTGTTTCTGAGTTTCGAACTTGTGTCCGCACAACAATCGTTCTCATAGGTAATTTCATTGTGCACTGAGCCATCAGTATTGGCAACTACTTCAGCTTCTGATTTTTTTTGCATCAGGTGACATGTCTCTCTTTTTATTTACAGGTACCAAAGGGAGCTGCCATAGGAGAGTGCAATATGGATACGAATTTTTGTTCTTACCCTATTTCAAAATGACTTTATTCACATAAAAGTTGGAACATTTTTTATTATTAAATTATTATTATATTATTATTAAATTGGTAATAAACTATAAAAATTTTTATTGAAAACATAATTAAAACTGTGTATATTAAACGAATTAATAAAGAAGATGGGAATCTGAATATTGATTCAAAAAGTATCTTTGTTACATAAGATTAAATATATCTGAATAATAAAAAATATAAAAAATATATATATATAAAAAAATATATCTCAAAAAATAATACTCAAAAAATAAATAAATAAAATGATTCTTCATAACAAAGAATTCATAGAGTCTTATTCTTTGTATGCGAGACAAATAAACCCCAAGTAATGGAGTATAGGAGGGATTTATAAGGATGGGTGGTCAAGATGTATCTCTCCACTATGGGGGACTCTGCCTCAGAAAGGAACTGAGGGGTTATAAGGGCGATTACAGTCTCACTCGCCAGCAGCCTGTGAGTAAAGATGTCAAGGGCTTTTCCTTTCCACTCGGACAGCTTTATTATCCAGGTTCGTGTCCGATCAATGAAGGCTGAAATATATTATTATTGTATCTAACTGAAAAATGAATAACTCCAATGTGAAAGTTCCAAAAACTTCCCTTCAAAAAAATACAATTATTTATATGCAGGACCACTAAGAGTTGAGGCATGACTAAACACTAATAAGGATAAAGGATCAGGATCCATTAGTCCATCTCTTCACTATAAGGTACAGCTCCTCCAACACAGAGTAGAGGGAATGTACAGGAGATTAGAGTTTCATTAATATCGATATCTATTTGAAGCGGGTGCCAACAAGGTTATAGCTCAGTGCAATATAATATCCAATGTGTCAATATGTGAGCTCGCAAAGGTGAGGTTATTCAGTCAATTATAATTACACTGAAGTTACAGTATCATTACCAATTTCAACCACTAGGTGGCAACAATATTGATGCTGTTGCCATAACGATGTAGAGAGATGTGTACCAGTCTGCAAAAGGTTCTAATTGTCCACCAGCAGGGGCGCTCATTCTCAATATGTGAAGAAAGGAGTCGAGAGCTTCTTATCCCAGAGAAGCTCACGATCCAAGTTTGTATTAGAATATTCCAACAGTCAAAGTGCTTTTCTGCAGTTCATGAAGGCTGCCATTATAGCTACCAATAAGGAAGCAGACTGGTGACTTGTGTTCGTGCCTGGTGAGAAATTTTTCTACTATCTAATAGCTAGTTATCTGCTAGTAGTAAAAAATGAAATACTTGTTTGTATATATGCCAAGTGACTGTGGATTATGTGCCTCATTTACAGTGATATTACAGTGTGAACATGTGAGTGTGGAAATCCTCATCTCAAGTGATGTGCAAGAGTGGGACTAGTCACTATATTAATTCTGACACTATATTGAGTCCTCTAGGTTTTAATGTGTCTAATTTAAAAATCCAATATTTTTCTCTCTTTTGCAACATTTCAAATCTGTTTGCAATGTGTGCACCTATGTGATCTATAGGAGTGATTCTCAGTGTAGTGTGATCTCTATCATGATGGGTGTCAAAATGAAAGGATACACCATGCTTCTTAAAGCCATTCTTGATGTTGGAGCGATGTTTGTTAAGTCGCTCATGAAGGGGTCTAATAGTCCTTCCTATGTATTGCATATTACAGTCACATTCCAGTAAATAAATGATATACCTCGTGGTACATGTCATATGATGTTTTATCTGGAACACTTCTTTGTTACTAAACGATGTAAAGGAAGTTCTTTGTTGTATATTCCTACAACACATACATCTCTTACGTCCACACTTTTTTGTTCCCCTTTTTGTGGTTGTTTCATTTTTCTCAGGTGTCAGCTCTCTCAATCTACTGGGTGCAATTTTCCCTTTTATGTTGGGTGCTCTTCTAAATGTCACTCCAGGGACTACCGGAATTATCTCCTTCAGGACAGGGTCATTTTTCAGGATGTGCCAGTGTCTTACTATCGATTCCCTTATTTCCCTATGGTTTCTATTGTAAGTGGTAATGAAATTACAATCCTGTATTCCCTCTGTCTGTTTTTTGAGTGTAGGTGTCAACAGGTCTTTTTGTGGGATAGTCCTGAAATGTTCCTGAGCTCTGTGTGTGAGTTTTTTAGGATAACCCCTTTCATCAAATCTCTCTGTTAATACTCTAGATTGTTCCATGTAATCACTGCTGGAGGAACAATTCTTCTTTATCCTTCTAAATTGACTGGCTGGGATGTTGTTTAGCCATCTCTTATGGTGACCACTATTGTAGTTAATGTAGGAGTTACGGTCTGTGGGTTTAAAAAAGGTTTTGGTCTGTATTGTATTGTTTTCCACAAAAATGACTAAGTCCAGAAAGTTGATGCAGGTGTCATTCATATCATGCTCAAAACTAAAACCCCATTTGTTATTCTCTATTTCTTTTATGAATTTGCATATTTCACCTTGTGCTCTGTCCCAAATAAAGAACAGGTCATCAATATATCTCCTGTATACAATCAGTCCATCTCTATGTGTATTCCCATGAATATACATTTCTTCAAAGAGTCCCATGACCAGATTAGCATAGGAACATGCTGTCTTAGACCCCATGGCTGTGCCAAACTTTTGGTGGTACATTATTTTATCAAAAGTGAAGTAATTATTTTCCAATATAAAGGACAGACTGTCAAGAATGAAATTGATATTAGTCATATCTCTTGATAGATCATTTTTCAAAAAATACTCTATACATAGTAGCCCCAACTTATGTTCAATATTAGTGTAGAGAGAATTGACATCCATGGTGAGGAAAATGTATGATTCCTTCCAAGTCAATTGTTGTACAGTATTAATGATATCTGTCGAGTCTTTCGTGTAACTGTCTAGTGTGAGAACATATTTCTGAAGTTCCCTATCCACATATGCAGCCAAATTGCTGCTAAGTGACCCAATGCCTGAAATTATAGGGCGTCCCGGGGGGTTGTTCAAATTCTTGTGAATTTTTGGGAGATGGTAAAAGAAAGGTATAGGTGGTTCTCTTTTCAACAGAAATTTTTTCATTTCCAAAGTTAGAGTTCCTTCTTCATGTGCCCTGTTTATTTTATTGTTATAGTTCTTTATTAGATCTGGGTAGGGGTTGATAGCAACTTGTTCATAATACTTATTATCCGACAATAATCTCAAGGCTTCTCCTATATAATCTGTTCTGTTTTGGATGACGATCGCCCCTCCTTTATCTGCCGCCCGTATGGTAATGGAGTCATTCTCTCTCAGACTTTTTATAGCCAATTTCTCTCCTTTCGTTAAGTTGTTCTTTTGTTTAGCAAGCCTGCCCTGTTTACTATTGCTTTTATGCTCTAAACTGTCTTTTTTCAGATCATTGAGTAGTAAGTCTTGAAAGGTTTCCAGTGCATGGCCTTTACTTTCTAGTGGATAGAACGTGGACCTATTCTTTAGCTTTCTATTGTCTCCATTTCTCTGTATGTCTTTTTTTGCTAGAGGGGCCCCCTTCATGTTGGACTCTAATGCAAAATGGCACTTAAGGGTTAATTTCCTAACGAAGTGATGAACATCTATAAATAAACTGAAGTCCTCTGGTTCAGTATTAGGACATACATCCTAATACTGAACCAGAGGACTTCAGTGTCTTTATAGATGTTCATCACTTCGTTAGGAAATTAACCCTTAAGCGCCATTTTGCATTAGAGTCCAACATGAAGGGGGCCCCTCTAGCAAAAAAAGACATACAGAGAAATGGAGACAATAGAAAGCTAAAGAATAGGTCCACGTTCTATCCACTAGAAAGTAAAGGCCATGCACTGGAAACCTTTCAAGACTTACTACTCAATGATCTGAAAAAAGACAGTTTAGAGCATAAAAGCAATAGTAAACAGGGCAGGCTTGCTAACAAAAAGAACAACTTAACGAACGGAGAGAAATTGGCTATAAAAAGTCTGAGAGAGAATGACTCCATTACCATACGGGCGGCAGATAAAGGAGGGGCGATCGTCATCCAAAACAGAACAGATTATATAGGAGAAGCCTTGAGATTATTGTCGGATAATAAGTATTATGAACAAGTTGCTATCAACCCCTACCCAGATCTAATAAAGAACTATAACAATAAAATAAACAGGGCACATGAAGAAGGAACTCTAACTTTGGAAATGAAAAAATTTCTGTTGAAAAGAGAACCACCTATACCTTTCTTTTACCATCTCCCAAAAATTCACAAGAATTTGAACAACCCCCCGGGACGCCCTATAATTTCAGGCATTGGGTCACTTAGCAGCAATTTGGCTGCATATGTGGATAGGGAACTTCAGAAATATGTTCTCACACTAGACAGTTACACGAAAGACTCGACAGATATCATTAATACTGTACAACAATTGACTTGGAAGGAATCATACATTTTCCTCACCATGGATGTCAATTCTCTCTACACTAATATTGAACATAAGTTGGGGCTACTATGTATAGAGTATTTTTTGAAAAATGATCTATCAAGAGATATGACTAATATCAATTTCATTCTTGACAGTCTGTCCTTTATATTGGAAAATAATTACTTCACTTTTGATAAAATAATGTACCACCAAAAGTTTGGCACAGCCATGGGGTCTAAGACAGCATGTTCCTATGCTAATCTGGTCATGGGACTCTTTGAAGAAATGTATATTCATGGGAATACACATAGAGATGGACTGATTGTATACAGGAGATATATTGATGACCTGTTCTTTATTTGGGACAGAGCACAAGGTGAAATATGCAAATTCATAAAAGAAATAGAGAATAACAAATGGGGTTTTAGTTTTGAGCATGATATGAATGACACCTGCATCAACTTTCTGGACTTAGTCATTTTTGTGGAAAACAATACAATACAGACCAAAACCTTTTTTAAACCCACAGACCGTAACTCCTACATTAACTACAATAGTGGTCACCATAAGAGATGGCTAAACAACATCCCAGCCAGTCAATTTAGAAGGATAAAGAAGAATTGTTCCTCCAGCAGTGATTACATGGAACAATCTAGAGTATTAACAGAGAGATTTGATGAAAGGGGTTATCCTAAAAAACTCACACACAGAGCTCAGGAACATTTCAGGACTATCCCACAAAAAGACCTGTTGACACCTACACTCAAAAAACAGACAGAGGGAATACAGGATTGTAATTTCATTACCACTTACAATAGAAACCATAGGGAAATAAGGGAATCGATAGTAAGACACTGGCACATCCTGAAAAATGACCCTGTCCTGAAGGAGATAATTCCGGTAGTCCCTGGAGTGACATTTAGAAGAGCACCCAACATAAAAGGGAAAATTGCACCCAGTAGATTGAGAGAGCTGACACCTGAGAAAAATGAAACAACCACAAAAAGGGGAACAAAAAAGTGTGGACGTAAGAGATGTATGTGTTGTAGGAATATACAACAAAGAACTTCCTTTACATCGTTTAGTAACAAAGAAGTGTTCCAGATAAAACATCATATGACATGTACCACGAGGTATATCATTTATTTACTGGAATGTGACTGTAATATGCAATACATAGGAAGGACTATTAGACCCCTTCATGAGCGACTTAACAAACATCGCTCCAACATCAAGAATGGCTTTAAGAAGCATGGTGTATCCTTTCATTTTGACACCCATCATGATAGAGATCACACTACACTGAGAATCACTCCTATAGATCACATAGGTGCACACATTGCAAACAGATTTGAAATGTTGCAAAAGAGAGAAAAATATTGGATTTTTAAATTAGACACATTAAAACCTAGAGGACTCAATATAGTGTCAGAATTAATATAGTGACTAGTCCCACTCTTGCACATCACTTGAGATGAGGATTTCCACACTCACATGTTCACACTGTAATATCACTGTAAATGAGGCACATAATCCACAGTCACTTGGCATATATACAAACAAGTATTTCATTTTTTACTACTAGCAGATAACTAGCTATTAGATAGTAGAAAAATTTCTCACCAGGCACGAACACAAGTCACCAGTCTGCTTCCTTATTGGTAGCTATAATGGCAGCCTTCATGAACTGCAGAAAAGCACTTTGACTGTTGGAATATTCTAATACAAACTTGGATCGTGAGCTTCTCTGGGATAAGAAGCTCTCGACTCCTTTCTTCACATATTGAGAATGAGCGCCCCTGCTGGTGGACAATTAGAACCTTTTGCAGACTGGTACACATCTCTCTACATCGTTATGGCAACAGCATCAATATTGTTGCCACCTAGTGGTTGAAATTGGTAATGATACTGTAACTTCAGTGTAATTATAATTGACTGAATAACCTCACCTTTGCGAGCTCACATATTGACACATTGGATATTATATTGCACTGAGCTATAACCTTGTTGGCACCCGCTTCAAATAGATATCGATATTAATGAAACTCTAATCTCCTGTACATTCCCTCTACTCTGTGTTGGAGGAGCTGTACCTTATAGTGAAGAGATGGACTAATGGATCCTGATCCTTTATCCTTATTAGTGTTTAGTCATGCCTCAACTCTTAGTGGTCCTGCATATAAATAATTGTATTTTTTTGAAGGGAAGTTTTTGGAACTTTCACATTGGAGTTATTCATTTTTCAGTTAGATACAATAATAATATATTTCAGCCTTCATTGATCGGACACGAACCTGGATAATAAAGCTGTCCGAGTGGAAAGGAAAAGCCCTTGACATCTTTACTCACAGGCTGCTGGCGAGTGAGACTGTAATCGCCCTTATAACCCCTCAGTTCCTTTCTGAGGCAGAGTCCCCCATAGTGGAGAGATACATCTTGACCACCCATCCTTATAAATCCCTCCTATACTCCATTACTTGGGGTTTATTTGTCTCGCATACAAAGAATAAGACTCTATGAATTCTTTGTTATGAAGAATCATTTTATTTATTTATTTTTTGAGTATTATTTTTTGAGATATATTTTTTTATATATATATATTTTTTATATTTTTTATTATTCAGATATATTTAATCTTATGTAACAAAGATACTTTTTGAATCAATATTCAGATTCCCATCTTCTTTATTAATTCGTTTAATATACACAGTTTTAATTATGTTTTCAATAAAAATTTTTATAGTTTATTACCAATTTAATAATAATATAATAATAATTTAATAATAAAAAATGTTCCAACTTTTATGTGAATAAAGTCATTTTGAAATAGGGTAAGAACAAAAATTCGTATCCATATTGCACTCTCCTATGGCAGCTCCCTTTGGTACCTGTAAATAAAAAGAGAGACATGTCACCTGATGCAAAAAAATCAGAAGCTGAAGTAGTTGCCAATACTGATGGCTCAGTGCACAATGAAATTACCTATGAGAACGATTGTTGTGCGGACACAAGTTCGAAACTCAGAAACAACTACTGATGCTCCACCATTACTTTTACTCATTTTACATTTTTTTACATATGGCATGCACATAGGACAGACTTTTGGGTGATTTTCCGCTTGATTTTTAGAAAGGATTTTTTATGTGAACATTTTACTGATTTTTTAAATATATGTAATGATATGTAACTTGCATTTTGATGTATGTATAAAGCTGTTTTACATTTTTTGCGCCAAAATGTAACACCCGCCCAGCCATGATGACGTTTTTGACGTCACATGATGGGGAACACCCACTTGTTATGTCAATTGCTTTGTGTATAAATATGAGTTGTTTGGTGGGGGAGGGACATCCCTGAGGAAGACGCCAGGAGGGCGTTGAAACGCGTTGGATGAATAAAGAGGATAAATTTGGATACTGACTACTAGCGTTATTACGAGCGGATTTCTTGGCAGCGCGGACTGTGACACACCTTCCTTTCCCAAAACAAAAGCTGCCAAGAGATCCCTTCTGCAGCCTACTCCATGGAGGGATTAATGAGGAGCTAGGCAACAAGATTAGGCAAACAATATTATCCCCTAAGCAATTGGGTCCTGTGGCTGGAAGAGACAGGACCCTAGGCAAACAAAAGATATGTCACTGTGGAGACCAGCGCCATCTTAGGATTGCCGTCCAATGCAGACACTGTGCCTCTGTGTGCCGCACTATGGAGACCTGATGGATCAACTCCAAGAGATGCCTGCTCTGGAGGAGCTGATTTTCCAGAGAGGAGATTCCCACATATGTAAGCAGGAGTTCAACCTGAAGAAGTCCCACCGGAATAGAGCTCAGGAGGTGAGCCATTCCATATGCCAGCTGGGACCACCACAGGTCGGACTCAGGATCCTGCAGCATGCCTGGCCTTAGTAAACCTGCATCCGGGGGATTGGCAAATAGAGGAGGAGGAGGTAGTAGTGCCAGAAGCCCCTGTTTTCCTGACTTCTATAGAATTCCTGCCAGAGGTCTTTGACAGGGAGCATGCCAAGTGAGGCCCCTTCCACCTTCCAGCAAGTATCCCGAAAGGCAGGAATGTGGAGTCAGAGTCATAGTCGTGGAGTTGGAGCCCATTTTGGTGGGGTCCATATAAAATGGACAACTTTGCCTCCTAAAATATATAATAGATTGGGTCTAGTAGTTCAATGCAATATATATTGAATATTATTGTTATGAATTATTACTATGTTCTACAAATCATGATTATTTTATCATAGAAATGATTAAAGCCTTATGTTACAATTGTTTTACAATAAATGTATCACTTAAACATAAGCCATGTATGAGAGAGTCAGATTTGGAGTCATGGAGTCAGAGTGGGAGGTGTGGTTTACCGACTCCACAGCCCTGCTTATAGGCATGAACCACCCGGGCCTTGTCATTCCTCAAAAAGATGAGGATCGGACCTGAAGGTGTCAAGTATGTAAATGCAAGACACTACATACACTCCTGTAGAGCAGGGCTAGGCAACTTAAGTCCTCAAGGGCTGCAAACAGTGCATGTTTTCAGGATTTCCTTAGTATTGCACAAGGTGTTGGAATCATCGCATGTGCAGGTGATTGAATTACCACCTGTACAATGCTATGCAAATACTGAAAACTTAAACTGTTCACAGCCCTTGAGAACTGGTGAGAGAGAAATGTATTGGGGAGTCAATTTTCAAATCTAATATTTATAGGTGTGGTTATTTGTGTACTTACTGACTTGGTTAGTAATGTAGGGTAATTCATTGATACCTCAACATTAGTAATCTCTGGCCTTGATATTAGCTGACATTATTCAGCTGGCATCAACTCCAAATACCATTACTCCATTTGCCAACACAGCAGGGTAGCTTGGGCAAACCCCAGGAGTGGTGCTTCTATTCTTTTAAGATTTTAAAGGTTGATCGAGTTTTCAGCTGTTTAAGATGATGGATGTTTGGATATATGGATGGATGGATAGATACATAGAAAAAAATGGATAACAGAAATAATAGTTAGAAGGAAAGAATAGATGAATAGTATAAATAGATTTAGAAATAGATTATAGAATTGTTTTTTTCTATATTTACAAATAGATAGATGTCAAACAGCTATATAATGTTCCACCCTCTGTTTATAGTACGCTTACATCCTTTAGTGCCTTTCATGTTGCACTAAAGGATGTTTTAGCCTTGCATTTAGCTAAAAATAATTAAAAAACAACATGGGGTCTCCCCTATCTTTGATCACCAGATTGGGTAAACTGCAACCTGCAGACCACAGCGGGTGGCTTTACCTTGGCTGGTAACTCAAAACAGAGATCACCCCAAGCTATTTTTTTTTAAAATTATTTATTTATAAATAAATAATTTGTAAATAACAGCGTAGGGTTCCCCCCATTTTGGAAAACCCGTCAAGGTAAAGCCAACAGCTAGGGACTGGTATTCTCAGTGTGGGAAGGACCATCTTTCATGGGCCCTCACCACACTAAAAATAGCAGGCCACAGCTGCCCAGAACTGGCATCTCCATAGGATTCACAATTGTGGTGCTTCACCTGGCTTTTCCCTCTGTCCTGGTGCAGCAGCAGTCAAGGTAATAGAAGGGGTTAGTGACAGATGGGTGTTGCAACTGTCTTTAAGCAAGATTGGTAATGTCGAGTCATTTATGATACCCTCACATTACCAGTCCGATAAGAACAAGGTTAAAAAACACAGAGAGAAATGTTTTTTATTAGAAATAAAACATGGAGAAAAATCCTTAATTTTAAATAAGACCCACAGCCAACCAGCTTTCACCCATTTATTAAACCCAAACATACACTCTGACGATAATCTACAGTGATGCCCTGGCATGGCTATATGCAGTGAGTGGAGACCATTACAGCATCTGCAAACTGCAGCAGCTCACTTTCACTGACAGCTAGCTGTGAGTGTTTATGTCAGACAGTTCATCTGCAGTCACAATCGAGTTACTGTGGTAACTGTGCCAGCTGTTACCATGGTGACCTCAGATGAACTGTCATCACTGCTCACAGCCATAGCATAAGTGTGAGGCTGGAGTAAGACTGGGCGACAGACATGTGAGACATGCCTATTGCATGCATCACTCTGCATGGTCGCCTGGTCTCTAGACAGAAACTTGCAGCTCCATAGAAATACATGCAGCTGCACACGTCTGTCATAGCAATGTAGCCATGCCAAGTGTACTTTGTTGGATATCGTGCTGTGTGGATTACCATCTGACCTGGGTATGTTTGGGCTTAATAAATAGGTGAAAGTGGTTTGTCTGTATTTTATTTAAAATAAATAATTTTTCTGTGTCTTTTATTTCCAATAAAGGATTTTTCTTTGCGTCTGTTTTTAACCTTTTTCTCACCAAATTGGTAATGTGGGGGTATCATAGATGCCTCAACATTAATAATCTGGGCTTGATGACAGCTGTTAATACTCAGCTGTCATTAACCCCTTCTATTACCCCATTTATCACCACACCAGGGCAGTGGGAAGAGTCAGGATGAAGCACCAGAATCTGCGCTTCTAATGAATTCTGGAGCAACTGTGGGCTGCTATTCTTTACCTGTGGGGGAAAAATAACCATGTGCCTCCCCAGGGTAAGAATACAAACTCTCAGCCATGCGTTTTATCTTGGCTGGTATCAAAATTGGGGGGACCCCACGACAATTTTTTCAATTATTTGTATTTACAGTAATCTGATGCTAGTTTGGTTGCCATACTGGCAACCAATTAAATACATCAGCAGAGGGGGTGGGCGATTCAAGGTCTGACTGTAACAAATCACAGGGGAAGCAGTGAATATCTATGATGTTAATGAGCCGGCCCGGAAGCAGAGTGATAGCAGTGCTGAAGCTTGGTAAGTATAATAGTCTAGGAAGCTAAGGGCTGTGTTAGAACAGCAGGACTGCACTGTTAAATGGTTTGAACTGTGTTTGACAGTTTTTGGGCCTCTTTGAAGGTGTTTTCGATAGCTTTGATTTTGCTTCCCTTGGAATTCAATTGGGTTCGGAAGGTTCGGCGGACTGTTACTAGAACTATTCAGTCAACTTCTGGAAGTTTGGTGAACTTCAAAAGGTGTGCTCATCTCTAGACATCACCATAATAGAACTCACATGAGAAGACAGACATATAAGACAAAATAGATCACTAAAGGTACCGTCACACGCTGCCATATGGCTTCCATATCGCTGGCGATTTGACGTGAGAGTGCATGTTCCGGGCACTTTTTTCAGACAGCTTCGGAGATATCACACGTAGTGATTTCGCGTGCGATCACCAGCAATCCTGCGCTCCGGAAATCGCCTGACCAAGACTGGAAGCGATCTTCCCTACTCCCTTCGCCACGTTACACGTCACCACCACATCAGCGATATGGGTGTAGAGTTTGGCCGCTGTGAGGGGATAGGCATGCCAGAGTGTGTTACACCACGCCCCTACCACTCTGATTGGCCTACTGCGTTACCACCAAGCCACCAATCGCCGCAGACGGTGAACGTAAAACAGTTTCTATATCACTATCGCCCTGTCACACGCCACGAAGCGCTGAGATCACCTGGTGAATATCACCTGATTTCACTGCATTGCAGGGCAATCAAGCGACGTTCCACCAGCGAGTTCTCGCCGTAGAATTGCCCAGTCACACGCTACTATGCACATGCAATTTGGTTTCCACATCACCGAAATCGGGAATTGCCAGCCATCTCGCCGGGGATATGGCGGCGTGTGACGGTACCTTGAGGGTCCCTTTACACGCCACCACTGGAAGGTAGCAACTGCCTGGCACTGGGGATAATTGTGCCTGTTGCCATGAAATTGCAACGAAATGGCGGCGTGTAAATAGGGCAGTTCCTCCCGGTGTCCTGCAGTTGACTCAGACACCTGTTGCTGAGCCGTGCTCAAAAACCAAAGGCAACACAAAGGCACAATTGCCATGGTAGTGGCGTCTACACGGGGCACAGGCATGGATGTTGCGTCGCCTAGTGAAATCCCAGGGGCGTGCCACAGCTTCATGGATACCAGGCCCCATCATCGATCATTGGTGGGGGCTACTGTGTTACGATAGGCTGCCCCCTCTCAGGGCACCATATTTAAAGAGCTATCCATTCACAGTCCACAACTGCAATGGCGTCATCAATTAGCCAGCCTTCCTGCGCAGGCTGGCCAATCATGATGCTATTGCATTGTACAATCAGCGTTTTAGCATCACGGAATACACAATTCTGTCACGCCTATGTACTTTGCGGCACGAAAGATGTACACCCATATTCCTTTGTGGTAGCGGCGTGTTAATCAGCGAAGGTATTCAACAGGAAGTAAGCCGCAGGATCTGTCAGAACTTCCGGGGAACAAAGATACCTTCAGTTGACAACGCAATGGCGGCGTGTATATGCGGCATCAGCGATCGATATAAACCATTAAAAACGTGCGCGTGCACGTGCGGTGGATACCTGTTGCTAGCCACAGTGGCGGCGTGTAAAGGTACCCTAATAGAATTCTCAGAGCCATATTTACATAATTAATTAGATATCAAGCCGTACAATCTCCGAACTCAGTTTCAACCATATAAAGATATACGACATTATACATTACTCTACATTAGGTTGTAGATAAACAATCAATTTTTATTTTACATATATAAGTCACACAGAACCTTCTAAAACTATCCCCATAAAACTAACCTGCAGCAATGCAGTACAGTATACACTGGTCACAGTACAGGGTAAATACCATTCATCTGGACACATCCATGATATAACATGGGTACAGGATGGACATATATATTTATAATTCCTTAATCACATCCTACAGTACTCTAATTCACCAGTCATATGAAAACCGTGTCCTCAATGGAGAGTCCCATACTGACCACACTATCCAGGAGCTTAACGTTTTGCTCGCCGCTTTATCAGGAGGCGCTGGGACAGTGTGGTGGTCACCCATATATAGTATTGTAATTATCAGCTCACTCACAGCTGATGAGCGGCCTACGTTTGCCTGGCCAGCACTGCATCCGCCTGCCTCCCCAGCCAGCACTGCATTCGCGTGCCTTCCCGGCATACCGGAAGTAGCAACCACTCATATCATGACACGGCACACTTTTGTTGGACACCGGGAATGACAGGGGAGGCGGAGACAGCCAGACATCACGCGCACACAGCTGGGGAACAGCAGTGCCATATTGAGTGTGGGCAGTTTGCTTTGGGATGTTTTTCAAGGAGGATATCTCTTCCCTTATGGTAGCCCTCAAGTGCCCCGCTAATATCTCTCACATGTTAAGGATTCTTACCCTGAATTCCCGGAACATCAGCCCTACATATGTCAGCTGACATGGACATTTCGCCCAATGAACTACTCCACTGGAGCGCCAGTTTATTGAGTGTACAATCTTGAATGTTTTGCTATCATCAAAGTTATGGAAGTTGAAGGCACTTCCACCTGGTAGCACGCCCCACACGGGAAGGTACCCCATCTCAGGCCCCTACTTTTTACCAGAAAAGTTGATGACAGTGGTATATATAAGCTACACACCACAAGGTCCTTTAAGTTTATCGATCTTCTAGGAGTAATTGCAGGATATTTTGCAAGTACCCTAGACAGATCTTTATCTGCATATAAAATGGGCCAATACTGTTTGAACACATCTGTCATCTCCCTCCATTGTGAGTGGTAAGGTGTAATTAATTTCATCTGCTCATTAGTTTACTTTTTTGCGGGTCACAGCAATTGGTCCCGTGTCATTCCTTTTGCTCTTTCATATCCTTTTTCAATTGGGCCACTATGTAGTGGCAAGACACAAAACAATTTTTAAGTTCAGTTGACTGATTCTCAAACAATTAATCTGTAGAATATATTCTACGTGCTGTTAGGAACTGACCTGTGGGATTGATTTGATAACCTGTGGCGGGTGTGAGGATCTCGCACTAAGGACCTAATTTACAGCTGTACTTTTTTGGTGTATATCTGTCACTAAATCCCCATCCATCCTAACTCTGATTTCAAAGAAGTCTATTGAATCAGCGCTATAATCATAGATTAGTTTAATATTGCATCTATTGTTATTAAGAGACACCATAAATGCCTTAAGCTCTTCAAGACCCCCCTGCCATACAAAGAAGACATTATCAATACACCTGACCCACATCAATACCGAACATAGGATGTTACTCTGGTACTGAATCGACCACTCCCAGAGCCCCAGGGAGAGGTTTGCATATGAGGGCACACAAGACGCCCAAATAGCGGAACCGTACCCCTTTCCTGGAGATAGAAGAGGTCTTTAAATACAAAGTAATTGTGGGTCAGGATGACTCGAACTAGTGTGACAAGCAATTCTATCAGAGCGGTATCCAGATCAGTAGTCCTCAAGTAAAACTCAACCGCCTCTAGACCATTTTCATGGGCAATAGATGTATAAAGTGACTTTACGTCCGCAGTTACCATCACTACATCAGTCTCCAATGAAAGACCTTGTAATTTGATTAATAAATAAGTTCAGTCCCTGATGTATGATGGCAGTGTACGGAAGAGAGGTTTTAAGTAATAGTCCACGAAACGGCAAGCTGGTTCGCAAAAGCTATTACTCCTCAACACTATTGGTCTTCCTGGTGGGTTTAGGAGGTCCTTATGAACTTTCGGCAAAAGTATTTGGTGGGATTGGTCGGCTGTGTGGGTGCAGGGTCTGGCTGTCTGCGCCCCACCCTGTCACTCCAGGCATCCAATCGAAGTGTGCCGCATCATGATATGTGCGGTTGCTACTTTTGAGACGCCGGGGAGGCAGGCGGATGCGGTGCTAGCCGGGCAGATGTGTGCCGCTCATCAGCTGTCAGTGAGCTGATAATTACAATACTATATAAGGGTGACCGCCACATTGCCCCAGCACCTCCTGATGAAGCGGTGAGCGAAACGTTGAGGTGCTGGGCAGTGTGGTCAGTATGGGACTCTCCATTGGGGACATGGTTTTCATGTGACTGGTGAATTAGGGTAGTGTAGGATATGATTAAGGAATATGTTGCTGGTATAAATCTTGATACCCCTGATTATTAGAGGGGATTCTAAGGTTAATGTAATGATCTCACAAATATATATGTCCATCCTGTTCCCATGTTATATCATGATTGTGTCCATATGAATGGTATTTATCCTGTACTGTGACTGTACAGTGTATTCTGTACTGCACTGCTGCGGGTTGGTTTTATGGGGATAGTTTTAGAAGGTTCTGTGTGACTTGTATATGTAAAATAAAATTGATTGTTTATATATAACCCAGTATGGAGTAATGTATAATGTCATATACAGTGCTGTGCAAATTAGTTTGGACAAAGCATTTTTGTAAGTAAAATCGTAAGTTGGTTACCAGTCAGTGATTCAAACCAGTTTTAACTGCTTTGAACAGGTGTGAGTGTACAACCTTGCGTAACAAAATGTGGTTTGACTGGTTTTAGTCAGAAAATAACAGCTAGCTGCCCCCTTCAGTTGCTTCAGTTGAGAGCTTGTTTCTGTGAGGAGTGGTTTAGTGTACTTTTCTCTCAGTATTTTTTCCCTAAGCAATGCTCTAAAAAGCGGATCCGTTTTTTTTGTGCCATTAAAAACCGGATCCATTTTCCCATAGGGTCCCATGTTAAAAAACCGGATCCATTTTTTTCCTGCACCCAAAAACGCTGCTAGCAGCGTTTTTTGTTCCAGTAAAGAAATTGACACCATTTCAGTCACACTTCAGTGCAGCAACAGGTTTTAGCATCAGGTTTTGGACTTGGAGGAAAAAAAGTGAAAAAAATGATGCCAATAACTGATCCAAGGCCAATAACGGATCAAGTGTGACACCAGCCTATGGCAGCTCTGAAAATTTTCAACTAACTTTCAGCATGTCATGTGATATGACATGAATTTCCCACATTGAAACACAAATTTAATAGTTAGAATTGGCATTTGTGTTTGTAGAAATCTTATTACAAATCTATACTGGAAAGCTTGGTGGCCATACAGCGCTGGGGTCCTGGGTTGATAACAAACCAAGAAAACATCTGCAAGAAGTTTGTATGTTCTCTCTGTTTTTATGTGTGTTTCCTCCCACAATCTGAAGATATACTAGACATAGATCATTTAGATTATGGGCTCCAATGGGAACAGTGATGAAAATGTGTGTAAAGAGTTGTGAGGATAAATGGCACCATATTAGGCTAGGGTAACACTTAAAAGGCACAATCCGGTAACTGTATTCATTACCGGATGCAGTTTTAACAGTGTGCCTTCATACTATCATATGATAGTAAAAATACAACCCTCATTCCGGATCTGGATGCATTAATGCATCCGGTTTTGGAATGTGGGTTTTTGTAATTTCAAGATCCGGATCCAGGACCTTGCGGTACCGAATCCGGTTCCCATAGACTCCCATTATAAAAAAACAGATCCGGTTTTGGAACCAGCACGATAGATGCAGCCTGCATGATTTTTACCGCAGGCTTCTAAATCGAATCCGGTAACCGGATTGCAAATAGTGCAATCTGTTTTTTCTATTGAAGCCTATTGCTGCAGATTTGGATCCGGTTTTGAGCATTTTTAATGCTCAAAAACAGATCAGGATCTGCAAGCCCAACTGCAGGTGTGACCCTAGCCTAAGTGAGTAAAAATAGTTCTATAAGGTTACATGGAAGCAAAAAAGTTCTTCTTTCTGAACACCAATAGTAAAATGTGGGCATATCACTTTCTAACAGTAGTACAAGAAGCAGGCCAATCAAATGTTCATATTGACAATTATGGCAGTAAAGAGACTGCTGCACTCAAGCTAGCATTTTCATTTCTTTGTTCTGCTGATCAATGGGACTTAACCCCCACAGAACAGACACAATATAGTGAAATAAGGTAGTCATATTAAACTACACAATACACCATATAATTGCTTTATTAATGGTACCAAACTATGTTTTTTAGTACATTTGTTTGGCAAGTTTAAAGGGGTTATGCCACGGACAACTGTACATTTTAATTGACAGATCTTAGAGTAAAAAAAAAATTCCACAATTGGATGTGTTAAAAAAGGTTCCTATCCTGAGATAATCTTATAAATATGCCCTTGTATAATATATGTGTCCAACCATGCAGAAACATGTAAAACATACCACATCTCCTGGGTCGGGAGAAACCATTACAGCTGGGGAGCGCAGCTGATTATTTCTGGAGAGGAGAGGAGGGAGGCGCTGAATACAATATGAATAGAAGATCGCGCCTATTAGAGTGTGATCTTATGACGAAGAGGGCCTGCCCAAGGGGCTAAAGAATATAGCCCCTGCTAATTAACATTGCTAATGAGTAAGTTATAAAACGTTTTTATGCACTTTCACAGGATGCTTTTCTGAGACAAAATGAGTGTTAGATTAGTGATGGGATGCTGCAGGGACATGTTTTGATAGCTTAGGAGGCGTTTTGGAGGTGACAGGATCCCTTTAACACATCCAATATTGGAACTTATTTTTATTTAAAATCTATTAATTAAAATGTACAATTATTTGTGGCACAACCCCTTTAAGTCTGAAATGCAACACAAATAGCAGTCTTCTGTGAAGAAGAAAAAGATACAATCTGAATACTTGCACATAGTATATTCACTTGACATTTTATTACCTCTACAAAATGTAATAACTGTACTGGTAAAGTCAGATGGAATTTAAAAAAAACAAGGGTATCAGTAAGTGAAGTAATGTGAAATGGTATCTTGAAGCCAAAGTATAATAATGATAATACTGAACAAAATAATCTATTTTCAACCCTTTTTGTGAACGACATTGGCCAGTCTTCACTGGTACATTGTGGACATGATTTTATCCTTTAATCTTCCTCACTGCTACTGGAGCTGGAATGACTATAATAACATTTCATAACTTCTGAATTGCTACCCTATATAGAGAGGTCTTACATACTTTAATACATTAGATGGATTCTAGGAAATAGCAGGGAGAAGAAGTGGAAAGGCTACGGCAGAAAAAGTGCTGAATTGTCAGGGGATTGGAGACAAACAAGATTGAGAACAAATAAGATAGCTAAAATATTATTACTAGGTTCATCACATTAGAACTAATCTTGTGGAAGCAAAAGAAGCTGTATATCTTTAAATACAAATGTACTAATCCTGTCTACTTTTCAGACAGAATATACTTAGAAAATACAAATTAGGGACAAGGGAAAGAGGATTCTTTCAGTCTTCACTAGAGTATCATGGGACCATGGATGCGAGGTTCAATGTGCAAAAGTCCACTTTGAAATGCAGGCTAATAGAAAAAACCAGCACCAGGTGTTTTCCATAAAAAGTAGATTTTTCTTTCAATTTAACTTGTAAAAAATTAAAAGCGTATGTGTCATTACGTGTCAAGGGGCAAACATCCTCTGCACGCCCCTTGACATGTAATGACACATATGCTCTTAATTTTCTACAAGCAGTGGATTAAATAAAGAAAAATCTATTTTTTTAATGGAAATCACATGGTGCTGGTTTTTCCCTCTTCACTTACACTTAGAATAAACAATCTCAAAATTTGCAAAAGGTATCACATAGATTATACTAGATGATACATTTAGTGAATCTATTGATATACCTTCCTGTCTCACAATCATAAACATATTCAAAACTTCCAATTCTCTACTCCATCCCCCAGTACCTCCTCCCTCTCCTCTTATCTCTGCTGAAGACTTTGCCTCTTTTTTCAAGCATAAGATTGATAACATCAGAGATAGCTTTGATCCACTGTCCCCACAGCACCTTCTCATAACTTCACAGCCCTTCTCTTCCAAAGCCAGCTTTTCCACCATCAAAAAGACAAGAGGTGGGGGAACAAGAGGTGCAATAGTGCCTAGCACTCAAGACACTCAAAATGTGGGTGGTAAAACAAGGTTCACTCACCTAGCCCCATTTCTCAGAGGCCCTGATTCAAAACCCTAACTATGACATACAAAGCCGTCACAATCTCTCCTCTGTACATCTGAGACATGGTTTTCTGATACCTACCCTCACGCAACCTTTAATCCTCTCAAGATCTCCTCCTCTACTCCCCTCTTATCTCTTCTTCCCACAACCACATACAAGATTTCTTCCGTGCATCTGCTATACTCTGGAACTCTCTGCCCCAACACATCAGGCTCTCTCCCACCATGGAAACCTTTAAAAGGAACCTCAAGACCCACCTCCTCTGACAAGCCTACAACCTGCAGTGATCCTCAGTCTACTGAACCGCTGCACGACCAGCTTTACCCTCTCCTAGTGTATCCTCACCCATCCCTTGTAGACAGTGAGCCCTCGTGAGCAGGTCCTCTCTCCTTCTCTACCTTGTGTGCCTTATATTGTTCATGTATTTGTACTTGTCTATGTATGCCTTTTCCACATGTAAAACGCCATGGAAATGGCGCTATAATAACAAATAATAATAATATGCCTTTGCACCAATATATTACACATGTATTGTTGGTGCAATGTGTGTCAGATTTCATATCAAAGGCATTTCTGATAAGCCACATCACTTTAAAAAAAAGGCCTCACTTCAATGTCAACCTAGGCAAAAATGTTTCTAAATTGCGTTGTACATCTTTTGCGAGGCACATACACCAGTTTTTTTATATGTCTTGCTGTAGAATTTTGTGAGATTAAGGTTAGTTTTATGACCAATTGTGGAAAGCAGCATAAGGATTCATGCGATATCTGAAATTGCTACATGATTCAGATATCCAGTGGCATTGAGGTTTCCATTGATGAAGAATGGCCCCTCTATCATTGTACTCCATATAGGAGACCATACCATCAATATTTGTGTTCCAACAGTCTTGAAGGGATCTATCCACTGTGGGTTAGTGTCAGACCAATAGCGGTCGTTTTGTTTGTTAACTTCAACATTCACAAAAAAGTTTGCCCCATCACTCATCTGAAGGCAATTGTCTATGTTGTGAAGATACAAGATGTGCAGCATGTGAAACAACAGATACTGGAAGCCTGTGCTAGCATTTCTTCTGCGGTATCGCTATCAGTGTGTCAAGAGTGGGAGAAGGGGGATGCATTGATAATCCAACACAATGGGCAGCACTTTGAACACATTTTATTAGTGGTCATACGCTTGTAAATAACTCATGAAAGAATAAAGTTATGTTAAAACCAAGCACATCATTGTTTTTCTTATGAATTTCTCAATACGTTTGATGGTTCAAATGACCCTTTTCCCATTGAAAAAAATAAAGTTGGATCCAAAATGGCTGACTTCAAAATGGCCACCATGGTCACCACCCATCTGGAAAGGTTTTCCCTCTCCCATATACTAATATGCCACAAACAGGAAGTTGATATCACCAACCATTCCCATTTTATTTAGGTGCATTCATATAAATGGCCCATCCTGTATTTTCTGAGCCACCTTGAGAAATGTGAATATTATATTAAACGCTTTTCATCATGTGACATGCATATAGCATATATGTTGGGTAGTGATGTATAGATCAGGTTCATGAGTTAAACCTGACTCATACACAGAAGATAACATGCTAGGGACTAGAGATGAGTGGACCCATGGAAGTTTGGGTTCTGGGGGTTCAGCCAGACTTTATGTATTCTGTTCTAGACCTAAACTTGACAGTGAAGTCACTGGGCAGTTCTCTCAGCCCATATATAGTCAGCCATAAACAAAACATTTCTGAGGAGGTCGGGGTTTTGTCATTTTTATTTCTTTTGTACACACTACATCCAATATTGAAAATGGCTCGCATTGGGCCAAGCACCGAATGTACCCGAGCACAGCAATGCTCACTCCAGCAGTGGTTTGCATGTGTAAAGCGCTCAAACTCCAAACTCGAACACTGATTTTTTTTTGTAAAGTCTGTGTTCAACCCAAACACTAAACTTTATTGTTCGGGTCTGCTCATCACTACTAGAGATCCTTTTTTGTGACCCCTTTACCTGTCCTGTAGCCAGTGGCTAGTCATGGGTCTAACAAATGCCACAATGTATAAGATCTTTGTACAAATATCATAAATTGCTAAAGTAACAATATACAGAATTAAAGAATTTCATTATAATCTCAATCAAATAGCCACAGGTTCAAGTCCTCTAGGGAGGTTAAAAAAATGTAAAAATCTAATTAACATTTTTTTTTAAATACATTAAAACCTCAGAAGATATTATTATTTATTATATAGTGCCATAAGATTCAATGGCGCTTTACATATGGAAAGGGCAGATGAGGACAAGCACAATATAAATGGACAATCAATTGGGAGAGCCCAAAGGAAGTAGTCAGTGATAGGAGTTTAGAGGTGGCTGCGTGGGAAGTATCAATGGGGATATTGAAGTCACCCATGATGATAGTGGGGATGTCCACAGAGAGGAAGTGAAGTAGCCAGGTGGTGAAATGGTCAAAGAAGGAGGAGGTGGATCCAGGGGGCAGTAAATGACAGTCAGCTGAAGGTTACAGGGAGAGAACTGCGGACAGAGTGGACTTCAAAAGAGGGGAGAGTAGCAAATGGTAGGAGTGAGATAGGAGTAAAGGAACAGGAATTGGACAAGAGTAAGTCAACACCTCCACCATGTTTGTTAGTGGGCGGGGTGTGTGGGAAAGACTGATTCTGCCATAAGTGAGTGAAGCAGGAGAGGCTGTGTCATAGGGGGTGAGCCAGGTTTCAGTGATGCCAAGGAATAAGAGTTTGTTAGAGATAAAGAGGTCGTGGATGAATGGGAGTTTGTTGCAGACTGAGCAGCCAGGGATCAGATGCAGCGGGAGGGTGAGTTGTAGTCATGTACAAATGGTCACAAATGAGGTGTAGTTCGGGGATGAGATGCAGTCCGGACATGAGATGCAGGTGCAGCGGGGGCGAAATGATGCAGATATTAACATTTTAATCACCTATTTTTTACATTTGTTAAATAGAAAACATGTAGAAAATGAAAAGATGGCAGGTATCGCTTTGTGTTTCTAAAATCAAAATTATTAAATTATTATAGTATTTATCTCAAACCATGACTACAGCAAAAAAGAGTTGTAATTTTTTTTTAAGACACTTTGCCTCCTAAAACAAATACATAAAAGAGCAATCAAGAAGAAATCGATACACTACAATGGTGTAAATGAATATTACAGTCATCCTGCAATAGCAAGAACTCAGATCCATCAATGGAAAAGTTATGGTTCTCATATTATGGTGACAAAAAAACAACGTAAAACAGAAAAACCTCTATAAATTTGTTATTGATTATAATCGTATCAACACATGCAATGAAAGGGTTATTCTCAGAATTGCATTATTTGTCACAAAGCACGGTACATGCAAATCGTACTATCAATATACAGTAATACTATTACTAATAAAATATAACAATAGTTTAAATTCTTATATCTTTGTACCTTTTTTATCTCTATCTACCAGTTCTTGCATCCATAAATGAATCAGAGGTTCGATTTATTTCCATTAAAACTACATTTTCCAGCAATTTCTCCAGTATTTTGTAGATTTTTTTGCTCCATCATGCTGGAATAAAAGCTTTCTCCATCACTAAATTGGCAGACGTTGCTCACAGAAGATGCTTAGATGCCATTCTTTATTGTTGGTAGTATTTCTAGGCAAAATTGTGAGCCAACTCCCTTGAATGAAAAGCAATCTGACACATGAATGGTCTTTACTGTTGGCATAACTCATGGTAGCACTTACCTTTCGATTCTCCATTCAGTAATACATTCTCTATACCTTCAGCTTATTATAGTAACAATATACCAGCATAACCTCTTCCCAACAGAGCAATTTTCAGTTATTGCACTTGCATGTTTTCCCATTCTTTCTTCTATGAGCCATAATTTTTTTTTTCATTTTTGGTCAACATAACAATTGATTACTACAGGATAAGCTGTACTTTTGAATGATATTATCCAATTTATCATGTGACGTACTGGAAAGCAGAAAAAAAGTCATTATAAAGTAAAAAATATCTGGCAATATTATTTTCCAGGCCAGTTTGATTATGATGATACCAAACATGCATAATTTTATTTTTTTATTTAAATGTTGAAAAATGTGGGGGACAGTATAAAAGAAAACACTAGAAGGACAAAACTTCAGAAAACGTACCAAAAAAAAGCCAAGGTCTGATATCCATTGCACTCAGCAGACGCAGCAGGCCTCAATGAATGAGAGTGATTGTTGCATCGGTATTTTGCACTTGTGTTGCCTTCCATTGAGACCTGCTGCGTGCAATGGATATCAGACATTGGCTGTTTTTTAGGTACAGAACTTCCATAGAAGTTTTTTGAATTTTTGTCCTTCTAGTGGTTTTTCTGAATATATGGTTAGGGACTCTAGAGCCCTTGACGTGTGTTGTGAGCTTACGTATTTTGGCCAAAATATCCACCAACACCTCACATTATCATTCATAATTTCTTTTTTGCACGTCTTTATTTTTTTGCAGGATGTAGCTGAGCCCTATTAGGGCGTTTTTTTTTTATAGCAAAGTAGCGGTCAATGATGGTGTGCTAAGGCATATAGGACACACTAATGATGGTTAATTGTTACAAACTTTTTATTATACCACTACGCATTTCAGAAGCGGACTGCTACCTTCCTCAGGTGATTAGCTACTTTGCTATCAAAATTATCATATCCTCATTTGAGGGTTTGCGGCAGGAGCACCCCTGGGCTATAGTCACTGTATCCAGGAATTGAGGACCTGTGGTGACGTATTTCCGGTGACGTTGAGGTCAGGTGACTGGATTGAGAGTCACGTGACCGGACTAGGAAGGACGAACACAGCAAGGACAATGCCAGCGTCTTCACGGATACACCTATTACCGGAGTTGTGCAGGGGTGAATAACTCGCTCAGGTGAGAGGCTAATCCGCCGACTTTGAACCATCTGTTTCCACTAGACCACCAAGTGCTCTCATTGTTGCGCTCTTCTTTTCCATCTCTTTTAGGGCGTCTCTCCTGTGTGGTGCATCTACATAGTGCTGGGCAGCCTGCCTGATCTAATAGTATGGGCGCGATCAATAGGCTGTATACAGACACTTTGCATCTCACACAGCTGTGTGACTGATGCCCTATGGAAACTTTGTAAATATAAATACCACCAATCACCTCCCCATGCCATGGTAGGTTGAGAGTGATTGTTGCATCGGTATTTTGCACTTGTGTTGCCTTTCGTTGAGGCCTGCTGCGTCCTGTGATTGCAATGGATATCAGACCTTGGCTGTTTTTTGGCAAGTTTTTGGACATTATAAAAAAATGTTTCTTCTGTCGCCATTTCATGAGATCTGCAGCGTTATCAATTTGTGATCAATGGAGCTGCATGAGGGCTTGTGTTTTGCACTGTAGTAATGTTTTACTGAGGCCATATTGCGGTCGGTATGATATTTTGCAACATGCAATAAATGTCTCTTAATTAATTTTATTGCGCTGTTGCGGTGGGAGAAAAACAGAAATTCAGGCATTTAGACTTTTTCTCAATTAACCCGATAACGACGGCCCAAGGTCTCTAGACGTCCAAAAAAGGGTACTTATTCTGTTCTTACGTCTAGAGACGTAAGTACAGAAAAAGCCCTCTAACGCCCCCCCCAGTGACAAAAATCTCCGGGGTTTCAGTTACCAGGGGTAGCTGAGACCCTGGAGATCACGAATTAGGAAGTTTTTTCCCGGTACTGGTAATGTGATGACCGGTAAGCACCCTTTAAACACCGTTTCACTGGTCATCACATTACAATAAAAAGTAATCGCCAGTAAAATTACTTTCTCTTTCATCCGACATAAAAAACATGCCGGATGAAAGAGAAATGTTAACCCCTAATGCCCCCAGGTTCCCCGTTGCCAGAGATCTCACCCCCACCCCTCCCCCGTAACACCCCAAAATGGCGTGGCCATTGTGCTCGCGCCGCCTCCCCTGCATGTCCATGCGATCTGACATGTCACACATCTCAGATCGCATGGTAATCAAATCCCCTGGTGCCCCTCAGTCCCCCTGGTTCCTACCCACACTTTGCAGCCTCGGACCTCTCCATCTACCTCTTCCCACCCCCAGTACCTGCGCACGCCGCCGCCTCTCCTCACTCCAGCCCCTTTGCTCTGCTCCCCCAGCCTTCTCCTATGCTCCCCCAGCCCCTCTCTCTTACCCGCCTCCGGTGGTCTCCAGTGGTCCCAAGATACTGGCACGGCCGCCAGCGGTCTCAGGTCTTCTGCGCGCGCCGATGTGCTGGCCCCTCTTATGTGTGCGCACTCTCCCAGGGGAATGATAAGTCATGAACTAACAGAGTTCATGACCTATCATTCCCCTGGGGTCACACAGGGGTTAATTTATCTTCATGATGATCTGCTATAGAGATCATCATGAAGATAAATTAACCCCTGTGTGACCCCTGGATCGTGATTGATCATGAACTTACAGAGTTCATGATCTATCATTCCCCTGGGAGGGTGCTTCTCTTATAGCATATGGGGAATGCCCCCATATACTATAACACTGAGAATTGTCATGGACCACCCACTGGACTATGTCAGACATCACCGCCCATTGAACTACGTCAGACATCACCGCCCACAGGACTACATCGGACATCACAGACTAATAAAGGTGGGGTCTAAATAAGTGTTTGTGTTTTTTATTCTAATAATAATATTGTTCTCTGTGGTGTGTTTTCTTTACTATATACTAATTCCTAATGGCTGGGTCTAATATTGGCCCAACATTATGAATCATGGGCTTAGTGCCAGCTGCCAAAACAAAGCTTGCATTAACCCCGTATTACCCTGTCTGCCACCGCTACACGGCAGTTGGAAGAGTCAGATACAGCACCAGAAAATGGCACTTCTATGAACGCACCATTCTCTGGGGTGGCTGCGGGCTGCCATTCGCAGCGAGGGGGAGTGGGCAGAAAGCATGGGCCTCCCCATGCTGAGGATTCCAGCCCCCAGCTGCCTAGTTGTACCTGGCTGGACCGAAAATATGGCTAAGCCCCACGTCATTTTTTAAAAAAATTATTTCATGAAGTAATTAAAAATAGGGCTTCCCTTTATTTTTGGTTTCCAGCCAGGTAAAACTAGGCAGTGGAGGTTGGTGGCAGCCCGTAGGTGCCTGGTTTACCTGGCTGGACCAAAAATATGGCGAAGCCCCACGTCATTTGTTTTAAAAATGTAATACAGAAATAAAAAAAAATGCAGGACACGAGATGTGCAGGACACAGTGTCTCCAGATCTTGTGCACATGCCCTAAAAGTGAGAAATTGTGTGTGAAAAAAGAAAATGTTCAATATGACGATCTATTGTTATCAAATTTGTGAAGTAGCTAAAGGTTCCAAATGCTCACTAATACCCCTAGGTATAATCCTTGAGGGGTCTAGTTTCCAAAATGGGGTCACTTGTGGTGGAGCTCAAATGTTTAGGCACACAGGGGCTCTCCATACGCGACATGGTGTCAGCTAACAATTTGAATGGAAAATTAGCTCAAATTGTTAGCGGACACCATGTCATGTTTGGAGAGCCCATGTGTGCCTAAACATTGGAGCTCCCCCACAAGTGACCCCATTTTGGAAACTAGACCTCCAAGGAACTTATCTAGATGCATAGTTAGCACTTTGAACTCCCAGGTGCTTCACAAATTGATCCGTAAAAATGAAAAAGTACTTTTTTTTCACAACTTTTTTTACAAAATTTCTTTTGGCATCAATTTTTTCATTTTTGCATGAGCAACAGGATAAAATGCATCCTAATATTTGTTGGGCAATTTCTCCTGAGTACACCGATACCTCATATGTGGTCATAATACCATGTATGGGCGCACGGCAGGGCTCAGAAGGGAAGGCGCGCCATTTGACTTTTTGAATGGAAAAATAGCTCCAATAGTCAAATGGCGCTCCTTCCCTTCTGATTCCTGCCATGCGCCCAAACAGTGGTTTATGACCACATGTGAGGTATCGGTGTACTCAGGAGAAATTGCCAAATTTTACGATCCATTTTATCCTATTGCCTAGGTGAAAATGAAAAAAATTAGGGTAAAAAACCTTTTTGTTGCAAAAATTTAAATGTCAGTTTTTTCCTTTGCTTTAGTTCCTGTGAAGCACCTGAAGTGTTAATAATCTTCTTGAATGTAGTTTTGAGTAGCTTGAGGGGTGCAGTTTTTGGAAGTGTGTCACTTTGAGTGTTTTCTGTCATGTACGCCCCTCAAAGGGACTTCAAATGTGATGTGGTCACTAAAAAAATGGTTTAGTAAATTTTGCTGGAAAAATGAGAAATTGCTGATGAACTTTGAACCCTTATAACTTTCCTAACCCAAATTTTTTTTTCCAAAGTGGTGCTGATGGAAAGTAGCCATGTGGGAAATGTTAAATATTAACTATTTTGTGTCACATAACTCTCTGGTTTAACAGAATAAAAATAAATTTGAAAACTGCAAAATTTTCACCAAATTTTTGATTTTTTTCACAAATAAATGCAAAAATTATTGACCTAAATTTACCACTAACATGAAGCCCAATATGTCACGAAAAAACAATCTCAGAATCGCTAGGATCTGTTGAAGTGTTCCAGAGTTATTGCCTTATAAAGGGACACTGGTCAGAATGACAAAAAACGGTCTGGTCATTAAGGTGGAAATTGGCTCCGTCACTAAGGGGTTAAGTATTTAACAATCAGGTTTGCTAGTTTTATATTTCAATAGATTGAACTATTACAGATGTGGAGATACTTCACGTGTATTTTTAATAGTTTTATTTTTTTAATTGAGAAAAGGAGGGGGATTTAAACTTTTCATTTTTTTGGAAACTTTTTACTGTATTTTGTATTCACCTTAGCAGTCTTGAACCTAAGGTCATCTGATCACTTATACTATATACAAAAATGTTACAGAATTGGATATAGGAAAATCAAGGTGTCCAATGAATGCCATCATCCACAGACTGGCTTTCTGGTCACTCTTCCCTGAACTTGCTCCATTTTGATGATGTCTTTTTTTTTTAACCCTTATCCGGCTGAATAGGTACAATTGTAACTATTACGTTTTAAAATTGCAATAACTTTTTTTCGAAAAGCCGTAGAAGGCTGACATTTCGTGACATCTCTACATTTTTGGTCCAGAATATATTGGCCAAATTTCAATAAAATATCTACACCCGCTTCCGAGATAAGGGGTCGAGATCTTTTTGCATCCATAACAAGCTGCATAGGTACAAATGTACCTCATATATTTTGAATGAAGATAATGCAAGGGAAAAAGCATAGTTTTTTTTTAAATGATAATGCTATTTAACTATTATAAACAAGTAAAAAAACTGTTAATTTACATTATAAAAGAAAATGTAAGAAACTTTTTTATTGATTTTCTTCGCAAGTAATGCATGTTGGCTTTGCTACCGAGTGTTCATCGCAAATGGGTTTCACACAAACCACACAAGACTTTCTAGTCTTACGTTGTTTTCGCTTCAGGTCTCGGCAGACATAGCATCTACCAACAACAGGGGAGGGTCCACGACTACCATGAGGTATTTGAGGGTCAGCTGCTGCTTGCGATGCTACCAGAATGCATCGTCCAAGCACCATTTCTACTGCACCTCGAAGAAAATGGTTTCTCATTATCATTCGGTTTGTACTACGATCTTCAATTGCAGGCATACACAGCTGATTTGTGAGATCTTTCAGGAACTTTCTTCGTTGATCCTTTGCCCTGAAGCTTGGATTGTGTTCTCTGTAGATGATGTAGGATGCTAACCCAGTGACGTCAATCATATTATAGAAAAATGCCAAAGTCCAACGTGATGTTCGTCGTTTCTCAGTGTACTCTCCCAACATTTTATCCATAACATCAACGCCACCTTTTGTTTTGTTGTAGTATTTTATTATCTCTGGCCTGGCTGCCTGTCTCTTCAACTTCTCCCGTCATGTGCATAGATGATAGAAGCATGACTGATTTGTTCTTCTTTGGTACATATGAACAGACTGTTGCATCATGATTGTAGGCAAAAAATGTCGAGTTTACAGGCCTTTCTTTGGCAGGCTGCATGTTGCTAGGTAGGAACCTTTTGTTTTTTCTCACTGTACCAACTAGTGTCATGTTCCAGGAGTTCAATACCTTAGCTAGTTCCATGGTTGTAAAGAAGTTATCGGTGGTGACATTTCTTCCAGAGCCTTTATACGAGCTCACTAGGTCCAATACTGTTCGTTCACCAATGTTTACTTGTCGAGGACCATCAGTTGGTTTCCCAGTGTAGAGCTGACCTTGTAATGGGAAGGCGTTTGACGAGTCACAAGCCCAGAAAATCTTTATGCCATATTTAGCTGGTTTTGAAGGTATATACTGGGTAAATTTAGTATGGCCTCTAAATGGAAATAATTGCTCGTCGACGGAGATACAATGATATGGCTTGTAGGATCTCTCCAGATTTCTGTTCAGCATTGTCCAGATGTCCCGTATTGGTGCAGCTTTATCTGTTTGCACACGTTCTGCACGTGTATTTTTGTTGTCAAATCTGATAAATCTGAGTATCATCTTGAAGCGGTCACGAGACATGGCTGCACGTATAAGAGGCAGAGCAGCAACATTCCACATTTCCTCCAGATTCTATTTGTTGGCTCTGTGCACACCAGCAGCAATCAGTATGCCCAAAAATGCATGAAGTTTCCTACCTTCGTATCCAAGAAATTAAAGACTTCACAAGCCTAGAAATGTGTGTGCTCACAGCAATGAGATGAACAGCAAAATGGCTAATGAGAGGAGGGAGGCAGGATGAGAAGTAGAAGCCACTCCAGTTTGAATTAACTTAATTGACAGCAACATAAGTGACCAGTAACAACACTGGCCAATAGATATCAGCATAACATTTGTAGCTGAATGAATTTTAGTTTCTGAAACCAAGTAAAGTCTTCCCACAGTGGAGGTATATATGAAGGTACAATTGTACCTATGCAGCCTGTTAAGGTTGTAAAATTATGCAGCCTGACAAAGGTTAAACGTGGTGCCCAGAACTGAACAAAGTATTCCAAATGAGGACCGACTAAAGAGGAGTAGAGGGCAACCATTACTTCCTGTGATCTAGACAATATGCTTCTGTATATACATTCTACAATTGTGTTTACCTTTTTTGCTGCTGCATCAGTGTGTTGCCTCATGTTCAGTCTGTGATATATTAGTATACCAAAATCTTTATCACACATGTTGTTGCTTAGCCCTATTCCTCCCATTCTGTATATGCTTTTTTTATTTTTCTTGCCCAGATGTAGGACTTTGCATATCTCCCTGTTAAAAACCATTTTGTTAGTTGCTGCCCATTGTTCCAGTTTTAGATCTTTTTTAATCCTCTCTCTCTCTTCTCTAGTATTAGATATCCTGCCTAGCTTAGTGTCATCAGCAAATTTAATGAGTTTACCTTCAATTCCTTCATCTAAATCATTGATAAAGATGTTAAACAACACAGGGCCCAGAACAGAGCCCTGTGGTACCCCACTTGAGACATTCTTCTAACAGGATGTGCAGCCATTTATGACTCACCAAGCCACTTATGAATACACCTAAGAGCTGCATAGTCCATTCTATACTTGGTTATTTTTTTCAATATGAATGGTATGAGATACTTAGTCAAATGCTTTGCTGAAGTCAAGATATACTATAGGAGCATCTCTATGAATTAGAAAATAATCAAAAACCAATGTAATATTGCCATGTTTCAGGGTGTTCCTGGAAGTCCTGAAACACGTTAACTAATAAATCAATATTATATTGACCCTTTGATTTCTCGTGGAATACAGCAGCGTGGTTTTTAACCCTTCATCCTCCCTACTTTAATTTTCTTAACTAATGACCTTTGAGTTTTCATTGGCTATAAGCCATAAATCATCAACATTTACATAAATAAACACTTGAAATAGATCACTCTGTATGTAATGACTCTATATAACAGTGATGGCGAACTCCAGGCCTCGAGTGCCACCAACAGTGCAGGTTTTCAGGATTTCCTCAGCATTGCACAGAGGTTGGAATCATCAGCAGTGCAGGTGATTATATTATCACCTGTGCAATATAAGGAAATCCTGAAAACCTGCACTGTTGGTGGCACTCGAGGCCTGGAGTTCGCCATCACTGCTATATAATATATTTCTTTCACTTTATGTATTGAATTACTGAAATAAATTAACTTTTTGATGACATTCTAATTCATTTAGATGCACCTGTATATTTACTGCGTTTCCCTGATCCACCCAGATTCTGTCATAGAAGGAAATTAAGTTAGTCTGACATAATTTATTAGTTAAAAATCCATGATGGCTCTGAATCACTTCATTCTCATCCAAGTACTTGCATACATGTTGTTAAATAATTTGTTCAAAGATCTTTCATGCCATAGGCCTACAATTCCCTGGGTCCACTTTCTTTCCCCTATGGAAGATAGGGATAACATTTACTCTTCTCCTCTGAGACTTCTCCTATTCTCCAAGAACGCCATATGTCAGTTAGGGTTTAAAAGCTTAATTCAATGTCAATAAAAGTAAATTTAACAAATTACCTAATCTTATCCCATTTCTTAAGGCTAGGGTCACACTTGGCATGCTTTTTTTTGCATATTTTAGGCAGCCTGCGTTTTTGGGCTGTGTTTTTGCTGATGGGTGTGGGGCACCCTTAAAAAATGCATGCAAAAACGCATGTGGAAACACATGGTGCCATTTAGTGCTATATAAAAATGCATGCATTTCCCATAGGGCCCCATGTTAAATAAAATGCATGCATTTTTGAAAATGCGCCAAAAAACGCTGCTTGGAATATTTTTTGGTGCTGAGCAAAAAACGCATGCCAAAAATGCATGGTACATTCAGACAGGCGTTTTTGCCATTGGGGCATGCGTTTTTTGCATGGGTGCCTAAGGATGCGTGTTTGCATGCATTTTCAGAAAAAGCATTTCTCAAAAACGCATGTAAAATCTGCAAGTGTGACCCTAGCCTAACTGAATTTTCATTAGCAAGATTGAGGTGTAAAATGATTAGATTTCATTCTATATAGATCTATAGTAAGTGTGAGACGGTAGCCGGGGTTGTCATGGACGGCCGGTACGTCTTCCTCAGGTTGTGCGCCCTCCATGGGTAGAAAAGTACTCCAGTCCGGGGTTTGGAGGTTTTTTCCCTCTTCCCAGAGAGGAAGGCGTTAAGAGGAAGCAGGAACACTGGGTGTGCGTCCTTGAGTTGGGAGTGAGCACAACTCCCTGGGATTCTGATGAGGAAGCATGTTCTGAGCCAGGCCGCAGACCTAGTGGCGGATAGACTTCTGGGAAAGCAGCGAGGAGCGGCCCCTGAAGGAAGGGGACCGGAATGCTCTTTTGGACTATTGTTTTTTTTCTCTTCTGTTGGTGGAATAAAACCCGTGTGCAGTGACCCGTGGTGCCCGGATCCCTTGTCTCCGCCGTGCCGCCGCTACCTCACATATGGTGGAGAATGCGGGCAAGCCCGGCCCGGTGAGATGTAGCCGGCGCTACTGTTGCCCTCAGTTCCGGTGGGAAAGTGACTGTGTCATGAGGCTAATGAGCGGCTGATAAGTGAGAGGAGCCGCCAGTCTCTTGTGGGGTGCCCGGAGCCCATGTCCTGGATCCGGCCGGCTACGCTGCAACCTACACCCGCTGCCAGCATGGAGGAGTTGCTCAAGCACCTGGTGTTGGCCCAGCAGCAGCAACAGGAAGCTCAGCAGCAGCAGGAGAGGAGGCACCAGGAGCAGATGGCCCTGCTGACCGAGGCTGTGCGGGCCAGACCGAGGGATCCGCCCCGAGGACCCAGTGACGAAGGCTGCGTCCGGAAGGCGGTAAGACAAGCGCTGCAAAAAATGACCCCGGGGGAGGATGTGGAAGCGTTCCTGGCAGTGGCAGAGCGCGAGAGACTGCCGGTCACTCAGTGGGCCGAGGTACTGTCACCCTATTTGATTGGAGAGCCCCAGAAAGCATATCTGGACCTCTGTACAGAGGATGCCCTGGATTATAGGGCCTTGAAGGGCGAAATTCCTGCTCGGACAGGGGTTAATACGTATGTGCGGGCGCAGCGGGTGAACCAGTGGTTCTATGACGAAACCAAACCCGCCCAGTCCCAGGCCTATGACTTGCTACATTTGGTAAAAAAATGGTTGCAGCCTGAGACCCTGAGCCCGGCTCAAATGGTGGAGAGGGTGGTGGTTGATCGCTTTGTACGCATTTTACCTGTCTCCATACAACGATGGGTAGGCCAGGGCGACCCGAGTACTCTGGATCAAGTGGTGGGCTTGGTAGAGCGACACGTGGCTACGCAGGACTTGATCCGGGACTCTGGGACTTTGCGTGCCGCCCGTTGTACCGCCCCCTCCAAGCCTCAGGCCCGGGCCCCACCGCCGACATCCGTACAAGAGTCCGCACCCGCCCCGTTCGATGCCTCTCCAGCCGTCTCTGAGGTCAGGAAGGCTATGTACCACAAACGACAACCCATCCAGGGGGCTTCCATCCCTATTAGATGTTGGCGGTGCCAGCGGGTGGGACATATGGCAGCCCAGTGTCCCCTCACGACGGAGCCCATGGATTGCGAGGTTGGCTGCCGGGGTTCCCAGTATGCGCAGGCGGTGTGCACCGCGGACATGGTTCGCCCAGAGACCGAGCCCCACTTATGCCAGATACAGGTTAATGGTTGTCCGGTGACGGGCCTGTTGGACTCCGGAAGCCTAGTGACCCTGGTGCGATCCACTCTGGTGGCGGAAGTAACGGTCACCGGACGTACTGTGGGGGTGGTTTGCATACACGGGGATCGTAAGGATTACCCCACGGGGGTTGTCACCCTCACAGCACCCTGCGGACAGGTGCAGCATGAGGTGGGGATTGTGTACTCTCTTCCCTATGATGTGATCCTCGGAAGGGATCTGCCTTTGTTCTGGACTTTATGGAAGGGGTCCTCTAAGTCCCCTCAGGTAATGGACGGTCCAGGGCCTGAGCCTGATGATCCCGAGTCCGGGATGCCTGCCGTAGGGGTGACCATGTTAGGGACAGAGTGTGAACCCGATAGGGCTCCCCTAGAGGTGGTGGCAGGAGAGACCGAGACGGCCGAGACGGTCCCGGAGTTGGAGGCTTCCCCGGATACTTTCGGGACGGCCCAACTCCGGGATCCGACCTTGGCAAACGCCCGGGGTCGCGTGACGGTAATCGATGGGGTAGCCCAGGTGCCGGGTACCCAGGAAAGGTACCTCCATTTTGCCCTCAAGCAAGACTTGCTATACCAGGTGGATGAGATACGGGGCGAGGTGATCGAACAGTTGTTGGTGCCCCAGCCGTATCGCCGGCGAGTCCTCGACCTGGCCCACAAACACCTGATGAGCGGCCACCTAGGGGTCAAGAAAACGCAAGAGCGAATCTTGCAGAGGTTCTATTGGCCCGGGGTTTTTGAGGTGAAACGGTTCTGCGAAACCTGCCCGGAGTGCCAGCTTACCGCACCCCTGGCACACTTCCGCAGCCCGTTGGTGCCGTTACCTATTATAGAGGTGCCTTTTGACAGGATAGGAATGGATTTGGTGGGGCCCCTTGTAAAGTCTGCTCGAGGGCACCAACACATCCTGGTGATTGTGGACTATGCCACCCGTTATCCAGAGGCGATACCCCTCAGACATACGGCGGCTAAGCTGATTGCTCGGGAGTTGTTTTCTGTGTTCTGCCGGGTGGGTTGCCCAAGGAGATCCTTACGGATCAGGGGACCCCATTCATGTCCAAGGTAACCAAAGAGCTATGCCGGCTACTCCAGATCAAGCAGTTACGTACGTCTGTGTATCATCCTCAAACGGACGGTTTAGTGGAGTGGTTCAATAAAACCCTCAAAACCATGCTAAAAAGGGTGATATCCAAAGACGGTAAAGACTGGGACATGTAGCTTCCCTACCTGATGTTCGCCGTCCGGGAGGTGCCACAGTCCTCCACGAGGTTTTCGCCTTTTGAATTATTGTACGGGCGACATCCCCGGGGACTGTTGGACCTGGCAAAAGATACGTGGGAGCAAGAGCCCACCCCCCATAAAAGTGTGATCGAACACATTCTGGGGATGCAGAACCGCATAAGTGCGGTCATGCCGATCGTGAGAGAACACTTACAGGAGGCTCAGGCCGGCCAGAGCGGCCGCTACAATAGACAGGCCACCGTGAGGTCTTTCAACCCAGGGGATCGAGTGTTGATATTGGTCCCCACCGCTGAAAGCAAGTTCCTAGCCAAGTGGCAGGGTCCCTACGAGATTAAGGAACAAGTCGGGGCGGTCAACTACAAAGTGTTGCAACCCGGAAGGAGGAAACCTGAGCAGATTTACCATGTCAATCTGTTGAAGCCCTGGAAGGACAGGGTAAGCCTGATGGGGGAGCTTTTTCCCTCTCCCTCTTCTTCTGGTCGTTCGCCCCCGGGTCCTGCGACCTCTGGAGGGGACGTACCGGAAGTCAAGATCGGAGAAACCCTTACCAAACAACAGAGGCGGGAAGCCTGACGGCTAGTTCAGCAGAACCCGGATGTTTTCTCTGAATTACCCGGTCGTACCAGTCTAATACGTCACGACATTGTCACCGAGCCTCAGATAAAGGTACGCCTGAAGCCATACCGGGTACTGGAGGCTCGGAGACAAGCCATCTCCGTGGAGGTGAAAAACATGCTTCGCCTTGGGGTCATCGAAAAATCCAAGAGCGAATGGGCCAGTCCCATTGTCCTAATACTTAAACCCGATGGTTCCTTGAGATTCTGTAATGACTTTAGGAGACTGAACGACATATCCAAGTTCAATCTCTACCCCATGCCCCGGGTGGATGAGCTGATAGATCGGCTGGGACAGGCGCAGTATTTCACCACGCTTGACCTGACCAAGGGGTATTGGCAGGTGCCCCTGACGGAGTCCGCCAAGGAGAAAACCGCTTTTGTTACGCCCGAGGGTCTCTTCCACTATGTCGTTCTGCCTTTTGGGTTGCATGGAGCATCGGCCACATTCCAGAGGTTGATGGACGTAGTGCTGGAACCTCACCAGGCGTATGCATCAGCGTACCTTGACGATATCATCATTTACAGCACCGAGTGGCAGACCCACTTGAACCAGGTCCAGGCGGTGGTGGACGCGCTTCGAACAGCGGGATTGACGGGCAATCCCAAGAAATGTGTGTTGGGGCTTACAGAGGCCCGTTACTTGGGGTACGTGATAGGGCAAGGGGTCATCAAGCCCCAAATCAACAAAGTGGAGGCAATCCAAACGTGGCCTAGACCCCTAACCACAAAGCAGGTCCGAGCTTTCCTGGGTATTGTGGGGTACTATAGGAGGTTTGTCCCCAATTTCGCGAGTCTCTCGGCCCCATTGACGGACCTTCTAAAGGGAAAGAAGTCTGTCATGGTGCGCTGAACTCCGCAGGCCGAGGACTCATTCCGGGCCCTAAAGGGTGTTCTGTGTGGACAGCCCGTGCTCGTGAACCCCGATATCCGAAAGGAGTTCGTTGTCCAAACGGATGCCTCGGAGGTCGTCCTCGGGGCCGTGCTGTCCCAGGTGATCCAGGGGGAGGAACACCCGGTCACATACTTGAATAGGAAACTCACCCCTCCCGAACGGAACTACAGCGTAGTGGAGAAGGAGTGCCTGGCCATCAAGTGGGCCTTGGAGTCCCTCCGCTACTACCTGTTGGGACGGCAGTTTCGCCTGGTTATGGACCACTCTCCGCTGGTGTGGATGAGGTCCGCCAAGGAACGGAACGCCTGGGTCACCCGGTGGTTCCTGTCCCTACAAAACTTTCGGTTCACGGTGGAACACCGAGCCGGGAGGTTGCAGGGCAACGCGGATGCCTTGTCCTGCGGTCCGTGTTTGCTGGCTGGAGTTCAATCCCGCTCGCTTGAACTGAGGGGGGGGTGTGTGAGACGGTAGCCGGGGTTGTCATGGACGGCCGGTACGTCTCCCCCAGGTTGTGCGCCCTCCATGGGTAGAAAAGTACTCCAGTCCGGGGTTTGGAGGTTTTTTCCCTCTTCCCAGAGAGGAAGGCGTTAAGAGGAAGCAGAAACACTGGGTGTGGGTCCTTGAGTTGGGAGTGAGCACAACTCCCTGGGATTCTGATGAGGAAGCATGTTCTGAGCCAGGCCGCAGACCTAGTGGCGGATAGACATCTGGGAAAGCAGCGAGGAGCGGCCCCTGAAGGAAGGGGACCGGAATGCTCTTTTGGACTATTGTTTTTTTTCTCTTCTGTTGGTGGAATAAAACCCGTGTGCAGTGACCCGTGGTGCCCGGATCCCTTGTCTCCGCCGTGCCGCCGCTACCTCACATAAGGTAGATGTTCATAAATCAGAAAATATCAAGTTTGCTTTATCCCATAGGGTAAACATGTTATGTGGACATTTTAAATTTGTGCCTACTACAGTATAAATTGTAATTTAGTTGTCAGGCACTGTCCATACAGAGATGCTACATGAAAAGTTATAATTGGAGAAAAAATGCATGAAAACAAATATTCCCCATATAGTATGTAGAATAGTGCACCATCAAATATAAGAGCTTTGTATTGTGGAAATTGAAAGATTAATTTTTGTCTTTTGTTCTTTAGTGCTAATGGTTCAACACGTGTTATTTAATATTTTCTGCATTAATTTATTATTTGTATTTTTGATTATAATTACAGTTTTTATGGTCCCATCAAAATGACACAGAGCACAAAGCATGCAAGCACCTAGGGAATTCATGATATATTCAGTGCCAGCATGGAATGCAGATTGTGAGACAGCTGGGTAGAGATGTCAGCCCCTGTGGTCTTCCAGGCTTGTTTGTGATGTTGACTTTCTTAGATAGCCGCGGAGTGATAATTTTCTTTTAACTTATTAATATTGCATATTAAATAAAATAACACTCCAGTGAATTGTATATAAAGCTGCTAAGCATTTCTCACTTACACATTCACACAATTACACTTTACTAACAGAAAAAAAAAATCAAAGGAGCTATGCAATAAGCTACACTTTTTTGCATTCTCTATATTTATTGAAGGTAATTAAGGGTACAACAAAGTTGGAAAAATGAGTAAAAAAAAACATCAGGATCCCGAACATTAACCAAATGTATACAGATTGTATATTAATTGTGCAGTGCTTGACATGCGCAGATAGGCTTGTAAATCAAATTATCAATAAAATAAAAGAGTCTGTTTAGCGAGCAGTTTCTCATTTAGAAAAATACAATAGGAAATATAAATTAAATTTCTTTGGTTAGCATCGCCATGGGAGGCGAAAAGCTCCTGGTGCTGAGAGAAAAAGGTGAACTCAATACAGTAGAGTCATATTATGTAAAGCTGTGCAAGGATATTCCTTTCAAATTCATTAAAAATAACAGCACTTTAGTGGTATAATTTACTCCAGATCCTTTTTGGTAAACCTTATCGGATAGGGAAGGTGTGATCACATGTGTCATCTTAACAGAATTGTAATCATTGTTAAGTATTGCAGCTAGTTTAATGGCAGTCAATCAGGGCAGGAGTCAGGTAACCCCCACTCTCTCACTCTCTTTTTTAACTATGTCCTTTATTTCAATATGTTTTCCTATATGCTTTTATCGTCCACCTTCAGGCCCCCCAACCCTCCTCCATATCAGCCCCTCTCTTCTTCCCTCTACTATGTGCAGTCCCCTTACTCTTTTCACCTTACTGAATAATCTCAGTACATCATATTCCAGGGCACGACATCATAAACCATGTCATAAATCCAAAAACTCAGGTGATATTCTCCTAATCCTGGTCCACCCTCTGCCAATTTCAAGCCCTCCTCCGTCTTTTAATTGCGCTCTATGGAATCTATGCTCTGTATGCAACAAGCTTCCCTTTATTCACAATTACTTTCTAACTCTCTTAATCTGTTGGCCCTCATGGTTTCCCCTGCCGCTATTTTGCATGGCGACTTACATTTCTCCCATTCCCCGAGACCTGAGAACAGATATGGTGGTGGAGTTGGTTTACTTCTGTCTCCAATGCACTTTCCATATCATCCCCCCAGCTCCATTACTCTCATTCCCTTCTTTTGAGGTCCACACCATTAGGCTCTTCCATTACCTCCTCCTCCTCATAGTAGTGGTTGTATACCACCCCCAGGGTCACCCAAGCAGTTCCTCAACCATTTTTCTGCTGCACTTCATGTCCTCAGAATTGCCAACTCTTATTATGGGAGACTTCAACATCCCCTTAAACAACCCCACCTCTCCCAGCTCCTATCTCTAACCACTTATTTCAGCCTCTCAAAGCTCTCAACATTCAAGACACACATAGATGGTAACACTCTTGACCTGGTCTTTACCCAGCTCTGTTCAATCTCCTCCATGGATAACTCGCCTCTTCCTCACTCTGACCACAAGATTCTCTCCTTCACGCTCACAAACTCTCGTGCATCCCAGCACACTCCTACCTATCACACATTCATACTCTTCTCTCACCACTGTCCTCAATCTCCTTCTGTCATGATCTCGCTGTGAATCACTATAATGACACTCGCAGAGAAGCACACTGGACCAAGTATCACTCCACACCCTCAGAACCTCCAAAAACAGAGGAAAACAGCCCTGGCTCACATCGCAAACTTGACTCCTCCAGCGATGCTGAATGCCAATGGAGGAAAACCCATCTACCAGAAAACTTTATCCACGAAAACTTTATCCACTATAAATTTATGCTAAGAACCTATAACTTTGCCCTTCACCTTGCAGAACAGACCTACTTAACCACCCTCATCTCCTCACTATCCAACAATCCAAAGAAAATCTTTGACACCTTTCACGGTCTTCTCAGTGCTAAAGTGCAGGCCCCTATCACTGACCTCTGTGCTTCCTACTTCACAGAAAAAATTGAAATCATCCATCAGGAAATCAGCTCCCTGCCTCCAAACGCCATTACTCCAATCCCTCCACATCTCCTCTGCCTCACTCTCAACATTTGACCCAGTCACAGAAGAAGTCTCCATGCTTCTCTGTCCTCTCATCCTACTACATACACCACTGACCCAATTCCCTCATACCTACTCCAGTTTGTCCCTCTCCGGTCTTCACCACTTATCTAATCAAAATCTTCAATCTCTCCCTCTCTTCTGGCATCTTCCCCTCCTCCTTCAAACACTCTATCACCACTCCATTATTAAAAAAATCTCTTGACCCATCCTGCACAAAATACTACAGACTAGTCTTCAATCTCCCCTTCATCTCTAAACTCTTGGAGTGCCTGGTCTACTCCTGCCTTACCCTCTACCTCTCCACTCATTCTCTTCTAGACCTATTACAGTCTGGTTTCCATCCCCTACATTCACAAAAACTGCCCTCATCAAGGTGACCAATGGCTTTCTGATGGCAAAACATAATTGTGACCGCACTCTGCTTATTCTTGACCTTTTTGCAGCCTTTGACACTGTTGACCACCATCTCCTACTTGCCATGCTGCACTTCATTGGCATGAAGGACACCGCTCTCTCCTGGTTCTCTTCCTATTTTTCTGACTGCTCTTTTAGCGTATTGTTCACTGGCTCCAGTTCCTCTCCTCTTCCTCTCATCATTAGGGTCCTTCAGGGTTTGGTCCTTGACCCTCTTCTCTCTCTACACAGCGCCTATTGGACAAGCCATCAGCAAATTTGGCATACAGTAACATCTCTACACTGATTACACACAACTATACATTTTAATCCCTGATCTTACCTCCGCTGTACTAAAGAACACCAATGACTGTCTAATGGCAGTTTCCAATATCATGTCCGCTCTCTATCGGAAACTCAACCTTTCCAAAACTGAACTTCTTCTGATTCTGCCCTCCACCAACCTCACTAAATCTGATATCTCCCTCTCAGTGTGTGGCACCATAACATCTAGGCAGCAAGCTCGTTGTCTGGGTGTTGTATTAGACGCTGATCTTTCCTTCAACTCCTATATACAATCTCTCGCCTGCCCTTGCCGCTTGCACCTGAAGATCTCTAGAATCCACCCCTTTCTCACCATGGAAACAACAAAAACCCTCACCATGGCCCTGATCTATTTCTGCCTTGATTATTTTAATTCTCTATTAATTGGCCTCTCCCTCACTAGACTCTTCCCTCTCCAGTCCATCCTTAATGCAGCAGCCAGGGTCACCTATCTGGCTAAGCATTGCTTGGATGCTTCCGCTCTGTGCCAGTCATCGCACTGGTTGCCTATACACTATAGGACCCAATTTAAATAGCTTGTTCTCACCCACAAAGCTCTTCACAGTGCAGCACCTCCCTACATCTCCACCCTCATTTCTGTCTATTACCCCACCAGTTCTCTTTGCTCTGAAAGTGACTTTAGACTAATATCTGCAGTAATCCACACCTCCCATATTCAAGACTTCTTCTGAGCTGCTCCAATTCTCTGGAATGTTCTACCCTAAGAAATTAGGACTATCCACAACTTACATAGTTTTAGGCGGTCCCTAAAAACACATTTTTTCACAGCGGCCTATTATTCTCCCCAATCAAAGTCATTTAGACATAGAGTATTCACTATTTCTCTGAACATAACTCTGTCAAACTCCATCATACCAAAAATCTCTACACAGATTGGCTGGTGGCCACTCACCCAGCTCTAATCTATGCACCATGTCCTCAACATGGCTGACTATCATTATAAATATCTGGATCCAGGGAATGGTGTATCACAGTCCACGCTGCTTGAAATGAACACTCAAAGAGTCTTGAATAAAGGACCCCCATTCTTACTTTATTTGCCTACGCGTTTCAATGCTATCCCCAGCATCGTCATCAGGGCAGGTCGATGCCCTGATGACGATGCTGGGAATAGCATTGAAACGCGTAGGCAAATAAAGTAAGAAGTGGGGTCCTTTATTCAAGACTCTTTGAGTGTTCATTTCAAGCAGCGCGGACTGTGATACACCATTCCCTGGATCCAGATATTTCTACACGTGTCACGTGGAGGTGGAAGTCCTGCAGCAGCTTTTTGTACTACATGCGATTTAAACTAGTTGTGGGTGCACACAACTAGAAAAGGTGAGTGCACCATCATTGTGACCTGTGTGAAAACGTTTGCCATATTGATAAGGCACTATTGCGCCTCGTGTTTGTCTCCTTTATCTTTATTATATATCATTATAAATAAGCACCTGTACTTTGTGTCAAACCCACCCATTGTAGATAGCAAGCTCTTACAAGTAGGGCCGTCATTATTTTTCTGGTTTAATTACTGTATGTGTTATAACTGTTGCTTATGATAGTTTGTATATAAACCTCTGAATTGTAAAGCGCTGTTGAATGTTTTTGCTATATACATAAAGATTATTATTATTATTATTTTTGATGAACATCAAGTGATATACCTCTCAATGTTTTAGGCACATCTTACTCCAATGAGCCCCTTCATTAAGACTGGATTTTAATTAATCAGCCCATAAGTAAGTTTTCCATGTACATACTTTATTTTCTCTCCCAAGCAACTAGAGTTTATATGGTGAATGAAAGGACAGCTGGAATACAATCACATAAAAAAATTCTGTGTTTGACAAATCACCCATGATAATTCTGTGTATATTTTCCCCAATGCTATGCCTCACCTAATAACATGACTTTGCTAAACTGTAGGCTGGTATGAGCAGTACAGACCACAGTTGGTGATGCAGCGAAGTTGGATAGATTAAACAACACAGCAGAACTGAATCAGCAAGATGATACGTGAATTGGTGCAGTGTAGATCAGCAGAAATGAATATGTTAGGCTGGCTTCACACCACGGCACTGTCAAGTGCAAGGCTGTCCGTGGTGAACCTGACAGCCCCGGACCCAACTTGCAAACAGAACAGGAGGGCAAATATGCCCTCCGGTCCTGTTTGTAGCCAGATGCTGCAGAGCACAGCTGTCCCCTGTGAAATAGTGCTGAACCATTTCACAGGGGACAGCTCCCTGGTGCTGAAGTTCAGTGTAGCTCACGCTGAACTTCAGCCGCTGGTTTCCAGTTCCTGGATCCTCCTGAATCGGGGCAATCCGGCCCCATAGACTCAAAACACTAAACTAAACTGAAACACAAAAGTTCAAATCACCCCCTTTTGCCCCATTAAAAGAATTTAAAAATACACATATTTGGTATTGCCGCATTCAGAAATGCCCGATCTATCAATATATAACATCTATTAATCTGATCGGTAAACTGTGTAACAGAAAAAAAAGTCCAAAAGCCAAAATTATGTATCTTGGTCACCACAACATTGCAATAAAAAGCAATAACGGGCAATCAAAACAATGTATCTACACAAAAATGGTATTATTAGAAATGTCAGCTCAAGTCCCAAAAAGTAAGCCATCACAGCACCAGATCCCAAAAAATAAACATGCTATGGGTTGCAGAAAGTGACGCCAAAAGCCCAAGTTAAAAAAAAACAAAAAAAAAAACTACTGAGGCATCATACTAACACATCAGTTTTACCATATAGTGAACATGGTGAATAAAAAAAAAAATACAAACACGTAATTTCACTTTATGTGCAATTTCGCTGCAGGTGGAATTTTTGTTTCCCATTTTCCTGTACACTATATGGTAAAATAAATGGTTTCTTCTGAAAGTACAACTTATCCCATAAAAAATAAGCCCTCATATGTCTATATTGACAGAAAAAAAAAAAGTTATGGCTTTAGAAGGAGGGTAGGGAAAAACGAAAAACAGAAAATCGACTGGGGGCGAAGGGGTTAATATTTTGGAGGTGTGCTGCTGTCTAAGGCCCCTTTCACATCAGCGTTTATTTGAAATTGCGGCAGATGCGGTGAAAAAACCGCATCTGCCGCGATTACAGCATACCAGCTGCACTTGCGGCACGGTTGCGGCGCGGTTGCAGCAAGCCCCATACAATGTATAGGCGGGCTTGCAGCAGGTGCGGCAAGTGCGGTTTTGGCACTTGCGGCAGGTTCAGCCGCGAAAAAAACCGCGGTCTGCCGCGATTTCAAATAAACGCTAGTGTGAAAGCACCCTAAGTCTGTAATAGAATCCTGACATCACAGGAGCAGATAGAGCTGGCCACCTATGAGAAAGATGTGTACTAAAGTCAATACAAATAACCTGGTACATAAAGGTAATTACTGTTAACTAGCTGTAGAACCCTGAGTTGCCCAGGTTACAATAATAAAGGGGGCTGGGACTTACCAGATGATAACCGGAGGGGGCAGAGCCATTTGCATCCAGGGGTGGGGTTATAAAGGGGGCATTGCCCGGGATACAATACTAAATGAGGCGTAATATAGCGGGTGTGGCCAATCGAAGGGGGTGGAAACATATACACCAGGCATATTATGAAGGGGGCATGGCTAACTAGAGGGGGTGGAGCCATATGAATCTAGCATGATATGAAGAGAGCGTGGCTATGAATGTGCAGGGCTATGTGTGACATACATACACACACATACATACACTCAGTTTTATAGATGTATAAATTATGGGCATGTAGCACAAATGTTTTCCACTTTTGTGCGGAAAGGCATAAACTGAGGTCTCTACCAATTTAGGTAGCTGTATAGAGCTTTGACTTCTACTCTAGATATAAAGTTTTCTAGCCCTTGGATGAAGTCCATGTGGCAAGAAAAAGAAGACAAGGATAAGTAGAAGACCAAACCTTTTTGTGCAATATGACATGTAGGACCCAATGCCATGCAAGATATTCTTTTTTTAGTGATTAATGCAAGGAAGACTACCGCAGGGGTAATCTATGAGGCTGCCTTTTCAGCTGAGAACCATGCCTTTAAGAGGGTCACCATCTAGCCATCTATAATCCATGTAAGATGATTAGAGATATTATTATTATTATTATTATTATTAGATGCTGTGTTTAGACTAAGTCATAATTTTCTGAACTAAACTTGAGGGTTTTGCCATACATAGAAAGGTGTTATACAAATTGCAAACCTCCAACCTCCTTAAAGAAATGTATCAGATTTTGATACATAATCTTTATTTAGAATGTTTCATGGCATTACAACATACCGTATATACTTGTGTATAAGCCGAGTTTTTCAGCCCAAAATTTGGGCTGAAAAGTCTCCCCCTCGGCTTATACACGGGTCACATACGGTACATGGAGTGGTGGGGGCTGTGTCCCGGGGATGTGGAGGCTGGAGGAGGCGGGGGGAGGCTGCTGTATGAGCGGCCCCGTCACGTGGGGCCGCTCATTAAATATGCACTGCTTCCCCCTGTCAATCAGCGGCAGGGGGAAGCAGTGCATAAAAGCCCCCAAATGCTGGCACTCGCCCCCCCTTGTAAGGGCCCCCTCCCCCCGCTGCTTATATTACCATCCCGGTCTTCTGCTCCGCGCCGTTCCTCGGTGCTTCATCCTCGCTGCTCCGTCCAGCTACATCCGGGATCTCCGGCCGTCGCAGGCATATGACGTCATCGCAGGACGGGAGCAGCGAGGACGGAGCACCGAGGAGCGGCGCTGAGCAGAAGTCCGGGATGGTAAGAGAAGCAGCGGGGGGGGGCCCTTGCAAGGGGGGGGCGAGTGCCAGCATTTGGGGGCTGCTGGGTACCCCCAGGGGGCTGCTGGGTACCCCCTGGGGGCTGCTAGGTACCCCCATGGGGCTGCTGGGTACCCCCTGGGGGCTGCTGTATATACCCCTGGGGGCCTGCTGAATACCACTGGGGGCCTGCTGTATACCACTGGGGCTGCTGTATACTACCACTGGGGCTCCTATATACTACCACTGGGGCTGCTGTATACTACCACTGGGGCTGCTGGGGCTGCTATATACTACCACTGGGGCTGCTGTATAGTACCATTGGGGCTGCTGGGGCTGCTATATACTACCACTGGGGCTGCTGTATACTACCACTGGGGCTGCTGGGGATGCTATATACTACCACTGGGGCTGCTGGGGCTGCTATATACTACCACTGGGGCTGCTGGGGATGCTATATACTACCACTAGGGCTGCTGGGGCTGCTATATACTACCACTGGGGCTGCTGGGGCTGCTATATACTACCACTGGGGCTGCTGTATACTACAACTGGGGCTGCTGGGGCTGCTATATACTACCACTGGGGCTGCTGTATACTACCACTGGGGCTGCTGTATACTACCACTGGGGCTGCTATATACTACCACTGGGGCTGCTGTATACTACCACTGGGGCTGCTATATACTACCACTGGGGCTGCTGTATACTACTGCTGGGGCTGCTATATACTACCACTGGGGCTGCTGTATACTACCACTGGGGCTGCTATATACTACCGCTGGGGATGCTGTATACTACTGCTGGGGCTGCTATATACTACCACTGGGGAGGCCTGTATACCACTCTGCTGGGGGCTGTATACCTGTGTTGGGGTCCACCCTCGGCTTATACACGAGTCAATAGGTTTTTCCAGATTTTTGGGGCACAAGTAGGGGGGTCGGCTTATACACGAGTATATACGGTAATCAATTTGTGCTTCTATTGCTCTAGTACAACTCTTTCAATAGTGTTCCTTTATAAATAAAAAATAAAACATACGTTTTAAAAACATATTTTAAGAATGTTAATGGGCAGAGCATGGAGTGTACAGTACCTTCACATTAACCCCTTAACATCTAAGCCTGTTTTTACCTTCCTAATCAGGCCAAAAATCATATATCTGTAATAAATAATTACGCTTTGTCCCCATATTCCGAGACACACAACATTATCACTTTTTGGGATCTTGGGCTGTGTGAGGGCTTATTTATGTGTCCCAAGCTGAGAATTTTAATTATTGTATTTTGGTGTAGACACAATGATTTGCAAAAAAAATAATTTTGGTGTTTGTCTTCCTATGACACTGTTTACCAATGAGATTAATTTATTTCATATTTTAACAGATCAGGCATTTATGAACGTGGTGATGCCATAAGTGTTTTTTTTATTTTAATTGTTTTATTTTTAAATCAACAAAATTTGGGTGGTTTGGACTTGTTTTATTTCCGTATTTGTAAAAACATATTAATTTTTATTTTTACTTTTTATTGATGTTACTAGTCCTTTAGGGGACTTAAAGCCTGCATTGTCTGATCGCCTGTGCTGTACAGAACCATACTGATGTACAGCTCTGCACAGCACAAATGATCATCTCCTGTGAATGCCGACACTCAGCCCTTGTTCACAGGAAATTCATCATGATATTGACAGGGGTCATCATCTGACCCTTTGCTGTCATGTGCAGGGAAAGATGTGGGCTCAGAGCGTGAGCTCAGATCAAAGAGAGTGACACGACCAGGGATGTAACTATATTTCCTTGGTCGTGAAGAGGTTACTACTCCACTATTAATATATGTCACTACATATAGTTGCATTATTACCCTTTATAATGCAACTATATGCACTCCTCTGCATCTGTGGAGACAATAGGGCGCCTTGCTTGTGGCAGCCCATTGCAGCAGCTATTATTTTGTTTGTTACAGTTTTGCTACAGTACTTGTACCTTTCCTGATGTCTTTTTGGACCTCTAATTTCAACCTTGGATCTATGCAATGTTTTTCATCTCGTGGATTGCGACGTTCCTGCACGCTGGTCTGCTGTGGGATGGAAAATGCAGCACACCCCACACTTTCTACTGCCGCTGGGCACACAGCATATGGTTTTCACCTGGATCCTCCACTACCACTCACAAGTCCTCTGCTGGCATGGCCACTTTGGGGTACGCTATATGGTCCATCTCAGCTAATACTACCGATGGATGTATGCTGTTGCCCACAGCCTGTGTCAGTGATACAGCCATATGTGCTCGGCGGAGAGCACCGTATACAATATGCCACGGAGAGGCCTCGTGGGATGGATGGAATCACTGATCGGACGGTTGTCCCTAGGTCTGTCGCTAAACGAGTAGTGTATTCAAGGAGTCGTCTTCTGGAACTGCGCAGGACAAAGTCTTCTCCAGCAGTTGCAATACCACATGTTCCACGGGAAATGAGGAGACCTTTCAGAGTTTGCAGAGCAGGCAAGAAGATCAAGTCCTGGAGGAGAAGGTTTAAACCTGCGGTCCCATCCATCATCATGGGTAATGTACGATCGCTTGGTAACAAGTCGGATGAACTGCTGGCTCTGAGTAAGACCCAGAAGGAGTTCAGGGAATGCAGTCTCATGTGCTTTACAGAAACCTGGTTGCATGAGGACGTCCCAGATTCATGTGTATCGGTACCAGGGTTTCATATGGTTCGGGCTGACAGGGACAGAGTGAAGTGCAGTAAGAAGAAGGGTGGAGGAGTGATACTGTACATTAACAACAGATGGTGTAATCAGGGGCATGTAACAGTAAAGGAGAGACATTGTTGCCCAAACATTGAACTATTAGCAGTGGGCCTCAGGCCTTACTATCTGCCTAGAGAATTCTCTCTTGTTATTGCAGTGGTGTCGTATATACCACCATCTGCAAATCCAGAGGCAGCTGGGGAAGTACTGTCTGAGGTGATTGCCCGGCTTCAGACGAAACACCCTAAGGGTGCAGTCAGACATAACGATCGCTCCAACGATCCCGACAGCGATAACGACCTGCCGGGATCGCTGGAGCATCGTTACCTGATCGCTGGGGAGCTGTCAAACAGGCAGATCTCCCCAGCGATCAGGCCAAGGGAGCCACCTCCCATATCGCTCCCTGCTTAGCGCTGCGGCAGCGCTAAGCAAGGAGAACGCAGGTAACTATGATAAACAGCGCGTATCCAGGCAGTGCGCGCTGCCTGGATACGCGCTGTTTATCATAGTTACCAGCGTTCTCCATGCTTACAGGCAGTGCTAAGCAGGGAGGACGCTGGTAACCATGGTAAATGCCGGGTATCTAGGCAGCGCGCGCTGTGAGGTCACAGATCGCTGGTTTCTCGCTGTCACACGCAGCGATGCGTGCTGACCAGCAGGAAACCAACGATCAAAAAATGACCCGCAGCACTTTGCAACGATCAGCGACCTCACAGCAGGGGCCTGATCGCTGCAAAGTGTCACACATAGCGACATCGCTGGGGAGATCGTTGTAACGTCACAGTTACAACGATCTCGCTAGCGAAATCGTTATGTGTGACTGGGGCTTAACTCTCTAACTGTCAGTTCTGGGGATTTTAATCGAGCCAAGATCTCATTACCAAAGTTCTATCAATATGTCAAATGTTCTACACAGGACAATTATATATTGGATCTCCTCTATGCCAGTGTTAAGGATGCTTACTCATCATCTGCATTGCCCCCCCTGGGGAAATCTGACCACAACCTCATACTATTGTCTCCAGCCTATCAACCAGTTGTCTGCAAACAACCAGTGACAATTAAACAGATAAGGAAGTGGTCTCCGGCAGCAGAGAAGAGGTTACAAGACTGATTTGATTGCACAGACTGGGAGGTGTTATGTGCCAGGGAACATAATGATGATGTTAATGAGGTTACCAGGAGAGTTACTGATTGCATTAACTTTTGTACTGACAATATTGTACCTATTCATGAGATTCGGGTGTTATGCAAACAACAAGCCTTGGATTACAAAATAATTGAAACATCTACTAAACAGGAAAAAAAAAGCTTTTAAAAGGAAAGACAAGAAGGAGATGAAAATTGTACAGAGAGACTTAAAGGGGAAAATTAAGATTGCCCGTGAAGCATTCAGAATTAAATTGGAAAATAAATTGTCACACAACAACTCCAGAGAAGTGTGGGCTGGAATGAAGCTATTGACTGGGTTTAAGGCAAGGTCAGATCAGTGGGGTGGGGGGCTGATCATGGCTAATGAGATGAATGAGTTTTTCAACAGATTCAATGATAAATGTGCAATGTCAACAGGGGAGAAGGCCGGGGAGCGACAAGCAATATCAACTGGGAGGAGGAAGTTGGAGACTTTCTTGATCTCAGAAAATGATGTGAGGGAACAGTTTAGTAAGCTGGTCATTGGTAAAGCAGCAGGGCCTGATGGTATCTGTCCACGTGTCCTCAGAGTGTGTGCAAATCAGTTGTGCACTGTCTTCCTGCACCTGTTTAACTGGAGCTTACAATCACAGAGAGTACCAGTTCTATGGAAGACTTCTTGCCTGGTGCCGGTTCCCAAGACTACCTTCCCGAGCTCCCATAACGACTATAGACCGGTGCCTTAACATCGCATGCGATGAAGTCCTTGGAGAGAATTGTACTTGCCTACTTGTGTCCGAGGGTGTCTGCTTTTATGGACCCCCTTCAGTTTGCGTATCGGCAGAGTCTAGGGGTGGACGATGCTGTAGCATATCTGCTACAAACAGTACATTCCTTTTTGGACAATGATGGAACCACTGTACGTGCCATGTTCTTCGATTTCTCCAGTGCATTCAACACCTTACAGCCACTATTATTACGTAAAAAGCTGGTTGAAATGGCGGTTGATGAGGGACTAGTGAATTGGATCATTGATTACCTGTCGGACAGGCCACAGTTCGTAAGGTTGGGGCGGCCGTATCGGATAGTGTTCGGAGCAGTTTTGGAGCCCCTCAGGGAACGGTGCTGTCCCATTCCTTTTTACGTTATACACAGCTGATTTTCAGTATAAATCAGACCTTTGTCACCTTCAGAAGTACTCTGATGACTCAGTGATAGTCGGAGGTATTGAGAGAGGCCGGGGGGAGGAGGAATACAGAAGGGTGGTCTCGAACTTTGTTGACTGGTGCCAGGCTAACCATTTAGAACTCAGCGTAAAGAAAACCAGGGAGTTGGTGTTGAGTTATGGAAGGTGCATGAAGGATTGCTTACCTATCACTATTGATGGTCAGGATGTGGAGATGGTGGAGAATTTCAAATATTTGGGGGTTCACCTGGACAGCAAGCTTGATTGGAGGTGCCATATGGAGAAAGTTTGCAAGAAAGGGATGAGTAGACTTTACTTCCTAAGGAAATTAAGGTCGTTTAATGTGTGTAGCAAAATGCTTGAAATGTTCTACCAATCTATTGTGGCGAGTGCAATCTTTGCTGCAATAATATGCTGGGGTAGTAGTGTGCGCACAGCTGACGCTAATAAGCTGAATAAACTTATCAAGAAGGCTAGTGCGGCGGTGGGTCTACAACTTAGGACTTTCGAGGAGGTATTAGAGGATAGAATTAATAAGAAATGCAAGGCTATAATGAGCAACAATACACACCCGCTCTCTAAACTGTTTGCGAAGCAGAAGAGCACATTCAGCAAGCGTCTAATCCAACTAATGTGTAAAAAGGAAAGATACAGAAAATCGTTTGTTCCGACAGCTGTGGGGATGTTTAACAAATGTATAAGTGTAAAGCGTCCCAAGACTATGTGAAGTTCTATGTGTATGGGGGGAATAGGTGAGGTACATGTACCAGTCTACCCACATCTGCTGTCCATATAGACTTATTTTGTAAAGTGTGAAATGTTCTTGATCTTTGTTCTGCTGCTGTAATACTGTAATTTCCTCCGGGATCAATAAAGTTTATTTCTTATCTTATCCGGTAATTGATTTATATGGCTTTCAGTTATATGTTGACATCTTTTCATTGGGCATGATGTCTGCCTCCTTATAATTATGAAACTATTGGATAGTATAAATTTATCTTGCTTGTTGGTTTAATTTCTCCCATTTATTTTTGTTTCTTTTCATTTTTGATTAATTATTAATAAAATTGTGATTTTAGCATTTTTCATTGGACCAGGTCATTCTATTATCCTGACTATTATCCATTACACCATTACTGGGCATTTTAAGGAAACATTTCATTTTTCAGTGTTCAAGTACTGGTTAAAGGAAGTGGGGCTCCAGAACTTGAGCTATTTTGCTTGCTGTTTCTGTGACTCCTGTTCACTTTTATAGGAATTACAGAAACAATGTAACCCTACTGCATTTTGCTGCATCTCTGAGACCCACATCCTATTACTTGCACTCAATTATTCCACTCTAAAACACTAATGCCTTAGATGGGAGTAACCTTTTAATGTTTATATAGATATAGCCCTTCTTAAAGGGAATCTGTCACCAGATTTTTGCCACTTAATTTGAGAGCAGGACAATGTAAATACAGAGACCCTGATTCACATACTGGGCTGCTTAATGTAGTTTTGTTAAAATCATTTTATCAGTAGAAGTAAAGAGTCACTGATCCCCTGAGAAGTCTCACCAGACGAAACGCCATCGGGGTGATTGGAGCTCTGACCGCTTAGGTTGGTACTACTCTGCTGGGAGATATGTGAGGAATGTTTTCCTTTTATTTGTGTTATATTGGCATCTGAGCTAGTAATGGGTAAGGAATAGACATATCATTACTATGGATGATTATTGTGACTGAGCACAGTTTACCTATTGAAGGAACCACTTTGCTATTACTTGTGCTAGGTTAGCATACAGGTAGTGACAGTGGTCATATGTAGGTGGCCACTTGGCTCATATTTGCATAATGATGCTGAAAATATAAAAAGGCTCAGGCAATGCTATTCATGTAAGTGTTGGTAATGTCTATAACAGGGCTGAATACCAGATGCTAACTATATATGAAAGAGGAATCACTAATTATCCCAGTATAACTTAGTATGGTTATCTCCTATGTGAGTCCTGAGGTACCTAAAACAATATTCTGACCTCTTTTGTGATCTTCCAGATTGATGTTTATTCTGTTTCCTCAGTGAATAACTGTATTGTCTTTCGTGATAGTTGTAATGAAATATGCATTGTTATGCTTTTTTAAAGCTCTTTAATAAAGAATTGAATTTTAAAGACATCCCATAGTCCCTTTTGGGCCTTTTTTGATAGTATATCTGAATCATGTAGCAATAGCCAACCCTGTATATCAATATTTCTACAGCAGTTCTAAAATGATTTTCATTTGGCAGCCAGCAAATTACCTAGTCATCTCTCAAACAGGAGATGACTTGACTAGGTAATTTGCTGCCTACCAAATGACAATTAAAAAAGTGAAAATTGAAGCTTGCTTCCCTAGGAGACTTTATACACATAGGAAGACAATGTGCAAAAGGCTTAAGCGTTTCAAGCCTATTGGGCCATTACAACAGCCATACACACTAGCTGGCTGTCAGCCAAATGATGCACTGCAGATTGTTGAGCCACATCAGCAGACAGGAAGACAAAATTAGAAATGCACAATTGACATCTCTATAGACCAAACCTGTGTCCCCATACACATTAAATGATTGCCTAAACCATTTGAATTTAGCAGGGTCAGGCAACATTAATCTGTAAAGAAACTTAAATCATAATTTAGGTATAACTAAGGGCTGTGGACACTGTCTTTATATCACTTTTTACTTCATTTATATAGAGATTCAATGTTCTAGTGGTTTGCAATAAAGCATAGATTACTTTTCTTAAATTTGCACACTCAGCCTGGACTTAATTCATCCTTGAATCCTAATGGTTGTTCCATGTAAATGTTTTTGGCAAATCACCATGCAAGAATTATATTTTTACATCAAAATGTTTCACTTGCATTGTCTTTTGTGGCTGCTACTGTCAGACAGGTTCTGAGTGCAGCAAGTGTGATTTATGGACCAAATATCTCATCCTTTACATATTTTTATGAAAATCCACTGCCCAGCGATCTTGCTTTCTAGTGTTCAACTGAGAAATTATATTTGATTTTAAAAGTCCACTACAACACCTTTCTAGCCCTACTAGTGATTTTGGGGTCAAGTGTGGATTTCATTATTCCCTCTATAGTGGGTGTAAGGAACTTCAGGCCTCGAGAGCCGCACACAGTCCAAGTTTTCAGGATTCCCTTAGTATATGACAGTTGTAATTTAATCTCCTAAACAGGTGATGATTCCAACTGTAAAATACTAAAGAAATCCTGAAAACCTGCACTTTGTGCGGCTCTCGAGGCCTGGAGTTCCTACCCCTGCTCTATAGCCTTTATCCATTCATTGACTTGCCCTTCTGAGAGCTATGTATCACTAAACAAATGCTTTCAAATATACAGACTGTGTTTGAGACATAAAGGTGGTTTTCCTTTGTTTTCTTATGTTGAACATCTTGTTTCTGTATCTGACTTTTGTTATACCTGCTAATTTGTATTGCATAAACTTTCTTTCACATAAATGTCTATCAACCAAATCAACTCTTCCTGTTCTACAACATTGTGTATACTAATTTGATACCATTTCAAATATGACCGATTCCCATTAGTGTTATGTTAAATCTGACACTGTATTTTCCAAGTGACAGCCCTTAAACTCTGGTCACTTCTACAAACTATAATCCATTTATGGGTCATTCCATATCAAATATGAATATTTTTTTTTCCCTAAAGTCTTTAGATTTTTTAAATTTTTTTTCTATATGAAGTACAACTTTAGTTAATTACAAATAAAAAGTTTTTCATTTTGTTTTTCATCAGTTAATTTTTTACAGATTTTTAAAGTTTTATAAAAGCACAAATTTTGGCCTGTTTGGCTTTACATTTTCTATCATATCTGGGCTAGAAATAAGATAGAGAAATAAAATAAATACCATTCTACTCAGAACTGTACAGGCTTTCACCAGATATGTCACAAGAGTATCTTTGTTTATATTTTACCTATGCAAACACAAAAGGAAAATTTTAAAACGCATTTCTGAAAAAAACATATAATTTAAAAATTCCCAAAAATGCACATGTGTCTGCTATGCTCTTAGCCACATCTGTACAAAATTCTAATTGGGATCACGATGGGATCATATTTTAAAATATTTAACTATTATAGCATCAATGGGTCATTCCATATCAAGTGATCTAAATATGAATATATTTTTTTTACCTGACGTCTTTAGATTTTTTTAATTTTTATTCTATATGAAGTACAACTTTAGTAAATTACAAATTAAAAGTTTTGAATTTTTTCTTCATCAGTTAATTTTTTACAGATTTTTAAAGTTTAAAAAAAGCCCGAATTTTGACCTGGTATGGCTTTACATTTTTTATCATATCTCGGGCTAGAAGTAACGGGTTAAACACATGCAGTGTTTTTTGAAACACTCAGAGACTGAGTAAGGCCAGGTTCACACATCCAAATTTGTTTTTAAGCCCTTAGAAAAACTGATCCATTTTTCTAATGGTGCTAATAGTGTCCCCTGAGGTCCTGGGCATTTTTGGCAAATTTTGGGACTTAGCCATTTTTTCATGAAAAACGCATATGCGTTAACCATAGGGCCCCATGTTAAAAAATCCCATGCGTTTTTTTAAAGCACCCTAAAACGCACCTAGCAGCCTTTTTGGGCTGCTGTATAAAAAACGCACACACATGCGTTAACGCATATGCATTTTTGGACTTAGAAAAAAATTTCCAAAATGTTCCCAAAAACGTATTTAAGGCAAAAATGGATGGTATGTGTCAACGAGGTCTAAATCACTGCTTGCACTACTTTTTGATCGCTGCAATAAACGCAGCATTTATCAGTATTTATATTTAAAAACATCTGCTATCGTTTTCACTAGGGATTAAAAAAAACTAATGCAGATATAGTGAAAACTCAGTAGAAAAAAGCGGCCAAAACCGCAGCATTTATCCACAGACAAAAAAGGTTATGTATGCTCTAGCGCTAATACTCACTTTATAGTAAGACAGTTACCGTATTTTTCGGACTATAAGACACACTTTTGTTCCCCCAAACTGTGGGGGAAAGTTGGGGGTACGTCTTATAGCCCGAATGTATGGAGTGTGGGGGCAGGGGAGGTGGGGGCAGCTCTGGAGCGGTGCCGGGGGGGCTGGAGCGGGCTGCAGACAGAGCGGGAGATCTCCTGCTCCCGCTCATTTAATATGCACTGCCGCTGTCCATCACTGTGGTGCTGAAACTGCACCAGGGTGATGGACTGGGGGAGCAGCACATATTAAACTGTCTGCGCCCCCCCTGTGATGGCACATGCTCCCCCCCATGTTAAATATGGCCCCCCATGCTGCTGCCAATAATAAAAAACAACCACATTACTCACCTTTTCCAGCGATGTCCTGGCTCCCTTCATGCAGCTGCACTCCACCTCCACTTCCTGGTTCTTCTCTCTGTGAAGCCGGTCATGTGATCGGCTCAGCAGTCTCATCATCTCTGTGCACCCGATCATATTACTGGCATTACAGAGAAGTGGAGGAGTGCAGCTGCATGGAGGGAGCCAGGACATCGCTGGAAAAGGTGAGTAATGTGATTGTTATTTTATTATAGGCAGCAGCATAGGGGGCCATATTTAACATGGAGGGGGGCATGTGCCAGCCCTGGGGGACTTGTGCTAGCCCTGGGGCATGTGTGCCAGCCCTGGGGGGCATGTGTCAGCCCTGGGGGACTTGTGCCAGCCCTGGGGGGCGTGTGCCAGCCCTTGGGGACATGTATTGGCTCTGGGGGACGTGTGCCAGCCCTGGGGAATGTGTGCCAGCCCTGATGAACGTGTGCCAGCCCTGGGGGATTTGTGCCAGCCCTGGGTGGCATGTGCCAGCCCTGGGGAACGTGTGCCAGCTCTGGGGGATTTGTGCCAGCCCTGGGTGGCATGTGCCAGCCCTGGGGGACGTGTGCCAGCGCTGGAGGGCATGTGCCAGTGCTGGAGGGCATGTGCCAGCCCTGAGGGACGTGTGCCAGCCCTGGGGGGCATGTGCCAGCCCTGGAGGGCATGTGCCAGCCCTGGGGGACGTGTGCCAGCGCTGGGGATTATGTGCCAGCGCTGGAGGGCATGTGTCAGCCCTGGGGGACGTGTGCCAGCCCTGGGGGCACGTGCCAGCCCTGGAGGGCGTGTACCAGCCCTGGGGGACGTGTGCCAGCCCTGGGGGACATGTGCCAGCCCTGGGGGACGGGTCCCCGCCCTGGGGGACGTGTACCAGACCTGGGGGACCTGTACCAGCATTGGTAGGCATGTACCAGACCTGGGGGACATGTGCCAGCCCTGGAGGGCATGTGCCAGCCCTGGGGGGCTTGTGCCAGCCCTGGGGAGCATGTGCCAGCCCTTGGGGACGTGTGCCAGCCCTTGGGGACGTGTAATGGCCCTGGACATGTGTGATGGCCCTGGGGAATGTGTGCCAGCCCTGGGGAATGTGAGCCAGCACCGGGAAGCATGTGGCAGCCCTGAGGGACGTGTGCCAGCCCTGGGGCATGTGTGCCAGCCCTGGGGGACTTGTGCCAGCCCTGAGGGATGTGTGCCAGCCCTGGGGGACGTGTGCCAGCCCTGGGGACGTGTGCCAGCCCTGGAGGCATGTGGCAGCCCTGGGGGATGTGTGCCAGCCCTGGGGGATGTGTGCTAGCCCTGGGGGGCATGTGCCAACCCTGGGGGGGTGTACCATCACTTGGGGACGTGTGCCAGCTGTAACCAGAATAAGGGGGCCATATCTAGGATGTGGGGCTATATCCAAGGATGAGGGACCATGTACCAGGATGCGGGGGCTATGAGAGACATATACCCTATATGATTTGTAAGACGGGCATTGACATTATAAGACGGACCCCATTTAACATTAAAAATTATTTTTTCTTCTTTTCCTTCACCAAATTTGGGGGTGTGTCTTATAATCAGGTGCGTCTTATAAAGCGAAAAATACGGTATATCTCAAGTGTACTGAAAATCTTTACTTTTATTCCCCATCTTCCTTACTTAATATTAACTGTATTCTTCCTCACAGAGCAATGGCTGCTACTTCTGAAGGAACAGCATTTTATTATACTGTTGCAATCCCTTTAAAAAACTGGACAGACAACAAGAAAAAATCTTAGGCCAGCCCAAGATTGGATGTTTAATATAAATCCATCATTCAATGCAGCATGAACATTTGTGACAGTTGTAGAAAGCAACTTGCAAAAGAGAACAATACTCTGCAGGTACAACATTGTGAAGAACCTGTAACTTCCAACACAGAGGATTTAAAAAAATCCTGATTTTACAATAGACTATTTGAATAAATCACTTTCTAACATCGAAGAGAATTAAGATAATGAGGTGGGAGAGCTATCATTTTCCTCAGAACGGTACCGGCTTTCATTTGATATGTCACAAGACAGTTTCTTAATATTTTGTTAGTAATTTTGTCATATTTTGTTAATAATATGTACAGTATACTGTACTTTGCAGCACAAAGTGGTCTGAGCTGTGGAGCATTAGTAACGGTTCTATGAATTCCTATTATCTTGTCAGAATGTGTATGTGATAGACATTCAGTGAGTCATAGACCAGCTCATTATGTTGATGAGCCTTAATGAATATGCAATTATTAAAAAAAATAACAACATTATTAACAAAATATTAAGAAATATAGTCTTGTGACATATCAAATGAAAGCCTGTACCGATCTGAGAAAAATGATGCCTCTTCCACCTCTTCATCTTAATTCTAGCCCAAGATATGATAAAAAATGTAAAGCCATACCAGGCCAAAATTCACACTTTTTCAAAACTTTAAAAACTTGTAAAAAATTAACTGATGAAGAAAAAAATTAAAAACTTTTAATTTGTAATTAACTAAAGTTGTACTTCATTCAGAAAATATATATAAAAAAATCTAAAGATATCAGGTAAAAAAAAATCATATTTAAATCACTTGATATGGAATGACCCATTGATGCTATAATAGTTAAATATTTTCAAATATGATCACATTGCAATGCCAACTTGAATTTTGGTACAGATGTGGCTAAGAGCATAGCAGACACATGGGCATTTTTGGGAATCTTTAAACCATGTTTTTTTCGGAAATGCGTTTTAAAAGTTTGTGTTTGCATTTGCATGGGTAAAATATTAACAAAGATACTCTGTGACATATCTGGTGAAAGCCTGAACAGTTCTGAGTAGAATGGTGTTTATTTTGCTTCTCTATCTTATTTCTAGCCTGAGTTATGAGAGAAAATGTAAAGGCAACAACACCGAAATTCACACTTTTTCCAAACTTTGAAAATCAATTAAAAAAAAAAAAAAAAAATTTGAATTTTTTTCTCTTCACATTTTGCATTGTCTGACATGTCATTGTCAAATAACAAAATCTCAAATGAATTAAAAATATAGAGGTAATAATCATTGGTTCACTTGACATGGAATGACCTTTATTTGATTTTACTGCATGAAAAAGCCTGTGATGAGAAATCTACATGTAAGACCTCTTAACATTGGCGGTAAAATTCTTTGCATCTAATAGCATTGCAGCTGCTTGATTGCTATTCCAAGGGTATTCACACAAAGCCACCTATTAAAATCCCTATTATGCAGTTATAGGTCTGTCACTATTTGATCCATTTAATTATTAAAAGGTTCACTGATTTTGCACCTTTAACCTCCTCTACTTCTGCAAAGCCATTTAAATGTTACTTTTTAGTAATTAGAAACTTCAGGCTGCATAACTTTTCTAAAGCTCTGTGATCTTTCTAGTTTAAATCAGACAAATGGATCCAATGCATAAGTGTTGTCATAATTTTAATATAATAAAAAATTTATATATCGCATTACATAATTATATATCTTCTAAAATTGCAGATATAATTTAAATCAGCAAAATACCTGTTACCATGCTTACAAAAGAAAGGGCTAATTACAATATTTTTCTTTGAACGGTACATCATAGAAATAGACAAAATATTTATGCATATATTATGCAAAGAAAATTACATTACAAAGCAGTTACGAGGTTGACACATAAAGATAGAATAGTTTCCATCATTTAAAGGCAATTCACAATCATTTTGAGGAACTGGGTGTGTGTTTAAGGCCATTAGTTCTAGAATAATGTATTGTATTTGACACAAAGTAGCACAAAACTGTGTAATATGCTGTAAAAACTGTACATGCAAAAACATTGTACTATTATATATGAACAAGCATATATACGTATTTGGGTAATTTAGTAAACATAGTTTGTGTATAGAGTTACACACACGTGCATTTCTCACATTTCTCCGACACCTCTGCATTAGCATTACTCATGTAGAGCAATGGAAGACAGGTTCCTCAACATATTATCACATTTCCATCTGACCATATACTATGGCATTAATGTGATTAGGTGCTAACTATAAATGCCAATATGTTGAGTTCTCATTTTTGACATACAGATTAAGACACCATGCACCTTAATAAAACAATACAAAACAAAATTACCAAGATAAAAAGAAAACAGTCATTGAGGCAAGTAGATATTCTTTAATCACTTGTCATTGACCATGTTAATCTGACAATATGGTTTGTATTAGATTATGCTTCTAAACTGAAAAATTATTTAGTTTTTTTTTTGTAAATTCCGATTTGTGTTATCTACGTCAGATGTCTTAAGCTATGTTTCACCTGGTGAATGATTTTAGTAAGTGCCCAAGTATGGGAATCTTCCTTTAAAAGAGGTGTGCATAAGCTTGTCCTTGACTCTTGGTTTGTGTAAAAGATCCTTAAATGGATATTGCTTTATGTGGCTATATTTATTGCCAGGTAGAAGACATTGGATTTTCTACAATTTCAACAATTTTTGTTTAAGAATAGATACAAAAGTACTGAAAGTTAAAAATTAGTAACATGTAAACATTGACACCAAGGAATTGCATTCCCACATAAGTAGATCTCAGCCAGGGAGAACAATAAGGTTTGGATTAAAAGTGTGATTTGTGCTTCCCCCAACAGTTCGAATAAAAATGAATGATCACAAAAATAAGACTCAGATAGGAAACAGTTTTTTTTTTTTACCTGACTAGTATTAAAATCTTTCTTTTTCTCTTGCACTCATATTTACAGTTTTGGTCTGTAAACAGAATCTTCTAGATCCAAAAAGCAGTTGCTTTTTGATATACACAAGCAGGTCAGTGACAAGTTCAGTCTTAGTGCACCTTACTTGACAGCTGTCCAGGCAGCTTGAAAGATATCACAATAAGATGGAAGAACTGTTCTTTAGTCAGATCTGAGTCTGTAATAGGTGCCCAATTGGTGTGTATGGTGGTGGAGCTGGAAATGGCTTGAATCCTCTAGATCTCATGTACAAGAGAAATTGGTCAGGAATCTCAGCCAAGACATCCTTGGCAAGTCGTGCCATGCTTAGAACATGGTTTCCAGTTCTGTCAATGTAGTCACGGAAGGGTACAAACTGCATAAGAAAAGCAAAAAGTCCAACATCAATAACATAGTGTGCTCCACAGGTAAACACTTTGCTATACACTACTACTAAACATTGCATATGGTAACATTTTGCTTACAAGGAAACATTTATCAGAGAATTATCATTTTTAGTGTATGAACTTAGTATGGCTTTGTTTTTACTTTGAATAAATCATGAGATAACCAACACAAAGCTGTCCATTTCCTTCCCTAATGTACGATTTGTAAGGAAACAAAACTTTCTTTACAAATGGAAATATAACACCTAATTTACTAAGACATTTGGATATTTCATTAACACTTTTTACAGGATAGCAAAGAAAACAATTACAGTCTCAATATGTTTTAAGTAAAAATACAAAGATGTGGTCTATTCCCAAATGAATACTATTTCCCTAATACAACTAGTAGATTTATGTTTCTTTGAGCACATCATAGTGCAAATTGTACTAAACTGAAGTAATTATGACTGGGAGCAAAGCTGATATCTGATAACAACTTATCATAACAAACAGACTGAGCAGAATGGGTTAATTCTGCACTGCCTGGTGTGAGGCATGCCGGCGTTATGCCACGTGGCTGACATGACTCACATGGCCTGCTGCAATTGGGTTGATTTCTAGACCTGCAGGACACAAAGGGTCATCTGTAGACAGGTCTGTGCATGAGTGTGTGCTTATTGAAACACTGTGTTGCAGGTGGGTGTGGCAGCCAGGATATGAAGCTGCCTGGTGCTGTGTGGGACAAGCAGGAGATGGGAATCAGTACAGTCTGAACCTCTGAGATGTGACAACATGGGTCAGAGGCGTTTCGTCCTTTTGGGACTTGAGGGAAGCCTGCCCTTCTCCATGCGGGAGGCACCTGTCCCTCTGATTGCTGTGTGTGAACCAGTGGCCAAAGAATGGCTTCTTGAGTTGGGGAACTATGGCCGACCCTGGAGGGTGCTCGACTCAAACGTGGTGCACAGCCATGGCCTGGAGACCTGCCTAGGTATGGAAGTTTGGTGGCGGCTGGTGACCTGTAAGAACATGGTGAGGAGGCCTCGGGGACGCCTGGTGAATCCAGTAACTCAGGTTGCTAAACCCAGTTCGGTGCCCGGTAAGGTAGCAGTCCAAGGATGTTATATGGACTAAGTGTTATGTGGATATGTGTATAGCCCTACGGGAGGCATAGCTGTTGATATGTGTAAAGCCCTACGGGAGGCATATATGTGTAGTGCCAGGCAGGCATAGCCACCATAGTTGTGTGAATCATAAGGACATATGGAAAATTTCCCTGTACGATGGAAGGTGGGTGAGTCATGGTGGCGTCTGTAAAATTACCATGCATGATGAGGTAGAAGTTTGATTCTCCCTATAATTGGTGGAGGATCCCTGTATGAGGTTGAGGATCCCTGTGAAGGTAGATTCTCCTGTAATAGGATGGGGAATGAGTCCGGTCAGAAGGCCAGGCGGCTGTAACCACCTTTGGGACCGGCTGCTAAGTCATAATGTGGTCCCGTTGATCCTATAGTGTATATAATCTATAATGTGCTTTGTGAATGTCCTCTAAATGTAATGATGTGAATATTATATGTCAAATATAAAGTGTATTGTGTGTTACCAGTGGTTTATGCAGCTCAATAAACTGCTGCATTATGTTATACGTTGAGAATATGATTGTAGGGTGTCATTTTCCGTTGCCAAGCGGGCTCCCCAGGGGGCACTACCTCACAACCTCACACTGGCCATAGAAGACTATTTTGGATCAAGCCAGATACACAGATGGGGTATAAAAGGCAGTTTCTTTGTTAACGCATTTCAAAGTATCACTTTTTCTACTTGATTTGTCCTGATGAAGAAGCGTAACACCTCAAAATTGACACATAAACCGCACTATATACTCCATCTGTATCACTGGCTTCATCCAGCAATGATTTACTCTGGCCAGATTAAACATACTCATCAATCTGTTTCTATGGTAATCCATGTGGGTCTGCAGCAGGCTGCATTAAGTGTTTTATGCAGTTTGTGGTCACACAAAACCCTATCAGGTGAAAATACCACCCCGTCCATTTTATATCTTTTACCCAATTAAGTCCCTATTAACTGTCTTTCCTGTCGCTCCTCAATTATGACATCTTATCATAGGCATTGCTGCAGCACAAAGGACATTTGGCTTTAATGCACAGAGTAAAATGTTTTGTGTGTTTAGCAAATATTAAAATATTGGATTTTTTACCTGTACAATGTCCCTTTCTGCAAACCGTCCTCTTGATGAAACCCGGACTTCATCACCATCCAATTCTACCATTGCTTTCAAATGAAAAAGTAATTGATATTATCTGATACATCAGACTGTAAATCAATTATAAATTACTTATTTGGGGAACATTATTTACATTAATTGATCCAATCCAATGAATTGGCAAGTGTACTTGACACACAGTTTAGCTACAGATTAATTGTGCAGTAATTAATGGAAACATGTTTGCAAACTGGCATTTTGTAGTGATACCAGTTCTACAGGTGTAAACATCTAAGATTTGGTTCAGATTAGGAAATTATGAAGGATTTTAAATGCTACTCAGCGTTAAGGCTGAGAAGAGGGATGTTGGGCTAATCGTAATAGGCTGCCCAGAGGTAAAATTACTAGGTAAAGTGTAGAAGAGCTCTGCCACACCAACACAATTAGAAACAGGATGCTTGAAAAAAGTGTTCATTTATTGGACACAATCCCACAACTAGAGTATTAAGACACAAAGAAATGAGCCTCAAATTCCAGAATCGGGGATACCCGCCACACTTAACCTTACCGCGTGCGGTGTCACATGCTCGGGCATCCCGCCCATCTCAGGTAGCCTGTGTGACGACATATCACCCATACCACACATTGGTTCATAATATTATCACCAAACATTGGCCGGTTCTGAGACATTCATACTCTGAGATTTCAGAGTTTCATCCACTATTTTGTCTTAAAAGACCACAAAATTTATGAGACCAATTGATTAGAGCTGATGTTGGCTCCAATCTTAAAATACCTAGATAGATGTTTCTATCTACTCAACGTGAAGGCACGTACCCATGCTTGGGCTGTATGCAGTGCTCCCACTTCATAAAAGGGAACACATTAACCTACCCACGGTTGGAAAAATATATAGCTTCAAAGGATTCTATACCTGCGAATACTCTTTCATGGTATATCTGTTGAAATGTCCATGCGGTCTCAGATATGTGGGTGAAACCACCCAACATATCTGAGACCGAATCAGCAAACACAAGTCCACCAATAGGTGCAGCCAGACCCTTCTACCCATACCCTACCATTTTTCTACCTGTATACATCCCATATCACAACTATGGTTTCAGGTAATAGAACACGTCTCAACCAGTAGACGTGGAGGAAATAGGGTTAAGCAATTAAAGATACGGGAGTCCTACTGGATCCAACAGCTCCAAGCATTGGAACTTTTAGGGCTCAATAGGGAATATGAGTATAAGCTCTGACCCCCACTAATATTGATAGACTGGGTAACAGGGATGGGTCTTTAACAATAAGAAGGATTCAGATTCTGAAGGTTACCAGTAGTCAGTATAACTGATATATAAACATATATGTACAGTTATGGCACAATTATTGATTGTTTATTCTACTGTTGTCTGTATCTAAATGTTTTATTGCTCCATTGACTGATTCAGATATAAGTATAGGGATGGGAATCTAATTGATATTGATGTAACCTTCATCATATGTTGTTTGTCCACATATGCATTCAGTACATTGCCTCCTCAAATGCCCCTTTCCGTTATTCTACAGAGACCGTGATTATTCATGTTAATTCACTGTATCCTGATATTTCACATCCCTCCTGCACCCAGAGTAGAGGTAGTATCACCACCGCTGTTATCACAGCGATCCTGCTCCTTTTTCCACAATATACTCCATTGCGCATGCGCACTGTTATGAGTTCCAACAATGACACTAACTTCTGTGCGTTCCACAGAGCGGAACCGGAAGTGCGCCATTCCGGTCATACTAGAAATACGTCAATTCACTGCCGCTCACTAATAAAATAGCGGCGCTGGGCACCTGACGGCACACACAGCGGGGAGCGTGCCAGGCACATTACCAAGATACAGTGGTACATATCCTCTACCGCAACTGCAATTTTTATTCCTTCTGTATCTTGACTGTTCTCTATATATTTTAGGACTTTGTCCTTTTCCACTTTATCAGGACACTTCTACATAAAAGTACAGGTAATACAAGGTGAACGTATGTCTTCTCTTTACACAAAGGCATTTGGGAAGGGGGCTCTTGTACAAATAACCTTATTAACACCTCTCTGTACCACAGCTCTAAAAGGCTCATAGCCAGCAGTGGTCATGTCACCACACAGACTAATCTCTGTTACCTAAGAATCTCAACTTTTTACTTTCTGTAGTTTTACATATACCTATGGGGGACTGCTCTCTCACTTCATAAAGGTAATCTCATACATCACAACCATATACACTAATAGTTAGAGTACACTACTTATATAGTGGTTTATTGTTCCTATACAGAGCAGCAAATACGGTAGCCCTTACAGGATAATACTCCATTTCATTACTTTCTTGATTATGGTTTATGGTACATGAGGTACACCATAACTTTAACTTCATCCTATATGTTAACATCTTTTCACTTAGACGTCCGTCTATGATCTTATATACTCGCTGTCTCATGGTCAGTTGGTCCTTTGTGACCTATTCTCTCTGGTTCTTCAATCTATTCTAATGTTCACTATTGTCTCATTCCTCCTTGAGTACTATCACCTCTACCTCTATTAGACACCTTGACGATTTTCTCCAATTCATAATACAAAAGCCCACATATGTTATTTTTAAAAATGTCCCCCTTTTTTCGCTCTATATGATCGCACATAGCTCCACTGCGGCCATCTGACGATTATCGAATACCCCATACTACAGTGGCACGGACGCTCGATATATAGGTAATCACACATTTTCGGTATTTTGAATGTTTAACTTGAGTATTACCTATGCATAAGACTCAGTTGATTGCTTTCAAATGTGTATTATATCTATCTATCTATCATGATGTAATGTGATGTATCACAAGCCTACAAGATTGCATCCATCAGATTATACGTTGATATACGGTTGTTTAGTTCATGTTGATCACACTTCTATGTTGATTTTATTGGTACAATTGCACTGACTTTGTTTATGTTTTTCTGTATATCCTGATGTAGATAAACCGTGACAAAAGCCGCACTGTAAGGCTGAAACTATGGTTTTGTTACGTATTGACTCTTGTACTGGACTTTGAGGCTCATTTCTTTGTGTCTTAATACTCTAGTTGTGGGATTGTGTCCAATAAATGAACATTTTTTTAAAGCATCCTGTTTCCAATTGTTTTGGTGTGCCAGAGCTCTTCTACACTTTACTCAGCGTTAAGGGACTTGTTCTATAATTGCCCCATATCTGTCAAATTTCCAGGTGTGCAGACACATTATTGGTTTGTAGTCTATGTTCACACAAAGAAAAAAGTAATACCATAACACGTGTGTTAATAGTTTCATCATATACAGAATGATACACAGTGAACAAAGAATTTTAGCAGAAAGAAAAAAGTCATATTAATGTTGGTCTCACAGTATAAAGCATACAATACTGCCCTTTTGAAATTACATCTTTCTATGGCATAAAAGGTACTCTTTGTATAAAATCTACATAAAGGATTTGCAGGACTGAAAGAAAAAAGAAAAGACGAAAACAAAAATCACATTTCTGTGTATTGGCTTTTTCACCACATATTGATTGTTTCAGGCAGTAAGCTTGGGGCTGGAATTTTACTATGTTATCTGTTGGTTGCACATTTAGCTTCCAGTCAATTGTACATTTATATATGGTCTCTGGGTTGTAAGCATGCTTTAGTCTAATTTCAATTTTCAGTTGAGTTCAGACTTCTATTTAAGACATAATTGTGAAGTTCAACTGTTATAGATTACAAAACTCTCAAAATAAACTGCTCATATACTCGTCTTGTAAACCTAGCAGCTATTGTGTTACGTGCCACTTAACAAAGAAAACAAGCAGCTCACATAAAATAAGATTTACTGATGAAAATATGAGAGTTCGTTTTGGTCACTACAAGACCGACATTTTACAGAATAGGAGAAAAAATACTTACTGCTGTTTGAAATACAAGTAAAATACCAGATGTTAATTTTAACTCATATATCACATGGGAAAACTAAAAATCCATAGGTTATATGTGTAGAAATGAATATTTTGTAATGCTAATAAAATATCAAGTTGAGAGTTTTAATACTGTAAGAGGAAAAGTCCTTCAATATGCAGTGTACTGCACAGCACAGACTGAGACATACAACTTACCATCAAATTCTGCAGGTCCAACTCCTACAATAATAATGGACATTGGAAGCTTGGAAGCCTAAAGAAAATAATAATATAACATAGATAAAATTAACATAGCATTACGTAGAACATAACATAAAAGATTTATTTTCAACAGGCAAGCTGTTAGTAAGAAATGGAATGGTTAAAGAAGTCACAACAAAATTTTTATTTCAGAAACGGTCTTAAGAACCTATATAATTATGTGCAAATATATCCATATACTTACCAATTGCCATCTTCTCCAGTTTCCAGCAACCCTCCAACGCTCTTCTTGCCCACCTATGCTCAAACAGACTAAGGCTGGCTTCACACCATGGTTTTTGTCTCTCATGGTGGATCCTGTTTTTTGCAGGATCCCCATGGACAGAATCTGACAGGACAGGATGCGTTCAAAAGTGTGGCCAAATATGGTCCAGAATCCTGTTTTTTTTAAGGATTTATTTTCTGCTGCTGTTCAAGGTCCTGAAGTTTGCCTGTATCTGTCCTTGGTAATGAATTCACAGTCTGTGCATGAAGTAATGCTGTCTATGGTGCTGAAGTTTTGACGCGAGGATCTCTGAGTATGCCCTGTGCTTAAAATCATATCGGGAAACAATCAGATTTTTTCCCGCATCCAGCGCCCATAGACTCCCATGTTATAGGCGCCGGATCGCACAGTCTCCGATTTTGGGAGCTGGGAAAAAACAGGACAGAAACAAATCTGGAACTGAAATCACAAAACTGGATGGCCATTTATGATCAATCTGTCACTATAGGGATTTTTAGAAGGCTAAAAATGATCCTGTTCTGCTCTTTTAAAAAACAAACAGAACAGGATGGCAAAAACTGTGGTGTGAAGCCAGCCTAAGGAACTCATACAAAGGTTTACAAGTGTGTATACAGGAAGTCACTTTCTCTGTGAAAGTCTATGAAATCTTGTTCTGAGGCTTGTCATAAAGGAAGTAATTCTGCCACACTACAGTCAATATCAGATAAAAGGAATGCTCACTTAGAACAGAACAGCACTAGAAACCTGAGAAGACCATGATCAGTAATTACAACAACACTTACACTTAGTTACATAAGAAGGACAGTTTAAGAAATAGGATGAAGTACTTTAAATACCCTGGCCCTTAACTGATTGATTTTTCATATTGTTTAATACCATATTTTTGGAAAAGGAAATGTAAAAACTTAGTCAAATACACATCAGAATGTATTTCATTTTAAAGGTAAGTTTAGCTAACAGAACATAAATCGCCTCAATAAAGCTAGTGCACTTGTACTGGGAATGGTCTCATACTGCCATTGAGCCTAGTCTGAATGAGGGACATTTTGCACAGTGAAAAAAAGCCAGAGCTTCAACATTTTTAAAAAGAATGTCTACATTCTGCCAAACAAGAGACTTCCTGCAGCCTGCAGATTTGATTTTGTTGATTCATGTATTATTACATATGTTTTTCTCTTGCACTTGGCTAAAATTCATGTATTTTGGCCTTCCAGATCTTACCCTCTACCAGTAGATGTTTGTCAGCGACCACCACATAGCTCTTTTGAAAAACTATGCACGGACGTAGTCCCCAGCTTTGGTGTGTATAACTATATTACAAGATACAATATTTAGATTAGCTTAGGTACCCTTCCCGACCGATGTCTCATATATGAGACATCTGGGGAACGCACTCCTGCAGCTCAAGTAAGGGTCTCACTGGCCTGTCACTTGGGCTGCAGGTAGCTGGGGACTTGTACTAAACCCCACAGGGGGTGGATTAACCCCCCCCGTGCCCAGGACCCCTCCGATCGGCAGTTTAAAAGTGAAACTGCCGATTGGAGGTAATCATAGGGATTCACCCCTCCAGATCTGATTGGAGCTCTCCAATCAGATCTGGAGGGGTGGATCGGCAAGTGCCCACCCCTCCTCAGTCCCCTCCAGCTCCAGTGCTTACAGGGGCCCGCCCCCGCCCCCCCCGGGGTTCCCCCGAACTGCCCGACCCCTCTATTATTACGTATATACCGGCGGGCTACGCCCGCGGGCGCGCCCGCCAGTTAGATGTGGTCCCCTCCTGGCTGCTGTGCCCCCCCAGCCAGCCCCCACCTGTGCCCTGGTCTCCCTCACCTCACCCGGCGGGCTGCACCCGCCGGTGCACCCGCCGCTGTCGCCGCCGCTGCGCCTCCTCTCCTCCGGTCGGTGGGCCCCGCCTCCTCTCCCAGCCGAGAGGGAGGTAAGTGTGTGTGTGTGTATGTGGATGTGTGTGTGTGTGTGTGGATGTGTGTGTGTGGATGTATGTATGTATGTGTGTGTGGATGTATGTATGTGTGTGTGTGGATGCAAGCGTGTACATGAGCGTGCATGGATGAGTGCGTACATGTGTGTGCGTGGACGAGTGCGTGCATGGATGAGTGTGTGCATGGATGTGTGCATGGATGGATGTGTGCATGGATGGATGTGTGCGTGGACGTGTGTGTGGATGTGCGTGCGTGGATGTGCATGTGTGGGTATACGTGCGTGGATGTGTGCGTGGATGCATATGTGGATGTCAGCGTGCGTGGATGTCAGTGTGCGTGGATGTGTGTGGATGTCAGCGATGCGTGAATGTGTGTGTGCGTGAATGTGTGCGTGCGTGGATGCATATGTGGAAGTGCATGTGTGGATGTCAGCGTGCGTGGATGCGTATGTGGATGTCAGCGTGCGTGGATGTCAGCATGCGTGGATATGTGTGCGTTAATGTCACCATGCGTGGATATCACTGTGCGCGGATGTATGTGGATGTGCGTGGATGTGCGTGCGTGGATGTGTGCGTTCGTGGATGCGTATGTGGATGTGCGTGCGTGGATGTGTGCGTTCGTGGATGCCTATGTGGATGTGCGTGTGTGGATGTCAGCGTGCGTGAATGTGTGTGTGGATGCATATGTGGAAGTGCATGCGTGGATGTCAGCGTGCGTGGATGTCAGTGTGCGTGGATGTCAGCGTGCGTGGGTGCATATGTGGATGTGTGTGGATGTGCATGCGTGGATGTCAGCATGCGTGGATATGCGTGCATAGATGTGTGCGTGCGTGGATGTCAGCATGCGTGGATGTCAGATTGCATGGATGGATGTCAGCGTGCGTGGATGTGCATGCATAAATGTGTGCGTGCATGGATGATGGGTGCATGGATGGGTGCATGGATGGGTGCAACAAGGGATCAAGTGTCCTCTTGTTGTAGTCTCTGGGATCATAGTCATGGTGCACTGTATGACAGATCATTGTCATACAGTGCACCATATCTGTGACCCCAGAGACTGTAGGAAGAGGACACTTGATCCTTGCTGTAGTCTCTGGATTGAGCAGAGGCTATCGAGCGTCGTGGGACCTTCGTTGTGGACTACGTCGGAGGCGATCAAGCGTCGTGGGACCTTCGTTATGGACTATGTCGAATCTTTATAATAAAGATAGAGTCTGAATTTTGTTTGTGTTTTTTTTCCAAATAATAATATTTTTCTCTGTGTGTATTTATTGACTACTTACAGAGATTCCTATGGCGGGTCTAACATTGGCCAATTGAATCTCGGCTTAGTGCCAGCTGCCAATAAAAAGCTGGCATTAACCCCTTTATTACCCAGTTTTTGCCACGCCCAGGCAACTGGAAGAGCATGGGTACAGTGCAGAAAATGCGCTTCAATGAATGCGCCATTGTGAATGTGCATTTTTGGTTGCAGCCAGGTACAACGAGGCAGCTGGGGTTGCTGGCAGTCTGTAGCTGCCAAGTTGTACCTGGCTGGACCAAAAATATGGTGGAGCCCCACGTCATTTTTTTTTTCTTCTAGAATTAGTTCTAGAAATAAAAAAAAGGCCTTCGCTGTATTTTTGGTAGCCAGCCAGGTACAACTTGGCAGCTGGCTGCACCAAAAAATGCCGCCTCTAATGAATGCGCTATTTTCTTGGGTGGCTGTTGTTGCAATATGCTGCGTGGAGCTACCCAAATGTTGTGGGTCCCCCACGCTGCAAATTGCAACCCACAGCCACCCAAGAAAATAGCGCATTCATTAGAGGTGGCATTTTTTGGTGCTGTACCCCAACTCTTCCAGTTGCCCTTGTGCTGGTGGCACACGGGTTCTCCATACACGACATGGTGTCCGCTAACAATTTCAATGGAAAATTAGCTCCAATTGTTGAGTATGGAGAGCCCCTCCCTGTGTGCCTGAACATTGGAGCTCCCCCACAAGTGACCCCATTTTGGAAACTAGACCCCCTAGGGAACTTATCGAGATACATAGTGAGCACTTTGAACACACATGTGCTTCACAAATTAGTCCACAAAAGGGAAAAAGAATATTTTTTATGAAAAAAAAGGAATTTTTCATTTTTACGGATCAATTTGTGAAGCACCAGGGGCTTCAAAGTGCTCACTATGCAGCTAGATACATTCCTTGGGGGGTCTAGTTTACAAAATGGGGTCAATTGTGGGGGAGCTCCAATGTTTAGGCACACAGGGGCTCTTTATATGCAACATGGTGTCCACTAATAATTCTAATTGTTAGCGGACACCATGTCGCGTTTGGAGGGTCCCTGTGTATCTCCACATTGGAGCTCCCCCACAAGTGACCCCATTTTGGAAACTAGACCCCCAAAGGAACATATCTAGATGCATAGTGAGCACTTTGAACCCCCAGATGATTCACAAATTCATCCGTAAAAATGAAAAAGCACCTTTTTTTCCACAAATAAATTCTTTTTTCATTATTACGGATCAATTTGTGAAGCATCTGGGGGTTCAAAGTGCTCACTATGCATCTAGATATGTTCCTTTGGGAGTCTAGTTTCCAAAATCGGGTCACTTGTGGGGAAGCTCCAATGTGGAGACACACAGGGACTCTCCAAACACGACATGGTGTCCGCTAACAATTTGAGCTCATTTTCCATTCAAATTGTTAGCGGACACCATTTCGCGTTTGGAGGGTCCCCGTGTGTCTCCACATTAGAGTTCCCCCACAAGTGACCCCATTTTGGAAACTAGACCCCCAAAGGAACATATCTAGATGCATAGTGAGCACTTTGAACCCCAGATGCTTCACAAATTCATCCGTAAAAATGAAAAAGCACTTTTTTTTCACAAAAAAATTCTTTTTGCCTACATTTTTTCAGTTTCACATGGGCAAAGGGATAAAATACATCCCAAAATTTGTTGGGCAATTTCTCCTGAGTACATCGATATCTCATATGTGGTCATAAACCACTGTTTGGGCAGGACTCAAAAGGGAAGGAGCGCCATTTCACTTTTTGAACGGAAAATTGGCTCCAAAATTCAAATTGCGCTCCTTCCCTTCTGAGCCCTGCCATGCGCCCAAACAGTGGTTTATGACCATATATGAGGTATCTGTGTACTCAGGAGAAATTGCCCAACAAATTTTAGGATGCATTTTATCCTGTTGTCCATGTGAAAATGAAAAAATTGAGGCTAAAAGAACATTTTTGTTACAAAAATTAATATGTCCATTTTTTCCTTCAACTTTATTTTAGTTCCTGTGAAGCACCTAAAGGGTTAATAATCTTCTTGAATATAGTTTTGAGTAGCTTGAGGGGTGCAGTTTTTGGAATGGTGTCACTTTTGGGTGTTTTCTGTCATGTACACCCCTCAAAGGGGACTTCAAATGTGATGTGGTCACTAAAAAAATGGTTTTGTAAATTTTGCTGGAAAAATGAATAATTGCTGATGAACTTTGAACCCTTATAACGTCCTACCAAAAAAATTTTTTTCTTCCAAAATTGTGCTGATGTAAAGTAGACATGTGGGAAATGTTATTTATTAACTATTTTGTGTCACATACCTCTCTGGTTTAGCAGAATAAAAATTAAAAATTTGAAAATTGCTAAATTTTCAAAGTTTTTGCCAAATGTTTTTATTTTTTCACAAATAAACGCAAAAATTATCGACCTAAATTTAATACTAACATGAAGCCCAATATGTCACAAAAAACAATCTCAGAATCGCTCGGATCCAATGAAGCGTTCCAGAGATATTACCTCATAAAGGGACACTGGTCAGAATTGACAAAAATGCCTCGGTCATGAAGGGGTTAAAACAACCTACTTGGAATAATGAATAGAATCCAAAGTGTAGACTTCCAAATGAAACACGTAAGCTGTACTTGGGTGTACACACCACTCTCAGTCATACAGTGAGGTTGCCTGAGACTTTAGTGCATGGCAGTGGAACCAAAAAGTGCCAACAACCATACAGGAGTGAGCCAGCAGTAAAAGTAGTCAGGTAGGTGAACATGAGTTTTACTTTTTTTTTTATTTCTAACCTCTTCCAAACCCTCTATTTTCAGTAAAATTGTGTTCAATCAGGTTGTGAAATTTGCTCTATTCGAGCAGACCAAATACAATGAAATACTGAAGAATACAGGCTTTTGTAAAATTCAAATAACATTTATATCCACTAATAAATCCGGCCAACTCCTCTTGAGACAATGTGACATTGTTCATTCATGACATGCATTAGAATGTATCTATAGTAAGTTCTTCTTACCCAAGTGCCAATAATTCATATTTTGTATACAGGAGCCATCCCAAATAAATATGCCAGCTTGTTGCAATCCAGGGACTGTTATGTGCGATATGTGATTAGGCAGACTAGTATTAATACATTCTGGTGAACAAAGGCACAACATGCTAATGGAAATCCCTTGGGAAATAAGTATATTCAAATACTCAGACTTTCTGAAACTCTAGATGTTGCCCATTTAAATATATGTGAGACAAATTATATATTATTAGCCCAGTCCTTTATATTTTTCCTGCAGTCATTGATTCCATTTACAAATAAATGAAATCTAGCTTGTTATTGCTAAATCTAATTTATAGGCTGCAAGGTATATAGCATTGGCCACATGTAACAAACCGGCCGTACTATTCCTAGTTGTATGCCAACTATAGGCAACGGCCTCCTAATTCCTAACATATTCCTATTTAAAACAATCCTGTTTTATCAGAACAACTATTTTTAAACATATAACCATAAATACTTTAGCATACTCTTCCTTACAGCAAGAGTGTAACATCTGCTAGTTTTGGAACATAATTTAGACAGTTTGCCTACAGCAAATCATTGACCGAAAAGCACATGTAAATGCACATGTAAAAAGAAAATATTGCTGGATGGTTTGGACTGCACTCTGTGTGGAACATGGGTTATCTTCTGCACCATGTTACCAGGATCAACTGCAATACATTGGTAAGTCAAGTTTATTAATATTTATGATGCCTAAAAAATGGAAAAAAGTTATCTTGCTTCGTATTATTAGTTCTGTCAATTGCTAAGGAAAATGTTCATTCAAGACTCAATTAGATCTTCCAAATAGACTATTAGCAAGGGAACACAGACTAATGGAACTGCTAGAACATTACAACATTAAAAAAGAAACAGTAATGAACGGTATACAAGAGCACTCAGTCCCACAGGCTATACTCTTCTTGACTGGATCCTTATCCACACAATTCTTCTCTATTACCGAAGAACACAATACCATCTGTTTTATCTATTACTCCTTCTCAGTCATGCATCCCTAAATCCTTAATGACCGCCGATTAGCATTAAAACTGCGGCTGATAAGGAGGGGCCTTATTACCTCATCGGCGATTGAGAATAAACTGGTTTTGTTTGGAACCAATCGGGGTCAATTAACCTCTTAAATACTGCTGTCAATCATGACAGTGGTATCTAAGTGGTTAAAAGTATATTAAAAGACCCCCTCTGAGAGGATCAGCCCCCAGTGATCGTAATCATGAGTGCCGATCATTGCCATGGTACCCTGTGATCATCTGATGACCCCAAGTTACAGTGGCCTATCATATCCTGCTATAAGCAGGGTCTTACAGGCAAAGTTAGTGAACTGACGAGTACAGCAATGTATGAAACTAGTGATCAAAGTGAAAGCCAAGTGAAAAAAATAACAAGACGGAATAAAGTGCACACAAATCACAAACACTCATTTTCCCATTAAAAATTACGCCTTTGTGTTAGGACAAAAATAAACGAAAAAGTACACATAATTGGTATCAGAATGACCCAGTCTATAAAACTTTCATATTATTAATTACATATGGCAAGCACTTTAAAAAAAATAATAAAACATGCCAAAAATCTCTTTTTTTTATCATACTGACACACAAATAATTTAATAAAAAGTAATCAAAAGTTCATATGTAAATAAGAAATGGTACAAATGAAAACAGCAAATCGTCTAGTAAAAGACAAGCCCTAATACTGCTCATTCATAAAAAAAGTTACAGCTCTCAGAATATGGCGATGCAAAAATAAACCAATTTTTCTAAAATATTGTTTTATAGTGTGTAAAAGTTGCAAAGTACAAAAAAGCTACATAAGACTGGCATCACTGTCACCATAATGACCCGGTGAATAAATTTGCCTCATCACTTTTACCACCAGGTGAAACACACAAAAAATATAAAAACAATAACTGAATTGCTGGTTTTATTCTTTATGTGTCTAAAAACATCTGAGTAAAAAGCAATAAAAAAATGTTACTAGTGCATCTCAATGAACTAGAATTTCATCAAAAATCAATGTAATATTGCGATATTTCAGGGCGTTTCTGGGAGCTCTGAGAACACGTTGACTAATAAATCAATATTATATTCACCTTTTTATGTCTCCTGGAAAATGGCAGCACAGTTTTTAACCCTTCACCCTCCTTACTTTAATTTTCTGAGATAATGACCTTTGTGTTTTCATTGGCAGTAAGCGATAATCATCAACATTAACAGAAATAAACACTGGAAATAGATCACTCTGTAAAGACTCTGTGTAATATATGCGATTCACTTTTTGTATTGAATTACTGAAAAAAATGAACCTTTTGATGATATTCTAATTCATTGAGATGCACTAGTATATTTTCCAAAATGGTACCAAAAACCCCTCCAATTCATCGGGCAAAAAATAAGCACTTCTACAGCTCCATTCATCAAAACGTAAAAAAAATTACAGCTCTAAGAAAATGGCTAGGAAAAGACTATTTATTATAAAAAAAAGCATTTTTACTGTGTGATAGCAATACATAAAAAAATAAATCTAAGGCCCCTTTCACATCAGCGGTTTTTTTCGCGGCTGCACCAGCCGCAAGTGCCGATACCGCACTTGCCGCAAGCCTGCATATACATTGTATGGGGCTTGCGGCAAATAAACCGCAAGTGCAGTCATTATGCGGTAATCGCGGCAGTTGCGGTTTTTTCACCGCAACTGCCATGATCAGCGCAAAACCGCTGATGTGAAAGCAGCCTAACATGGTAACTGCACCGACCTGAAGAAAGTCATTTTATCACTTATACCACACTGTGAATTGCACAGAAATAAAAATAAGAACTATTTTTGTACTGCTGTCTATTTGTTCAGTCTACCTCCCAAAAATCAGATAAAAAGATTGTTCACATTTATCCTGCATTCTCTGCTGAGCACTTACATTGGGGTTTCCATGTAAATCCTATAAACCACAATTCAGACAAAACCTGTGACAGAACCACTCACTATAATGTTTTGGCAGATGGAGACACTTTAGATTCTATCTGGTCTCTGTTGATGTGGTGTCGTATCATTTTAGGTGACTTTTAAGAGCACAGTGTGGACAACCACAGTTCTGTGAACACATAAAAATATTTATACCACCAAAACAAACGCCAAACAAAGTCCAAAGTGTGTCTATGTGCCTTATTAGAGTAAATGTTTCGGTCTGAATCCCATTTTTGGGGGATTTACACAGAAAGCCCAATGTGCACCATAGAACATAAGAGTGTGATAAGCCTCATACTGAAAGTGATCAAAAAAGTTATGTACTCCAAAATGTTACCAATGTAAACCCTAACTTATCCCACAAAAAAAGCCCCCATTATGTTACTAGATATAGAAGGGGTTCCCAGGCTTCTGTGAGAACAAAGACTTCGGAAAAGCGAAAGCTCCCTTCCTATCAAATAAAATCAAAATAAATCTGCGCTCCCAAATCCAAATATTCCCCTCCTTCTGAGCCCACATATGCCCACAGTAAGCAATCACATGTCTTACATTACTGTAACGGAAAGAACTCAATTAACAATCTACGAGGTGCATGTTACCAGAAGCACAAGCTACACACCATATACAGGCACTAAAATGGCATATTTACAATTCTCCAGAAAAAAGGCATGGTGTGGATGTCACAAAATAATCACTGCAGTCATAGATTAATTCATTTTTATTAGCATCTCTGAAGCTCTGCAAATGCAACACTGTGTCCAAATTTGCATTTCAAAACTGAAATAGTGGTATTTCCTTTCCAAGACCTGCCATGTGCCCAGTCATTTTTGACCACATATGGTATATCTTCGCATTTGGTAGAAATAGCCCAACAAATTATGGGGTCTGTTATTTCCTACTATCCATTGTGAAAATGACAAGTTTGGGGCTAAAACAACATTTTAGAGAAAAAAAATTGTAATTTTCATTTTCACATCCACATCTAAAAAGTTCTGGGAAGCATCTGAGTGAAAAATGTTAAACTACTGACCATATATCAGAGCGCTCAAAAGAAACCGAGTAACAAATTGTGAGGTCCATTTTTTTGTATTATCCCTTGTAAAATTGAAAAAATTGGGGTTAAAATAACATACAGTCCCTGACAAATGTTATGTCGCTTATCCATGTTATGTAAATAAAAGCTTATAACCTGATGTTAAATTCATCCATTGGTTTTATAAATTACTCTTTTGAAAGATGAAACCCTCCCAAATGTAGTTTAGGTTAAGAAAATAAATTGGCATCAATGCTGAAATATTGATCATTTAATAAACAAAGAATGGTCAGATTTTGGCAAGACACCTGGTCATATAATGGACCCAATCCTAGTTTACATCCTCACCTGTGCTCAGTAAATGATTGGTTAATTAGTGGGTGTGTATAAAAAGAAACCCAGCACCCCAGACCTTCACGAACTGCAACTTGAGCTCTGACAACATGCCAAAAATCCACCCTGTGACCAAAGCCTTGATTATCAAGAGGCTGAAGACCAGATCCACTGCAGAGGTGGATGGCACCTTTAATATGTCTGTGTCAAGTACAAAGAATTAAAAAAAAGATTTGAAGAGACTGGAGATGTGTTTGACAAGCCCAGGTCCGGCACACCCCACAAGACAACTGCTCAGGAGGAATGTTTGTTGGTTAGAAAATCCAAAGCAAGCCCCTCTTCCACTGCAGCAGAGACCTCAAGTCCCTGTGTCAACTAGAACAGTTTGTAGGATTCTGTCTCGAAATGGCCTCCATGGTTGAATCAGTGCCCAAAAGCCAGCACTAAACAAAAGGCAAATAAAAAAACGTGGTATTTGCAAAGTTCCACAGCCTGCTAAACTGGAGCCCGTATAGATCCAAATTTGGTGGTAGAAAGATTAGGGTCTGGGGTTACCTTCAGTATGGGGGTGTGCGAAACATTTGCAAAATGGAAGGCAATATCAATAGCCTAAAATATCAAGAAGTATTAGCTACCTCTTACATTTCAAACCATAAAAGGGGTCAAATTCTGCAGCAGGATGGTGCTCCATCTCATACATCCATCTCTACAACAAAGTTCCTCCAGGCAAAAAAGATCAAGGTGCTCAAGGACTGGCCAGCCCAGTCACCAGACATGACATCATTGAGCATGGTTGGGGTAGGATGTAAGAGGAAGCTTAGAAGACAAACCAAAGAATCTAATGAACTCTGAGAGGCATGTAAGACTGCATTCTTTGCTATTCCTGATGACTTCACTAATAAATTGCATGAATCATTGTTGAACCGCATGGATGCAGTCCTTCAAGCTCATGGAAGTCACACAAAATATTAAATATGACTCTAATAGCACCACAACTTCATTCACCAATGTTATGCAACATATATTTGTATTTTAAGTTAATTATTTGTTTGAATATCACATTACTTTCTGTGGGCGACAAAACTTTTGTTTTGCCAAAATCTGACCATTCTGTGTTCATTAAATGCAATATTTTAGCATTGATGCCAATTTATTTTCTAACCCTAAACCACATTTGGGAGGGTTTCAGCTTTCAAAAGAGTAATTTATAAAACCAATTGATGAATTTAACGTCAGGTTATAAGCTTTTATTTACATAACATGGATAAGCGACATTACTTTTGTCAGAGACTGGAATTGCATTAATTCCTGTGTAGCACCTGAAGAGTTAAAAAATTTAATGACAGCATTTTTTAAATACTTCAAGGATGTGGTGTTTAAAATGATATAAGTTTTGGGGAATTTCCAATATACAAGCCCTTCCAAGTCCATTTAAATCTGAACAAGGTCCATTACTCTATTTTAACAAAGAAATAAGAACGGCAGCACTCACCGATGGCAGTATCTTCAGCTTTAATTCAAAATGCATGCTTCATGACACAGGTAGGAACCATTTGGCCGAAAGTGAGGAAAGTGAGATGAAGGCAGTGCACTGTACGGACGACGATTGTGTCTTTAAATGAACTTCAACAGGTCCAGTTCATTTGAGCAAAACGACCCTCGTTCACATGGTGCCGTGCCATCCTCTCCATCCCCTCAATTTTGCCCGAACAGCCCTACCTGTGTGATGAAGCGTGCTATTTGAATTAAATATAAAGGTACTGCCATCGGTGATTGCTGCTATTATTATTTCTTTGATAGGTTGAATGGCCCTGTTGTTGGGATTGTGCACCTGAGATGGCTCCAGTTTATGTTTCATGGGAGACCAGTGGTGAGTTCATTGCTATATACTTAAATGCGATCAGTGCCTGTATTTTTTGTCCATTTTTTACACTTTTAGATACCAATACTCTCTTTTATTTACATGCACCATTGCAATTTACTTACTTATTTTAGGGTATTTGCGCATTTTTACTTCTTTTATTGGGTTTTGCTATTTAATGGTCAATGTGAACGTGCAATTACACATTGTATGCATTTACACTTGCATTCCAGTTCATTTTCATTTCTTTATTTTCTTTGTGTTTTGTTTTTTTGCAGTAAATGCAAACTAGGGTGTAGCCGGCAACTCTTTGAGCTGGACATTATGCGTATATATATAATGTAGTTTCCCAATGCTAGGTGTTCCCTATTGTGCCCCTGGTCCTCCCAACCCTTATCACATTTACATCACTAGACATATGGTAATGTTTTAAATGTTTTATGCTTGGATAGGACTGTTCCTATTGGGTCACTTTGATGTGGTGAGATGGCCTTTACATTACTTTATCAAAATAATCGAACTAAGTTCCCTATTTTATTTACATACACAATTTATTCACTTATTTTAGAGTATTTGCTCATTTTTGCTTCTATTCCTGGGTTTAAAAATTTTAACAATAGTGATTTGAGCTCACTCCTGCCACTCGAATTGCAGAAAGGTATCGATTAAGTAACACAAAGGACTCAACTTCTGAGCTCCCTCTGCACACCCTACAGTGACTTCTGGTGAACATTGTATGGTAAAAAAATCATCAAGCAGTTAAGCCTAACAGATAGACTACAGATTTTATTTTATAGTAACCCAGAGTGCCGTTAATAAGTAGTAAACATATTTATATACAGTTTTGGCTGAAAGTGTTTGCACCTTTAAAATTTTTCCAGAAAATAAAATATTTTTCCAAAAACATTATTGCAATTACATATTTTGTAATGTGCAAGTTTATTTCCTTTTTGTGTATTAGAACAAAACATAAAAAATGAGAAAAAAATAAAATAAATTAGACATGATTTCAAGCAATATCCCCTATATGGGCAGAACAAAATTGTTTGCACTTTTCCAAAATTGTTGGTAAACAACTTTGTTTAAAGCATGTGATGCTTGTTCAAACTCACCAGTGGTGAGGTATGGGCAATATGGAAATCACACCTGAAACCACATGTAAAACAGGAGAAATTGTCTCAATCTTTGCATTGTGAGTCTGTGTGTTCCACACTAACCATGGAGAAACGAAAGAGGAAAAGAGAACTGTCCAAGGACATGAGAACCCAAATTTTTTATCTAGATAAAAAATGTCAAGGTAACAAGTCCATTTCCAGAAACCTTGATGTTCCTTAGACCTCAGAGAGCAACATAATCAAGTAGCTTACAACCAATGGCATTGTAGATAATCTTCCTGGATGTGAAAGCCAAAAAACCTGATGAAAGGTTACAATGCAGGATAGTCTGGATGGTGGATAAGCAACCCAAATCAAGTTCCAAAAAAATGCAAGCTGTCCTGCAGGCTGAGGGTGCATCAGTGTCAATGCAAACTATCCATCCACATTTCAATGAAATGAAACACTAAGGCCCGAGACCCATGAGGACTCCAATGCTGACACAGAGACATAAAAAACTAGACTGCAGTTTCCAAAAGTGTACAAGTGTGAGCCAAAATCCTTCTGGGACAGCGTATTGTGGACAGACGAGACCAATACAGAGCTTTTTGGTTAAGCACATCATTCTACTGTTTACTGAAAATGGAATGAGGCCTACAAAGAAAATAACACAGTACCGACAGTCAAATATGGTGGAGATTCAAAGATGTTTTGGAGTTGTTTGGCTGCCTCTGGCACTGGGTGCATTGACTGCGTAAAAGAAATAATGAAATTTAAAGATTACCAAAGGATTTTGGGTTACAATGTAGTGTCAAAAATTTGGGTTTGTGTCCCAGGGTATGAGTTTTCCAGCAGGATAATGACCCCAAACATTCTTCAAAAAGCAACCAGAAATGGATGGAAACAAAGCGCTGGAGAGTTCTGAAGTAGCCAGCAATGAAAACGGATCCAAATCTCATTGAACACCTGTGGAAAGACTGTTGATGACTATAAGAGTGATTGATTGCAATTATTTATTCCCACGTTTGTGTAACGAAACATTAAGTTGAGGGTACCAACAATATTTCTGGCTCATTTTGAGGGTGTTTGTTTGAAATTATGTCCAATTTGCCTTTTTTTCTCAGTAGTTTTATGTGTTTCTCCAATATCCCGTATTTTTCGCATTATAAGACGCACTTTTGTTCCCCCACATTTTGGGGGAAAGAGGGGGTGGGTCTTATAATGCGAAACACTGTTGCGTGGTGGGGAAGAGGGGGGCTGAGGAGCAGTGTTCAGGGCTGGCAGGAGGCTGGAGGAGGCCAGGAGCGGACTGCAGCAGCGGCCCCGTGTCATGTGGGGCCGCTCATTATCTTCTGTAATATGCACTGCTTCCCGCTGTCAATCACCAGCGGGAGCATCCCATATTACAGGAGCGGGACCGCAGCCCTGTGGCTGCGGTCCCGTATGGATAGTCAGTGCTTTCCACGCAATGACAGCGTGGAAAGCACTGACTATCCCTGGGAGGACGAGCATACTCACCGCTCTCCTCATTCCCTGCCGTCCGCGCCATCCCCGCCGTCTTTGCCGGCATCCGGGTCCTGTGAGCGTCGCTGCAGAGTGACGTCATCACCTGCGCGAGGCTCACAGGACTGGATTGCCGGCACAGCAGAGAGCGGATAGCGCGGACAGCGAGGAGAGGGGTGAGTATGATTGTTTATTATTTTAACTGTGCGGCAGCATGTGGGCACTGCCATCAGAGGGGACACTGCCTTCAGAGGGGACAGTGCCATCAGAGGGGACAGTGCCATCAGAGGGGACAGTGCATCAGAGGGGACAGTGCCTGCAAAGGGGACAGAGCCATCGAGGAGACAGTGCCTGCAGAGGGGACAGTGCCTGCAGAGGGGACACTGCCAGCAAGGGACAGTGCCTCAGAGGGGACAGTGCCATCAGAGGGGACAGTGCCATCAGAGGGGACAGTGCCTGCAAGGGGACAGTGCCTGCAGAGGGGACAGTGCCAGCAAGGGAACAGTGCCATGCAAAGGGGACAGTGCCATCAGAGGGACAGTGCCATCAGAGGGGACACTGCCATCAGAGGGGACAGTGCCTCAGAGGGGACACTGCCATCAGAGGGGACAGTGCCAGCAAGGGGACAGTGCCTTCAAAGGGGACAGTGCCATCAAGGGGACAGTGCCATCAGAGGGGACAGTGCCATCAGAGGGGACAGTGCCACAAGGGGACAGTGCCATCAGAGGGGACAGTACCAGCAAGGGGACAGTGCCATCAGAGGGGACAGTGCCAGCAAGGGGACAGTGCCATCAGAGGGGACAGTGCCATCAAGGGGACAGTGCCATCAGAGGGGACAGTGCCTGCAAAGGGGACAGTGCCATCAGAGGGGACAGTGCCTGCAGAGGGGACAGTGCCTCAGAGGGGACAGTGCCAGCAAGGGGACAGTGCCTCGAGAGGGACAGTGCCTGCAAGGGGACAGTGCCTGCAGAGGGGACATGCCAGCAAGGGACAGTGCCATCAGAGGGGACAGTGCCATCAGAGGGGACAGTGCCATGCAGAGGGGAAAGTGCCTGCAGAGGGGACAGTGCCTGAGGGGACAGTGCCTGCAGAGGGGACAGTGCCAGAAGGGGACAGTGCCATCAGAAGGGGACAGTGCCATCAGAGGGGACAGTGCCATCAGAGGGGACAGTGCCATCAGAGGGGACAGTGCCTCAGAGGGGACAGTGCCTGCAGAGGGGACACTGCCTGCAGAGGGGACAGTGCCAGCAAGGGGACAGTGCCTTGCAAAGGGGACAGTGCCATCAGAGGGGACAGTGCCATCAGAGGGGACAGTGCCACAAGGGGACAGTGCCATCAGAGGGGACAGTGCCAGCAAGGGGACAGTGCCATCAGAGGGGACAGTGCCAGCAAGGGGACGTGCCATCAGAGGGGACAGTGCCAGCAAGGGGACAGTGCCATCAGAGGGGACAGTGCCATCAGAGGGGACAGTGCCTCAAAGGGGACAGTGCCTCAGAGGGGACACTGCCTGCAGAGGGGACAGTGCCATGCAAGGGGACAGTGCCTCAAGGGGGACAGTGCCATCAGAGGGGACAGTGCCATCAGAGGGGACAGTGCCAGCAAGGGGACAGTGCCATCAGAGGGGACAGTCCAGAAGGGGACAGTGCCATCAGAGGGGACAGTGCCAGCAAGGGGACTGTGCCATCAGAGGGGACAGTGCCAGCAAGGGGACAGTGCCATCAGAGGGGACAGTGCCATCAGAGGGGACAGTGCCTGCAAAGGGGACAGTGCCTGCAGAGGGGACAGTGCCTGAAGGGGACAGTGCCTGAAGGGGACAGTGCCAGCAAGGGGACAGTGCCATCAGAGGGGACAGTGCCATCAGAGGGGACAGTGCCATCAGAGGGGACAGTGCCTGCAGAGGGGACAGTGCCTGCAGAGGGGATACTGCCATCAGAGGGGACAGTGCCAGCAAGGGGACAGTGCCTTCAAAGGGGACAGTGCCATCAGAGGAGACAGTGCCATCAGAGGGGACAGTGCCATCAGAGGGGACAGTGCCAGCAAGGGGACAGTGCCATCAGAGGGGACAGTGCCAGCAAGGGGACAGTGCCATCAGAGGGGACAGTGCCAGCAAGAGGACAGTGCCATCAGAGGGGACAGTGCCAGCAAGGGGACAGTGCCATCAGAGGGGACAGTGCCAGCAAGGGGACAGTGCCATCAGAGGGGACAGTGCCAGCAAGGGGACAGTGCCAGCAAGGGGACAGTGCCATCAGAGGGGACAGTGCCATCAGAGGGGACAGTGCCAGCATGGGGGACAGTGCCAACATGAGGGAACAGTGTACCACCATCGGGGACCAAGCCAGGATGGGGGGACAGTGTACCAGCATGGGGGACTGTGCCAGGAAGGGGGCACAGTGCCAACATGAAGGCTATGTGTACCAGCATGGAGGATATATATACCAGGCTGGAGGACATATATACGGATTGTAAGACAGACACTGGCATTATAAGGCGAACCCCATTTAACATTAAAAATTATTTTTTCCTCTTTACCTTCATCAAATGTGGGGGTGCGTCTTATAATTCGATGCGTTTTATAAAGCGAAAAATACTGTACATAAAGAAAAAAAAATATGTGTATAACAAAACATTTGTGTGTACAATAATTTTCTTGGACAAATTCTTCTTCAAAACAATTTGAAGGGTGTGTAAAACTTTCGGCCATGACTGCATATATGAGGCGAGTGAAATAAGCATTGAATATGTCACTAATTTATACTTATAAAGGTGCTATTGACATTAATTTTTCCCCAGAAATCAGTAACAATCCATCTAATCCACGTAGCCAAATAAATCAAATCATGAATGTCCATAAATTTAGTGTTGTATAATAATGAGAAATGACATATGGAAAAACTATTATAAACACCTACTGAAATGTATTTAATGCTTTTTACAAAAGCCTTTGTTGATGAAGAGGGCTTCAAGATACCTCCTGTATGGAGAAACTAGATGCCTGCATTGCTCAATTGGGATTTTAGCCCATTCTTCCTTACAAACACTCTTCAAATCCTGAATGTTCTGTGGGCTCCATCTGTGAACTCTGAGCTTTATTTCCTTCCAAAGCCAATTGGAAAATAAAGGGCTAACTCTGCGCTGCTTGGATGAGATGACTGACTAAGATCGCTGAAGTACACATTGATTCAAAGGGTTTATATATCAATCCACATGCAATCTACGCTTTATTCATTTTACAGCTATCTCATCCAGGCAGCGCAGAGGTAATCCATTCTTCTCAGATGGGAAACTCCTATAGTGTGTGGTCTGCAGCCTATTTTTATATTTTGAGTGGTTGTCAACCCATACCAGGTAAGAAATTATTGCCTTCTCCTACAGTTTGGTTCTTCACATAAGACCCTATTTGCGCTATATTTTTATTTAAAAAATTGGTGACGTCTTCAAAACTTATTTCACCAGCTGTATATATAATATATGTGTATATGTACCATATGTTTTGGACTATAGGAAGCACCAGACCAAAAAACGCATCTCAAGTTTAAAGGAAGAAAATAGGAAAAAAAAAATGTTTATGTTAAAATAGGAGGCCGCTCCTTCATTGCCCTCCGTTCTTCTTTCAATTTTACATGTGCCCATCATTCTCTATCCTACCTGGGAATTAAGTTGTCCCAAGAATTTAAAAGACTTATATCGGATTAATTTCCTACCTCTCTTACAAAAAGTGGAAGCTGACTGTGTGAGGTGGGGCAGGTCCTCCTTTTCCTGGTTTGGCAGGTGCCAGATTTTGAAGATGAACATCCTTCCTAGAATCCTGTATCTGTTGCAAACCCTTCCGATTAAAATTCCCCAAGGATTCTTCCGCCAGATTTCCTCTATTCAGCGCAGATTTATCTGGGATGGCAGATCTGCCAGGGTGGGTAAAGCTATTCTTACCAGGCCAAAAGTAAAGGGGAAAATGGGTCTCCCGGACATTAAACGTTATCATGCAGCAGTCCATATGTGCAGAATACTTGACTGGTGCAGGAACGGCATGCATAAAAGCTGGGTGCAAACAGAACAAAGCTTTAGCCCAATTCCACTGGATAGATTACCCTGGGTGATGGCTTCGGCCACCTCTCTCCTTCGGAAACACCCTACCATTGGGGCCACAATCCGGGTTTGCAACTCTTTGCCTTTGAGGTCTTTCATTCTCCCTCCTTGCTCACCGCTCACACCCATTATAAGCCATCCCGATTTCTCAGCAGCCAGTTCTGACAGAACCTTTGCTTTATGGATATAGGCCAGAAGAGATACGATGGAGGCAATGGGTGGTGGCAAGGACTGGCCATCTTTGGGCGAGATGTCGTCCTGGGAGGAACAATCTGCGTTGGGGTGGTGGAGAGGTTTCCAGCTGCCTGCAATCATTGCCTCCTCGGTCTTGTTATAAACGCCCTAGGACGCAATTTGAAGCACTGTGTCTGAGCCAAGGTCCACTCAGACATGCATTTTCCCTCCTCTATGCTTTGCTGGGCTCTCTACATGACCAGGGACCACTAGTTTTCATCTCGCATTGGGAACGGGAGCTGAATATCACTTTTTCAGATGAACAAATTACACGGATGTTCCAGCTCGCTCACAGCACCTCCATCAGTTCTAAGTATCAGGAGGCCAATTACAAGCTACTGTCACGATGGTACAGAACACCGGTCAAACTCAATGTAATGTACCCGGCACACAGCACGGATTGTTGGAGGTGTGGGAGGGGTACCCTTTCGCATATCTATTGGGACTTTGAGGCTATTCGGCCCTTGTGGCTAGAGGTGGAGAATATCATACGGCAGATTTCTTCTATCCAAATACCTCTCACACCTGCTCTGATTCTCCTGCACCATTGTAAGGTCCCCATGACTACGTATAAAAATTCCCTTCTTAAATTTCTCATTATTGCTGCCAGAGCCTGCATACTGGCACTCTGGGGGAAGGACACGACACCTTCTATTCCGCAATTTCTTAGAGGGGTTAACGAATTGATGTATATGGAGGAGCTGACATCTTCCATACAGGAATCTCAAACTGAATTCGGGTCCATATGGATGGCTTGGATGGATTTTCAACAATCTGAGTTTTACAGTACACTGTTGGGTAGAGATCCACTACCAGACTATGTTTAACAGCGCACTGGCAGTGGACGTTGACTGGCCTGGGAGGTGTATCCCCTTCATGGCTTTCCACCCCCTTTCCTCCCTAGCCCCCCTCATCTTCTTTATTTTTTCTCCCCAAGTTCGCAATGTGCTCGCGACCACTGCTACTCTTCTACTAGTACCCTCTATCTATCTATCTAACCTTTATATTTGTTTTCTTTTTAGTTGAGTCTCTCTCCTTTTCCCCTTACGATTAATTTGTTTTTTAATTGTTGTCGATGGTTTGTTTGTATACCATCGCTGCTCATTTTTCTTATGATTTGTATTTTCCTTTCTTGTGTAAAGAAGAAAAACATTTTGGCTTTCCAGGATTTTACTGGCTCGCCAACGCTCTGTGTAGGATCATTTGTTGTTTCAGCACGTGGTTTCAGCGTATACCTCCACGAACAAGTTCCCATTAGAAGTCCTTTTGGAATATGTGATCAATATACAACTGTACAGTTGTTTGTATCTTGACGGAGATAAATTTGTAATATTCTAAATAAAGAATTATAAAAAAAAAAAAATAGGGGGCCATCTTGTAGTCTGCTTTTAGCTTACCAGGCTAGGGGCACAGCAGATGTATAGCAGGGTCACAGGAAAAAGGTTCGCCACTGAAGGAAGTCAGCAGCAGCAGTGGGGCGATGCTGCATGCCCTGAGCTGGGAGGACGGGGTGTCACTGCACCACCAGTGGGGTGATGCTGTGGGCCCTGGGTGTGGGGAGGAGGTGTCGTGGCTGCACCAGTGAGGTGATACTGCATTCCATGGGAGGAATGGGTGTTGTGGTGGCACCAGTGAAGTGATGCTGTGGGCCCTGGGCTGGGAGGACAAGGTGTTACGGCAGTGCAAGCGCCATTGATATCCTGGTGGTGAATGTGATGGATATCAAATCTCAGATTGAGATCTCAGCTCTCCGCATGCACCGCGTCCACAGCAATTTTCATGAAGTCTGTCGCATCAACCACAGGGAGATCAATGACGTCTGCCTAACGCTGCTAAGTACATCCCATCCTCCCAATCTGCATCATCACCCCATTCGTGCTGTCGCCAACTTCTTACAGCGGTGACCTTGCTTCCTGTGACCCCGCTCTACCGTCGTCACCAGGTCCCCATTTAATCTACATCTGGACTATGAGAGGGAAGAAAATGTGCCTTATAGTCTGAAAACTACTACATAACAATTATTGACAGTCCAAACACTTCATCTGCACAGTTCATTCACGGACATCGGTCAATGTACAACCCCTTCTCATGAGGTTATCTTGCCAGGGGTTATAGCAGGCTCTCCTTATACTGTCTCCTGACAGCAAGCTTCAGATCTGGTCTCCTCACCAAGTGCGTCTAGCAGAACTTTTCAATTTCAAGGACCTGACTTGCATTAAAGACTATGTGACCGAGAACCAGTCACCTGATATACTCACAGAGAGTGGAGAGGTGTGTTCAGGTCAGACACACACATACCTGCATGCATTAACCCGCCTATGTAATAGATACCGGCCAATTGTAATGTAGCTGGTCACCAATCACTATATATATACATATATATATACAAATTCAGAATTAATCACATCCAGTGATCCCTGTTTGGTGCTTTGCTTTACATCTTACATGCTGAAACACATACTTTACCAATTAAATGGTATATCCGGGATATATACATAAGAAAAAATGTGCCTACGCACCAACAGACAGGTAGCTGCCACCTACCTGCCTGTTGTTGCCAGCATCAGTCCCAGCTATTCACCCCAGGTACTGAGCGGTCACAGCCCGCACCTGCTGAGCGCAGCATGGCAGCATAAACACAGAGCAGAGCAGCTTTTCTGCTCTGCTCTGTGGAAGAAGGTGGAACAGCCGACATCATTCTGATTGACAGCCGGCTCCTTGCTACCTGATTGGGGGAGTCGGCTGTCAATCAGCGTGATGTCGGGCCTGTCTAAGACCGCTCCAGTCGGCGATAAACGGTGCCGCGCAAACAGGCAGGTAGGTGCCAGCTACCTGCCTTTTAGAGCTAAGGCACAATTTTTTTTTTTAAATATCCCGAATATCCTCTTCAAGTATCTGAATGTCTGCAAAGCTATGCATTATATTACTATTAGGATTACTGATTTTAATGGAGGAAGACTAAAACATTAATTCACTTACATTGACTATTGCCTCCTTTGTCTGAGCCATGTCAGATATAACACCATCTGTAATAATCAGCAAAACAAAGTACTGGGAGCCGTCTTTTATTGAAGCTGCATATCTAAAGTGAAGAATGAAAATTGTTTGTTAGGTACTTAAAAGAAACAAACATTTTAGCAAAATAGTTTAGACTTGTTAACAATAATATAGGCTTAAAAGTAAATGTAATTCCAGGTTTAGATATGGTAAAATTGTATTGCATAGAGTGGAATATATTGAGAGAATACCTAGCAATATGACCTCCAGCATTCTCTGAGCTGAAGTGCTATATGTTTTTACTACATAAGAAAGCAGTTTTTGGAAACCTCACTCACATATAACACTGTCATTTGTTGCTATTTTTTAGAGCAAGAAGTTCTACAAAAATCCAACACATTAGAGTATTGACTAAAAACATAGAATCCCCTGACTCTATAATCACAGCCAGGTATGTTTCACTCTGAAATACTATGAAGTTTCAGAGAAAAACACACTTTTATTAGCACAAGAGAGTTAGCCACATGGGTGACTAGTTGTGCAGTCAAGTTCCTGGCTGCTTCTCCCTACACACTGACAGTTACAATATTAAAAAGATTATTTTCTCTGAAACGCCGCATCATTTCAGAGTGAAACACATCTGGCTGTGATTACACAGCCAGTGGCTGATGCAACCTGCCCACGATATGGGTAGCATGTATCAACTGACAGGTTCCCTTGCTAGCCTCATTTCAGATTTATTTTTTTTCTCTCCTGATGATGTGTTGTTTGAAACTCCCAGCATGCATAAGGGAGTCTGAAATGAAATTTCATCACCAACGTTCGCTCAATAGGCAGTTCTTGCACTATATTTGTCCCTCCTTCCTGCCTGATTTAATGTCACTTTTTCTTACAACAAAATGTCATTAGAGATGGGGCTGGTCTGCTCGGCTCTCGAGACTGCTTTACTGCTTAGTGTGTTCACTCTTTTCCCAACGTTCTATCAGTGTACTCTGCTTCAAAGCATCTCTGCACACCAGGAATGAAAGAGAACACAATGAGTACACAACAATTGTCTATTCCAACATATACTAAGTGTGTTCCTTCTTCTTGCCGATGTCTTGTTAGTGCGCACTGCTCTAAAATCTCTTTAAGGGCCCTTTCACATCAGCGTTTTTTGAAATTCGCGGCAGATGCGGTGAAAAAACCGCATCTGCCGCGTTTAATGCATAACCGCGACACTTGCGGCAAGCCCCATGCAATGTCTATGGGGCTTGCGGTAAGGGTGCGGCAAGTGCGGTTTCGGCACTTGCGGCAGGTGCGGCCGCGAAAAAAAATGCTGCCAGTCACGTTTTTTTCGCGGCCGCACCTGCCGCAAGTGCCAAAACCACACTTGCCGCACCTGCCACAAGTCCGCCTATACCTTGTATGGCATTTACCGCTACCGCGCCGCAACCGTGTCGCAAGTGCAGCCGGTATGCGGTAATCGCGGAAGATGCGGTTTTTTCACCGAATCTGCCGCGATTTGAAAAAAACGCTGATGTGAAAGGGCCCTAACAAAGAACACCTTTAGTAAATGTAGAAACAGACAATCATCACATAATCAATGTGTTGTCTGTTAATGGCAGCTTTGAGAGACGTTTCAGAGCAGAGTACACTAACAGACCACAAGAAATGATCTCACACTGAGCAATAGGATAAACCAGCCATGTCACTAATGACATTGTCTTTTAAGGAATAAGAGGTTCTCAAAAAAAGCATAAAGTAAAGACAATATAGTGCAGGAACAGCCCATTGTGTGAACATCTGTGATGACATTCCATTTGGGTCTACCCTATACATAGTTTCAAATCAAACAGTATTGGTGGAACAAAATGGTAGTAAGGTTAGCAAGGGAACAATATTGAAATTTATACAAGTCATTTAGAAAAATACTTAGATTTTAAAGACAGTTAATTAGGGACATTAAGTCTGCATTCTTTAGAATTGTTACAGAAAAAAAATAGACACTTTACTATTATTCTGTGTTAAAATAAAACACTTATATCACTAAAAGAGTGAACTGCCTTTAAAAGTGACGTATTACAAACGGGTTTTGTGCTGTCAAGAAGTTTGAAGAAACTAACAATAATAATATACCTATATAAGACACCTAACGACCACTGAAGGGTCTTATACAGAGTATTCAATTCAGCCATCCTTTTTTATTCAATTTTTTCCTGCACTCTTCACAATCCTCCATTTCATAATATATTCTCTTCAATAGAGGTCATTCTGCAGTACTCAGCAGCAGCCACTAAATAGTGTACAAAGCTGATCAGTGAGGGAGTTAGGTGTTGATTACCTCCAATCTCATAGTGATGACGTATACTAAAGATTGATCATCAATATAACGTAGTGGACAGCCCCTTTCAATCTATTGTTGCATTATTTGACAAATTCTGAGTGGCTTCTCTAGTCTTATTACACTGATAACCTATTTTCATCATTATCAGATCAGTGGGGAGCCAACACCTATAGGAACGTTAAAAAACATAAATTATGAGATGTGTTGTTAACCTTAACTATGCTGATTTATCGCAGACTTGTCCTATGCTCGTTGGCAAGGACATTACCTTACCTGTTTTGTTTGAACTAACTGAAACTGCCGCAGACTCAGTTATATCATATGCATGTTTAATCGTTTACCTTGTATTATAAAACTCAATAAAAACTTTTGAACAAGGAACGTTAAAAAAACATTTATCCTCCACCTAGTAATAGAGGCTTAAAGACATGATTAGCATGTACATTCAGAGCCTTCCAAGCATAACACAAACACATATGAATAAAAAGTGATGTAATCATGGGCCATACTAGCTATGCATTCAGTAATTTTGTGCTCATAATCACATGCTGAATACTTCACATTGTCACTGAATATAATATTTTCTTTACAGACAGTAAGTATTTTTAGTCTAGCATGGAAGTATCTCAATAAATAAATAAACTACATATATTAAATTTACATTTAGTGTTAGGCTGTGACAGCAGCATGGCTAATTTTCTGCTGTGAGTGTGTATGTCACAATTTCTGACATTCTTTTGTAAAATCATGTGGAAAGCTGTAATTTACTGAGATGATTGCATTGTTATATAGTGCTATAATTAAAATTATTCATACATATTCTATAGCTAAATCTTGCAAGTTCTACTGAAAGCAAGAAAAACTAAAGGAGCTAAGCTGAATTAACTTTAGGGTTTGCATTCTAGTAACAAAAGATAAATTAATGAATTTGCAGTACCCTCCTCCAGCAGTCAAATCATTATGCTATGGGGTGGCATCAGGCAAGAGGCATTTCACAGGCCTCCTTTCCAGTGGCCGCAGAGTATGAATGTAATTGCTTGACTAGGGGCTTGTGAATTGATGTGCTCATGTCTAGCACTAGTATTCAGTAGACATATTACACTTACATACAGCTGGCAAAACAAGGGCATTCAGTAAAGATTTCCCCTGACCCACTTTTATTTATTGCAGGACGCTGAAGCTGCACATGTGTAATGATATAAGTTTCTATAGGTTATGTGCCAATTTGCAACTCTGAACTGATAACTGTCTGTCTTATACAGGTGCTAAATAGTGCGAGGTGGGATAACGAACTCAGTGGAACACGGAACAGTTATCAAGCTCCTTTACTTGAAAGGTCGCACACCAAGGGAGAGGTTCGATGAGATCAAAGAGGTTTATGGTGACGATGTAGATGTAGTCAAGAACTGCCATAATTTCAAATGAGGTCGAACTTCAGTGGAAATGTCTCCAATTCCAGGGCGACCCTATTCCTCTATTGATGAACACACCTTTCATGTAAAGGAACTGTATTCCACTGGGTTCATTATTACACCTCAAACCACTTCAGCACCTGTTAAAGAGGGTAATAGAAGGGGTTAATGACAGATGAGTATTGTCAGCTGTAATCAACCCCTGGATTGATAATGTTGAGGCGTATATGGTACGATTGAGGCTTACAATACGATTCTGGTGATTAAATAGTTAACAAACATTAACACAAAGAAAAATCTTTCATTGGAAATAAAACAAACAGACAACCCACTTTCATCAATTTATTAAGTCCAAACATTCCCAACTCTGAAGGTAAACCACACAGCACAATATCCAGCGAAGTACAAGGAACGTGGCTATATCGCTATGACAGGAGCATGCAGCTGCATATATTTCTAAAGAGTTGCAAGCTTGTGTCCAGAGAGCAGGCGCATATCTCTCGCCCAGTGTCACTCCAGCCTCACACTGAGCCACAGCGGTGAGCAGTGATGTCAGACACTTCATCTGAGGTGACCAAGGTAACAGCTGTCACGGTTACCACAGTAACTCAGCTGTGACCACAGATGAACTGTCTGATGTTCACCACTGGCTGTAAGTGAAAGCGAGCTGCTGTGGTGTGTGTACACTGTAATGGTCTATGCTCACTGCGTGTAGTTATGCCTGGACATCACTGTGGAGATTATCATCAGAGGGTATGTTTGGGCTTAATAAACTGGTGAAAGTCGGTTGTCTATGTGTTTCATTTACAATAAATGACTTTTCCCTAAGTGTTTTATTTACAGTAAAGGATTTTTCTGTTCGTGTGTTTTTTCTACTCACCAGATTGGTAATTTGGGGGTATCATTGATGTCTTCACATTATCAATCCAGTGGTTGAGGACAACTGTCAATACTCATCTCTCATTAACCCCTTTTATTACACTGACGACAACAGCACCAAGGCAGCGGGAAGAGTCGGGGTGAAGCACCAGGTGTGGCAAATCTTATGGAGGCACTAGTTTTAGGGTGGCTGCGGCCTGCTATTTTAAAGGTGGTGAGTGCCTATGATAGATGCTCTTTCTCACCCTGAGAATACCAGTCCCCTGCTGTCTGCTTTACCTTGGCTGGTAATCCAAAATGGGGGGGACCCTATGCCGTTTTTTCACATTATTTATTTATAAATAATTTGAAAACATAGCTTGGGGTGACCTCTGTTTTGGAATACTAGTCAAAGGAAAGCCACCAGCTGTGGTCTGCAGGCTGCAGGTGTCTGCTGTTCCATCAAAAATGGCGGGGACCCCATGATATTTTTTTTAACCCCTTCATGACCTGGGAATTTTTCGTTTTTCATTTTTGTTTCTTGCTCCTCTGCTTCCAAGAGCCATAACTTTTTTATTTTCCTATCAATATAGACATATGATGGCTTGTTTTTTGCAGGACGAGTTGTACTTTCATATGCAATAATTTATTTTACCATATAGTGTACAGGGAAATTGCAAAAAAAATCTAAATGAAGTGAAATTGCAAAAAAAGTGTAATGACACGTTTTTTTTTTTGGGTGTTTTAGTCGCCATGTTCACTATATGATAAAACCGACATGACGAGTTGATGCCTCAGATCAGTACGAGTTCGCAGACACCCAACATGTATACTTTTACTGGTATCTAGGTGGTGAAAAAAAATTCTGAAGTTTTGAAAAAAAAAAAGCAAAAACTGACTTTTTGCGCCATGTTCTGCGACCCATAGTGTCCTCATTTTTCGGAATCTAGGGATGCGTGACGGCTGATTTTTTGCGTTTTGAGCTTACGTTTCTAATGATACCATTTTTGGGGGGATCCGCCGCTTTGATCGCCCGTTATTGCATTTTATAGCAATGTTACGGCGACCAAAAAAACAGAATTTTGGCGTTTGGACCATGTTGTCCGTTACGGAGTTTACGGCTCTCATTAACGGGTTTAATATGATGACAGATCTGGCGATTCTGAACGCGGCAATACCAAATGTATATATATATATATTTTTAATACTTATTTATTTATTTTTTACAGGTTTTTAAAAACTTTATTTTTTCATTCATTCTTATTTTTACACTGCCTCTTTAAAAGCTGCATTTGCCAATTTTTTATTAAGTTGCTCGAGTTCTCCTATCACGAACCGAATCGTCAATGTTTGTGTCGAATTTGAAATTGGCAAACATGTTCAGGGAAAATTCCCTCATCTGTAGTCAGGGGAAGTCTTTGATGAACACCCCTCATACATTTCATAATACAATATTGAACTTCTTCCTGTTTTCACCCTAATGACCAGGCCATTTTTTACAATTCTGACCAGTGTCACTTTATGAAGTAATAACTCTGGAACGCTTCAACGGATCCAGTGATTCCGAGATTGCGTTTTCATGACATATTGGACTTCATGTTAATGGTACATTTAGGATGATAATTTTTGTGTTTATTTGTGAAAAAAAATGAAATTTGGTGAAAATATGTTAAATTTAGCAATTTTCAGACTTTGAATTTTTGTACTGGTAAACTTGAGAGTAATGTCACAAAAAATAGTAAATAAATAACATTTGTCACATGTCTACTTTACATCAGCACAATTTTCAAAACAATTTTTTTAGGAAGTTAGAAGGGTTCAAAAATTATCAGCAATTTCACATTTTTCCAACAAAATTTACTTTTTTTTAGAGAACACATCACATTTGAAGTGACTTTGACTTTGAGGGGCCTGCGTGACAGAAAACACCCAAAAGTGACACTATTCCAAAAGCTGCACTCCTCAACCTCCTGAAAACTACATTTAAGATTATTAACCCCTTTAGGTGCTCCATAGGAGCTTAAACAATGTGGAAGGAAAAACTGAAAATTTTAGTTTTTCCAACAAAAATGTAATTTTTGCCTCAAATATTGCATTTTTACACGGGTTAAAACAGAAAATACAAATAATATGCAGATTGACTCTGGGGCAAAACAGTTTTGATGAGCTGCAATTACTCTAGGGGATATCCGTGTGAGTGCCCCTGTTATTAATTTGTATGTATATTAGAGTGACCGGATCTCATATGGGGGTGAAAAAAATGTCGGAATCTTGTTAGTCTGGACCCCACAAAACGATTCCCCTTTCCAGATATTGAGATAGCCAAAATTTGAGCTCGATCAAACGACGTTAACCCGTGCCGCTCGTCGCTCAAAGTTGAAAAAATCCAAATTTTTGGCCAAAAAGCTGATATATGGAGCCATATCCCACTTCAAAATCACCCAGAGTTCCCTATCAAGGGCTCTCAGATGAATAATGAGTACAATTTCTTTATTCTTTAAGTGATCACTTTATTAGTCATAATTTATATATAATTATTCCATAAAACCATTAAAATTAATTACATAGGAGTACCCTAATGATTACAATGATTTAAATCTAGGTCCAGGACTAAGACCACTTACATCAGTGTTTATACAATATACATTATACAATGACCAGTAATACCAGGTGCATAAGGACGTACTATTTGTTTATTTATCACTCAAGGCGGCTATACGCTCTATTGTGTGATTCTGGGGCTCTAATCTTCTAAAATACATGTGCACCTGTGTGCTAGTAATTGGCCTTTCTCAGGCACAGGTTATAATATGGTGCTGCCCTGATGTTTTAATTGTTAGCTGCACACTCTATTATATAATTCTGGAGCTCTAAATTTCTGACATATATGCACACCTAGGAAATCTTTTTTATATTAAATCGGTCAAAGAATGGTAAATTTACTTACCAAAGAAACGTTTACATTCTTTGACCGATTTAATATAAAAACAGATTTCCTAAGACAAAATCCAAACACCTGGCCTCAAAATAATGACTTCCAAGAAGGATTGAAAATTGTCAAAACATTAAAAGTAGTTAATGATATGGCTGAGCATGGTGTTAAATTAATAACCGACTTTAACGACCTTCTGACAAAAGATGAAGAACAAAAGCAATATGTCCGCAAGTTGTAAGCAAATGCCGAGCATTATATTCTGACGTTTCAAAAACTACTTTAACAAAAGCTCTAGAATAGATTAGATAGACTGTATGGAAATAATCTGATTGCCATACAGTGCAGCTGTCAGTGCTGCAGACACAAGTCCCAGAGATCACATGATCTCTGAGGCATGGGTCAGGTGACCAGATGTCGCCATGGCAACGTCAGGTAATGTATGGAGCACTATTTGGGGCGGATTATAATGTGGAGCACTATATGGTATGCATTATACTGTGGAGCACTATATGGAATGTATTATACTGTGGAGCACTATATGGGGGACGCATTATACAGTAGAGCACTATATGTGGACCATTATACTATGGAGCACTATATGGGACACACACTATGGAGAACTATATGGGCCAATTATACTATGGAGCAATATATGGGGCACATTATACTGCAGAGCACATTATACTGTAGAGTATTATATGGATGACAAATTATACTGTAGAGCACTATATGGGGAATATTATACTATGGAGCCCATTATACTATGGAGCAATATATAGAGCACGCCATACTGCAGAACACTAAATGGGGCATATTATACTGTGGAGCACTATATGGAGCACATTATACAGTGGAGCACTATATGGGGCACATTATACTGTATTGAGCACTATGTCAATCCATTATAATATATTGAGCAATATAGGGCACATTATACTGTGTTGAGTACTATGGGGCACATTATACTGTAAGATTCACTATGTGGATCCATTATACTATACTGAGCTTTACACTGAGCAATTAAACTGTATTGCGCAGTATGTGGAGAGTCATTATTTTGTATGGAACTCTATGTGGGGCCATTATACTGCATGGTTCACTATGTGGGGTGCATTATTCTGTATTGGGCACTATGAGGGGCCATTATTCTGAATGGTGTACTATGTGGCGTCATTATTCTGTATGGAGCACAACATGGGTCCATTATTCTGCATGAAGCACTATGTGGGGCACATTATACTATATGTACCACTATGTATACCCTCAAAGCTGTGTATCTAATGCCCATTACATTACTCCACTGCTCCCAAAGAAGTGGACTGAGTGGTATCATGCATTACATACATTAAATATTGCATTTCTAATACCATCCTGTGTATCCTGTGTGATACACTCCACTGTGCCCTATATTTAATTCCATCCTGTGATACACTACATTGAGCCCTTTATCTAATCCCAGTGTGTATCACTCTAAATGTATCTAATTGCAACACATGATAAACTCTGCATATGATGCAGTAAGCATATGATGCAGTAAGCAGCACCAACTATCAAAGTCAGCTCTACCAGCCGGCTCAGTGACACTTTTCACATTTCAGTATTACTTTTGCAGTCACCAACAAAATAGCTCTGCACTGTGGTCCTAAACTTTATCTTCTCTTATCCTTTTGCAAACATCTAGAAGGGAGGAGAAAGGTGATAGACACGTGAGCAGATTCTGCCCACATTTACTGCAGTCTTATTGTGAGTTAGCTGTACACTAGCTTTTCATTGCAAATTTCAGTAATGTTTAACCCCTTCACGAAACATTGGAATGTCATAGCTCTCTTCCTTCCCTTTGATGTGAGCTCACGCGCTGAGCTTGCATAATCCCCCACACGTATATCTAACAGGGCTGATTCGATCAGCGGCCCGATCAGCACTGTTACCCCTTTGGATCGTGCTGTCAATCACTGACTGCGCAATTCAAAGCATTGCCATGACAACATTGATGCATTGCCATGACGGCAGGGGTTCCTGTGAGGACCCCAGATGCTCTCATAACTCACTTCCTGTGGATACCCAGCGAGTGCCATGTTCTTTTACTTGTGATGACACCTTAAGGCTTTACAGCAAATGACTAAATATTTAGAAACCTATGGTCTCAAGTTATAATACTTTTACTTAAAATTATCTTCCTGAAATAAATTAATAGTATACCCTGAGGACAAGCATTAGTTTCAAGGATTAGTTGTTTAAAATCATAATTAAAAAGTGTAACTTTTAGCTAAGATCAAAAAAAAAACACTTGTAAGGTAGTTTTCACATCAGCAATTTTTTAATTTCATGGCAGATCTGTAATTTTTGCTGCATCTACAGTCTTACCGAGACACTTGAGGCAAGCCCCATTTATTCCCTATGGGACTTGCGATCATGTGCGGCAAGTGCAGTTTGGCACTTTCAGTGAGTCAAAATAAAACGCTGCTAGCAGCGATTTGTTTGCACTGCGGCAATTGCAAGATCGCTGCAAAACCGCACTTGCCTAACATAACCACAAGCTCCATCGGGAATGAATGGGGCTCCTCGTAGGCTTGCACAAGTGAGCCGTTAAGTGACAATTTCGGCAAACCTGCTGGATCTGCTGCAATTGAAAAAAATCATGATGTGAAAGCTGCCTAACTGAAAGTAAAAACCGATTACCTTGCTACATGATTAATAACTGGAGCAAAATTTGTTGGTCCATATAGTTGTACACTTTTCAAGCTTCTGTAATATGCTTCCATCACTCCGTCTATTCCATTACAGTATGGGTTTTGTGGATTGCCATTCTGTAATACAAAAATGAACCATATATATTTTTTATTCAACATAACAACTTTTTCAAAAAATGGTGAAAGAAAATAAGGAATCCAATTTTCCACAGTGCATTTTCAACAAATTTATGAATCCTGATTTTTGAAATTTCAGTCTTAAACAATTTTTTTTAATTTCAATAATCTAAAAATCGATAAAAAAAGATAGCATCTTAACAATCTATTTTTCTGCATTTTAAAGTGGTGATCTTCCTGCACAGAAACGAATGCAGAATATGAAGTAAAAGAACAACTTGTTAATTAAGATTCATCACCAAAGAAAATTATGATCTTTAGGCTGAAGGCACACTGGCGCAAAACTCGCACTCGGACCTGTATCTTTAAATGATACAGGTCACATCAATGTGATTTTCATGCATTACTCTCGCTTTGCAAGGGCATTGCGAATGCAATCACAGCATGCTGCGATTGCACGCGATTTCCTCGCGCGAGGGGCCAGCAAAAGTATATGGGTGCGAGTCAAACTCGCACCCACACAGCACACGGTGCGATATTCGCACCGTGCGCTGTTAAATTGTCATTACCGGTTTCCCAATACAGTGATCAATCAGCTTGCACCGCTGTGTCAGTGGTGCAAGATGATTATGATAAAACCATCTGCTGGGCACCTCTTTTAAATTTAGGGGGTTGAACTGCATATACAACATCTGTGCGGCATATGAGCATAGGTGCTGCATATGCGTCAATGTACCCCAGTAATAAGGGGTTAATATGTGGCAAATAACTTGTCACCATATCTCTAGGGAGTGACCAACCTACCAAGAGACATGTGTCTAAATTCATTGGTGGTTCAGGGGTTAATGGCATAAATATCTGCTTTGCCGGCATTTGTCGGCTTTTTGTAATGAATTCAGAAAGCCGTCGGCTCCTGCTATCAGCACGCTATACTACGCAATTTGCGTATGCACACTGCTGGGCAGCGTCCTCTATGAGGAGCTGGCCCAGCTACTTAAGCAAATTGCGTAGTGAAGCCGCCGCTATCCATGGTGCTGAGGATGTCAGCATCACCTCCATTGTCTGCGCTCCGGAGTTTTAATGCGCACAGACAATGGAGGTGATGCAGAAATGTTCACCTCCATGGAGAGCAGCGGCGGCTTAACTACGCAATTATCTTAAGTACCTGGGACAGCTCCTTATTGAGGACGCTGCCCAGCAATGTACATACACTAATAGCGTATGTACCACGCTCTCACAGCCAGGTCCCGCCGGCTGTCAAAGCCCAGTAGAAAAAGCCGACAAAAGTCGGCTATTCAGAAATGCCCCAATTTAACCCCTGAACTGCCAATACTTTTAAGCAGCATGTCTCTAGGGAAGGGGGCAATCCCTAGAGACATGGTGCCACTGCATTTACACATATTAACCATTACCGCCGGGTTCATTACCGCATATGCAGCATCTATGCTCATATGCTGCACAGATGCTGCATATGCAATTTAACCCCACAAAATATACAAAAGTGCCCAGCAGTTGGGTGCTTAGTAATCATCTTGCATCGCTGACACAGAGGTACAAGATGATTACTTACTGCACCGGCAAAGCGGAAATTTAAACTCTGTGGCTTTGACAGCCGCAGAGCTTAAATATCCCGACAAATGATGCCCGCGGTCCTTCAAGAGCATGGACAGCATCACAATCACGCACCACACACGCACTCACACCTCACAATCGCAGCACACTCACATACATACAGCCAGCCACACTCACCACAAAAACCACACTCGCACCACACACACCCAAAAACACGCACAGCACTCGCATCACTGTCGTGCATCAAACACGCTCCGTGCCTTCAGCCTGACCCCTATATTTATGCAGAAATCTTGGCCTTAATGAGAACCAGAACCATGCAAAAAAATGCTACTAACCTTCAGAAAAAGCACTGATTCTGGGAAGAAATTAACTTTATTACTCCTGGCAGCCTCAGGTATTCAGTTACAGGGGCTCTATTGCTGACAAGCTAGCAGTCAGTGCTGGGAAAGTGATTACAGACACTGCTCACTATGCACTGAGCGGTGACTGAAGCTACGTTGACCAAAAGCCTAAGGCTGGAAACACACAGTCTGAGTGACATGTGAGCTACTCGGACGAGTCTCGCATGACTAACTTGCAATGGTCTTCCCTTGTCTGGATGGGATAGTATCAGCTACTTGTGTTTTTAGGCAGCTCCACACTCCTGTCCAGACAGGGGGAGGCTGTTCCAAGTTAGTCATGCGAGACTCGTCCGATTAACTTGCATGTCACTCGGACTGTGTGCTTCCAGCCTAAGGCTGCTGAGAGGAATATAATTAATTTCCTACTGGCAGCGGGGCTGTCAGTGCAGCAGCCACATGTCGTCAGAACACCATTAACCTGTAGATTACCCCATATCTACAGATAATAGCATTATTTACTTAACAGATTATCTTTAAAGAGCTTTTCGCATGAACAAAGTTAATGTAAAAGTTCATTTTAATTAACCCCTTTACAATCTTGGACGTATCGGTACATCCACGGCCATCTCCCTCCCTTTTAAGTGAGCTCACAACATTTCCTGCACATGTCAGCTGATCTGAACATCTGACATGTGCAGCTAACAGGACCGTTCTGACCAGCGATCCAATTGGCACTTTTAACCCTTTAGATCAGGGGTGGGCAACTCCAGGCCTCAAGGGCCACACTCACTGCGGGTTTTCAAAATTTCTTTAGTATTTAATAGTTGGTAATTTAATTTTCTGCGCAGATGATTATTACAACTGTCAAATGCTAAGGAAATCATGAAATCATGAACTGTTTGTGGCCCTTGAGGACTAGAGTTGCCCACCCCTGCTTTAGATCGTGCTGTTAATCACTGTCAACGGGACTCAAAGTACTGCAGCGGGGTTCACACTTTTTCCTGCTGGAATTGGTGGCCCCATGATGTGGTCACGAGACCTCGATGAAATGCCATGACAACCCGGGATCCTGTGAGGACCCCAGACACTGTCATGATTCACTTCCTGTGGATTACCGGCAAGTGCCTCCAATCACAGAAAATGACAATTTCTCCTTGTCCAAAGTGGTGCAGCAGCACGGCTGTGAACAGAAGAAGTGATTGGACTCTGCAGTGTTGAGGTGCCCTAAAGAGCCAAGTAAAATAAAGAAAAAGTAAAAGAAAAAAGTTTTTAAAAATATAAATAACCTAAAAGTTTAAATCACCCTCCTTTTAAAATAACACTATACAGGAAAAATACACATATTTGGTATTGTCGCATTCAGAAACATCCATCAAACTATCAAAATATAAAATTAATTAATCAGATCTGTAAGCTGCATAGCGAAAAAAAGTAAAAATGCCAAGCTTTCGTTTTTTTTGGTTGACATAACAGTGCAATAAAATGCAATAACATCTAATCAAAACAACGTATCTTCTCAGAATTGGTATAATTAAAAATGTCAGCTCAAGATGCAAAGAATAAGCTATCACACAAGCCCAGTTCCCGAACAATAGGAACTCTATGGGTCGTGGAAAATGGCACCAAAAGTGCAATTCTTTTTCTTTAAAAACTTCAGATTTTTTTTAACCACTTAGATAACAGTAAAAGTAATACATGTTTGTTATCCACGAACTCGTACCGACCAACACATACCGACACATCAGTTTAACCATATAGTGAACCTGATTAATAAAAAACCCAAGAGACATTTTCAGTTAAAATTCCAGATAATTGTCAGGATAAAAATCAGTTTCTATCATATTTACAGAAGAATACGTACATTGTACTAATTTAAAAAAAGAAATGTATATATACTGTATTTTTATATATATATATGTATATATATATATATATATTAGGAGTCAAAGATAATACAGTATAGTTTTGTTAAAAGGATTGCTCAAGCATTTTGCCAAAACAGACATGCCGTTTACTGGAACCATTAGCACAGTAATCTGGAAGTCAAATGAGGATAATATGGCTTCACATGAGCTATTACATTATATAACAACAAAAATTATTCTTCAGATTGGTGCCCTTAGAGAAGGTCTTCTCATGAATTGTATGACTGATGCTTTAGATACACATGAAAATTCAAGCACATTTAAAACCAAACAAGGCAGAAGGCTAATTGGAGATAACACTATAATGCTAACTAAAGGCATAGGGCGAGATTTATTAGGACTGACATGTCATACACCAGTGTTAAATAAACGTTAATTTGAATAAAATCCACCAAATTAGAGCCACTTCCACACCTGTCCTAAAGACAGAAAATTATGTCTAGTCATACATTGGTGTTATATTTTCTACTGTTTTATAGCTTAAAGGGAACCTGTCAGGTGGTTTATACCTCTCCAGCTATCACCATCTATACCTGTAGCTTCATAATACTATTCTAATCATCCCTGTCTGAGCTCAGGGTGTAATGTGAAAGGTGAAAGAAAAGCATTTATACACTTACATTTCCTTATGTAATGAGGCAGTCAGTCCCCAGCTTGGAGGACGGGGACTGTTAGGCTGGTTAATAGTTAACATTTCAGCCTTGTGCTAGAACATGTTGGGAGACCTGATGTGATGTCACAACCATGTGACTACAATAGGCGGAGCTAAGTTCTTATAGAACATAATACGTTTGCTGGCTTAGCTCCGCCCACTATGGTCACATGATCGTTACATCACACAGGTCCTTTCGCCATCCAATAGTATTATAAAGCTACAGGCGCAGGCAGTGATAGCTGGGGAGGCATAAACCACCTGACAGGTTCCCTTTAAAGAGGTTATCTTGGATTTTTAAAAAGCTGCATATACAGTGGTGGCCAAAAGTATTGACACCCCTGCAATTCTGTCAGATAATACTCAGTTTCTTCCTGAAAATGATTGCAATCACAAATTCTTTGGTATTATTATCTTCATTTAATTTGTCTTCAATGAAAAAACACAAAAGAGAATGAAGCAAAAAGCAAAACATTGATAATTTCACACAAAACTCCAAAAATGGGCCAGACAAAAGTATTGGCACCCTCAGCCTAATACTTGGTTGCACAACCTTTAGCCAAAATAACTGCGATCAACCGCTTCCGGTAACCATCAATGAGTTTCTTACAATGCTCTGCTGGAATTTTAGACCATTCTTCTTTGGCAAACTGCTCCAGGTCCCTGATATTTGAAGGGTGCCTTCTCCAACCTGCCATTTTTAGATCTCTCCACAGGTGTTCTATGGGATTCAGGTCTGGACTCATTGCTGGCCACCTTAGAAGTCTCCAGTGCTTTCTCTCAAACCATTTTCTAGTGCTTTTTGAAGTGTGTTTTGGGTCATTGTCCTGCTGGAAGACCCATGACTTCTGAGGGAGACCCAGCTTTCTCACACTGGACCCTACATTATGCTGCAAAATTTGTTGGTAGTCTTCAGACTTCATAATGCCATGCACACGGTCAAACAGTCCAGTGCCAGAGGCAGCAAAGCAACCCCAAAACATCAGGGAACCTCCGCCATGTTTGACTGTAGGGACCGTGTTCTTTTCTTTAAATGCCTCTTTTTTTCTCCTGTAAACTCTTTGTTGATGCCTTTGCCCAAAAAGCTCTACTTTTGTCTCATCTGACCAGAGAACATTCTTCCAAAATGTTGTAGGCTTTCTCAGGTAAGTTTTGGCAAACTCCAGCCTGGCTTTTTTATGTCTCGGGTATCCTACCATACAGTCCTTTTTCATTCAGACGCCGACGGATAGTACGGGTTGACACTGTTGCACCCTCGGACTGCAGGGCAGCTTGAACTTGTTTGGTTGTTAGTCGTGGTTCTTTATCCACCATCCACACAATCTTGCGTTGAAATCTCTCGTCAATTTTTCTTTTCCGTCTACATCTAGGGAGGTTAGCCACAGTGCTATGGGCTTTAAACTTCTTGATGACACTGCGCACGGTAGACACAGGAACATTCAGGTCTTTGGAGATGGACTTGTAGCCTTGAGATTGCTCATGCTTCCTCACAATTTGGTTTCTCAAGTCCTCAGACAGTTATTTGGTCTTCTTCCTTTTCTCCATGCTCAATGTGGTACACACAAGGACACAGGACAGAGGTTGAGTCAACTTTAATCCATGTCATCTGGCTGCAAGTGTGATTTAGTTATTGTCAACACCTGTTAGGTGCCACAGGTAAATTACAGGTGCTGTTAATTACACAAATTAGAGAAGCATCACATGATTTTTCTAACAGTGCGAATACTTTTGTCCACCCCCTTTTTTATGTTTGGTGTGGATTTATATCCAATTTGGCTTTAGGACAATTCTTTGTGTTTTTTCATTTAAGACAAATTAAATGAAGATAATAATACCAAAGAATTTGTGATTGCAATCATTTTCAGGAAGAAACTGAGTATTATCTGACAGAATTGCAGGGGTGTCAATACTTTTGGCCACAATTGTAAGTAAGGAAGATTATAAAATTAGGAAATACCCATTACTTAGATCTTAAATCTCACATACTAGTGCATCTCAATGAATTAGCATACCATAAAAAATCAAGTGTAATAGGGGGGCATGGCCTAGCTATGGTGGCGTGAGGGTGCTTTATCAGATAGGTCCTCCGCACCCAGCCAAACTTACCAGGCACAGAGCAGACCTCTACATGGAAACATGCCCAGAGACAGGAGAGTATCATCATGTCACCCACCGGGACCGTCCGAGAGTCAGGGAGCAGCTCTGAAGCGACTTTTCAACGGCGGGAGGCCGCGGCTCCTCCAACAATGGCACCGGCAGCAGTGTCCACTGAGCAGTGCGCAGCCCACTGCATGGCAGGCGAGAAGATGAGGGGGAGAGTGGGCAGTGAGGAACACAGAGCCAGCGCTGTTAACTCCAACAGTGCCTCCTCATCTGCAGGAGAGCGAGCACCAAGGGCTCAAGGGACATGGGGGGAGTTGGACCGATCCTCAGCACATGCGGATGGGGGAGGGCAGACTCCGGCAGCTGCTACTGCAGCACAGCAGAAACTCCACACTGAGCTGCGCCCCTCACCATCCTAAAGCCCACATATGGGACCCACAGGGACTATAACACTGGGACTGAAAGGAGGAGCCCCTGGCAACATTAACAATGCGCATTATGTATTTAAGTCTCCATTACCAGATTGCACCTAGAATCTGTTTGAATTAATAAAGGCTCTGCCCACTAAACAAGATTTGGACTCCATGGTGGCTAGATTTGAAGCCTCCCAGGAGAGGGACCTCGCCATGCTTCTTGGTGACTTGGATCTACTGGACACTTACACATCCACACTGGAAAACACCACATCCTCCCTTGCTTCTAGAGTGGTCATGCTGGAGAAAAACCTCTCAGAGACTCAAACCCACATGAAGCAGATGGCGCTATTGTTAGATGATTGTGTGTGATTGCACAAAGTGGGATATCAATAAGTGGGTTGCAGAGAGATTCCAGAGATGTAATATCTGATATACATTTCCCAATGCTGTCATGTCCTGATCTGATAATACATCTTGTTCATTTGCAGGTATGAATTCATTGTACTGCAGACATATCTAATCCCTCCTGCATCCCATCTCTATGTGCCTTGCATATATGTGTTATGGTATGAATTCATTGTACTACTGCCATCTCTAATTCCTCCTGCATCCCATCTCTATGTGCCTTGCATATATCTGTTATGGCATGAATTCATTGTTTGTGGCCGTATCTAATCCCTGCTGCATCCCATCTCTATGTGCCTTGCATACTGTATATCTGTTATGGTACGAATTCATTGTACTGGTGCAGTATCTAATCCCTCCTGCAACCCAACTCTATGTGCCTTGCATATATCTGTTATGGTATGAATTCATTGTACTGCTGCCGTATCTAATCCCTCCTGCATCCCATCTCTATGTACCATGCATATATCTGTTATGGTATGAATTCATTGTACTGCTGCCGTATCTAATCCCTCCTGCATACCATCTCTATGTACCATGCATATATCTGTTATGGTATGAATTCATTGTACTGCTGCCATATTTAATCACTCCTGCATTTCATGTCTATGTGTCTTGCATATGTCTGTTATCCAATATTCCCCCATCTGCTCCCTAACTTACAAACATCCATATTCTTTCATCCTGCTTGTGTCTCTCCCTCCTGCTGATTTGCCCCCAACTGTTTATATTACCAGCAATCTGTTAATTCTCCCCTGGTGTGTTGTGTCCTGTCTCCCTCCTCTGACCCCTTGCATGTGCAATGCAGTGCTTGAAGCCCACAGAGCGGCGCAGGTGTACTGACGTCACCCGATGCCAGAAATGATGCGGTTTGCGTCATTACAGCCCAGGCAGCGCCGAGGAGAGCAGGGAGTGCTGAATACAATTTGAATAGAAGATCACGCCTATTAGTGCGTGATCTTATGATGAAGATGGCCCGCACTAGGGGCTAAAGAATATAGCCCCAGCTAATTAACATCGCTAATGAATAAGTTATAAAACGTTTTTCTCCACTTTCACAGGATGCTTTTCTGAGCCAAAAGGAGTGTGGGATTAGTGATAGGATGCTGCAGGGACATGTTTTGAATAGCTTAATAGGCGTTTTGGAGGTGACAGTATCCCTTTAATTCTCCCCTGGTGTGTTGTGTCCTGTCTCCCTCCTCTGACCCCTTCCTCCTACTTACCTGATTCATTCTCTGCTCACCCTAAGAGTTATAAATTAGTTAGGGCACGCCTGTGACCTTGGCATGTGTGATTTCACAAAGTGGTATTTCAATAAGTGGGCTGCAGAGATATTCCAGAGATAAACCAGAAGGAACCAGAATATACTAGCTTTACTCATCTGCTGACTGTCTCTAATACTTTGCTTCTTCACTAACACCTTCACCATGCTTACTTATGGCCTAACAGTAATTGCTCCACTAATCCTTTCCCTCTTTCACTACCCCCAAACTTCATCACCCCCAACACAAATATTTCTCTCACTATTGCTCTTACCTCCCCACCTGAGCTCTTCTGCTGACCTGCTTCTCAATCTCACACCTCTCCTGCAGAAACACAAAACAAGATGGCCACTTTCATTCTCCCACCTACTTGCTCTCTCTTTGCTTCTCTTATCAGCTGGTAACATATCTATGGCTGACTTCATTTCTCCCACATACCTCACACTAGCAACAAACATGGTGGAGGAGTGGGTCTTCTCCTTTCTAGCAACTGCACCTTCAACCCAATTCCTCCTCCTCCCTCACTTATCCTGTCATCTTTTGAAGTACACTCTGTCCGTATCTACTCTCTTTCAAACCTCCAAGTGGCCATCATTTAACGACTCCCGGGCCCGACCACTGCCTTCTTTGACCAATTCTCCATCTGGCTTCTATACTGTCTCTCTGCTGACATTTCCACCATCATAATGGGCAACTACAACATTCCCACTGACTCTGACTGGTGAACAGCCTTCAAACTTTTGTCACTTGCTTCATCCTTTGGCCCCTCTCAATGGTCCTCCACAGCCACCCACACAGACGGACATACACTAGGCCTCATCGTCACCTGCCTCTGCTCCCTGACTAAACCCACAACCTCCCCTTTCCCCCTCCCTAACTACCATCTATTCACTTTCTCATCCTTGTCCTCCTCACCTGCCACCCATGTCCACCAACTCGTACACCCTTGCAGAAACCTCACACATTTTGTCGCTCTCACACTCTCAAACGCCATTTTACCACTATCCGCCATATCCTCACTCCGCGCCACAGATAATGCCACAGCTTTCTACAACTCTACACTTACATCAGCTATTGATGCAGTTGCCCCTCTTGTTCATGGCAGAACATGACAAATTAACAAAAAACCCTAGCACACAGAGACCACTAAAAATCTGCGGCGAGCGTCTAGGGTTGCTGACTGGCGCTGGAAGAAAACACACACGCAAGAAGACTACACTGCATTCATACAAGCACTTCCCAAATTCAAGTCAGCACTCACCACCACTAAACAGAACCACTAAACAGAATTTCTTCATTACCCTCATATCCTCTTTGTCCCACAACCCCCAGGCAGTTGGACAGAGTGAGGATGGGCCCCACGAGTCATTCTGTGGACTGTTCCGACCAGGCATTGTTATCTTTTCCTGCCCCGTCTGATACTGGGAAATGATCCTAGACATATATACTTGCCCTTATTTAACATGCACGGTGCCCCTTATACATTTCTATGTTTTGAGTTGCTCGTGCTCTGTTGTTGCCCACTGTTGATGTACTAATAACAATTTGTTGGGTGTGTGAGAAGGCCGTTGCATAGTTTTTCACGCTTTCCCTACAGGATTACCGTCCTGTGCCTCTCCCCAATCTTAAAGGGAGGTGGCTGTTTCCAGTCCGAGGTTAAACATCTGATTTGGTTAATTCTCAGGTCACAGATTAGCTGCGAGTTGAGACTGCAATCGCACTGACTAAGTTTTATCTTTCTACCACTAACGTCTCTTTTATACTCTCTCCTCTCTTTCCTCTCTAACCCATCCTTCCTCACTTCATTCCCATTCCCCTCCTTTCCTCCTGCAGGGTTTCTTCATTTGTCCCCCCTCCCTCCTATTTTTTTTCTCTCTCTCCCTATAAGTGAGGGTCAGTGGCCGGTGTCCTGTCAACCTCCGATATGACCTCCTCAGTCATCTCAGTTTTGCGCTTTGCGTCTATCAACGTCAGGGGAGTACAACCTCTGGCAAAAATTATGGAATCACCTGGCTTGGAGGATGTCCATTCAGTTGTTTAATTTTGTAGAAAAAAAGCAGATCACAGACATGGCACAAAACTAAAGTCATTTCAAATGGCAACTCTCTCCCTTGAAGAAACAGTACAATAAATCTTGAAAAAAAAATGTGCTAGCCAGTAACAGTTACTTTTGCTGACCAAGCAGGGGGAAACATTATGGAATCACTCAATTCTGAGGAAAAAAATTATGGAATTATGACAAACAAACAAAACAACACTAACATACATTGCTAGTATTTTGTTGCACCACCTCTGGCTTTTATAACAGCTTGCAGTCTCTGAGGTATGGACTTAATGAGTGACAAACAGTACTCATCATCAATCTGGCTCCAACGTTCTCTGATTACTGTTGCCAGATCAGCTTTGCAGGTTGGAGCCTTGTCATGGACCATTTTCTTCAACTTCCACCAAAGAATTTCAATTGTATTGAGATAACAACTATTTGCAGGTCATGACATTGACCTTATGTGTCTTCTTTCAAGGATTGTTTTCTCTATAGCAGGATGCATTATCATCTTAATAAATGATTTAATCATCCCCAAACATCCTTTCAATTGATGGGATAAGAAAAGTGTCCAAAATATCAATGTAAACTTGGGCATTTATTGAAGATGTAATGACAGTCCTCTCCCCAGTGCCTTTACCTGACATGCAGCTCCATATCATCAATGACTGTGGAAATTTGCATGTTCTCTTCAGGCAGTCATCTTTATAAATCTCATTAAAACGACACCAAACAAAAGTTCCAGCATCATCACCTTGCCAATGCAGATTATTGATTCATCACTGAATATGACTTTCATCCAGTCATCCACAGTCCACGATTGCTTTTCCTTAGCCCATTGTAACCTTGTTTTTTTCTGTTTAGGTGTTAATGATGGCTTTTGTTTTGCTTTTCTGTATGTAAATCTTATTTCCTTTAGGCGGTTTCTTACAGTTCGGTCACAGACATTGACTCTAGTTTCCTCCCATTCACTCCTCATTTGTTTTATTGTGCATTTCCTGTTTTGGAGACATATTGCTTTAAGTTTCCGGTCTTGAAGCTTTGATGTCTTCCTTGGTCTACCAGTATGTTTCCCTTTAACAACCTTCCCATATTGTTTGTATTTGGACCAGATTTTAGACAAAGCTGACTGTGAATAACCAACATCTTTTGCAACATTGCGTGTTGATTGACCCTCTTTTAAGAGTTTGATAATCCTCTCCTTTGTTTCAATTGACATCTCTCATGTTGGAGTCATGTTTCATGGCAGTCCACTTGATGCAACAGCTCTCCAAGGGGTGATCACTCCTTTTTAGATGCAGAGTAATGAACAGATCTTATTTGATGCAGGTGTTAGTTTTGGGAATGAAAATTTACAGGGTGATTCCACAATTTTTTCCTCAGAATTAAGTTACAAAAGTAACTGTTACTGGCTAGCACATTTTTTTTTCAAGATTTCTTTTAGTGTTTCTTCAAGGCAGAGAGTCACCATTTGAAATTACTTTAGTTTTGTGCCATGCCTTTGATCTGCTTTTTTTCTACAAAATTAAACAACTGAATGGACATCCTCTGAGCCAGGTGATTCCATAATTTTTGCCAGGGGTTGTACATAGCCCGGGTAAGAGATCCAGATTAGCTAACTTCCTGCAAAAGGAACACGTACAGATAGCCTTCCTCCATGAGACAAATCTATGCACCCTCAAACCATTCAAATTGTGCAATCACTGGTTACCTGACTCCTACCACACCCATTCACCTGATCCAAGATCCCGGGGTACTAGCATCCTTTTTTCCCGCTCTGTCCCCTGGGAATTTGCAGACTCCCGAAGTGACCAACAGCGAAGAATGCTATAGGTTAAGGGACGTATTGCATCGCAGCTTATCACATTTGCCTCTTTATCTCCCCAATGCAAACCAAGGGACAGTCTTGACAGACTTTCTGGAACAGATTGGAGAGTTTGCCAAGGACTTACTGGTACTGGGTGGGGGGGGAGAAATTCAATATTGCTCTTGACCCTAACCTTGATACCTCATCCGACTCGCATGCCTGCTAGTTAGCCGCATTGCATAGACTCAAACCACTCCTACATGAGCACCAACTGATAGACTTCTGGAGGTTACTGCATCCAAAAAGATAAAGATGACTCGTATTATTCTTCTGTACATGACTAATACTCCAGGATCGACTACTTTTTTGTAGGACATAAGGATTTACCATTGGTTCAGGCAGCGGACATAGGGTCTATCACTTTTTCAGACCACGCCATATGTACACTTACGATCTCTATGCCGACTCCTATTTCTTGGCAATGGCATTGGAATTTGAATGCTTTACTCCTGGAGGACCCGATCACCTCCCGAGAAGTGACGCAGGCATTGAGAGAATACATTTCTGACAATGCTACCCCTGAGGTTTCACCAAGTACCATTTGGGAGGTCCATAAACACATAATCCAGGGCTTATTTATTAAGCATGGGATGAAGCTGAAGAAGGAAAGAGACTGTGAATTGTCCTCCCTGCTCTCTCAATTGAGAAATCTTGAAAAGACTCATAAACGAGGACTCCAGAGGGAAATTGGTGCCGAGTTGTGCAGGGTTAGGGAGGAACTCTGCAACCTTCTAAACAAACTGGTTAAATACTGGTTGGCAAAGTGCATGCAGTCGTTTTATGAATTCGGAAATAAGACAGGCAGACTACTGGCAGGAGCATTGTGAGGGCCAGAATATTTGTTTTGAAAATAGGAGAGTCAACAAAAACAAGCATTACCCAACCATTCAATGTGATAGCAGAAGCTTTCAGAAAGTACTATGCTGCGCAATGTAGATAATGGTAACCCTCTAGCACTTTCTCCAACCTTCCTTCCTAAAATTAGAGAATATCTCAAATTGGCCAACCTCCCTAAATTAAATTTGGTGGATGTCGAGGCACTAGAACATCTGATCACTGACCAGGAATTATTTTTAGCTATAAAGCAAGCGCCACTACTCTGTTCTCCTCCTCCTCGACCTGTCAGCCGCCTTCGACACTGTTGACCACTCCCTTCTACTACAGATCCTGGAATCTCTTGACATCACGGACCTTGCTCTCTCTTGGATCTCCTCATACTTAACGGACCGCACCTTCAGCGTCACCCACTCCCACACATCCTCCTCGCCCTACCCCCTATCTGTCGGGGTCCCCCAGGGCTCGGTTCTTGGACCATTACTGTTCTCAATCTACACTCTCGGCCTAGGGCAACTCATTGAGTCCCATGGCCTCCAATATCACCTATACGCCGACGACACCCAAATCTACCTGTCTGGTCCTGACATCGCCTCCCTTCCATCCAAAATTCCACACTGCCTGTCCGCCATCTCATCCTTCTTCTCTGCTCGCTTCCTTAAGCTGAACATGGACAAAACCGAGTTCATAGTCTTCCCCCCAAGACGCTCCCCCTCACTACCTGACCTATCCATCGTCGTCAACTAATGCTCTCTCTCTCCAGTCCCCCAAGCCAAGTGCCTCGGGGTTATCCTTGACTCTTCCCTCTCCTTCAAGCCCCACATCCAGGCCCTCGCCACCTCCTGCCAACTCCAGCTCAAAAACATCTATAGGATTCGCACTTTCCTTGACCACGACACTGCTAAAACCCTTATTCACGCTCTCATCATCTCCCGCCACGATTACTGCAACCTCCTGCTCACCGACCTCCCCAATACCTCCCTTGCACCTCTCCAATCTATCTTGAACTCCGCTGCCCGCCTAATCCATCTGTCTCCCCGCTACTCCCCTGTCTCCCACCTCTGCCAAGCCCTTCACTGGCTCCCTACTTCCCAGAGATCCCAGTTTAAAACATTAACCATGACATACAAAGCCATCCACAACCTGTCCCCTCCATACATGGTCCTGTCCCCTCTGACATGGTCTCCCGATACCTACCCTCACACAACCTGCGATCCTCCCAAGAGCTTCTCCTCTACTCCCCCCTCATCTCCTCTTCGCACAACCGCATACAGGATTTCTCCCGTGCTTCACCCAGACTCTGGAACTCACTGCCCCAACACATCAGACATTCTCCTACCCTAGGAACCTTCAAAAGAAACCTGAAGACCCACCTGTTCCGCCAAGCCTACCACCTGCAATAAGACCCGGTCCACCACACCGCTTCACGACTGGAATTTCCTCCTCCCACTGTATCCCCACCCGCCTCTCGTAGACTGTGAGCCTTTGTGGACAGGATTTCTCCCCTCTTGTTTCTGTACAACCAAACTGTCAACATTTATTGTTACTTGTATTGTTACTATGTTACTTGTCCTAGTCTGCCCTTTTTAGCATGTAAAGCGCCATGGAATATAATGGCGCTATATAAATAAATAATAATAATAATAATAATAAAGACCGCAAAAAATGGTAAGACACCTGGTCCAGATGGCTTCTCCTCGATTTATTATAAAAAATGTAATTATCTTCTGGCCCCACATCTACTGAGATTTTTTAATGAATTAAAAAACGGACATAGACCTCACGCAGACTCACTGAGGGCGCATATTTCTGTTATCCCCAAGCCGGGCAAAGATCCGGCCCAATGTGCGAGTTACCACCCAATCTCACTCTTAAATGAGGACTTAAAATTGTTTGCGAAGATCTTTACCGCGAGGCTGGCAACCCTGCTTACTGATGGGGTGATTCACTCGGACCAGGCGGGCTTTATGATGGCGAAGGAGGCTTGGGACAAAACCATCAAAGAAATAAATTTTGTCTATCAGGCTAGGTGTGGGGGGGCTCCATCGCTGCTTTTGTCTACGGATGCTGAAAAAGTGTTTGATAGAGTTAACTTGATTTTTATGAGTGAGACCCTCCTGCACTTGGGCCCTCGGATCCAATATGATGCGATGGATCATGTCTCTCTACTCAATCCCATCAGCCAGGGTCCGGGTGAACGACTGCCTATCGGAGCCTTTTGACATTTATAATGGCACATGCCAGGGATGCCCCCTCTCACCACTGATCTTTGTCCTTACAATTGAACCGCTCCTCAGGAGGATTAGAGCGAACCCTAACATTGCTGGAATATCTTCTAGTAACACCATCCACAAGGTGGCGGCGTACGCTGATGATCTTCTGTTCTTTCTAACCAAGCCCACTACTTCGCTCCCAAATTTAATGGCAGAGTTCCACACATTCTCCAAACTATCCAATTTCAAAATTAAATTCCCAAAATCGGAGGTTTTGAATGTCAATGTACCACCCTCTATAAGGGCCCACCTGCAATCAGCCTCCTGCTTTAAATGGAGTAATCAGTTTATAAACTATCTGGGGTCATGTTGACTGCCAACCCAGACACACTTTTCAGGCATAACTTTACAGCTCTCCTCGATCCGAGGTGATTGTGGCAGATGAACCTCCTTTTCGTGGTTTGGGTGGTGTCAAATATTCTAAATGAATATTCTCTGAATCCTTTACCTGCTACAAGTGCTATGAATTCCAATGACCTTCTTCAACACTATCTCTTCTATTCAAAAATTCCTGTGTGGGCAGGAAAGTCGGCCAGACAAAGAAGTTCGATTCTGTCCAGGCCAAAGGGACAGGGAGGGGTCGGCCTTCCCAACTTCAAATATTACCAACTTACTGTACACTTTGTGAGAATGGTGGATTGGTGCAGGAACTCCGCAAACAAATCGTGGGTCCACATAGAGCAAAATCTCAGCCTGATTCCTCTAGACCAGTGTTTCCAAAACTCCAGTCCTCACGGCCCCCAACAGATCATGTTTTCAGGATTTCTTTAGAATTGCACAGGTGAAGGAATCATCATCAAGGCATCACCTGTGCAATACTAAAGAAATCCTGAAAACATGACCTGTTGGGGGCCGTGAGAACTGGAATTTGGGAACCAGTGCTCTAGACAGACTGCCCTGGCTTTTAGCTGCCGCCCCTGCCTGTATTCACTCCCACCCCACAATAGGGGCTACGGTAAAATATTCCAATACTTTGTGGACTAGACCCTTTACGATCCCTCCCTGCTCCTGACTTACACCTGTACTGAGCCATCCGTATTTTGCTCCTTCCCTCCATGATGGGGTGTTCCGCATTTGGGTTGAGGCAGGTAGAGACAGGGTAGAGACCTTTGGTGGGGGAGATAACTGGCCTTCACTATCCATCCTCAGAACTTGGGACAACCCAGCTCCCCTGGGATGGTGGAGACATTTCCAGCTATGTAATTTTCTTCATACACTCCATCCGAAACAATGCTATGAGTTCCCAAAGACACAGTTTGAAGTGCTACGCACTGATTCAGGCCATGTACGACACACCTTATCTCAGGTTTATGCAATGCTGGTGTTCCCCCAGGCCAGGGCCCTCCTAATTTCATAGCAAAATGGGAGTCCGAATTAAAGGTCACATTCTCTGAACTACAGATATCTTGTATCTGCCTCCTTTCTCCTAGTGCCTCCATAAGCTCCAAACACCAGAAGGCGGGATACAAGCTTCTGTCCAGATGGTATAAAGTTCCAGAAAGACTGCAGGCTATGTATCCCGAAGCTGACACTACCTCTTGGAAGTGTAGGAAGGAGACTGGCACATTTGTCCGTATCTTTTGAGACTGTGAAGTGCTCAGGCCTTTCTGGCACAGCATTGAGGACATAATGAATCAGGTTTCTAATCATGTAGAAACCCTGACCCCGGCTTTGACTTTACTACACCTTACTGCAACTCCTATCCTGGATTTATGAAAACTCACTGCTAAAATTTTTTAGAATTGCAGCGAGGGAGTGCATCCCCGAGCTCTGAGGCACAATGTCTCCTCCATGTCTCTCACAGTGGGTTCGCAAAGTTAATGAACTGATGTATATGGAGGATTTGACTGCCTTTATACATGACACTCACAAGAAAATTCTGGAACACCTGGTCGGACTGGATAGATTTCCAGCAAACAAGTAGATATTGCTGGCTGGTGCTGAGGACTGGGACTCAGGCCACTGACCTCTCTCTCATCTTGTACCCATTCTCTCCCAACCCCCTCCTCATCCCCCTAAACCCATCTGCACTGCTTCATTCCCACCCACTGCCCTAGCACCCCTGCTCTTTCTATTTTTCTTAACTTTCTATTCTTTTCTTTTGCTTACAGTGCAAGCATTAGACAATATTACATGTGATCTGCATTGTTATGGAAGACTCCACGTGTCAGGAACTGTTCTTCATTATTTTCTCTTTTTTGTGTTGCTATTGCAGTTGTATTATGGTTTTGTTTTGCTGACTACTTTACAGTGGACCTACCACATAATCATATGTTCTCAGCAAATGCAATTTTTTTTTTCTATGACCTCAGTACCTTAAATTGCTTACCTTCCAACGCAACCGATTTTACTTTAAAGTTCATTGATATTTGTATATGTTATAAATCTTAAATAAAGAATTATTGAAAAAAAAATCTGTGTAATATTGCCATATTTCAGGGCGTTTCTAGGAGCCGTGAAACACATAGACTAATAAATCAATATTATATTCACTCTTTGATGTCTCCTGGAATACAACAGAGCTGTTTTTAACCCTTCATCCTCCCTACTTTAATGTTCTGAAATAATGACCTTTGAGTTTTCATTGGCTCCAAGCTAGAATCATCAACATTAATAGCAAAAAACACTTGAAATAGATCACTCTGTAATGACTCTATATAATGTGTTTCACTTTTTGTATTGAATTACTAAACAAAGTAACTTTTTGATGATATTCTAATTCATTGAGATGCACTAGTAGCTCTAGAACTGCCGCTTGTTCCTGCCTAGCCCTGCAGAGATAATAATTTGTGTAATATTTTAGTGACTCCCACAGGAATTTACATGCCTTAGGAGTTTGAGTGTATGGCAAGTACAACTGAGGCCAGTGATTGGCTGCAGCAATCATAAGAATAATATATGGCATGTCATCACCGCTGGGAACAAGTAGAGCGGCAGGGAATTTAATTGGCAAGCAGGGCTGTGGAGTCAGAGTTGTGGAGTCGATACTCAGTTTGGGTGGAGTCATAGTCGGATTCAGAGAAAATGAGGAGTTGAAGTTGGAGTCGGATGTTTGGCTTGGTGACTTCACAGCCCTGGTTGTGGAGTTAGAGCAGGGATGGGGAACCTCAGCACCCAGGGCTGAAATCGGCCCTCGATTACCTTTTCTGCGGCCCCTGGCAGATTTCTGGGGACCACAGCACTCAGGCTCTCCAGTGATCTCTATGCCCAGCCTCAGCCCCTCAGTTATGTACATGCCCCCGACCTCTACTGTGATGTTTACGGCCCTAGCAAACCTGGAAAAGCAGTTGAGAAACAACATGATCAATATCAGCTAACATCACAGCAATGCCAAATAGAAGCAGCCCCAGCCAATACAGTAGGAGTGAGGTGAGTGTTTAACCCAATATAGTAGGGTAATTTTCAAGTTGATCATTTTTTTGCGGCCCTCAAAGGATAGTAGAAATTTTCAGACAGCCCCCGGCAAAAAAAGGTTCTCCAGCCCTGAGTTAGAGTCATGGAGTTGGTGTCAAGTTTGGTGGAGTTGGAGTCAGATGTTTGGCTTACCGATTCCACAACCATGTTGGTAAGTTATAATTATTTATTTACTTTAAATTATTCTACTTTTTGGTAACTTTTGAAAAATTCTAGAAAACCCTCTTGTAGTAGTAACAGATCTGTCTGGAAGATGCTAGCCATACCCACTACTTGTTCACCCTGTTCACTTTTCAAAACTGGCAAGTTCCATGAAAACTTGCTGTAACAGAATATTTATGACAAATTACAGTCATAAAGGAATTAATTAATTCCTATCTATTGCATGTATTTGCTATAACCTTTTTTAAAGGTGGCAGTAAAAATTAATTCTATTGCATCTATTCCAGATAGTTGGAGACTTTCACCTCATCTATTCTAAATTACAGTAAATGACTGGTTCTGAGGATTTAATCATGCACTGGGTTAACCACCATTTATGTTTTGGATAATAGGCAATATCTAGCTTTTGGGAGCTACAATAAAGTCTACCTGAAATTGAGGAGCCAAAGTAATAAAAGCAAATGCCACAGCAAATTATTAAAAATATATTTGCCTCAATGTAACACTTTCCTTTTCTTGCTACACATCCAATATTGTGCCTACACAAAACAAAATAATATTGTGCCAGCCACACTGGTGCCCATAAAATAAATTTGATCACATAAAGAAGCAAAGCCCCTTTCACATCAGCGGTACACGCTGATCGAGGCAGTTGCGGTGAAAAAAACGCAAGTGTGGTTTCGGCACTTGCGACAGGTGCGGCCGTGAAAAAAACTGCGGCATACCACGGTTTTTTCGCAGCCGCACCTGCAGCAAGTGCCGAAACCGCAACTGTACCACACTTGCCGCACCTGCCGCAAGCCCCATAGGCATTGCATGGGGCTTGCCACAGGTGAACCGCAAGTGCGGCCGTTATGCGGTAATCGCGACAGTTGCGCTTTTTTCACCGCAACTGCCGTGATCAGCTTAAAATGCTTATGTGAAAGCAGCCCGACTGGTAAAACAATGTCCACACAAATGTGTGACACATTATTGTCTACTAGAGTAAGCTCTTTGAAGGCCAGATCTTTCCTGGAAAGATGCCCAAACAACAATTGTCTATTGAAATGCACAGGACTTTCATTGACTTCTGGCAGTGAAATGCACCTAAGATTCTTAAGGTGGGGTCACACGTGGCGATGTCGCCCACGACATCGCCGAAAAGTGACGTAACAGCGATGTCGCGGGCAATATCACAAGTGCGTCGCGCTGTGTGACAGCGCGACGCAACTGCAAATTATCGCTGGTTGCAGGTTGACAGGTTTATGAACATGTTCATAAACCTGTCAACCTGTGACCAGCGATTAGGCTGGATCGCGCCGTCTGACACTGTTGGCGGTGCGATCCAGCCTATATCGCAGCGTTGCTGAGGATCGCTCGCTGGGCTGAGCCCAGCCCAGCGAGTGATGGCTCCGCCCACATCGCCGCCGCGTCACCAGCTACGTCGTGCCGTGTGACAGCTGGCCTGCGATGTCGGAAGCGAGCGTGCACCTGCACATCGCTTCCGACATCGCCGGCCAGAATCGCCACGTGAGACCCCGCCTTTACAATGTCATGTGTTACCTTGAATGTGTTGAATTTTTACACTTGTTTGCTGATTCACATAAAACAAAAGGCTTTCATTTTGCAGAAGGAAATAGCAGGCATACTGATATGAACAAAAATGGGGGAAGAGACTGGAAGGATATACATGTTCTCTTCTATCAATTGCACATCTGCTATAAAACATAAGATTAGGAAGTTCTAATTTTCATATTTTAAACATTTTCATTATAAAAGTTTAGGTTGGAGATTTAAATTGATTTTATAAAATGCTTATCAAATTTAGGTGGCCTGGATTTTGAGTGTTCTATTATGAGATAGAATAAGAAGAAAGCACAGGAAAAATAAAAACTTACCAAAGCAAATTCATGACATACTCTTCCATCAGGTGGCAACTTTGCTCCAAAGCCTAATGCAGGAAACATTTTATCACTGTCATAATCCTGAATAATTTCTCCAACTGCTTTTAGTGCCATGCCATATGCATTCAGTTGATAAGGATTCATATAGTGCAATGAGGTGGGTTGTGCAGGGTTTCCTGTTCCAGAAAAAAATAATTTATTACAGTAAGTTACTAACAAAGAACACAAGTCATGGAGTTTTGACTTTTACAAATGCACTTTCATGTACAAAAGTGTCCCGTATATGTTATATCTAATCCTTATAAGATAGTATACTAATGCTTCACATTACACTCCCTGACAGAAGTTATGTCGCTTATTTATGTTATGTAAATAAAAGCTTCTTAACCTGACGTTAAATTCATCCACTGGTTGTATAACTTACTCTTTTGAAAGCTGAAACCCTCCCAAATGTGGTTTAGGTTAAGAAAATAAATTGGCATCAATGCTGAAAAATTGATCATTTAATGAATACAGAATGGTCAGATTTTGGCAGACAAACATTTTGTCACCCACAGAAAGTAATGTGATTGTCAAACAAATAATTAGCTTAAAATACAAATATATGTTGCATAACATTGGTGAATAAAGTTGTGGTGCTATTAGAGTCATATTTAATATTTTGTGTGACTATCATGAGCTTGAAGGACTGCATCCATTTAGTTCAACAATGATTCATACAATTTATTAATGAAGTCATCAGGAGTAGCAAATAATGCAGTCTTACATGTCTCCCAGAGTTCATCTAGATTCTTTGGTTTTGTCTTCCAAGCTTCCTCTTTCATCCTACCCCAAACATGCTCAATGATGTTCATGTCTGGTGACTGGACTGGCCAGTCCTTGAGCACCTTGATCTTTTTTGCCCCCTTTTATGATTTGGAATATAAGAGGTAGCTAATACTTCTTGATATCTTAGGGCCCTTTCACATCAGCGGTTATTTCAAATCGCGGCAGATGCGGTGAAAAAACCGCATACCGGCTGCACTTGTGGCGCGGTTGCGGTAAACGCCATACAAGGTATAGGCGGACTTGCGGCAGGTGCGGCAAGTGCGGTTTTGCACGTGCGGCCGTGAAAAAAATGCACCTGCCGCAAGTGCCAAAACCGCACTTGCCGCACCTGCCGCAAGTCCGCCTATACCTTGTATGGCGTTTACCGCAAACGTGCCGCAAGTGCAGCCGGTGTGCGGTAATCGCGGCAGATGCGTTTTTTTCACCACATCTGCCGCGATTTGAAATAACCGCTGATGTGAAAGCACCCTTAGGCTATTGATATTGCCTTCCACCTTGAAAATGTTTTGCATACCCCCATACTGAATGTAACCCCAGAACATGATCTTTCCACCACCAAATTTAACTGTTTTCTGGGTGTTTTTTAGATACACACAGGCTCCAGTAGGTCTCCTGTAGTATTTTCGGCCGCTGTGGTGTAATTCTACTGAAGATTCTTCAGAGAAATCCACCTTCTGTCACTTTTCCAGTGTCGATCTGTTTAGCAGACTGTGGAACTTTGCAAATGCCATACATATACATATACCTATACATATATTTTTATTTGCCTTTTGCTTAGTGCTAGCTTCTGGGCACTGATTCGACCATGGAGGCCATTTTGAGACAGAATCCTACAAACTGTTCTAGTTTACACAGGGACTTGAAGTGACCAGGCCTGTTGGAGCTCTGCTGCAGTGGAAGAGGGGCTTGCTTTGGATTTTCTAACCAACAAACGTTCCTCCTGAGCAGTTGTCTTGCGGGGTCTGCCGGACCTGGGCTTTTCAAACACATCTCAAGTCTCTTCAAATCTTTTTTTAATTCTTTGTACTTGACACTGAGACACATTAAAGGTGCCAACCACCTCTGCAGTGGATCTGGTCTTCAGCCTCTTGATAATCAAGGCTTTGGTCGAAGGGTGGATTTTTGGCATGTTGTCAGAGCTCAAGTTGCAGTTTAAGTGAAGGTCTGAGGTGCTGGGTTTTTTCTATAGACACCCACTAGTTAACCGATCATTTAATGAGCACAGGTGAGGATGTAAACTAAGATTGGGTGCATTATATGACCAGAAGACAAAACTTTTGTTTTGCCAAAATCTGACCATTCTGTGTTCATTAAATGATCAATATTTTAGCATTGATGCCAATTTATTTTCTTAACCTAAACCACATTTCAGAGGGTTTCAGCTTTCAAAAGAGTAATTTATACAACCAATGGATGATTTTAATGTCAGGTTATAAGCTTTTATTTACATAACATGGATAAGCCAGACACAGTCTAGGTTTTCAAGATTTCCTTAGAATTTGACAGTTGGTAATTTACAATTACCGTATATACTCGTGTATAAGCCGAGTTTTCAGCCAATTTGGGCTGAAAAGTCCCCCCCTCGGCTTATACACGGGTCTATACGGTATATAGGCTGCTGTGGTGGGGGCTGTGGAGGCTGGAGGAGGCGGGGGGAGGCTGCTGTATGAGCGGCCCCGTCACGTGGGGCCGCTCATTATATATGCACTGCTTCCCCCTGTCAATCAGCGGCAGGGGGAAGCAGTGCATATATGCCCCCCAAAAGCTGGCACTGTCCCCCCTTGTAAGGGCCCCCCCCCCCGCTGCTTATACATTACCATCCCGGTGTTCTGATCGGCGCCGCTCCTCGGTGCTTCTTCTTCATCCTCCCGTCCTCGCTGGCTGCATCCGGGATCTCCGGCTGTTGCAGCGATATGACGTCATCACGCGACGGCCGGAGATCCCGGATGCAGCCAGCGAGGACGGGAGGATGAAGAAGAAGCACCGAGGAGCGGCGCCGATCAGAACACTGGGATGGTAATGTATAAGCAGCGGGGGGGGGGGCCCTTACAAGGGGGGACAGTGCCAGCTTTTGGGGGCTGTTAGTACCCCCAGGGGGCTGCTGGGTACCCCCTGGGGGTTGCTGGGTACCCCCTGGGGGCTGTTGGTACCCCCAGGGGCTGTTGGTACCCCCGGGGGCTGCTTGGTACCCCCAGAGGGCTGCTGGGTACCCCCTGGGGGCTGCTGGGTACCCCTGGGGGCTGCTATATGTACCCCTGGGGGCAGGGGTGCACCGAGCCCCACTGCCGCCTGAGCCGCGGCACTGATTACGGGGGGGGGGGGTGCTACTGATGCCTGGGGCTGCCGCCCCTCCTACTGGGACCGGGTCGCCACTGCCGCCTGAGCCGCGGCAGTGATTGCTGGCCGCGGCCGTGAGTACCGGGGGGAAGGGGGGTGCTACTGATGCCTGGGGCCCCTGCCGCCCCTTCTGTGCCCCTCCCCCGGCGGTCGCCGCTTACCTCCGGTGCGCGGGGTGAGCGGCCGGCGCCATGACAGGGGGAGGCTGTTTGCATTCAGGCGCCGCCCCCTTCTGCACAGCCGCTCCCCCTGCCGGCTGCCGCCTGAATGACAGGGCTCACACTGTCCAATGGACGGTGCGGCCCTGCCTGGGGGCCTGCTGTATACCACTGGGGCTGCTGTATACTACCACTGGGGCTGCTGGGGCTCCTGTATACTACCACTGGGGCTGCTGGGGCTCCTGTATACTACCACTGGGGCTGCTGGGGCTCCTGTATACTACCACTGGGGCTGATGGGGCTCCTGTATACTACCACTTGGGCTGCTGGGCTCCTGTATACTACCGCTGGGGCTCCTGTATACTACCACTGGGGCTGCTGGGGAATCTGTATACTACCACTGGGGCTGCTGGGGAATTTGTATACTACCACTGGGGCTGCTGGGGAATCTGTATACTACCACTGGGGCTGCTGGGGAATCTGTATACTACCACTGGGGCTGCTGGGGAATCTGTATACTACCACTGGGGCTGCTGTATACTACCACTGGGGAGGCCTTTATACCACACTGCTGGGGGCTGTATACCTGTGCTGGGGTCCACCCTCGGCTTATACACGAGTCAATAGGTTTTTCCAGACTTTTGAGGCAAAAGTAGGGGAGTCGGCTTATACACGGGTCGGCTTATTCACGAGTATATACGGTATTTAAATTATCAACTGTGAAATTCTAAGGAAATCTTGGACTGTGTGCAACCCTCGAGGCCTAGAGTTGCCCACCCCTGCATTAGGGTGAAAGAATCCTCATTTGCATCATCATTTTATTTTCTAGATGATCAAATAGTTTTAAATCATATTAACATGTTAGAAATGCAAGGTAAAAGTTAAAGCTTTATATTTTTGACTGACTGACAATGTTCACACTGACTAAGGGCCGCTTTACACACACCAACTTCTGTGACCAACTTCTGAACAGATCTCTGGTTGCAGTGAAATCATGGACACATTGTTCTATTTTGTGGCTGTGTACGAATGGAACAATGTGTCCATGATTTCACTACAACCAGAGATCTGTTCAGAAGTTGGTCACAGAAGTTGGTGCGTGTAAAGCGACCCTAAAACTATTGGTATCATTTCAACTAGTAACTTTATACATACTCAGTAATTTGAAGAGTTTGAAGACAACTGAAATGTACTGTTTGGTAGTAGTTAAACAATTGCAATGTTAAAGGAAAAGGTAAAAAGGATGGCTTTATATTCCATCTCCTTCGATACTCTAGCATACTAACCTAAAAGTGTAAAGCATTCATACCCTTGTATTGATATTGGCAACTGTATTTTTTGTAATTTATGATTCTTGACAATTCTAAAAGAATAATACATTTGCAGACTTACCATTTGATGCTGTGAAGTCTATGGCCACAGTGAAATTGATTTGTGTTCTGTAATACAAAGTAACATACTGATTACTTTTTCCGTAACAGAACTGTGATCATGGACAGTAGTGTAAACAGATGAAAAAGGTAGTGAAATCTATAAATTAAGCTAAACTAAACACAAATATATTTGGTAAATTAAAATAATGAAAGTTTAGAAAATAAAACCATTTTCTGGCTTGTTTAAAAAAATTGACAGCAACAAGTTATGAGGTTAAATGAAGAAGAATATGCCCGGGAATATGCTCCCTGCTTCAGTATTACCATTGAGAGAGTCTTCAATGGACCATTAACATCATCACAATCATTTACTAGCGGGAAGATCAGTAAACTGGTAATATGGAGAGATTGTTCAAGCAGATTCCTGGGAATAATATACTTTCTTTTCTGTTTTTTTTTATCCACATAGTTTTCCACTCTGAGTTCTTTAACCAGATCACAGAAGCTCATTGTCTTTTATTGTGTTAATGGCATTGCCACTTTTCAATTAGAATGTAAAAAATCTGTGAATTTTCACATTTTTATTGTGATCTTTGGGCTTCTCATGCTTAAGGCTATGTTAACACTGTGTGGTTTTTGACCCTTTTTTTATGCTTTTTTTGCAATGAAAATGAAGTAAACACATAATTTAAATGGAATCCCAGCAGTCAATGGGTTTTCAAGTTTTGCTTTTCAATCTGTGCTTTCATGACTGGATGCATTTTTTCCCTTGAAAAGTGATCCATTTAAAGAATAAGCATGTATTATAACTGGAAAAGAAAGGCGCACAGTGTGTATACTTGTGAGACAATTTTCAAAGATAAAATTAGAACTGCTCACATTTTACAGTTGTGAAAGTCACAACCGCTATAAAAACGTGTAGACAGTCTCTCAGTCTGCTGCGATCTTCCACTTTAAGCATAAAATAATAAAAAACAAAGAAATTGGGAACAATACTGCGCTCCTGTTAGTATAGGAAGAAATTCTTCTTGACCAAAAAATTAGTAATTATTTGATTTTATTTTCTACGCGTTTCAGGGTAACCAACAAACCCCTTCTTCAGGAATAATCACACAAATGTACACACAGAGGTACATCTGTGTAATTTTTCCTGAAGAAGGGGTTTGTTGGTTACCCTGAAATGTGTAGAAAATAAATCACATAATCACTAATTTTTTGGTCAAGAAGAATTTCTTCCTATCCAATTTCTATGGTTTTTATTGTTTTTAAGAATAAGCATGTCAGTTATGGCTGCGTTTTTCTGATCCACTTTTCCCCATGAAACCATTGTCTTTGGGCAAAAAAAATGCACGAGAAAAAACACAGCCAAAACAGATCAAATACTAATGTGTATTTTTTATAAGCTGATCCAGTTTTCTAGCTGAAATAGAAAAACGCACCAGAAAAAAAATGGATCAAAAAAGCAGTATAAACATAGCTTAAAAGTGTTCTGTTCTAACTAAGGCTGGAATCACACTGTCCGTGTGATATGTAACTAAGTCGGACAAGTCACGGATGATTAACTTGGAATGGCCTCCCCCCTCTCTGGACGGGAGTGTCAGCTGCTTGTGTTTCTAAGCAGCTCCACACTCCCGTCCTGACAGGGGGGAGGCCATGCCACGTTAATCATCTGTGACACGTCCGACTTAGCTGCATATTACAAGGACAGTGTGATACCAGCCTAACAGAGATATACCGGAGGGAATTTAGGTGTGGCTCAACTACCTAAATATACTATATAACATCCAGGAGTTTTCAAGAAGAAACTCCATTAGGAAATACTCCTTTCTGAGGCGGGTGTGAAGGAGTTTTTTTCCCAGAACCTTTTCTGAAGTATTTTGAAAGATATTTCTCCTAAAGAGTTTTTTGAAGCTTTTAGTGGGGCTCTGGGCACATAGTTTTTTTTATACATTTTGAAACAGAAACTGAGTCGCAACCTTCCAAATCCTCCACCAAATCTAGAAAACTTGCTTAATTTCTCCCTTGAAAGCTCAATAAAAAAATTTGATGTGAACACAGCACATTTTTTTTTTTTATAAAATAGTTTTCCAGTGTTTTCAAGCCAAAAATGCTGAGAAAAAACTCAGGCATCTTCCTGGCACTGTTTGACTTTTTCCATTGACTTGTTTTGTAAAATAGAGCATCTTCTGAGCTGAAAACGCTTAAGAGTAGTCATGTCACTTTATATGGAACCTGAAGTGGACAGGAATTTGTAGAAATGTACATGTTTATTTTTTTAGTGATTTCTTTTTTTGGGGCTTACCTGTCTTAAAGGACATACACATTTCTTAACAAGTATTCTAAACTAAATAGCATCAATCAACTCTATTTCGCAAAAGATGAAAAAAAGTGTTTTTTTCATAATGTTAGAACCTTTATAATTATATTTGCATTAAAAAAATCAGTAATTTTTCATTAATCAGAATTCGGCCACTATCCGCGCCATCCCCATTGGCCAGTTTTTAAGAATGAGGCGAATCTGTTCCACGCATGAGGGATTTGAACATCAGGCCATGGACTTGCAATAGCAGAGAGGGAGAGAGGATACTCTAACAGGGTGATTAAGAGTTGATACCGGAGGGCAAAGGCTACCTCGAGGAATCGTCTCTTGGGGTAAGTTCCGAAGAAAAAAACGGAGACAAACCCCGTGACTCGATTTGTGGGCACACATAATTATGAATGGGGCACTATGCGCTCTATTCTTTTAAAAAACTGGTCCGTACTCCAAACAGATCCCGTGTTACGTGGGTGTATTCCGGACAGACCCTTGATGACACCAAGGAGGGCAAGGAACCTGAGGGACATCCTGGTGGACAGCGACTACGTGCCGCACATTGTGTCTCTTTTTGGCTCCAGAACTCACAGCAGAACCTGCACTGTTGTTTATGCACTTTATTTCCAATTACATGGATATGTACCAAAGTTCTATGTAAACATGGTTGTATAACATTGCTGTACATGGAATTGTAACAAGGGATACATCCCTATTTTGTACTGTAAGAATCACCTGTCTTTGTCTTTTATGTAAAATGAATAAACTTATTTGCATGAGATACTCAAATTGTTCTCCAGTTTAAAAATGTTGCTTGAGTATGCTAACTGACCCCAGAAGGTTGATATTTCTCAACTGGGGTATTGTATTACATGAGTTGTATATGGGTGTTGTATTAATTAACCCTTTACAAAAATGTATGGCAATGGTAAGGTCATATTAAATTATTTCTGCTAACCACTGAAACTGAGTTTTAGCAGCTATAAGACCCTGTGCCCATGGTACGTTGTTTGATGCTTTTTTTATGCAGATTTTAAGAATCTACCTCAAAATTTGCATGTCTATCCTGAAGGCAGCAAAGCTGTGCCCACGTTGCTTTTTTTTCTTGCAGATTTGGTGCAGAATAAAAGAAATCTACACCAAATCTGCAAAGACAAAAAAGCAAGCTGGGCACAGTGGTTCTAAACTCTCATAGACTTTGCTGACTTCAGGATATACTCTACATGCAGATTTCGATGCACATTTTCAAAATCTGCGTCAAAAAAGCATCAAGCAATGCACCGGGGGCACAAGGCCTTAAAAGCAGCCAGTATTGATTTGTAAGCATTTGCAAATTTCAATCTCTGCTTGCAAATTACAAAGTAACTACTTTTCAGCAGCCATTTATATGTTATCTCAGAACTTTACTTAGTGGGATAATCTAGCCTAGATGCCCTTCATAAAATGGTAATGTGATATTTAGTTATGGTGATGCTTAAAAGTTTGTGAACTCATCAGAATTTTTGATATTTCTGCATAAATATGACCTAAAACTATTTTAGATTTTCGCACAAGTCTGGAAATGCTGTCTTGCAGGATTTTTGGGCAAACTTACAGTATCGGGAACTGGACGTTACTGGGTGTGACAGTTTAGGTGGCGGGCATGGCCTAGCATTTCCTTTTGTGGCATAGTGGAATAAACATTAATTTTTAAGCTCTTGTGGACATGTAGTTCTTTATAAATAGAAGTAAGGGTCTGGGTTTCTTCAAACATAATGCTTCTTATATAAACCAAGATGATCTATTTAGGTCCCAGCCACCCACAAAACATTATTCAATTTATCTTTTGGCTTGCCAAGTGATCTTTAGCTAACTGCAAATGCATATTTTTCTTTAAGACTTGTGTGAAAATCTGATATAAATCAAAATGATAAAAAAAGGAAATTCTGAAGGTTTCATGAACTTTCAAGCACCACTGTATGTGCTCTCATCATTCTTCAGTTGCTTTTGTCCACACACGTTGGTTTTTCAAACACATTCGCAGCAAATTCCAGGGGTTCAGTTTTTCTGCTGATTTCTTGGCAAGAGGTTTGCTGTGTTTTTTCCTGCGGATTTGCTGCATTTTTACAGTGTTTTTGTTGCATTTTTTATGCAGATTTGGTGGCTGACTTTTTGCTGGAGATTTTTATAGAAACTATAGCAAAAAAACAGAGAATAACTGCCATGCTCATTCCTTCAAAACACAGCAAAACCTGGGGTGTTTCCACTTTCTGCACAGAAATAAAACCAATGTGTGTGGACAGCTTTTCCCTGAATCACATAGGTTTGCTAGAAATCAAAAACGCAGGAAAGGATTTACATAAAACCAGGTAAAAATGCAGGTAAAAAACGCAGCAAAAACACTGTGTGAACTTGGCCTTAGACATTATAACAATTTACATAGCGAGAGGCCTTTGACAAGACCATTTAAGGGTACAGCTTCTCCTTGTAGATAGAATCTCCTTATGCCAGCTAGGCACTAAACCAGGGGTCCCCAACCCCAGGCCTCGGGGGCTGCCAACAGTGCAGGTTTCCAGGATTTCCTTGGTATTGCACAGGAGTTGGAATCATCACCTGTGCAGATGATAACATTGCCACCTGTGTAATACTAAGGAAATCCTGAAAACCTGCACTGTTGGCGACCCTCGAGGCCTGGAGCTGCAGACCTCTGTTCTAAGCCATGCAATACTTCATCATGAAATTAACCTCCCTGTCAAGAGCCTCAACCCCAGCCAAAGAGTAGCCCTGCTTTCCACTAACGAGGAGCAAAAGCCCCTAAACACTTGCCTGAAATTGAAAGTAATGATTTACACTTTATATCATGTGGCAAGGTTCTTTAAAGGGAACCTGTCACCCCCCCCCGCAGGGCCTATGAAGGTATAAGAGCCACCTTCAGCAGCACTAAGGCTGCATTCTGTGAAGGTGCCTCTTATGTGTAATGTCCCCAGGGACACTGAAATAACGAGTTTTATAAATTTGGCTCCATACCTGTACTTGGACCGGTAGGTGTGTTCTTTACAGAGCTCTCAATGACTTTCTGCTGTCCATCATCCCCCTCTGGGCTCCGGGCGCCGCCTCCCTCTGCTCATGTCCCCGGTGCCTGCGCTGTGCAATCATGTCTCAGGCATGCGCAGTGTGGTCACATGATCTCCTCATATTGCGCCTGCATAGAGTGGAGGCCCCAGATTCCGGCCCCGCAGTGTGTTATGATGTATTCACACTGTGGGGCTGGGGCCTCCGCTATACGCAGGTGCGATGTCAGGAGATCATGTGACATTAGTTGTCGGGCAGCGCACTCTGCACATGCCTGAGACATGATTTCACAGAGCAGGCACCAGGGATGTGAGAAGCAGTGGGAGGCGGCGCCCGGAGCCCAGAGGGGGGATGATGGACAGCAGGCAGGCGGTTGAGATCTCAGTAAAGAACACACCCACCGGTCCAAGTACAGGTATAGAGCCAAATTTATAAAACTCATTATTTTAGTGTCCCTGTGGACATTACACATAAGAGCCACCTTCACAGAATGCAGCCTTAGTGCTGCTGAAGGTGGTTCTTTTACCTTCATAGGCCCTGGAGGGGGTGACAGGTTCCCTTTAAAGGATCAATATTAACTTTTAGGGTAACGTCACACTGGTCAAACTCACGAGTGCAATGCGAGATAATCTCGCATTGCACTCGCACGAACGTTAGACAATCAAGCAACTCAGACTTGTACGGGCTAAGGAAAAAAATCGCAGCATGCTGTGATTGTTTGCGATTCTGACACACATGCGAGTGCAGTGCAATATACACCAAGGCCGGCAATGGAAGAGATGGGGAGCTTAAACTCTCCTCTGCAGCTGTGATCCAATCAAAGGATAGGATCACATTTGCATGATACTTGGCTCACGCTCGCAGCAGAACCTGGGCTGAGGGTCATTAGCATAATGCATCCAATGCCCTTGCATTGGATGTTTTATGCTAGTCTGCCTCTACCCCAAGAACTACTACTTAAAGTTTTAAGTAATACTAGAGATCCTGCTCTCTCCTTTTGTGAACAGACTATTTGCATATTTAATTTGCCAAAAGCAGCAATACATGGTCTAAATGTCTTCCTATGCCAACTATACCCCCAGGGTGGAACTTCTACCCTGAGATTGCAAATTAACAAAAATGTTACTTCCTTTCTGAAATGGAAAGCTGACCATTTCTGGGAAGATTCACCACAGTGTTAACTTTTCTAAATTGTGTTCACTGTAGTGAGGGTCTTTAAAATAGTATTGAATTTGTTTTGATCCTCAAATGATTGTGGCACTGTATACAGTGCAGAAAAGGGTTATATTAAGTGATACTGAGTTTTAAAGGGTTTGTCCACTCCTCTGTACCCCCTTCTGAATCACAATATGTCCCTGTTAATATAACAATAACAATACTCACCTTTAGTGCCAGCACCATTCTAGTGGTGCACTCACTCTTCCACGCCTCACATGACGGTGTTACATCAAGCAAACACTGCAGCCAGTCAACGCTGTCTTCACTGTCTCCGCCTTCAGACATATCAAACATTAAGAGGAAGGGAGCAGCCAACCATAGCATCTTTATCTTGATGTTGATTTGTTCAAAGGCAGGAAGAATGAAGCCAGCGCTGGCTGGGTGCAGGGCTCGCGCGACTTAACAAAAGGAGAGCAAGTACTGACACTACTGAAACAGCACCAGCATCAGAGGTTAGTATAACCTTTACTAATTTAAATAATGGTAAACACGGTGATTTAGAATGGTTGTCATAGTAGTGAGGCCTCAATGCATCTATCCTAAGTTAATCCATTTTTTAACTAAACTTTCAAAGTTGGGTTGTCCAAATGAAGGCCCAAGGGGTTACCTCATCAGCCATAACAACAGAAGTTGGTTGTTCCAAGTCTGTGATTTCTAAAATATTGTGTCTTACCAACATCACAAACTCTTTCAAGTCCCAAAGAAGGCTGGTCGACAAATGCAAGGACAGGATAATGCAGAGAACCTCCATGGGTAATCGTTTCAACATTGCAGCTTGAATAGCTCGCCATTTCATCACTGAACAGGGTAAGAATCTGTCTTGTCATACAGTGCCATGACGTTTAAGAGTATTGGACTGAAAGCCTGCTCTGCAGTGACTAAACTTTTCATTAGCACAAAGAATCAAAAGTCTAGACTCACCTTTAATGAGGAGCATGTCGTGTAGACAAAGGAGAAGTGGTCCACAGTTCATTTTAGTGATGAAAGTAAGTTTTATTTATTTGGGTAGACGGGAAACATTATGTTCATCGAAAAACTGGGAAAAGACTGAACCCAAAGTGTGTCAAGAAGCCAGTGAAAAATAGGACGAAGTGTCATGGTTTGGGGAATGTTTTCTGCTGCAGGGGTTGGATGGCTCATACAACTACATGGCAGAGTGAATGCAAATGTGTATCAGAACTTTCTTCAACAACACGTGATTCCTTACTTGCGTTGAGAACTCAATCAGCCAACAATTTTACGCAGTACAATGCCCCTTGTCACATAGCAAAATGGTTAAAGCAGTTCCTTGAAACAGAAAACATTGAAACAATGAAATGGCAAGCCCAGAGTTCTGATCTAAACCCAATAGAAAACCTCTGGAAAATCCTTGGTGACAAAATTACCAAGAAACCCAAAACAGTCACAGAACTGTGGAAGAGAATGGAAGAAGAGTGGACCAAAATACCCCAGGGCAGTGTGGGTGACTAGTGATGTCCTGTGGCCACAGATGTGCTGACGTTATTCAAAGCAAAGGCCTGTACACTTTCTATTGATAGGTGACTGTTGTAAACTTCACAAATTTAGTTACTTTTTCTCTGTGCTACAATCATTGCTGTTTTCTAATTGTGATCATCTTGTTTTGAGTAAAGTAAAGGTTTTAAAGAGGACCTGTCACCAAACCAGGCATGGTGATCTAATTACAGCACTGGATGCAGCATGTCTGCTGCATCCAGGCAAGGGGTCCCCCAGCCCTTGAGCCCCTTGTACCCCGAGTAAATACACTTAGAAAGCTTACATCCTACAGCCAGAAAGGAGGTGGCTAGAGGCTGGAGCCAAAGGGCAGATTCACACCCCCTGCATGTTTAATCTGCCCACAAAAGCCAATCATTGTCTCCCTCATCAGCAGTATAACACAGAGTTTATTTTAGAAATGGCCGCTTAGCCCCACCCCCTGCGGTGACGTCACCGCTTATACACGCCCCGCTCTATGGTTAACATAGAGCAGGGCGGGGAAAGGTGGTGATGTCAGAGCAGGATATGGCCCACATGATATGGCCCACAATGCATTGGGCCAATCACGTGATTAGGCCCACAATGCATCAGACCAGATATGACGTTCTGGCCGGGCATTACGGCTGCTTTGAGGGCAGGAAATTAAAAAAGGAGGCAGCAAAGCACCAGGAGCAATGACGCCCAGCGGGATGTGCTAGGAGACAGCGAGGAGGGGAGCATGGGGAGATGTAGACTGTATGTAAGTTATAAGTAATTTTTCATAATCATTATAGGGCTCCTTTAGGTCAGACAGGGATGGGTTAGGGATCATCTAACAAGGTGCAGGGACAGGTAGTGATAGGAGAGAGGGGTAGAACAACCTAACAGGTTCCCTTTAATCAATGTAGATTACATTCTGTCTGCAAGAAATCAAGTACCGTATATACTCGTGTATAAGCCGACCCGTGTATAAGCCGACCCCCCTACTTTTGCCCCCAAAACCTGGGAAAACCTATTGACTCGTGTATAAGCCGAGGGTGGACCTCAGCACAGGTATACAGCCCCCAGCAGTGTGGTATACAGGCCTCCCCAGTGGTATATACAGGCCCCAGCAGTGTTACAGCAGCAGCCCCAATGGTATATACAGCAGCAGCCCCGGTGGTATATACAGCAGCAGCCCCAGTGGTATATACAGCAGCAGCCCCAGTGGTGTATATATAGCAGCAGCCCCAGTGGTGTATATATAGCAGCAGCCCCAATGGTATATACAGCAGCAGCCCCAGTGGTGTATATATAGCAGCAGCCCCAGTGATGTATATATAGCAGCAGCCCCAGTGGTGTATATATAGCAGCAGCCCCAGTGGTGTATATATAGCAGCAGCCCCAGTGGTGTATATATAGCTGCAGCCCCAGTGGTGTATATATAGCAGCAGCCCCAGTAGTGTATATATAGCAGCAGCCCCAGTGGTGTATATATAGCAGCAGCCCCAGTGTTATATATAGCAGCAGCCCCACGGGTATACAGGCCGCCCGCCCGCCCGCCACCATCAGTATACATGTGCCCCCCCCATCAGTATCCAGGGCCCCCCCTTGCAGGCCAAACCTGTAAAGTAAAAGCATTATACTTACACCCGTGACCGCCGCCGTCCCCGCTCTGCACCGCGCTCCTCCATCTTCTTCCGTCTTTCTCCTCTGTCGCAGACAATGATGGTATACTGATGGTGGCGGGGGGGCGGCCTGTGTACTCGCGTATAAGCCGAGGGGGTACTTTTCAGCCCAATTTTTGGGCTGAAAAACTCGGCTTATACGCGAGTATATACGGTAATCAAACATTGTTCTCTAATTTTGATCGCCAGTGTATATATATACTTTTATACCTGAAGAAGGTTATTTGTTAAGCCTGAAACATGTTGTATGTATTTTTCACCTTAGATTTTAATAAATCAATACAGCTAGCTTTTTTTTATTTAAGAGCTTGGTCACTAATCTTTTTTTTTCTGCTTTTCTGATGCGTTCTTTTAGTACAATTTTGTCACAAAACTGCATGTAAATCTTTATGCCAGCAAAGTCAATGAGAATTCTGAGGTTTTGTGCACATGTTGATTTTTCCCCGTGAAGAATTGGTACAGATATAAATATGCAGCATCTCAATTCATCCTGTATCCATGCCAAAATAGCACCAAAATCCTGGCAGAAGAGTTTGCATGCAGATTTGTGACAAAACTGCACAAAAAATGCATCAAAAAGGATGAAAAACATATCATACTCTTGGTGAATTTTTCTGTCTGGAGATGTCGTTCTGGTGCAGAAATGTCTGCAACCAAACACTCAACGTGCACACACAGCCTAATCCAGTAACATGGCATTGAGCTCAATGATTTCACCTGAGGTGAGTTCCTGAGAAAATTCTGCACCAAATGTGCATCTCCTGGCAGAAAAATAAATGCACCAAAAACATGACATTTTTTGACGCATTATTGGATGCCTTTTTTAGTGCAGTTTTATTACAAAACTACATGCAAATCCCTATGCCAGCAACGTTAATGAAAATTCTTAAGTTTTGCGCACATGTTGCTTTTTTCCTTTGCAGATTTGGTGCAGAAATAAATCTGTAGCATGTCAATTTTTACTAGCACAATTAGTTTTGGAGGGTCTCACACACTTCTCCAATCACTAATCCAGGGATTTGTGACAGCTGCAATTTTTCGTTCAAATCACAGCTGTCATTAACCCCAATATTACCACAATTGCTATCACACCAGGGAAATCAGGATAAGCCAGGTGAAGCACCAGGTTTTGGCACAACTAATGAATGCCCTAATTCTAGGGTGGTTGTGGGCTGCTATTTTTAGTATGGGGAGGGACACTAACCATGGGCCCCCCCAGGCTGAAAATATTTGGGGAGGGGCACAACACATTGCTTTTTTAAATCATTCATTTAAATAATTGAAAAAAAATCTTTGTAAGGTCCCCCACATTTTGATACCCAGTCAAGATAAAGCACACAGTTGGGGGCTGCAGCCTTGTTTAGCTTCCCCAATATATGTCCCTGCAGTGAACCATGTGCATTGTATCATGTATACCACATTGGAGGATGTATGTGAAAAGAAATCAATGATCTTATAACCATGATTTGTGTTGGGTATGTGGACTGTATCTGTTGGTGATATGTGGGTACAGGTGCCGCATTTCTTGCTGTTACAAGGGAATGTGCCGTCTCTGATGGTGATGTGAGGACACTTCTGGCAAAGAGATTCCTTAAGTTGGGGGGCTGTTTGTTGGAGAGAAGTAGCAGTTCTGGGAATATTACTTTCAGTCTGTGGTCTCTGTTGAATATGGGTTAAATTTTCCTTAGGATGTTCATGTGAGGGTTCAGGAAGATCCCATCAAAAATACAAAGAGGAATTAACAAATATCATCAATGGGTTTAACTTTATGTCATCCTCTCTATGGACCTAATACCAGACAACCCCCAAAGAGATACCTTCTATATGTTACCTGAAATACATAAAGAAAGTAATCTAGGGAAACCCATTATCTTTGGTATTGGGATATTAACTAATATCTTTGGCTGGGTGGAGAACATTCTAAAACCATTGGTGAGGGAAACATCCAGTTATATGCAGGACACCACAGATGTTCTCTGCAAATAGACAGCCCTGGGTCCACTTGCACCATGGTTGCAGAGTGTCTTCAACATTCCTCACAAAGATGGGATTGCTGCATGGAAATATTTCCTTCAAAAAACAAATGGGCCAGCTGTGAATTCATCAAGTTTGTGCTTCACCACAACTGACATGCATATATTATGTAGACAAACAGAGTGATCTTTTTCAAGTGTTTATTTCTGTTAATGTTGGAGATTATGGTTTACAGGCAATGAAAATCCAAAGTTCATTATCTCAGAAAATTAGAATAATTAACACAAAATATCTTCAACGGCTTGGAAGCATTTAAAATGGTCCCTTCGGGTGGCTTCACACTGCGGTGTGATCTGGTCCGGGGCTGTCAGGGATGAACCTGACAGCCCCGGACAGGATCAGCACACAGAACTGGAGGACTAATTTGCCCTCCGGTCCGGTGTGCAGCCGCACGCAGCTCCCGCTGTTGATAAGACAGGACAGCAGGACCGGTGGGCAAATTAGCTCTCCAGTTCTGTGAGCTGATCCAGTCCGGGGCTGTCAGGTTCATCCCTGACAGCCCCGGATCGGATCACACTGCAGTGTGAAGCCGCCCTTAGTCTGATTCAGTAGTCTACATAATCATGGGAAAACTGCTGACTTGACAGAAGTCCAGAAGGCAGTCTTTGACACACTCCAAAAAGTCACTGCTAAAGAACCTGGCTGTTCACAAAGTGCAGTATACAAGCATGTTCATGGAAAGTTGAGAGGAAGGAAAATGTGTGGTTGAAAAAAGTGCACAAGAAACCGGGATAACCACAGCCTTTAAAGGATTAATAAGAAAAAGCTATTCAAAAATTTGGGGTGATTCACAAGGAGTGGACTGCTGCTAGAGTAAGTGCTTCAAGAGCCTCCACACATGGACGTATCCAGGACATGGGATACAACTGTCACATTTCTTGTGTCAAGCCAGTCACGACCAATAGACAACGCAAGAAACATCTTACCAGGGCCAAGGAGAAAACAAACTGGACTGTTAATTAGTGGTCCCAAGTGTTATTTTCAGATGAAAGTTAATTTTGCATATCCTTTGGAAATCAAGGTCACAGAGTCTGAAGGAAGAGTGGAGAGGCACACATTCCAAGCTTAATGAAGTCTAGAGTGAAGTTTCCAAAATCAGTGATGGTTTGGGGAGTCATGTAATCTGCTGGTGTAGATTCACTGTGTTTTATCAAGACCAAAGTCAGCGCTGCCATCTACCAGGAAATTTTAGAGCACTTCATGCTTCCTTCTGCTGACAAGCTTTTTGGAGATGAAGATTTCATTTGGCAGCAGGACTCGGCACCTGTCCACACTGCCAAAAGAACCAATACCTGGTTTAATAACCACAGTATCACTGTGCTTGATTGACCAGCAAACTCGCCTGACCTAAACCCCATAGAGAATCTATGGGATATTATCAAGAGGAAGATGAGAGACGCCAGACCCAACACTGCAGGTGAGCTGTAGGTTGCTATGAAAGCAACCTGAGCTTCCATAACATCTTAGCAGTGGCACAGGCTGATCACCTACATGCCACGTCGCATTGCTGCAGTAATTCATGCAAAAGGAGCCCCAACCAAGTATTGAGTGCTATTTACTGTACATACTTTTCAGTAGGCAAACATTTATGATTTAAAAATAATTATTTCTGCTGGTCTTATATAATATTGATTTTCTAAGATAATGAATTTTGGGTTATAATTGTCTGTAATACATAATCATAAACATTAACAGAAATAAACACTTAAAAAAGATTACTCTGTAATGACTCTATATAATATATGCGTTTCACTTTATGTATTGCTGTAATAAAATAAATTACCTTTTGATGATATTCTAATTTATTGAGATGCACTTGTATATTGGGAAAACCAAACAAAAACTAAAACAACACATATACATATGACATACATAAAAAATGAGCCGGACACACGTGTAGGAATACACTTCTCTAGACTTAGACACAGTATGGCAGATTTAAAAGTCCTGATATTGAAAGGTAATTTTAAAAGTGACAGAGAAGAAAAATCTGGGAATTCAAGATGATAAAGATGTTCCAATCTTTAACAATGGGACTCAATTTATCACCTGGATTCATGACTCATTACATGGACACAGTTCACACCTCCACAAGAAGATCTTTAGATCTCTAGAAGACCACTTTCACCTCATCTGCATTTATAACAAAAACATTAATTTAATTTCCTTGGCCTATGTCTAGCAAGCAACACCTCATATCCTGTTGTAACATTTATTTAAATGTTATGATTGTTTCTCAGTAAGGGCACCGTCACACTTGGTGACGCTCCAGCGATCCCGACAATGATATGACCTGGTAAGGATCGCTGGAGCATCGCTACTTGGTCGCTGGTGAGATGTCAAAAAGTCAGATCTCAAGAGGACTGCAGCAATGATACGGCGGTCTTTGGGACCCTGTCACTCTAGGGCGTAGTATTGAGGTCGTTGGTCTTTGTCCCCGTCAAACACACCGATGCATGCTGCTCAGCGGGGACCCAACAATCAAAAAATTGTCCAGGCCATTCCGACACGATCAGCAATCTCACAGCAGGGGCCTGGTCGCTGCTGTGTGTCACACTGAGCGACATCATTGGCGAGGTCGCTGTTGCATCACAAAGCCTGTGACGTAACAGTGATCTCGCTCAGTGTGATGGGGGCTTAATTCATTTGTAATCAGCCTAATGAAAGGGCCTTTTGAGTTCTGAAAGCTTACAAATATAATTTCTGTGGGTAGCCGATAAAGGCAACACTCCTAGAATACTTTTCTCATTTTTTGGGACATAAGTGTTTATATCGCTTTTTCTGCCGATCACGGTACCGCAATATTATTTTGTATTGTACTTCAAAGTAAATACAGCAACCTTATCAGGTCTGAGATATCTGTTCCATAATCTAGAATAACAGGAGGAAATCGGGGCACCAAAGCCGACGGCTTGCCGGGCAGATAATATATGGAGCGAACAGGTGGCAACGGGAGGTGCCTGTCCCAAGCACAACAGTCCAGTAATAAATCATTAAAGAAGAGACGGCACTCACCCGGTTTGAGATCGGTGATTTATTCAGGGAACAACAACATTCATAGCTATGACCCGTAGAAGCGCTTAAGCGCGAAACGGTGCCGTCGTCAGCTGCTCCCCTCTCCCTCCCTGCACGGAATGTTGTTGTTCCCTGAATAAATCACCGTTCTCAAACCGGGTGAGTGCCGTCTCTTCTTTAATGATTTATTATCTGTTCCATAATGTCTGTAGTTGGTATTTTGAAATCTGCTAACAGAACCACATTAAAGACCCATTTCAGGAAGGATTTATGAATTTTTATAAAACAATTGTAAGAATGCAATAATAAACATTCTTTGCAAGAGTTTTCTCTCAAACAAATATGAGCAAAGCTTACACTGTATTTTTGACAACAGACACAATATATTAACCATTTGCCTATTGTCATTATAACCTGATGTGGTATCTGTGAAGGTCATGAAGCATTTGCAAAGCCTGATCATGTACAAATCCTGCTAAAAGCGTAAAGTGTTTTGAACAAGTATAAAAGTCAAGATGTTGCTTGGAAACTATAATCTACCAAGCTATTTTTATGACCAGAAATCAGAACATAACCATTTCTATTAGCAAACAATCCACATAATCCACATAAAGTGCATGTTCTGGACAGGTTTCAATAGCATGTGTGTCATAACCAATGTGTTAACATACATTTTTTGCAGTATGGAGTTCTGATCTGGCACAAATCCTAAATCATATTAAAAGGCTTGTTAAAGAGTCGATAATGACTACAAGGATTGCTACCCTTATTGGGTGGCATTAGAGTTTTTCACTTCCTCACTGAAGTGACAATTTGCATATTTCCCAGAGGAGCATTGCGGCTATAAGTCTCCTTATCAGCTTATCTGCCTCCTTATGCAGGCAGGCAGATTCCTCTCCATGAGAAGAATAGCTAGTTCCCCAGACCTCATCTTGGCCTCTCATTCAGCCAGATCAGAGTATCCCACACACTGCACTGATGAGGGGCAGTCACCCCGAAATGCAGCATCTGCAGATTGGGGTTCTGATCTGGCACAAATACTAAGTTATATTAAAAAGCTTGTTAAAGAGTTGATTATGACTACAAGGATGGCTACCCTTATTGGGTGCATTAGAGTTTTTCACTTCATCACCGAAGTGACAATTTAACTAATTATAAGTGATCCAGCTAAACAATCTAGTTTTGGTAATAGCGAGAAATCATTTTTTTTTGTAGTTTTTAATAAGCATTATAATCATATAATTCTGAAGTAAATATAAAGATGGCAAAAAAATTTTTTTCACTGGATCCTCAAAACAAATTCATAATACAGACCTAATATATTTACTGCAGAGTAAGATGGCCATACATATTATGCAAAAGTTGCCTGAAACCACAGATTACTGTAGGAGCTGCAGGCCATTTGATGTATATTGCTTAAAAAAAAACACTTAAAGGCGTTGTGTCACAAACAATCGCACATTTAGTCTAAGCGCCCACTGTGCTTCTTTATTATGCTGTGTTTTTGTGCTGTGTTTATGTGTGTACAAACGCAGCACAATCAGAACACACTGCTTGTGCTATGTTTCTGCTGCGTTTGTGCACATACAAACGCAGCACAAAAACACAGCACAATTAAGGGGACACACAAAGACACTTTCTCACCCTCCGGCGAGCGCATGGTGGCAGGTTGAGTCATATGGCCAGCCTCTGATTGGACGAAAACCAGAGGTCTTTCCATCCCTTCTCTCGGTGGCCTGAATAAAGATATCACCGGGAACCAACTTGGAATCGATTAGAAGGGAGAGTATAGGTGCGTTTTTTGGTTTGGAAATCGCTGGAAAAATACACCACAAATGGACTATGGGAACACCCATCTGTTTGTGGTGCTTTTTTTCTGGGGGTTAGATAGTGTCTATAAGGAAAACTCAGCCCAAAAATGGGCATGTTAATTACAGGGTCATTAAAAAACGCAGGCCATTTCTGCACCAAGAACGCAACACCCAAAAACGCATATAGTGGGAACCGCTTTTGGAAAATCACATAGACTTTAATTACAAAACTGCGGGTGCTTAGTTTTTGGAGCAGAAAATGAAGCCAAAAAAAGCAGCAAAAACGCACAGTGGGCACTTAACCTTCAATTAATAGATCTTAGAATAAAAATACATGGTTGGACACATCCATTACAGAGGGACTCGTTTATAAGAATACAGGAACATTTTTTTTAACACATCCAATTTTGGAACTTATTTCTATTTTAATATCTTTTAGTTAAAATCTACAAATGTTTGTGCCACAACTCTTTTAAGCCTAAAGCCCCCGTCACACATAACGAGATCATTAGTGAGTTTGTAGTTAAGTCCCACATTTTGTGACGTAACCGCAATCTCCCTAACGATCTCGTTATGTGTGACACTTGGCAGGCCCCTGCTGTGAGATCACTGATCGTTACAAAGTACTCTGGGTGATTTTTAGGTCGTTGGTGTCCCGCTGAGAACGCTGCATCGCTGTGCTTGAAAGTGACAACGACCAACGATCTCAATACTACGCCCAAGAGTGACAATTCCCAACGACCTCCTATCATTCCGGATCATTGCTGAGTCACTGGTGAGATCTGACTGTTTGACATCTCACCAGAGATCCCAAAGTGACGCACCAGCGATCCCTAAGGATCGTTATCGTTGTCGGGATCGCTGTTGCGTCATTGTGTGTGACGGGAGCTTAACAGTATAACCCTAAATCAAATAAACTTCATGAATATAATCTATCTAGTTAGGTATCACAGGACAGGGAACATCTGCTTTGGTTTAAATGCAAGAGGCAAGTGAACTAGAGAGATAATAGCAAGACAGCCCCCAAAAAGGAATGCTTTTGCAGGTGTGAACACAGACAATTGCTCTCACCTTTTACTTACTGTTTTATATATCTCTAATTTTGCTAGTGTCCTTGTTGCACAGGTAGTTCAGCTGTTTCCCAAAACCATCTCAAAAGCATGGAGCAGATAATTGCAAGATAAGGAGAACAAGACAAGGCTGTAGAAGGGCATAGATCCTCTTCTTTGTGCAAAAAGGAATAGGAGTTTTGCCAGAGCCCTACTAAATTACTTCCAATGGACTACCAGTGTGAATGTATCTGACTATGCTGTTAGAAACAGATTCCATGTGCTGCTTGAATGACAGTCTCCACAGAACACCAGTATTAGCAGGTCCACCAGTGACCCACCCCATTCACCTCAGAGATCAGAGCAGATTGACACTGAGCACATGTGAGAAATATCAGAGTCTGAAGACATCATTCATGACTGATTTGGTGGTTTGTCAATGTTGATCTGCTGAGACATACCTTTGGAAGGTTACACAAAGCTCTACATCATGCCAAAAAAACCTTGACTACTATCAAAAATTGCACCATTGCAGTAGGCAATCAGTTCTTTCTAGTGTAGGACAATGCTTACACTCATGTGGCAAGAATAGGTAGGCAGTTCCTGGATGGTGAAAACACAGATGCTATTGACAGGCTGGCCCTAACATTCCCTGGACCTGTATAGGCAGAAGACTACAGTAACACTATATTATGGTTGAAAAAAATAAAAACAGCAGTAGAACTTCGTACTATTATGCAGCTAGTTAATAACTCATTGAAAGATAAAGAGTCTGTCAGCAGAATTTCACCCCCCCAAACTATTTATATGTGCGAGTAGCTATTTAAAAGACAGGTCTATCAATAACGTTACATAGTCTGTTCCTAGGCCTAGGAAGTCTCTGTGCATGTGGAGTTATGTTGTAGTGATAACACAACATGTGCCAAGACCTTATGATGCTAACTCTAGACTGGAACATCAATCTGTGATTGAAACATCCCTAGACTGCTCGTAGTAAGGTTATGGAACACGCAATGCAGTTGCCTCCACCTTACAATGCCATGTACAGGGATGTCCCAGGCTAAGCCCAATGGAAGATACCTGCGGTATCAGTACACAGTGGAGGTAAGATGGAGCATAAAGGAGGATCATAGAGTCATGGCCAAAAGTTTTGAGAATGATACAAATATTAATTTTAACAAAGTCTACTGCTTCAGTTTTTCTAACGGCAATTTGCATATACTCCAGAATGTCAAAAAGAGTGATCAGCTTAACAGCAATTACTTGCTAAGTCAATATTTGCCTAGATAATGAACTTTAACCCCAAAACACATTTCAACATCATTGCAGTCCTGCCTTAAAAGGAGCAGCTAACATTGTTTTAGTGATTGTTCCATTAACACAGGTGTGGGTGTTGATGAGGACAGGGCTGGCGAACAATCAGTCATGATTAAGTAAGAATGACACCTCTGAACACTTTAAAAGGAGGCTGGTGCTTAGTATCATTGTTTCTCTTCAGTTAACCATGGTTATCTCTAAGGGGCCCTTTACACGCCGCTACTGGAGGATGGATACAACCCGCTACAGGCTACAAATGTAGCTTGTAGCGTCAATATAGCCCGTAGTAGCGGCGTGTGAAGACGGGAAGAGACAGCCGGCAACAGATACATCTGTTTCCGAGCACTGCTCGAAAACAGATGGCTACAAAGCCGATTGTAGCGAGCTGTATCGGCGTGTAAAGAAGGAACAGAAGGGTTGTTTCTACACCATGCTATGTAGCTGGGGCGTGACACAGGCTCCGGGTTTACACGCCCCCTTTAGCGATCATTGGAGGAAGCTCCTGCGTTGCGATTGGTTGTCGCTGCACAGGGCAGCATATTTAAGGAGCTGACGAGTCACACTACACAATTGCTCGAGCGTCAAGTATTAATCAGCCTCCTGCGATGCCTGCCCAATCATGGTATTATTGCTTTGTCCTATCAGCGTACGGACGTCTCGTAATCCACAATTGTAGCACGCCTATGTGCTGTCCCTGCTGCACCAGGTACGCCCATAGTAGCTGGTTGTAGCGGTGTGTAAATGAGCTAAGATGAGCTACAGATAGCTACTTGAGACACCCGGCGATGTATCTAGCTATAGATGTTGCGTAGCGTAGCGCACCTTGTGGCGGCGTGTAAAGGAGGTGCGTTTACCGTTTGTAACCGTTTGAGCATGCTCGTGCACGTGAAGTAGCGGGTTGTATCCATCCTCCAGTAGCGGCGTGTAAAGGTACCCTAAAGAAACACGTGCAGCCATCATTGCACTACACAAAAATGGCCTAACAGGGAAGAGTATCGCAGTCAGAAAGATTGCACCTCAGTCAACAATCTATCGCATCATCAAGAACTTCAAGGAGAGAGCTTCCATTGTTGTCAAAAAGGCTCCAGGGTGCCCAAGAAAGACCAGCAAGCGCCAGGACCGTATCTTAAAACTGTTTCAGCTGCGGGATCGGACTACCAGCAGTGCCGAGCTTGCTCAGGAATGGCAGCAGGCTGGTGTGAGTGCTTCTGCACGCACTGTGAGGCGGAGACTCTTTGAGCAAGGCCTGGTTTCAAGGAGGGCAGCAAAGAAGCCACTTCTCTCCAGAAAAAACATCAGGGACCGACTGATATTCTGCAAAAGGTACAGCGAGTGGACTGCTGAGGACTGGGGTATAGTCATTTTCTCTGATAAATCCCCTTTTCGATTGTTTGGGACATCTGGAAAACAGCTTATTCAAAGAAGAAGAGGTGAGCGCTACACCAGTCTTGTCTCATGCCAACTGTAAAGCATCTTGAAACCATTCATGTGTGCGGTTGCTTCTCAGCCAAGGGAATCGGCTCACTCACAGTCTTGCCTAAAAACACAGCCATGAATAAAGAATGGTACCAGAATGTCCTCCAAGAGCAACTTCTCCCAACCGTCCAAGAGCAGTTTGGCACCCAACAATGCCTTTTCCAGCATGATGGAGCACCTTGCCATAAAGCAAAGGTGATAACTAAATGGCTCAGGGAACAAAACATACAGATTTTGGGTCCATGGCCTGGAAACTCCCCAGATCTTAATCCCATTGAGAACTTGTGGTCAATCATCAAGACAAACAAAAACCAACAAATTCTGGCAAAATGCAAGCATTGATTATGCAAGAATGGACTGCTATCAGTCAAGATTTGGTCCAGAAGTTGATTGAGAGAATGCCAGGGAGAATTGCAGAGGTCCTGAAGAAGAAGGGTCAACACTGCAAATATTGACTTGCTGCATTAACTCATTCTAAGGGTAGAGACACACAGTCAGTATTTGGTCAGTATTTGACATCAGTATTTGTAAGCCTAAACCAGAAGTGGGTGAAAAATGCAGAAGTGGAGCACATGTTTCTATTATATGTTTCCTCTGACTGTTCCACTCCTGGTTTTGGCTTACAAATACTGATGTGAAATACTGACCAAATACTGACTGTGTGTCTCTACCCTTACTGTCAATATAACCTTTTGGTACTCATAATATGATTGCAATTATATTTCTGTATGTGATATAAACATCAGACAAGCACAAATAATAACCAGAGGGCAGCATGTGAAAATATAATTTTGGTGTCATTCTCAAAACTTTTGGCCATGACTGTACAGTTGTTGTTTTTTTTCTACATTTTACATTTATAATGTTCTATAATCTCTCCAGATCGCACATGATAATAAGTGACATTCAATTTGCGTAGAATAAATGCATGGCACATCTGGTAAAATTTGCACAATTTGAAGAATTCAAAAATTATCAGATCAAATCTAGATCTCTGTTTTTATATTACGTTGTACAGTCAGCTCAAAATAAAATATATATTAAAAGTGTGTTGAACAATAATGTGTATTTAAGCAGAAATATTTATATGCTATATGGCATTGTTTTTAAGAAGATAATCTTTTCTAAAAAATAATTTTATACACTTCAGTGAGCGTGTCAAATTGATCAGTACATTAAAGGGATCCTGTCACCTCCAGAACGCCTCTTAAGCTACCAAAACATGTCTCTGCAGCATATTATCACTAATCTCACACTTCTTTTGTCTCCTAAAAGCATCCTGTGAAAGTGCATAAAAATGTTTTAATACTCATTCATTAGTGATTATAATTAGCAGGGGCTATATTCCTCAGTCACCAGGGCGTATTGTTTTGCAGCCTCCAGGATCCACCCTCTCTCTGTCTGTGTGCTCTGCTTGTTCAGGCTTTGCCCTCCCCCTCTCTATCACTCACAGAATGCAAATCATTAGTCCTGCCTTCAGCTCCCCATCACAGCAGCACAGACAGAGAGAGGGTGGATCATTCGGGGCGCGAAAATGAGCACCTAGGGAGGGCTTAGAGCAGGGGTCTCAAACTCGGCTGGGTTGGTGGGCCGCACATAGAAAAAAATTTATATCGGGGGGCCGCATTCATTGTAGCACTAAGTGACATTTTAGCAACACCAAAATTTTTTGCTCGATGTAGTAAAGTACAAATCCTGATCTTCTTGTAGGAATGTCCCCACCCTAATCTCCTTTATGTAGGAATGTCCCCACCCTAATCTCCTTTATGTAGGAATGTCCCCACCCTAATCTCCTTTATGTAGGAATGTCCCCATCCTGGTCCCCTTCTTGTAGGACTGTCCCCATCGAATATTAATGTCATCCATCCTGGTCCTCTTCTTGTAGTAATGTCCCCATACTGGTCCCCATCGTATATTAATGTCAACCATTCTGACCCTCTTCTTGTACTAATGTCCCCATCCTGGTCCTCTTCTTGTACTTATAAATAATTCATTTTATAACACAATTTTTACATAGGATATACATACATTTCATTTACTTGTTTATTTCATAGAAGATCAAGATATTAAAGTGACGTCGTGACATTAAAATTTCCATGTAGCTGGTAATCCCTTTTTACATGGACCAGGGACAGTGGACAAAGTTTTGTGGGCATTGGATCAGATTTTGATTCATATATGCAGTGCATATCCAGTTTACCCCTCCATTGAGGATTAGAGGTCGGCTACGTGGTAAATATACAACCCCCATTTGGGAGAATCCTGCAGAGTAGTATTAAATATTACCTATAGGGCTCGTGCAGTTTATCCGTCCCTGGGGGAGTATTAGTTATTATCTGCCCTGTGTGACTAGCATACACTTATTTGCATCGATCCTATCAAGGGTATACATCACCCTCCCACAACTCCACACTTACCCATGTCCTGTATTGGGATAGAGTACCGGGTGCCCCCAGACGCGTTTCGCTTTGGGCTTTCTCAATGGGGTCCGTTTTAGCCCGCCGGCCGGCATCTTTTTATACCTACGTTGAGATCCCTCACATGTGTGTCCCATTTCCCGGTCCGCCTCTTCCCTCGCGACTCGCGGCCAATCCCGAGGCAGGAGAGTCAGTGGCCACCTGTTCTCATCCAGCCAATCCGGGATGCCTGCGACGTCACCGGGGGGCGGAGCCGGATGTTACAAAATAGAATCTTTCACCAATGGCGCCATAGTTTGGGCGGAAGTGCGGTTTCCGCCATCTTAGAGGCTGGTGTGTCAGCAGACACCCATAGTAGCCTTACAATAAGGGCGGAAATCGCAACCCCGCCATTTTTGACCTGGGCACTTCACTAAGATCACGCAGATAAACACTTTTTACGGTATTGGGGCGATTACAGTCATGGGAATGCATATAAAGAATACAGCACTGTATAAACAGCGCTGTATGCCATTATCTCAAAATGGCCCGTAAATTAGGTATGGTTTCCCGGATGCGGCTTATTCACTTTCATATGTATGAAAGGTTTGTGTATCCATCAAACAATACCCCCACCCCCATGCATTTCACGGGAGGGAGGATTGCCATCAGGTACATATCTCTCTATTATCCACTTACATACCTCAGTTTGCCGCCGCAATCAAAGAGGCTCTTTCACATACAACAAACCTATATGAAACCCTGGCATAATTTCCCATACATGCAATCTCCGCAACTATAAAAAATCTTTTTTCTTCCCCCATATAGGGATTAGCTGCTGAGTGAAGTCCATCGGTGATTATTCAGAGGGTATCCTCTCAGTCAGATGTCAATGGCCGACGGTTGCATATTAACATATTCATATCTGGAAAACTAGGAAAGTGAAAGTGCATTAAAATCAATTAAAAACACTAAATAAAAAGATCACAAAGTCAGCAGTTTACAGCAAAAAACAAGTCCTCTATAGGAAGGGCACAAAACTCAGTTTCTCATTTAATCCCTTCGGGCTCATTGTATCTAATTTTACAATCCACTTGCATTCCAACTGTGCTAGCCTCTTACTGTAATTCCCACCCCGTGATCCCAAATCTAGGGTGTCAATACCTCTGGCCTTCAGGCCTGCTGGGTCGCAATTATGTTGTTTTTTGAAATGTCGGGGTATGGTCTTTATCAAAGGGTCATCCATTTCCAATTTCGCCGCAGCTTTAATATCACGTACATGCTCTCCAATTCTCATGCGTAACTCCCGTGTGGAGTTATGTGAGGGATCTCAACGTAGGTATAAAAAGATGCCGGCCGGCGGGCTAAAACGGACCCCATTGAGAAAGCCCAAAGCGAAACGCGTCTGGGGGCACCCGGTACTCTATCCCAATACAGGACATGGGTAAGTGTGGAGTTGTGGGAGGGTGATGTATACCCTTGATAGGATCGATGCAAATAAGTGTATGCTAGTCACACAGGGCAGATAATAACTAATACTCCCCCAGGGACGGATAAACTGCACGAGCCCTATAGGTAATATTTAATACTACTCTGCAGGATTCTCCCAAATGGGGGTTGTATATTTACCACGTAGCCGACCTCTAATCCTCAATGGAGGGGTAAACTGGATATGCACTGCATATATGAATCAAAATCTGATCCAATGCCCACAAAACTTTGTCCACTGTCCCTGGTCCATGTAAAAAGGGATTACCAGCTACGGGTCATTCCATGTCAAGTGATCCAAAAATGAATATTTTTTTTCCCTGACGTCCTCAGATTTTTAAAAAAAATTTTCTATCTGAAGAACAACTTTATCTAATTACAAAAAAAAAGTTTTGAATTTTTTTCTTTATCTGTTAATTTTTTACAGATTTTTAAAGTTTTAAAAAAGTGCGAATTTTGGCCTGGTATGGCTTTACATTTTCTATCATATCTCGGGCTAGAAATAAGATAGAGAAACAAAATAAACACCAATCTACTCAGAACTGTCCAGGCTTTCATCAGATATGTCACAAGAGGATATTTGTTAATATTTTACCCATGTGATCGCAAGCGCAAAACTTTAAAACGCATTTCCGAAAAATCGGCGCGCTTTAAATATTTCAAAAACTGCCCATGTGTCTACTATGCTCTTAGCCACATCTGTACCAAATTTCAAGTTGGGATCGCAATGGGATCATATTTTAACATATTTTACTAGTAAGAGCGTCAATGGGTCATTCCATATCAAGTGATCTAAATATGAATATTTTTTTTTACCTGACGTCTTTAGATTTTTATTTTTTTTTTCCTTTATGAAGTACTACTTTAGTTAATTACAAATTAAAAGTTTGGAATTTTTTTCTTCATCAGTTAATTTTTTACAGATTTTTAAAGTTTAAAAAAAGGGTGAATTTTGGCCTGGTACGACTTTAAATTTTTTTTATCTCAGGCTAGAAATAAGATAATGAAGTGGGAGAGGCATCATTTTACTCAGAACGGTAACAGCTTTCATTTGAGATGTTACAAGACTATGTTTCTTTATATCAAATTCAAACTATTGACGGGCAATTGTGAAAAAATGACTGATTGTGTTCTTGGTGACTTTTGAATTGACACTATAATAGTTAAATATTTTGCACTTAGGTCCAATGAATGCGTCCATGGGGTCAAGCTGGGACAGAGTCATCACAAATTAGCCTTATTTGCAGATGACCTGCTACTTTACATCTCCCAGCCCCTGGTCTCCATCCCTTCGGTCTTAATGGAGTTTGAACGGTTCGGACAATTGAGCAACTTTAAAGTGAATTGCTCCAAAACCGAGGCACTCAATATTTCTTTGCCTGGAGAATTGGTTTCTCATCTATCTAAACAGTTCCCATTTAAATGGAAAGTAGAAGCCATTAAGTACTTGGGAGTCCTTATACCAAAAGATCTTAAACAAATATTCAATTTAAATTATCAACCCCTTTTGACTAACGCGGAATCGGCATTTACCTCCTATAGACAATTAAAGCTATCCTGGTTCGGGAGAATAAACGTAGTCAAGATGGATGTCTTGCCCCGACTCTTATATACTTTTCAGACAGTTCCTGTTCTATTGGATAGAGGTTTCCTCTCCAAAATGCAATCTATGATCCTTAGATTTGTCTGGGGGGGCAAGAGGTCCAGATTGCGAATGAATATCCTATCCTTGCCCGAGACCAGAGGAGGGGTTGGACTACCCAACATACGAGCGTACTTTGAGGCTTCCTCTCTTGTTAGAGCTCTAGATTGGCATTATCATGCGTCCTCCAAGAAATGGGTAGGGGTGGAGCAAGAGGGTTTGGGGATTCCGCTGAAACACCTGCTTTGGATTTCCCCTAAAGACTCCACAGACCTAGTACCTTTGACAGACATGACCAGAAACACCTTGAAGGTATGGCACCTAGTGACGAAAACCCTCCGCTTAAACGACAGACTTAGCCCTTTGACTCCCCTTTTTTCCAACCCATCTTTCCCACCCAGATTTGACAGGCAGAGATTTTTATGTTGGCGGATTGTGGATGACACCCGAGTAGGACAGACTCTGTCCAGTGGTGGTTTGCCCCCGATGGCAGAGCTACAACTCAAAGAACCTACGAGACCTCTTAAGTGATTCGAATTTCTCCAATACAGAGCATACTTATATTCAGCTGACCACTCTTGCAGGGTAAGATTGACGCCCAACGTATTGGAGAGGTTATTCCAACTGGAGGCTCCACCGAGGCGCAAAATATCATTTCTATACCAGGCCTTAGGGTCCATGAGAGAGCAGGGCACCCTTTACTTCCAACGTGCTTGGGAGAGGGAATTGGGGTGTAGCATTTCAGAAGCTAATTGGCAGAAATGCTTTATATTTACTCACTCACTAGCTAGCGCTTGTTCTGCACAAGAAAGAAGCTATAAGCTGCTCACTAGATGGTACTTGTGCCCGACGACACTCCGGAACATGTTCCCTGGAACCCCTGATACCTGCTGGCGCTGTGGGGAAGAGAAGGGTACAATGATACACATTTGGTGGAGTTGTGGGGAAATCCGGCGGTTCTGGTCTGACGTTTTCAATGCATACGCCCGGATAACAGGTAAACAAGCCGAATGCTGCCCAGAATCGGCAATGTTATCCATTTTTCCAGGTCCTATTGGGCTACAGAAGAGGGATATTCTCCGCTTTTGCATCTCGGCTGCTCGTGCTGTGATCCCGAGGTTCTGGAAATCAAGCCGGGCTCCATCTCTACTTGATTGGTTCAAAGAATTGATGGACACATATCGAATGGAGGAGCTCGCAGCTGATGCGTCGGGATCTCGGAACAAATTCTTAGGGATTTGGGTTGAATGGATTCTTTTTCACGACTCTGCAGAATTTAGGAGTATCTTTTCCAGCACAGATAATATGGCTCGACCTCTGGCTGATGGGGAGCCAGTGGGATGAGTACCCTTTCTCCTTCCCATACCTCACCCGTCCCCCCCCTCCTTTTTTTCTTTTTTTCTTACGTGGCTTTTCTTTCCCAGTATAACTTTTTCTAATGGTTTTTGTTTCTCTTCTCTCTCTCTCTTCTTTTCTATCTCTCTTTTCTTCCCATCTGATACATTCAGTCTAGGTATTTCCTTTCTACGCCTATACCTTCAGAATTCTAGTGAACATTAGACAGGTATCGAAAACTCTGAGCTGTGAGTAGATCATTAATATTTCGGCCTTCCTTTCCGGTACACCAGTCGATAGACTATTCCAACTAGGCCTCAACGGGTAATGACCCACTTACGTGGTCAACCTGTTAGAAGGGGCCAAGTGATAAAAATCATTCTGCTGGGGCTGCTTGTCCCCTTGACATCAGAACATCTCAAAACCCTGAGAAAGGTTGTATACTTGAGTGTTTGGAATTATATTTAGATTGTAGTATATATTGCACCAGAGATAAGCGCAAAAGTAAATTTGCAGCTTATCTTAAAGTTACTAATAACTTTGTGAATTCTCTTTTTGTATATTTTATATGTCTCAAGATTTTGTTAAAAGATTGAATGTATGTCTTTCATATGTTTTTTCAAAATTTAATAAAAATGAGATTAACCATAGTTAAATATTTTAAAATATGATCCCATCACGATCCCAACTTGAAATTTGGTACAGATGTGGTTAAGAGCATAAAAGACACATGGGCAGTTTTGGAAAATTTTTATTAAAATGTTTTTTTTGGAAATGCGTTTCAAAATGTTGCGTTTGCATTCGCATAGGTAAAAAATTAAAATTAACAAATATACTCTTGTGACATATCTGGTGAAAGCCTGGACAGTTCTGAGTAGAATGGTGTTTATTTTGTTTCTCTATCTTATTTCTAGCCCGAGATAAAAAAATTTAAAGTCGTACCAGGCCAAAATTCACCCTTTTTTTAAACTTTAAAAATCTGTAAAAAATTAACTGATGAAGAAAAAAATTCCAAACTTTTAATTTGTAATTAACTAAAGTAGTACTTCATAAAGGAAAAAAAAAAAAAAATCTAAAGACGTCAGGTAAAAAAAAATATTCATATTTAGATCACTTGATATGGAATGACCCATTGACGCTCTTACTATTAAAATATGTTAAAATATGATCCCATTGCGATCCCAACTTGAAATTTGGTACAGATGTGGCTAAGAGCAAAGCAGACACATGGGCAGTTTTTGAAATATTTAAAGCGCGCCGATTTTTCGGAAATACGTTTTAAAGTTTTGCGCTTGCGATCACATGGGTAAAATATTAACAAAGATCCTCTTGTGACATATCTGGTGAAAGCCTGTATAGTTCTGAGTAGAATGGTGTTTATTTTGTCTCTCTATCTTATTCCTAGCCTTAGTTATGAGGAGAAACGTAAAGGCAGGCAACAGCGAAATTCACACTTTTTCCGAACTTTGAAAATCATTTAAAAAAAAATAAATTTTTTTAAAAATTTTTCTCTTCACATTTTGCATTGTCTGACATGCTATTATCAAATAACAAAATCTCAAAAGAATTAAAAATATAGAGGTAATAATCATTGGTTCACTTGACATGGAATGACCCCTACATGGAAATTTTAATGTCACGACGTCACTTTAATATCTTGATCTTCTATGAAATAAACAAGTAAATGAAATGTATGTATATCCTATGTAAAAATTGTGTTATAAAATGAATTATTTATATGTATAAACTATTGACTAAATAAATTCATGAAAATATGACATAATTGACTTGATATATATAATTTAAAAGGACCTGAAACCTCCCACTTTTTGTATGATTAAATGTATATATATAGGAGGGGTCCATTCTGGCCACTGGCCAAATCTTTGACGTACATTGTAAGGACAACAATTTTGGTTTTACTCTTCTTGTACTATTGTCCCCATCCTGGTCCTCTTCTTGTACTAATGTCCCCATCCTGGTCCTCTTCATGTAGTAATGTCCCCATCCTGGTCCTCTTCTTGTACTAATGTTCCCATCCTGCTCCTCTTCTTGTAGTAATGCCCCCATCCTGGTCACAGAGCCCATGGGACTGTGAGCACAGCGCACACAGCGCCCACAGCGCCCACAGCGCCCACAGCGCACAGCCCAGTGCACACCCTCAGTGCCTGGACCCTGCCTCACTGTCTGTGCTGCTGTGCCCCTGCTGGGCCCGGTAATTGCCACTTAAATTACAGTACCATACCGGCGCCAGCGATGAGCTGCCTGGTCCTCCGCCGCGGGATCTTCCCCTGATGACATCCGGTAGCAACTCCTCACTGCTCTCAGGGCCTCGCTTGCCCTCCACTGCAGTGACAGGGTGGGATTCTGAGACACTCTCAGGCCACCTGCAGCAGTCGGAAGACTGAGGTCTGTGGGCGAGAGATGCTGAGGTGGGTGGGAGGAAAGTGCTGAGGTGGGTGGGAGGAAGGTGCTTTCAGTCACCATCATTATCAAAATCATTTATCATCATCATACACACACAGGCACTATCATCATACAAGCACACACAGCCACCACCATCATCATACACACACAGCAACCACCGCCGTCATCATCAGTCACACACAGTCACCACCGCCATCATCATAATCAGTCAACACCACCACGATCATCATCAATCACACACAGCCACCACCACGATCATCATCAGTAACACACAGCCACCATCACCATCATCATCATCATCAGTCACACAGAGCCACCACCGCCATCATTACCATCAGTATCACACAGCCACCACCACGATCATCATCAGTAACACACAGCAACCACCGCCACAATCATCATCATCAGTCACACACAACCACTACCATCATCACCACAGCCACCACAGCCACAATCATCATCATCAGTCACACACAACCACTACCGCCACCATCATCAGTCACACACAGCCACCACTGCTGCCATCATCATCATCAGTCACACACAACCACTACCGCAACCATCATCATCATCAGTCACACACAACCACTACCGCAACCATCATCATCATCAGTCACACACAGCCACCACTGCTGCCATCGTCATCATCAGTCACACACAGCCACCACTGCTGCCATCATCATCATCAGTCACACACAGCCACCACTGGCATCACCATCACCAGTCACAGACATGCACAGCCATGATCATCATTCACACACACACAGCCATCATCATCATTCACACAAACACACACACACATACACAGCCATGATCATCATCAGTCACACGCACACATACACAGCCATGATCATCAGTCAAACACACACAGCCATGATCATCATCAGTCACATGCACACATACACAGCCATGATAATCATCAGTCACATGCACACATACACAGCCATGATCATCCTCAGTCACACGCACATACACAGCCATGATCATCCTCAGTCACACGCACACATATACAGACATGATCATCCTGTCACACGCACGCATACACAGCCATGATCATCCTGTCACACGCACACATATACAGCCATGATCATCCTGTCACACGCACGCATACACAGCCATGATCATCCTGTCACATGCACGCATACACAGCCATGATCATCTGTCACATGCACACATACACAGCCATGATCATCCTCAGTCACACGCACACATACACAGCCATGATCATCTGTCACACGCACACATACACAGCCATGATCCTCAGTCACACGCACACATACACAGCCATGATCATCCTCAGTCGCACGCACACATACACAGCCATGATCATCCTCAGTCACACGCACACATACACAGCCATGATCATCCTGTCACACGCACACATATACAGCCATGATCATCCTGTCACACGCACGCATACACAGCCATGATCATCCTGTCACACGCACACATATACAGCCATGATCATCCTGTCACATGCACGCATACACAGCCATGATCATCCTGTCACATGCACGCATACACAGCCATGATCATCCTGTCACATGCACGCATACACAGCCATGATCATCCTGTCACACGCATGCATACACAGCCATGATCATCCTCAGTCACACGCACACATATACAGCCATGATCATCCTGTCACATGCACGCATACACAGCCATGATCATCCTGTCACACGCACACATATACAGCCATGATCATCCTGTCACACGCACGCATACACAGCCATGATCATCCTGTCACATGCACGCATACACAGCCATGATCATCTGTCACATGCACACATACACAGCCATGATCATCCTCAGTCACACGCACACATACACAGCCATGATCATCTGTCACATACACAGCCATGATCATCCTCAGTCACACGCACACATACACAGCCATGATCATCCTCAGTCACACGCACACATATACAGCCATGATCATCCTGTCACACGCACGCATACACAGCCATGATCATCCTGTCACGTGCACGCATACACAGCCATGATCATCCTGTCACATGCACACATACACAGCCATGATCATCCTCAGTCACACGCACACATACACAGCCATGATCATCAGTCACACGCACACATACACAGCCATGATCATCTTCAGTCATACGCACACATACACAGCCATGATCATCAGTCACACGCACACATACACAGCCATGATCATCAGTCACACGCACACATACACAGCCATGATCATCAGTCACACGCACACATACACAGCCATCATTAGTCACACACAGCCATCATCATCAAACACACACACACATACATACATATACACACACACACACACGTTCTGACCTGGCCTATGCTCTGTCTTGTGCCCTCGGCTGCACCTGCCGGCAAAGCAGCGGACATCACCGCTGCTGAGCTAGGGATGAACTCAGCCATCGATTGCTTCTCCCTGGCGGTGGTCAGGGAGAAGCAATCAAAGGCGGCGTCTCCAATGCAGAAATGAGGCCGGCGGCAGAAGCACTGTGGCCGGAGGCGGCGGGGGCTAAGTGAAGGTGCGTGTGAGGCCGCCGGTGGGGGCATTGCAACAGTGCGGCTGCATGCGGGGCAGTACAAAAGTGCGGCCGCCGGCGGGAGCAAAGTGAAAGTGCAGCCGGCGGCCGCTAATAGAGGGCTGCACAGTGTGGCCATGTGTCCCCGGGCCGCATCAATCAGCCTGGCGGGCCGCATGCGGCCGGGGGCCGTGTGTTTGAGACCCCTGGCTTAGAGTCTCACAGGGAATGCCTTGTGAGACTTATTCAGGGACTAGAAGTCTCAGATTTGTAAGTGTATATTGTTGATTATTCCAATGTTACAGAGCGCTTTTTTTTTTTATAGAAAAGGAGCACTAATACTGATATGTTAGGGTGCAGGGACAGGTATTAATAGGGTTGGGGGTGATTTGGAGGGGTCAGGTTCCCTTTAATAGGCTAATCACAAAATCTATGATTCAAAATGAATAACTGGTATAGCACATTAAACATATTACATGAAAGTACAAATTACTGGCCTATAATTTCCAAGTTCAGTTTTTGTCCCCTTGTTGAATATTGGCACCACATTTGCTATAGGTCAGTCCTGTGATTTTTAGATGGTGCCGTACTTCCTGTTGGGAAGGTTACATTTAATGGAGAGTTTTTGTTATCACTGATCATGTTGTCTGTCATGGGATATTTTTGTGTAAATACTGTTGCAAAAAAGTGATTTAGCATATTGGCTTTTTCCTCATCCACCATTTCACCCAGATTATTTTTAAGGGGGCCAACACAATCATTTTATAGTTTCTTACTATTTATGTAGTTAAAGAATATTTTAGGATTTTTTTTTGCTTACTCTGGCAATGAGTCTCTCTGTCTCAATCATTGCTGCCTTGATTTGCTTTTTACAGATGTTATTTAATTTTCTGTATTTATTTAATGCATCATCACTACCTACTTGCTTTAATTCCCTAAATGCTTTCTTTTTGTCTCTTATAACTCCCCTTACAGCCTTATTTAGCCATAGTGGTTTCCTCCTGTTTCTAGCTTGTTGATTCCCATAGGGTATATATTGTGCACAGGTCCTATTCAGGATGCTAATAAACGTCTCCCATTTGCTTTGTGTATTTTTATGTCTCGGGACATCCTCCCAGTTTATTGCACTAAGATCATCTCTCAAGCATTGGAAATTTGCCTTCCTGAAGTTTAGTGTCCTTGTAGCCCCTCTACTACACATCTTATTAAAGGATACTTGAAAACTTATTATTTTGTGATCACTATTACCCAAGTGACCTCCAACCCGTATATTAGATATGCAGTCCAGCCTGTTGGTTAATATTAGGTCCAGCAGTGCCCCCCTTCTTGTTGGTTCCTGAACCAGTTATGAAAGGCAATTGTCTCTCATAAATGTAAAAAACCTATTACCTTTGCTGGAACTGCAGGTTTCTGTTCCCCAATGTATTTCAGGGTAGTTGAAGTCCCCCATAATAATGACTTCTCCCTGAGTCGCTGTTTCATCTATTTGTTTTATGAGGATATTCTCCTCCATCTCCATTATTGTTGGAGACTTATAACAACCCTCTATCAGTAATTTATTATTTTTCCCCCCTCCCCTTATCTCCACCCCCAGGGACTCTACATTTTCATTAGATTCACATATATTATCACTAAAGATGGGTTTTAAGGATGATGTTACATATAAACACACACCTCCCCCTTGCTTATTTTATTGGTTATTTCTGAACAGTCTATAGCCCTGTAAATTAACAGCCCAGTCATGGCTCTCGTCCAGCCATGTCTCCGATATCCCAACCATGTCATAATTATTTTCCAACAAAATTAATTCTAATTCCTCCATTTTGTTGGTGAAGCTTCTGGCATTAGTATACATGCACTTTATGCATCTCTCTTTACCTCTATTTCTTCCTACTATATTGACTGTTCTAACCCCACCCCCCATGCCACCCCCAATTTCATTACTTGTGCCCAGGTTACTATTTACACTATCTTGCCCTCCTGTACAATGAATACCCTCCACCCCAATCTCTAGTTTAAACACTCCTCCAACCTTTTAGCCATTTTCTCCCCAGCACAGCTGCACCCTCCCCATTGAAGTGCAGCCCATCCCTAGCATAGAACCTGAAGCCAACAGAGAAGTCAGTCCAGTTCTCCAGGAACCCAAACACCTCCTTCCTACACCAATTCCTGAACCACTTGTTTATCTCCCTAATCTCCCTTTGCCTCTCTGGTGTGGCACGTGGTACAGGCAGAATTTCAGAGGACTCTACCTTGGAGGTCCTTGCCTTACGCTTGCAGCCTAATTCCCTGAAATCATCTTTCAGGACCTTCCAACTACCTCTAACTTTGTCATTTGTGCCAATATGCACCATGACCACTGGGTCCTCATCAGTCCCTCCCAGTAATCTGTCAACCTGATCAGCGATGTGCCAGACTTGAGCGCCAGGTAGGCAGCACACTGTTCGATGATACCTGTCTTTGAGACAGATTGCCCTATCTGTTCCCCTAATAATTGAGTCCCCCAGTACCAGCACCTGTCTGGCCTGCCCTGCTGTGCTGTTTTCCCCCTTACTGGAGCAGACACTCCTTTGGGTTTCAGAGGTCATGCATTGCTGTAGCAGTGCTATCCCTGTACTGACACCACCCTCATCTGCCAACTTAGCAAATTTATTGGGGTGTGCCAGATCAGGGCTAGCCTCCCTGGCACTCTTCCCTCTACCCCGCCTTCTAACTCACCCAGCTAGCTGCCTCACAGTCCTGCAGCTCTATGCTACCATCCTCCCCCACATCTATCCCATTGAGCAGTTGTTCAGTGAGCAGCAGACTCCTTTCCATATTGTCTATGGATCTCAGTGTCACTGACTGTTGATTTAGATCCAATATCTGGGCTTCCAAATGCACAGCGTGCTCACATCTCACACAGCAGTATGCGCCCTCGACCGGCTGTTCAAGGATTGCATACATGTGGCAAGATGTACACTGGATGGCATTGTCAATTATGGAGCTCATTTCCTAATGGGGATTGTACCAGACAGATGATAAGTAAAAAGAAATGTAAAGTATTAATAAAATACAACCAGTAATTCAGTAAGTCCTCCCTTCCAAACTCCCTGAATCCAAAGTCACTGAATCACAAGTCACACACTTACTTCCGTTCGCACTTACGCTCCGGTCACACTAAGCTCGTGTCACATTCGCTAAAGAAGAAGATTTAAAGAGTTTATTTTTTTCCCTTCAGCAGAAGTCCAACCTACAGCTCAGTGAACTTCCAAAGTTAACCAACATAGAGCTTTCTGGTAAAGCACATTATTCTACTGCTTACTGAAAATGAAATGAGGCATACAAAGAAAGAACACAGTATCTACAGTCAAATATGGTGGAGGTTCAAAGATGTTTGGGGGTTATTTTGCTGCCTTTGGCACTGAATGTCTTGAGTGCAAGGCATCATAAAATCTGATGGTTGGCAAAGGAATTGGGGTAGCAAGGCAGTCGCCAGTGTCCGAAATATGGGTTTGCATCCTAAGTCTTGAGTTTTCCAGCAGGGCAGAGACACCAAACATGCTTCAAGAAGCACCTAGAAATGGATGGAAACAATGGAGAGTTCTAAAGTGGCCATCAATGAGTCCAGGTCTAAATCTCATTGAACAACTGTTAAGAGATCTTAAATTTGCTGTTGGGAGAAGGTGCCTTCAAATATGAGAGACCTGAATCAGTTTGCAAAAAGAGAGTGGTCCAAAATTCCAAATGAGAGGTGAGAGAAGCTTGTTGATAGCTATAGGAAGCAATTGATTGCAATTGTTCAGTTCAAAGGGTGTGCAACCGAATATTACGTTGAGGGTGCCAACAATTTTGTCCAGCCCATTTTGGGGTGTTTGTGTGACATTATAAGGTCCAATTTGCCTTTTTTCTCTTTTTTTTTGTGTTGTTCCAATATACACGAAGGAAATAAACTTGTATAACAAAAAATGCATTTGCAATAATTTTATGGGAGAAATACTTCATTTTCTTGAATAATTTCAAGGAAGCCAACACTTTAGTCCATGACCATGTGTATATATAATATATATCCACAGTACATATATTTATATATGTATACAGTACACATATATATATAATTACATATATCATTTACACGTACACCATTTAGCCATACTATGTCATCAAAGATGATTCTAAATACAAATTAACAAAGATTTACCGTATATACTCGCGCATAAGCCGAGCTTTTCAGCCCAAACATTGGGCTGAAAAGTCCCCCCCTCGGCTTATACGCGAGTCATACAGGCCCCCCTCAAAGTTTGGCGCCCCCACCTCACATGCTGGCCCCCCCCCGCATGCAGCGCTGCGCATATACATTACCAGGATATCAGCTGTCACCCTCCGGTGGCGGATCGCGGCTCCTGGGCTCCGGGCTCCATCTTCATCTCTGTCTTCCTGCTTGTCATGTGACCGGCCGGCGTCGCGATGACGTCATCGCGATGAGCCCGGTGGCCACAAAGCAGGCAGACAGAGAGGAAGATGGAGCCCGGAGCCGCGATCCGCCACCGGAGGGTGACAGCTGATATCCTGGTAATGCATATGCGCAGCGCTGCATGCGGGGGGGGCAGCATGTGAGGTGGGGGCGCCAAACTATGAGGGGGGCCCTGCTGGGGCCCTGTATACTACCAATGGGGCTGTATATACTACTGGGGCTGCGTGTATACTACCACTGGGGCTGTATATACCACTGGGGCTGCTGTATACTACTGGGGCTGCTGTATACTACCACTGGGGCTGTATATACCACTGGGGCTGCTGTATACTACCACTGGGGCTGTATATACCACTGGGGCTGCTGTATACTACCACTGGGGCTGTATATACCTCTGGGGCTGCTGTATATACCTCTGGGGCTGCGTGTATACTACCACTGGGGCTGTATATACTACTGGGGCTGCGTGTATACTATCACTGGGGCTGCTGCTGTATACTACCACTGGGGCTGCTGTATATACCTCTGGGGCTGCTGTATACTACTACTGGGGCTGCTGCTGTATATACCACTGGGGAGGCTGCTGTATACCACACTGCTGGGGGCTGTATACCTGTGCTGGGGTCCACCCTCGGCTTATACACGAGTCAATAGGTTTTCCCAGGTTTTGGGGGCAAAAGTAGGGGGGTCGGCTTATACACGGGTCGGCTTATACACGAGTATATACGGTAATTCTCTGCTTTTCCACAGTAGACTGAATTTTATTTACAGTTATGCTTCATGTAACTTGAAATTCTGCAGCCTCACATATTTACTGCGTGTAATTACTAAAAAAGGATACTGATTAAGAATTGATCAGTATTAACTCCGAAGTACAGTGCATTGTTATTTGTGGAGAATAGGATTTATAAGACAAGATTTTCTAATATAATCATTTATTTTCTCCTCCCAAAAAATGTGTATCTGTTTTGAAGAAAAATAGCCAAAGTAAACTTGATAGAGCTTAACCTCTACTGTGGGTAAAATCCTAGAGGATTTTCTAAGAGATGCTATACTGGAGTATCTGACGAAAAATAACCTCATGACCCAATATCAACATGGGTTTACGAGGGACTGTTCCTGTCAAACTAATCTGATTACCTTCTATGAAGAGGTAAGTTCTGGACTGGACCAAAGAAATGCAGTGGACGTGGTGGATAAGGACTTTTCAAAAGCTTTTGATACAGTGCCACACAAAAGGTTGATACATGAAATGAGAGCAATGGGGATAGGGGAAAATATTTGTAAGTGGGTTAAGAATTGGCTCAGTGATAGGAAACAAAGGGTGGTTATTAATGGAACACACTCAGAATGGGTCACAGTTAACAGTACAGGGGTCAGTATTGGGCCCGCTTCCTTTTAACATATTTATTAATGACCTTGTAGGGGGCATACAGAGTAGAATCTCAATATTTGCAGATGACACTAAACTCTGCAGCGTAATCGATACAAAGGAGGACAATTTTATATTACAGGAGGATTTATGTAAACTGGAAGCTTGGGCTGTAAAATGGCAAATGAGCTTTAATGGGCATAAATGTAAGGTCATGTACTTGGGCAGAGGAAATAAAATGTATAATTATGTTCTTAATTGTAAAACAATGGGCAAAACTACCACTGAAAAAGACCTGGGTGTATGGGTAGATGATAAACTCACATTTAGGACCCATTGTCAGGCAGCTGCTGCAAAGGCAAATATAATAATGGGATGCGTTAATAGAGGCATAGATGCTCATGAGGAGAACGTAATTTTACCTCTATTCAGGTCACTAGTGCAACCACACTTAGAATACTGTGTACAATTCTGGTCTCTGGTGTATACGAAAGCCATAGCTGAACTACAGCAGGTGCAGAGAAGAGTGACCAGGGTTATTAGATACCAAGACAGGTTATTAAACTTGGGGTGACTCGCTACTAAAATTTAAGAGTGGCCTGGATGCCTTTCTTGAAAAATATAATGTTACCAGTTATATATACTAGATTCTTTGATAGGGCATTGATCCAGGGAACTAGTCTGATTGCCGTGTGTGGAGTCAGGAAGGAATTTTTTTCCCCAATGTGGAGCTTAGTGTTTCACATGTTTTTTTTTTGCCTTCCTCTGGATCAACATGTTAGTCAATGGGTTGAACTAGATGAACTTAAGGTCTTCCTTGAACCTTAAATTCAATGTAATACTATGTGTCCACAAGATACTTTCCAAGAAGGATTTTGGCTTACTCACATACATTTTGGAAAACTGCAGACTAACTTTTTTATGTCTTTGTGTCAGCATTGAGGTTCTCCTGGGTCCCCTGCCATAGTGTTTTATTTCACTCAAATGTTGACAGATAGTTCGCTCTAACACGGATGCACCTTGATCCTGCAGGACAGCTTGAATTTCTTTGTAACTTGATTGGGGTTGCTCATCTACACTATCCTGTGTTGCAGCCTTACAATTTTTCTGTGATATTCACATCTAAGGAGATTAGGTACAGTGCCATGGGTTGGAAACATCCTGATTATTTTGAACACCATGGACAAAGAAATATCAAGACCTCTGGAGATGGAATTCCAACTTTGGGATTGTTGATATTTTTCAACAATTTTGGTTCTGAAGTCCTCAGAATGTTCCTTTCTCCTCTTTCTGTTCTCTATGGTTATTGTAGCACATAGACACAATACAAAGATTGAGTAAACATTTCCCCTTTTTATATGGTTTCAAGTATGATTTTCATATTGCCTACACCTGTTACTTGCCACAGATGGTTTGCATAGAGCACCACGTTTGAAACAAAGTTGGGCACACAGAATTTTGGAATGGTGTCAACATTTTTTTCCGCCTATTTTGAGGGTTTTGTGTGAAATTATGTCTAATTTGCCATTTATGTTCTGATTTTTTGTTTTGTTCCAATACACACAAAGGAAATAAACATATATACGAGAAAGCGCCTAATTTTAATAGTTGCCTGAGAGAAATATTTAATTTTTTGGAGCAATTTCAAGGGTGGCAACACTGTTGGCCATGACTGTATGTATGTTGAATTCCGGCATAAAAGATGTAATATTTGCATGACACTTGCAATGTCAAAAGGCTGAATATTTTGTTTGCATGCAGCAACTAAAACTTACAAATGTATTGCTATATACGGGTGACATATGGGTAATGTTTATGTGGAAGGATATTAATTTATCTTGTTTGAATAACTAAAATATTTTAAACAATGTGTAACAGATGCAACATGAAATGGAAACATTATTTGTTATTATGCAATGAATGCACAAATTTCTGTGAATCAAAATGGTATTTATTCATATCATTTTTGGGCACATCCCCAATTATGTCAACAATAAAGTAGCTGTTTATGCAAAGGTGTATGTTCAATGCATTAACAAAAAAAAAATATCCTACCATATAATCGTCTTATTCTGTCTGTCTGTAATGGAAATCCCGCGACACTGATTGGTCGTGGCCGGCCGGGCGCGACCAATCAGCGACAGGCGCAGTCCAGCTGTGAATTGTTGCGGGATTTTAACCATGCACGCCACCGCTACTGTCGGGAGATCAGCGGCGCAGCCTGGCTTTTTTATGTCTCGGGGTAAGAAGTGTGGTCTTCCTGGGTATCCTACCATACAGTCCCTTTTCATTCAGGTGCCGACGGATAGTACGGGTTGACACTGTTGTACCCTCGAACTGCAGGGCAGCTTGAACTTGTTTGGATGTTAGTCGAGGTTCTTTTTCCACCATCCGCACAATCTTGCATTGAAATCTGACATCAATTTTTCTTTTCCGTCCACATCTAGGGAAGTTAATGCTCAATGTGGTACACACAAGGACACAGGACAGAGGTTGAGTCAACTTTAATCCATGTCAACTGGCTGCAAGTGTGATTTAGTTATTGCCAACACCTGTTAGGTGCCACAGGTAAGTTACAGGTGCTGTTAATTACACAAATTAGAGAAGCACCACATGATTTTTCTAACAGTGTCAATACTTTTGTCCACCCCCTTTTTTATCTTTGGTGTGGAATTATATCCAATTTGGCTTTAGAACAATTCTTTTTGTGTTTTTTCATTGAAGACAAATTAAATGAAGATAATAATACCAAAGAATTTGTGATTGCAATTATTTTCAGGAAGAAACTGAGTATTATCTGACAGAATTGCAGGGGTGTCAATACTTTTGGCAACAACTATATACATTGTGTATAATATATATATATATATATATATATATATATATATATATATATAACATTTATATATATATAGTGGTTGGACAAAATAATGGAAACACCTGGAAAATCAACAAAAGTTAGTTTAATATGGTGTAGGTCCACCTTTTGCGGCGATTACAGCCTCAATTCTCCGAGGTATGGATTCATACAAGGTGATATCATTAGGTGCGGCGGATCTCCACAAAATAGCACCCCAGATCATCACAGAACCTCCGCCATGTTTTATGGTTGGAAGAAGGCATTTTCTGTTACACTAGAGCCTGACATACCAGCACCAACAATTTGGCCTTTTTGAAAATCTGAAAGGTCTGCCATTGGTATCAGGTTCTCATCAATGTTCTTACAATTCGGCAAAACAAACAGTTAATTTACATACACATATCACTTAACACAAATAATCAAAACATTAATATGTCACGGTTTGTATGTTTATAACATGTTCGAAGATTATGATGCCAAAACGTTAGGTGTTTCCATTATTTTGTCCAACCCTGTACTGGTAATGTTGCGGCCGCAGACCGGGCGAGTGGTGCACACTGATTATCACTGTGCATGCTGACCAGAACTCTGGGTAGATGCAATGTTTTGGTCACTTGTTATTGCATTTTATATGCAATTTTGATGTTTCTACTTTTTTTCCGTTACACAGTTTACCAATCAGATTAATTTACTTTATATTTTGATAGAACAGGTATTTGTAAATTCAACAATACCAAATGTGTATTTTAGTAATAGTTTTATATTTAATGGTGCAAAAGGGGGGGTGATTTCAACTTTTATGTTTTGTATTATTTCATATTCTTGCAAACATTTTTACACGTTTATTAATTTTATTGGCACCCTTAGGACACCTGAAGACTGCAATGTCAGATCACTTCTGCTGTTCAGAGGGATGTTTCTGGATCACTCTGAACAGCAGAAATGCTGCTGATCTGTGAACACTAATGCTCGGCTGGCAATCAGAGGAACTACTTCATCACCGTGATAGGGGTCATCATCTGACACCTTGCTGCCATGTCAACTTATCTGGACATTGTGGTTGCCGATGGCGGTGGGGAATGCACGATCCCCGCCGTGTGTTAGATTGTGCTGTCAGTGTTTGATAGTGCACTCTAGTTAACAGGCCACCTGCACCTGTTAGCTGCACATGTTGGCTGATTAGATCAGTCAACATGTGTGGGAGTAATGCAAGCTCAGTGCATGAGCTTGCATCAAAGTCAGGAACATGACCTAAGACATAGAGGTACATCCTAGGTCATAAAGGGAGTTTAAGTAAACTGTAAAGGAGACAGTGAGGGAGAACACACAGTTTTGTCATGAACAGCAGGTCACTGCTTCCAATATTCAGGACAATACGGAATTGACCGATGATTGATGGATGAGGCTGCTTTCGCTACTGGGCTGATTATTGGGCACTTTCACAGTGAATGTGCAGTATATACACAACTGATTCCAATGCATAGAATATATACAGCAGGTGAAATAGGTGTTGAACACATCACTAAGTTTCTAAGTAAATATATATCCAAAAGGTGCTACTGCTATTGAACTAATTGCTCACCAGATATTGGTAACAACCCATCTTATCTACACAGGCAAAGAAATCAAACCATAGATACCCATAAATAAGGTTATGTTGTAGTAATGAGAAAACGTATTCTAACAAGATAAAGTATTGAACACGCTTACTGAAATTTAGTTAATACTTTGTACAAAAGCCTTCGATGTTAATGACAGCTTGTAGAATCCTCCTGTATAGAGAAACTAGTTGAATGCATTGCTCAGGTGTGATTTTGGCCCATTCTTCCATGCAAACAATCTTCAAATCCTGAACGTCCTGAGGGCTGCTTCTCTGAACTCTGAGCTTTAGTTCTTTTTCTATTGGATTCAGGTCAGGTGATTGGTTGGGTCATTCTAGCAGCTTAATTTTCTTTCTTTAAAACCAATTGAGAGTTTTGTTGCCTGTGTATTTGAAATCATTTTGCTGAAATGTAAGGACTTGTTTCACCTTCATCATCCTGGTAAATGGCTGTAGATATTTATCAAGAATGTCTCGGTACATTTCTCCATTCACAGTTCCATGAATTATTTAAAGTTTGCCAATGTCGTATGCTTAAAAACAGCACCACACTATTATGTTACCACCTCCAAACTTCACTGTTGGTATGATGTGTATTATGGTATAAAAATAGTTCAATTTTGGTCTCATTTGACCAGATTATATTCTCCTAGTATTTCACAAGCTTCTCTAAATGTTATTGAGCAAACTTTAAATATTAGTGAAAACATGCTTTTTGTTCAGCAATGGAGTCTTGCATGGTTAATGTGCATACATGCCATAGAGGTTGAGTGCATTACTTATCGTTTTCTTTTACACAATTATACCTACTGATTAAATGTCTTTCTGTCGCTTTCCACATGTGGTCCCTGACTCTTGGATAACTCTTTTGACAATTAATTTCACTCATAAGTGTGAAATCTTGCAGGGAGCACCTGGTCATTGCTGGATTATGGAGAAATAGTTGTTTTTTCCACTTCCGGGTTATTTCCACAACTGTGTTCGTTTGAGCCTGACATCAATATGTTTTGCAACAATAAAGCTGCGAAGATCATGAGACAGATTATTTTTACCTATCATAAGATGTCTCTTGTGAGGCACCTTTATAATGAGACAACTCTAAGGCTACTTTCACATTACGATTTTGAAGGGAGCCGATGCTGTCCGATAAATTCGGACATCATCGGCTCCCTTCTGATGCCTGGAATCGGATGCCAAATAGGCATCCGATTCCGGCATTAAATCGTAGCCTCTGGGCAAAAAAAAAAGTTTATGCTCACTTCCCCCGAGCCCCCGCCGTCTCCCTGCAGGCTCCCAGTGGCTCCCACAGGCTCCCGGTGTCTGCAGAGGTCTTCTTCTGCTGTACAGGACCTGCGGTGATGTCACAGTCATGTGACAGCAGGTTCCACCATGGTAACCCGCGGTCACATGACTGTGACATCACCGCAGGTCCTGTACAGCAGAAGAAGACCTCTGCAGACACCGGGAGCCTGCGGAAGCCACCGGGAGCCTGCAGGAAGACGGCGAGGGCTTGGGGGGAGGTGAGCATAAACTTTTTTTTTTTTTTTTTTTAACCCATGCGCTCCCAGTTTGGAGCATTTTTACTGTACTGAGCATGCTCAGTACAGTAAAATCGGGTCCGAGGAGACATCAGATGTTTCCTCGGACCCTTCTCCATAGGGCCCCATGTTAAATTGATCGGGTCGGATCGGATGTGCACTAAATGCCATCCGATTCGGTCCGATCCGATTCTGTCAGATTTTATTTTTGGTGCAAAAATCGGAGCAGGCTCCAATTTTTGCACCGATAAAAAAATCGGACAGAATCGGATCGGACCAAATCGGATGGCATTTAGTGCACATCCGATTCGGTCCGATACCCATAGGGCTGCATGGGGCCCAAAATCGGTCCAATACTGTCCGATTTTCATCGGACAGCATCGGATTTTAAAAATCCGTAATGTGAAAGCAGCCTTAATACAGCATCAGTTTAACAAACTAATATTATTTTTGAATAAGTGGTATGATTGATTTGTAATTACTCATAGATTTTAGCTGGTGTCATAACTTTCTATGAGTTATTATACCTTTCTTGAGTCTTGTGTTCAATGCTTTTTTTCTGTATCATTTCTCTTTATTACGCATAATTTATTTTAAATACATCAATAGTTTGATTTTTATTTTCTGTGTGGATTGGATAGCTTGCGAGTCGGCCAACAGGGTAGGGGGTACTCGGATAATGGGACAGGTGGTTACTTTAGTGGGGATCACAGCTGGTCGGTTCCCGATACCATGGCCTTGACCCTCAATGGCGGGGTGGGGGTGATGATGATGGGGGAATGGTAACGTGACGCCACCTGTGGTACCTGGTAATAGGGTTACCAGTGCTGCGGCCGGCCACTGAGGTGATGTAAATGCAGCTTTGGTAGTACAGCTCCCCACAGGTGGAGCTTTACCTCAGGGCAGCGGGGTGGAAGAGAGGAGTAGTAGTCCTCGCCTCGATGGTATTGTAGAAGCCCTCTGGGCGGCTAATAACTGAGTCTGAGTCCAGATTAGCTCGAACAGTTCTTTACTGTACCAGGCAGATGTTAAGGTACACAGTATAGTCTGGTTGAACAGGGTTGGTAGCCGCAGATCTTGGAGAACTTTCCAGAGTCTGGCAGTGGTGCCTTTAGTATAGCGTTACTGGTCCTGTCCCTCTGTCTCTGTCTGTATTTGCCCCTCTTGAGCCAAGTCTCTAGTCCTCACAGTCTGTTAGCTAAAGTCTCTTACTTGTCGGTGTTGTGGACCCAGCTGCGGGACGGATGTTGGGCTTCTTTAGGGATGCTGTGGCTCCCTTGCGTCGGGCCCTCAGCTTGCCGGTCTGCAGTTAGGGTTGGACCTTTTACTAGCTGCCTCGGCTCCGGTATTCCGGTAGTGACCTGGACCTCTAGCTGGCTCCAACCAGTCCTGGAGTAACCCCCTTCAGTGTCTGGGTCACCCCTCTCCTAAGAGGTGCCCTCCTGTTGCAGCCGCAGAGTCCCCTGCATCTGCCTTTGCTGCTCTCCTTACACCGTCTGCCTGACACTTCTGTGACTCCCTGTCTCTCGCTCTCTAGGCTCCACCCCCTGGGAAATACTGAATATCAGTCCCCTGTGTTAAAGTGGCCTACTGTTTGGATGCAGGGTGCAGGTAGGGTCCTCCATATCCACGGCTACGGAGGCACTGCACCTGCTGTTTGGGGTGCAGTACCTACCTGTGGCGCCTTCCCACACTTGTTGCCGACATCTGATAAGAATTTCATGTCAAAAGCATCTTTAGAAATATATTTACTTATAAAATTGGTGAAATGTTCAATATTTAGTTTACCCATTGTGTATTCTTCATTGCATTCACTGCCAAGCTCAATAATAACCCAAGAAACACTAGCTGCCACCACCAATTGTTTGTATAGGCTGCTTGGACAACTGTTACTGATAACATTTGGCTACACGAGGTTTTGGGAATACAGTTTATAGAGCAAGAGGAACAAAGCTATCATATTTTATATATTTAATCTGAAAAATAGGCAGTGTTTATGAAAACATACAAAGGATGATCCTTGGGGACAAAATGATACGGTATATACAGTTACATAGAATAAAAAGGATAACCAAAGAAAAATACTTGACAAGTGGTCACACAAATGGCATAATTCTCTTTATGAAGGAAAGCGTTCTGGTTGAAATATGGGACAATTCTACAGAGAACTGTATCTTCCAGATTGAACACCAATGATAACTCAGTATATGTTTTTATTAGATATCACTCTAGGTACCTATACATGCCGCTACAGAAGGTTGGAAGCAACCGGGTTTCGGAGACAAATGTATCTTGCACCGTCAAATCAACCCGAGGCGTGTAAACTAGGTTGTAGCCACCCGCCACTTTCGGCACCTGTTTCAGAGCAGTGCTCTAAAATAGGTTGGTTTCAACCTGATGGTAGCGGCGTCTAAATAAGGTACGTTAAGGTTGTTTCGCCACCTAGTTAACTCCCTGGGGCATGACACAGCTTCCGGGAAACCGCCCCCCTCCAGCGATCATTGGTGGAAGCTCCTGCGTTACGATTGGTTGTCGCTGCATAGGGCGGCATATTTAAGAAGCTGACCAGTCACACTACACAATTGCAATAGCATCATGTATTAGCCAGCCTTCCTGCGCTGGCTGGCCAATCATGATGCTATTGCATTGTCCAATCATCGTACGAGCGTCTCGTAATCCACAATTCTGGCACGCCTATGTGTTGTCCCTGCTGCCCCAGGTCCTCCCATATTACCTTCTGTAGCGGCGTGTAAATGAGGGACGGTGCTCTACAGAGGGTAACTTGTGGCACCCGGCGGTGCCTCCAGGGATAGATTATACCTTCTGTAGAGCACCTTGTAGCGGCGTGTAAAGGCGGTATCGGGTACCGTTTGCAACCGTTGGTGCATGCTCGTGTACGTGAGACACCTGGTTGTTTCTAACCTTCTGTAGCGGTGTGTAAAGGTATGTTGGCTCTTCTCACTCATTGGGCCAACATTAATTTGGGGCTGATGTGCAGTAAGCACAGTTATGTAAGAATATGCATGTCATTCCCTTTGAGATCACCATGTCAAAAATGTGTTGTTCATAACTGTAGGACCTATGCTTGTCACAAAAACCCAAATATTCATAACTAGAAAAGTGGTACTCTATACTGTGTCCCTTTGAAGACAGGTAGAGTTACCCCTGGAGGTCATACATTTGTCGCTTCTAAATGTCTTGTATAATCCAGAGCTCAGTCTTTGCTTTGGCTTTCAAACAAGTGTACCTGTTTAATTACCACTTCACACCAGGGGGACCTAGCTGAACAGGGGTCTGTAGATAGAGTGCTAGCTCTTGTTCCATTTCCAAATTATAGGACATGTTTTAATAGATTGGTCCTCTTTTACCATTACATTCTGAAAAAAAAAACTTGCCCATTCCATGCAGTCAGCAGTGGCCCCACATGCAAGAAGAATAACACAAGACCTGATAAGAGAAAATACTTTATTCGCACAAAAAGGTGAAAACTATAAAAAGATCAGCAAAGCTTTATTTATTAGTCAGAATACTATAGCAAAAGTGATGCAAAAACTTAATGGGGATATCTAGGACCTTGTAAAAAAAAATGTGCCTATGGTTTGCTAACTACTTGCTTGTTGTGCCTGGCACCTTTCGTCATGCGTTGCTGGCATATAGTTGGCTCCGACAGGCAGACGGGAGGAGGTGAACTTTCACTATCACCTATTTGACCTAAATTGTTTAAAGCCCAACTGTCTTATATTTCATTCACTTTAGTAAATAACTCTGAAAGTATCAATAAATTCAAAGTGAAGATGGAAATGGATATATTGAATGTCAATGAAATATTCCCATTATTAGTAAATTAAAATATTAAAACAAATGTGAGAGTTCACTTGTCACAATTTAGTAAACTGCACTATGTTCTGGCTTTGAGGCTCAGATTATGATATTTGATGAACTATAATTTTGCACACAAAGATATGTTATTATATGTGCAGCTGTTGTTCAACACCATGCCCTGGCATCTCCTTTCCTTCCGCATTGCTTTAGCTCCTGTGAAGCACCTGAAAAGTTAATAAAATTCTTGAAAGTATTTTTGAGCACTTGGAGGGTTGCAATTTTTAGAATTGTGTCACTTTTGGGTATTTTCTGTCACATAAACCTCTCGAAGTCACTTCAAATGTGCTGTGGTACCTAAAAATGTGGTTTGGTAAATTTTTTGGGGGAAAATTAATAAATTGGTGATAAACTTTTAACTCTTTTAATTTTGCAACCAAAAAATGATGCTTCAAAAATTGTGCTGAAGTAAAGTATACATGTGTGAAATTTATTTAAAAGGGAGAATGGAGCCTGGAGCACGCCTTTCCAGTGTTCTGACAGAGCGACTGCTTGTAAGTTATAAGTCATTTTTTACCATCTTTATAGGGCGCATTTACAGAAGACAGGGATGGTTAGGGAGCAGCTAGGAATGTGAAGGGAAAGCTAGTGATAGGTCAGGAGGTTAGAATGAGGTGACAGGTTCCCTTTAAGGAAAACATTTTACCCCCAGACCTTCTGGTGCAGGCCTCTCACTTAGCCAACCAGTCTACAACTCTGGACTGACAAAGGGCAAGAACAAAGTAAGGCTATGTGTAGACGTTGAGTATTTGGTGAGCTTTTCACATCAGTTTTTGTCATCCAAAACCAGGAGTGGGTGATAAATACAGAAGTGGTGACGTCTTTCTATTATACTTTTCCTCTGGTTGTTCAATTCCTGGGTTTGGCTTGTAAATACTGATGCAAAATACTGGTTAAATGCTCAGCGTGTGAATGTAGCCTAATAGAAAGTTGTCACCACTTTTGTATTTTTTAGGGCCACGTCACACACACAGATATTTGTGCAGATATTGTTCACATATCTCTGGTTGCAGTGAAATCATGGACACATCTTTCTATTTTGTGGCTGTGTACAAATGAATAATGTGTCCATGGTTTCACTGCAACCAGAGATCTGTGAACAATATCTGCACAAATATCTGTGTGTGTGACGTGGCCCTTATCCACTCCTGGTTTTGGCTTACAAAAACTGATGTGAAAAACTGACCAAAAACTGAACATGTGAACGTAGCCAAATAACTGTGTGCAAATGGAGATCCTTTTCTTTATAAGATTGTGGTTTTGGTTTCATCATATTCATATGGACAATCTCTTTAAAAAGCCAATATTGACTTCTTACTACCTCCACTATTAAACTTGCTCTATTCCTCTGTAAAGAACCGCTTTGCTTCTTTTTTTTTTTTGCTAAGGAGCATTACATGGATTATAAGACTTCCTATGTCAGTTTGCTGTTCTTCCTAAAGCTTCATATTACCCTTTGCACTTTAAAGTACATTACTTGTCAGCAAACATTTTTTGGGAAAAACATGCATAATGAAGATTTTATTTACACAACTTGTAATTTTCTGATGACTCATTCCCTATAAATATGCCGCATTTCTTTAATACTGAGGATCAGTCAATGATAATGCCGAGCCCCAGGCCCTGGGGTACTCGGGTATCAGGCTCAGTGGGTGTTTCATGGGGATGTCACGGGTGGCAGCACCTGAACCCATGGCCTGAGTGACACTTCAATAAGGGGGTTATGTACAGGGGATAAGAGTTATTTGTCACGTGACGCCACCTGTAGTACCTGGTGATCGGTCACCAGCGCCGCCACAGTCCTCCGGAGGGCGATGGTATCGCGGCAGGGATGGCAAAGCTCCCTACAGATGGAGCTGGTCCTCCAGGGAAGCATAGAGGATAGGGGCAGCTTGGAGTGGGACTTGAGGCCAGGGTAAGAAACAGTAAGGCAGTCTATAGGAAGGCTGGGGACGGAGAGGAATAACGCAGACACTCTGAAGAAGTCTCTTTTACCTTTTACTGATGGTATTCACAGGTAAAGATGTCCAGAGCACTGTTTTCGAGTGACCAGGTGCACAGTGAGTCTCCACAGCAAGTGGGTATAAGGCCTCCTCAGGTTCCCTAATGTCTCTGAAGTCCTGTCTGTATGCAACACGACTGGCCTCCTCACTTTCTCTGGTCTCTACTCTCTCCTCCTGCATGGTCCACAGGTTACCCTCTCTGATCACTGCGGTGCTACTCCACACTACGGTGTCTGGCTCCCTCTTTCTGGGTACGCAGGGGGACCGGGTGACTGAAGTTTTCTGCAGTCTTGGAGTAATCCTGCAGGTGCGGACGTCCAAAGTCCAGTACGTCTTGGGTGAACCTCCACCGGTTCCTCGCTCCCTTGGCTCTTCTCCTTGCCTTCTATCCCCACTCCTAGGCTCGGCTCGACAGCAGAAAGGCCACTCCGGTTCACTGGTTCAGGCCTAACCGTGGCACCGATCACTAGGACGTCTTCGCAGCTCTCCTAGCATCTGCACACTCTCACTAACTCCTCCCCCAGCAGCAGTATTTATAGGGGATCTCACCTAAAGTCAGTGAGTTTAGCTCCCCCTACTGTGACGGGGTGGAAGGTGTTGTATGTAGTAGGTACCTGCTGTGGAAACCCAGCTGTGCAGTAGGGAAGGCTGTGGCTACCTGCATGAGCAGGGCACCATAATAACATTATGTAATCACTTTCCATCATGGACAGAGAAATACAATAAATACAAATCTTTCCAACCTTTTTTTTTTATTTTATAGTGCGGTATAGTATAGTACAATGGTAGAAAACAGCAAGGGACTGAATAAAACAGTGAGATACAGAGAGATACAGTTAGTCTATTCCTGTAACAACAGAGTACTATATTTTTAGAAGCAAGATTCAGCAAACAGCCATGAGGGATATCTTCTGACATTTCAGACAGTTTTATGTGCACAGTGTTCATTTTGTCACAAAAAATAGAAAACAGAGAACAAAACTCAGAGGCAAAGTCCTGATAAAATAAAACAGCACAATAATAGCATCATCTGTGACAAAAATATTATCACCTTTCATGGATTCCCTTCATTCAAACATGCTGCAGAATTCCCACTACTGTGTCTTTCTCACAATTCACTTGTGTTAGGATCTGTAGCTCACACCATCATATTGTGTGACCTATTGTACTGAGGTGATACTTTATGTTTAATTTCATTATGTCCATAGAAGAGGAAAATACATTCAATTTCGGAAGGTTACATACATGGTACAAGAAATTATTATAAAAAAATAAAATAAGTTATATGTTATATACCGTATTTTTCACTTTATAAGACGCACTGGACTATAAAATACACCCCAAATTTTGTGAAGGAAAAGAGAAAAATATCATTGTAATGTTAAATGGGGTCCATCTTATAATGCCAATATCTGATTTATAATCAGTATATTTGTCCCTCATCCTGGTACATGACCCTCCCATCCTGTCATATATATCCCCCCATCCTGGTACAGGGCCCCCCCCATGCTGGATATGGCCCCCTATGACAGTACATAGCCTCCAGTGATGGTACATAGACTCCCATCCTGGATATGACCCCCAGTGATGGTACAAATAACCCCTCATCCTAGATATGGCCTCCAATGATGATACGTTGCCCCCCATCCTGGATCTGGCCCCTAATGATGGTACACATGGCCCCCCATTGTGGATATGGCGCCCAGTGATGGAACATAGCTCCCCATCCTGTATATAGCCCCCAGTGATGGTACACATAGCCCCCCATCCTGGATATGGTCCCCAGTGATGGTACACATAGCCCCCAACCTGGATATGGCCCCCCACCTGCACTCACTCACCCGCATTCTGGATATGCCCTCTGTCACTGTATATGCCCCCATGCTGGAGCACGCACTAAAATAATAAACGGCTGATAACTCACCCTCTGTTGCTCCCTGCCTGCAGCTTGCTGCTTTCTTCCTGTCTCTGTGCCGATCATGTGACCTGGGCGCACAGAGCTTATGTCATCGCTGTGGGCTCCGGTCACATGAACGGCAGCATGGGGGCATATAGAGTGACAGGGGGCATATCCAGAATGGACGAGATGAGTGCAAAATGGGGGGGGGGGGGGGAAGCAGACACATATAATATGCGCTGCTCCCCCCATCCATCTCTCAGCGCAGCTGTAGCACTGAGAGATGCACAGCGGGATGCAGTGATTATTATAAGAGTAAAATGAGCGAGGGCACATGATTACGGGCTGCCACTGCAGCTCGCAGCCAGCCTCCTCCAGCCCCAAAACAATGCTCCAGAGCCGTCACCTCCTCCCCTACAGAACAGAAACTGTAGATTCGGATTATAAAACGCACCACTTCACGTTCCCTCAAAATTTGGGGGAACAAAAGTGTGTATTATAATCCGAAAAATATGACATATATTTTTATATATATTCCAGTGTCTTAACAAGAGGTAAAAAATTGGGGAGTTTGACATTAAAGAAAGTTACCAAATTTACACTAGATTTAATGTTTTTTTTTTTAAGTAAAATTTTGCAACGTCATTTACGCTCAACAAAATGTATTTTTCATCATGAAACATTTTGGCCTACCATGTGTAGTAGCTGATTATTATACTGCATACTTGGCCATGTCCATACTCTCCTATAGGACAGATTACAGTCAACAGTGATCCATATAAGTTTCTGGGTAACTGAACATGCACAGTAACAAACCTTTCTATAGAAATCTATAGAAATCAATGAGAAGCAATGCTTTTCAAGACCAAGAGCATCCTGCGCAGACTTGACTTAACCAGGAGCATTGTGGCAATATAGATATTCCTGCTTGAAATTGAAGTCAATTATAAAGCACTTTTACATAGTGGGTAAAACCCTTTACGGACAAGAACATAAATACATTTTTCACTATGCCCATTAAGAACTAAACTGCAATTTCATATTGGGGAAAGCACCACAAGATGGTTACAAAGAGGGGTATGACATAAATCATCCGATAAAAGAAAAGTCAAAATAAGGCAATACTCCAAATAAGCAAAATGGATGTACTGACCCATATGCAGTGCAACATTATCACTGCAAAAATATAATTAGCCTTTCTTAAGCAACTTTACATACCTATAACTATATCTTATTGCAATTTTTTTACAGTCATTATGGCCTGATAGGTATGGAATGAAATTGCCAGAATTACAAAAAATATACGAGTTTTTAATATTGTCACTGGACATGTATGCTGAACAAGTGTGCCCACATAGAACAGGTACCGTATTTTTCGCTTTATAAGACGCACCTGATTATAGGATGCACTCCAAATTTGGTGAAGGAAAAGAGAAAAAAAATAATTTTAATATTAAATGGGGTTCGTCTTATAATGCCAGTGTCCGTCTTATAATCAGTATATATGTCCCTCATCCTGGTACATAAACCCCCACATTCTGGTATCCCGGTATATATGTTCCCCCATTCTGGTATATGTGTCCCTCATCCTGGCATATGTGTCCCTCATCCTGGCATACATGTCCCCATTCTGGTATATAGATCGCTCATCCTGGTATACATGTCCCTAATCCTGGTATATATGTCCCCATCCTGTATATATGCCCCCATCCTGGTATATATATCGCTTATCCTGGTATACATGTCCCTCATCTTGGTATATATGTCCCCATCCTGGTATATATATCCCTCATTATGGCATACATGTCCCCATCCTGTAAATCGGGTCCCCCATCCTATATATATACCCCCATCCTGGCATATACATTCCCCCATCTTATCTATATGTTCCCCATAATGTATATATGCCCCATCCTGAAAATATGTCCCGCCATCCTGTGTATATGCCCCCATCCTGTTTATATGCCCCATCCCCTATATATGGTCTTACCGATGGGGAAATTGTGGCTGCTGAGTGGGGGTGCTGGTGGCAGGTTTCGGAGGGTGAGGGGCCCAGGGTGCAGGACCGGAGCAGTGGAGATGTGCAAGCGGCAGCGAGCTCTGAGTGCCGCCATGTTTCTTGTGGCCGGCTGATTCACTATGTGCAACCAGTCGGTAGAGACTTCAACAAAATGGCCGTGGCCATAAAGGTGACCCGCGGTCAATTTGAAGTCTCTACCTCTACTGGCCGGCTGAACGCACTAAATGCAGCCGCCCACAAAAACATGGCGGCGCCCAGCGCTAGCTGCCGCCGGTACTCCGCTGGATCTACGGTTCTACACCTGTGCCCCTCACCCTCCAGAACCTCGGTACCCGCACCCCCCGCCCTGGTAATATGTAATTTTGAATTATTTTTTTTTTTACATTCTCTTGTTAAGACGCACCCCCGCTTCCCCCCAGTTTGGGGTAAACAAAAGTGCACCTTAAAAAGCGAAAAATACGGTAATTGGAACTTCAATCTATGAAGGGATTTTCTAACATGTCATTCATATTGTAGTGAAGACATGGACACAGATGAATGCTTACATAGACTCAAAGTCATAGCCTTAAATGCATTCAATCAGGATGCATGCAGAACTGTGCAAAAGTTTGTGAAAGTGTGAAAAATGCTGCAAAAAATTCTTTAAAAATAAAAGCGTTAATAGTTCATTTTAACACAATGCAAATTGAATAAAAGATAAATCTAATTCAATATTTGATCTGATCACCATATTCCTTGAAAACAGATTAAAGCATCAATTCTTCTAGAAAACTAAAAAAAAAAAAAAAACAACAGGGAGGTTGTTGGATGATATGTGACAGCCACAGAGCCGTGGACTAGAGCAGGTCCCAGCAACTGCTGAACTGCTAAAACATCACTTGCATGTTCCAAACATCTTGGAGAAATAACAACAGATCTTATGTGGATGTAGGCTTGTGCAAATCCTTCTTTCTTATTATTTAATCCCAGAAACACTGGCCAATATTGACATCAAGGCTCTGTAGAGGCCAAATTCTCACTTTCCTAGGGCTCATTTTTTTCACGCTAAAGATACTTTTAATAACATTGATTGTATGTTTAAAGCAGTCCTGCTGCAAAATAGTTCTTTGAGTTAATAGACTCCTCTCTGATGGTATTGCATGATGGATGATTATCTGCAGCATTTCTCAGCATTGTGGACATCATGAAATGGGCAATGTTGAAGACCACAAATGCAGTGGTCGGCCAAGGATGCTTGGCAGCAGTTGATACATCAGGCATGCTTGGTTTTGAAATCAGAAGTTGGCAAGCAGTGCCATCAGCTCAGACCTGGCAACAACCACCGATACCAAACACCAAAAAAGAAATGACCTTCATTGACTATTAGCAGCCAAAAACCATACCTTTGACATGGAAACAAGGCAAAGCGAGTAAGCTATGCATTAAAACATAGGAATTGGGGTACTGAAAAAAAAACCTGTGCAACTGTACCTAGAAGACCTAATACTGTTATTAAGACAAAAAGTGATCACACCAAGTACTGATTTGACTTAGTTGCTCTCTTGCTCAACCACCTTCCGTTTTGTTAATTGATAAAACAAACTGCACTTCTATTGTTGAATGCTTTCTAACTTTGCATCAATTTTTTCCACACAGTCTAAAACTGTTGTACAGCACTGTACATAGTATACATATTATATGTCTCTTAATGTTCTGATGGTTTTATTCAGATGTTGGAGTTTTTACAATACTATACATTTTATTCATCAAGTAGCAATGAATAATGATATCAGTATATGTTCAATCATACTGTAGCCACAGGGAAGCGGAAAGCAAGACTTTGAGAAAATTTCTACAATAAAATGACTGTGAGTGGGCGTTATATTTCCTAGTGCTGAAGTTTATGATCTGACTGTTCTATGTTTAGCTGACAGTTGCAAGTGTTTGTGCTCAGCGTAACATACGTTTTAATCAGTAAAGAGCTACTGAACAGTATCATCAAAGATTTATTACAAATGGGAAGAATACATTTAGTAGATAACACGATTTTTTTACAGGACAATCTGTTCGCTCTATTTTATTTCTGGTTTTATTATTATTATTATTATAATCATTGGCTAGAGGAGAGACATTTAAGTAAATCTGCTTTTTTAATTACTTTTTAGACTGTCGTGAATAGCCAATTAAGCTAAAATATCATTATAGAAATCTTTTACATTCAAGTGTTAGTTATTCCACTTTTTTACATCAGAGACCTGCCATTTATACTGCACATCCAGATTTCATGAAAGTTAAAGGGAACCTGTCAAGTCCCCTATGCACCCAGAACCATAAGCAGCTCTGTGTTCATGTCTCAAATCCCTGCCTAACAGTCCCGCTATGTAGTAGCATACATAAACAGATCTGTAGAAAAAAGTATTTCTAAAGACTATTTATGAGATGCTAGTTAGAGCTTTGAATAGTCAAAGGAGTGTCAGTTCCCCCGACTAGTCGGCCAACTTAGTGTGTTATCATGGTTCTATGGGCATGATAACATGCTTTACATATCATGCTCCTGCTAATAAGGCAATATGCTTGTATAGTTTTAGAACAGGTCTTAAAGGAGGTGTCTCAACATCAAAACTCCTTACATTTTGATCCTGCCCCAGTGATTAGCTCCTATGTGTAGTGGGACAGTGCAGTGGAAAATCATTCTTTTCAGGAAGGTTTCTCTGCTATGGTATTTGCAAAGTCTTGTCCACATGGTGCGTTTTTTCCGCAGCAGATCTGCTGCATATTTTATTGCAGTAAAATCTGCAGCATGTCAATTCTTGCTGCGGGTTTTTTCTCACCCAAAGAACCTCATGTTAAATCAAAATAGGAAGCAGATACACAGCAGTGTTTTCAGTCTTCGTATGTGTTGCTTAGTTTGCTCCTAATTGGCCTTACAATCAGCAGGAAGTGATAGTGTTGAAAGGGGATCAAAGCTTTATTTAAACAGTCATAACGCACATTAATATACACATCAAATCCGCACCAGAAACGCATCAAAAACGCACCGTGTGGACTGGGATGGTTTGGGTGCTTATTTCTGTCAGTAGGTGCATAATTTGGAAGTCCAAAATCTGCAGTACAAACTCAGTGTGTGAACGTACCCTTAGTTCAGATTATTACACACTCAGATAAGGACAAAGTAATTCTTTACTATTCTGAAAAAGATGGCCCCACATCATGATGAAGATTAAGCATGTGTAATGTCTTATTAAACAACATTTTGTTTTAAGCAGGTTTTTATTAGAAACCATTATTCCAGAATTATAAATATTAAACTTACCCTCCTTTAATGTAATCAAGGAAAGAAACTTCTGTTTCCACTAGAAAAGAAAGTAAAGTAACCTAAAAGAAAAACAAAAAGGATTAGAAACTGATACTGGTAGGCTAACGCTGCTTTATTCTCAATATTGCTAATAGTACTTTATTTGTAATCATTTGTATCTTAAAGTAGAGCAGAGTAACATTCTAAACTGTTAACATAAATGAGTCCTAGGAAGGTTATATCTTACACATTTAGAGTTTATGTCAAAGAATTGTAAAAAATTGCCATATATTTCCAATGCAATCTATGCTGCTACATTGTGGATTAACAATATAATATTCACTATTTGATTGTACCGAGTTTAGGCTACTTTCAACATCAGCGATTTTTGCAGCAGATCCGGCCATTTTTACACATCTGCCGCAATCTGAAGTGTAATGGCTCACTTGTGGCAAGCCAGATTTATTCCCTATGAGGTGTAGCAAGTCAAGAAACCACTGCTATCAGCATTTTTTTTTTGCGCTGCCGCAAGTGCCGGATCTGCCAGATCCAGCAACACCGCACTTGCCGCACCTGACCGCAAGTCCCATAGGGAATGAATGGGGCTTGTGGCAGGCTTGTTGCAAGTAAGCCACTACACGGTAATCGCTGACGTGAAAGGTGCCTTAAATGAAACAGGAAATGTGTTGACTGTTTCACGTAATACATTAGCAATGGATTTGTAGTTTGAAGGGTGTTTGTAAAACTGGGGATCAGTAACAAGATTGAGAACATGAAAAGTACCAGCGATGGTCTAGTACAGTATTCACATTTCCTTAAAACTGTTGTTCACCTTCGGCAATATTTTTGTTCAACATATATTTACGTAATGCTTAAATTTCTATCTAATAATTATTTTTGCAACTGGATTTCATAAATAATTATCATCTTTTACAAGATCTTTGTTTCCCTACACATTCAACTTTGATGTAGTCTGTAGTCCTCTGAGCCTTCTGGGGAAATCTGTCATTTGTGTGATGCATGTACATGGTGCGGGGCAGCCCGCCTTATCTAATAGTAGGGGCGTGACCAATAGGCTGCATACTGACCACTATGCATTACACATGCTAGTGTGACTGACGCCCTATGGTAACCTTGTGTCTATAAATATTACCAATCATCTCCCCCATAGCATAGCTGGTCGCAGGTGACACAACTGCCCCAATGCTTGGCTGGTTGCAGAAGATTGTGCACCGGTATTAAACACCTGCGTTGCCTCTCAGTGGAGCTTACAGCCTCTTGCTAAATGCAATGGATGTTTTTCATGGCTATCTTTTTGGTGAGTTTTTTATGAATTTTTCATCCTCTAGTGTTTATTCTGCTAAAGCAGACATATGGTTAGGACTCATAAGTTTGAGGGCCCTTGACGGTGGGTTACGCGCTTACATATTTTGGCCACAATATCCACTAACACCTCACATCATCATCTTTAGTGTTTTTTGCACTTTATTATCTTTTGCAGTGTATGGCAGAGCCCACTGGGGGCGTCTGTCATTTCTGTGATGTACAGTGTTGGCCAAAAGTATTGACACCCCTGCAATTCTGTCAGATAATACTCAGTTTCTTCCTGAAAATGATTGCAATCACAAATTCTTTGGTATTATTATCTTCATTTAATTTGTCTTCAATGAAAAAAACACAAAAAGAATTGTCCTAAAGCCAAATTGGAAATAATTCCACACCAAACATAAAAAAGGGGGTGGACAAAAGTATTGGCACTGTTAGAAAAATCATGTGAAGCTTCTCTAATTTGTGTAATTAACAGCACCTGTAACTTACCAGTGGCACCTAACAGGTGTTGGCAATAACTAAATCACACTTGCAGCCAGTTGACATGGATTAAAGTTGACTCAACCTCTGTCCTGTGTCCTTGTGTGTACCACATTGAGCATGGAGAAAAGAAAGAAGACCAAAGAACTGTCTGAGGACTTGAGACACCAAATTGTGAGGAAGCATGAGCAATCTCAAGGCTACAAGTCCATCCCCAAAGACCTGAATGTTCCTGTGTCTACCGTGCACAGTGTCATCAAGAAGTTTAAAGCCCATGGCACTGTGTCTAACCTCCCTAGATGTGGACGGAAAAAAAAAAATTGACGAGAGATTTCAACGCAAGATTGTGTGGATGGTGGATAAAGAACCACGACTAACATCCAAACAAGTTCAAGGTGCCCTGCAGTCCGAGGGTACAACAGTGTCTTTTTCTTTTCAAAATTCTTTTTATTGTTTTTGCAAAAGTAATACAACAGTACAATGTAAACAATATATGAACATTGTGGGTAATGCGAACAGAGCTTAATTTGCAGGAGGATATATAAAACAAAAAGACTAGTAATAAGATAAAGAGAGGGCAAAAGCGGTGCTCTTGATAGTATCAGAGCTTTGTTTAGTCTGACGCTTATCATAACATTTATTACGGCAGTATATGTCAGGTTAGGCGTTAGAGAAGTATAGTTCTTCAACTAGGGGAGCCATAATGTTCTCACATCAGTGATCCTTAAGTTGCCAATGATCGTAGTCTCTTTTTGCCGTGAAAGCTCCTTCTGCATTAAATTCTGAAATCAAATATTAATATGTATATATAAGAGTAAATTAGATCTAGTAGAAAGAAGAGATAGAGACAGAAAGAAGAGAGAAAGAAATTAGAAGGGATGGGGGTGGGGAGGGGAAGGGGAGGTATCAGGCACTATTAATCTATGTAGATAAGGGTCATATGGTAAAGTCCCTATCTCGTCTCATAATAGTAGGATTTCCATGGTTGCCAAATTTTTAAATGGGCGAGAGTGGTATTATTCACTGAGGCCACTATCTCGGCCACATGGTATAGGGAGTGGATTTTCTCTTCCAATTGAGACAATGTAGGCGTCTCATGGAATTTCCAGTGCAACGGTATCAACAGCTTTGCCGCACTCAAAATGTGTTGTTCTAATAGAGAATATAGTTTGTAATCAGGCCAGATCGGAAAATGAAGCAAAGCCTCTTCCAGACCCAGATGGAGAGACCTACCCATGATTGTCTCAATGATTTTCTCCGCCCTTTTCCAAAACAGAGTCATCGTTGGACAGTTCCACCACATATGTAGATAAGTGGCTTCTTCAGCTCCGCATCTCCAACATTCAGAGGGATGGTTAATGTCCCATAGTCGGACTTGGTCCGGGGTATAATACCATCTCGTAACGACTTTATACGAGGATTCCTGAGCTCTTACGCACTGTGTCGGGCCGTGGGAATGGGAATATATGTATCGCATCTGTGAGGGTGTAAATTTATATCCCAAATCTTTTTCCCAGTGTCCTATGAATGCCCTCTTGGGGCTGATATCGGCTGTCAGTAATATTTGGTAGATTTTTGAGAATATCTGTTTCGGTTTTGTCACCGCAGCACAGAGCTTCTCGAACTCAGTCAATCCCCTAGAAAGGTCTGATTTTTTCAGAAGCGGGTGGAGAATATGTCGAATTGAGTTATATTGAATAAAATTTAAATTAGAAAGGCCAGGTATCGTTCGTATGTCTGTAAAAGATAAAATGGCGCCGTCTTGATGTAATTGGTCCACAGGATGCTTGTATTGTTCTCGATATGAACTAAGTTTGTTATCTCGTGTTGTTTTTAAGTGGGCGAGTACATCGTTGAGATTAGCCAATGGTGTAAGTGGCGGCATTAAGTGTTTCGTCTCTTTTTGCCAAATCTTCAAGGTAGATCTGGTGAAGGGGTTCAGTAAGGATATATTTTGTTTCATGTTGGAATGAATGAGAAAGAGTGATCTAAGATCATAGGGTGCTAGAGCATCTTCTACTTGTAACCATTGTTTATCTCTGGTTCTCCTAACTATGTCCTCTATTCTAGAGATTTGTACTGCTCTATAGTATAGTTTAATGTCTGGGGCCCCCATGCCACCAAGGTGTTTGGGAAGTGACAGTGTACGTTGTGATATGCGAGGTTTCTTGCTCTTCCACATGTATCTGGTAAAAAGTGAATTCACTTTGGTAAAAAAGCTAGTCAGAATAAAAATAGGTAGCATCTGAAAAAGATAATTAAATTTGGGTAAAATTAGGCTTTTCAGCATATTCTTTCTCCCCATCCATGAGAGATATGTGTCTCTCCAGTTTTGAATGAGGGTAGTCGTGGATGCAAGGAGAGGAAGAATATTTAGTTTAAATAAGTCACGATGGTTTTCACTTATCTTTACCCTAGGTAGGTAATATATTGTTTAGGCCAGGATAAAGGGTATAAAGTTTTCAGTTTTCGAAGGGTGTCTGGTTTTATCTGTATCCCTAGAGCTTCGGATTTTGAAACGTTTATCTTAAATTGGACAGGCTACCATATTGGTCCATCAGGTCCATGAGGGCATGGAGTCCCCTCATAGGATTCGTCAGAAACACCAAGAGGTCATCTGCGAATGCTGCCGTTTTGAATTGCTCCCCAGCTATCGTGATGCCCTCTATGTCATGGTTACTCTGAATCGCCATCAACAGAGGCTCCATTGCCAACACAAATAGCAACGGAGACAACGGGCAGCCCTGTCTGGTTCCTTTACCAATAGGGAATGTCTGAGTTATAGAATCGTTAATTTTAATCCGAGCTGTAGGGTGACGATACATTGCCATAATAGATGAAATTTAGGCCGCGGGCAATTTAAATCTCATGAGAACTTCTTTTAAGAAGGTCCAACCCACTCTGTCAAATGCTTTCTCTGCGTCTGTGCCCAAGAGGACTAGTGGGAGATTGCGCGTTTTTTGCGTGTTGTATTAGGTGTAAGACTTTGTGAGCGTTATCCTTACCCTCTCTGACCCTTACAAATCCTGTTTGATTCGTTGAAATCAAGTATGGCAAAAGCGTCGCCAACCTGTGAGCAATCATCCCGGCCATCAGCTTCAGGTCTACATTTAACTGCTACACAAGGCTGGGTCCTTACCCTCTTTATGAATCAACGAAATCCTAGCTTCAAGCATTTGACAAGGTAATGGTTGGCCTGCTAGTGTTGCATTGCATAGTTTTAGAAGATGTGGCAGGAGCAAAGAGGAGAAAGTCTTGTAATAGAAGGCAGAGAATCCATCAGGACCAGGTGCCTTCCCCTTAGGGCAGTGTGACAGAGTGGACTGGAGCTCCTGTAGCGTAAAGGGCTGTAAAAGTGATTGCTGATGCGTTTCAGAAAGGGTTGGGAGTTGCAGGTCCTTCAAAAAGGCCTCCGCCTCACGGCTCCTCTGATGGACAGTTTCTGTAGAGTCATTAGATCGTAAGTTGTATAAGTGCGTGTAATGGTTAAGAAAAGCTTGCTCTATGTGAGCTTGGTCTTGTCAGTCAACCCCTCTGTCATTTTTAATTGAATGTATTTGCGTACGTGACTACTGTTTACGTAGATAAGAGAGCATACATTTTGTTGCCCTATCGCCATGAGCATACATTTTAGTTTTCCACTTTCTGTATTGTTTCGCTGAGGATGTGTTAATTAGATCCTTTAATCGCAGCCGTTTAGATGTTAATGTGTTCAGTATATCGGGGTTTTGATGGTTTTTATGCTGTAACTCCAACTCTGCGATCTCATAGAGTTGTTGGGTTTCTGAGTGCCGCTTTTTATTAAGATAGGATGCCATTGATATCAGTTCCCCTCGGATCACAGATTTATGTGCCTCCCATAAGGGTTGAATGGAGATATCAGGTGTTGTATTGTCTCTAAAATATTGTTGGAGTTTCTCTGAGAGCCGTTTTTTCATTTCAGGATGGTCTAATATTGTTTCGTTTAGTTGCCATGATCTGCATGTTGAGTGTTGTTTACTAGTAGAGATCGACGTCAGTACCGCCGAATGATCTGAAAAGATACTGGGCTTTATCTCAGATGATTGTACACTCGGTAATGCTCTCCTAGACACAAAGATATAGTAAAATCTATGGTAAGACTTGTGTGGGTTGGAGTAATATGTGTAGTCTCGGGATGTCTTGGGTTCATATATCTCCATGTATCTATTAATTGCATGGATTGTAAGCATGCACGTATCTTGGTCAAGTCTCTACCTGAGATTGAGCTCCTCTGTTTGGTGGTATCTAGCAACGGCTCCAACGCGATGTTAAAATCACCCCCCAAAACAGCCAGTCCCTCTCTAAATCTCTCAACTTTTTTCAATGTAGCCAGTATCCATTTCAGTACTTTTTTGTTTGGGGCGTAGAGGCTACCAAGAGTTACTAATGTGCCATTTAGCAAACCTTTAATGAGAATACATCTACCTTGCGGGTCCACTAGGGATTCCCGTAATTGAAATTGTATGCTCTTTTTAAGCGCTATTGATACGCCTCTGGCCCCGATTTGGGTGGATGTAGCGTGGAACCATCTATCAAACACTGATTTCTCAAAATTAGGTATCCTGTTTGGTTTGAAATGGGTTTCTTGGACAAAATAGAATATCGGTCCCTTGCTTTTTAAGAGCATGCAGTGTTGGATTTCTGGTGCCTGGAGAGTTAAAGCCATGAGCATTAAGAGATGTATAAGTTAATACTTTACCGCCAGTCATTGTCTTTCGAGGTGCTTGGTTGTTGAATAGGGCTTTGAGACGAGAGTCGATTGTGCCTGATAGGGTAAGGGAGGGTGGGGTTGAGGGGAAGGGTACAACAGTGTCAACCCGTACTATCCGTCGGCGTCTGAATGAAAAGGGACTGTATGGTAGGATACCCAGGAAGACCCCACTTCTTACCCCGAGACATAAAAAAGCCAGGCTTGAGTTTGCAAAACTTACCTGAGAAAGCCGAAAACGTTTTGGAAGAATGTTCTCTCTTTTTGGGCAAAGGCATCAACATAGAGTTTACAGGAGAAAAAAAGAGGCATTCAAAGAAAAGAACACGGTCCCTACAGTCAAATATGGCGGAGGTTCCCTCATGTTTTGGGGTTGCTTTGCTGCCTCTGGCACTGGACTGCTTGACCGTGTGCATGGCATTATGAAGTCTGAAGACTACCAACAAATTTTGCAGCATAATGTAGGGCCCAGTGTGAGAAAGCTGGGTCTGCCTCAGAGGTCATGGGTCTTCCAGCAGGACAATGACCCAAAATACACTTCACAAAGCACTAGAAAATGGTTTGAGAGAAAGCACTGGAGACTTCTAAGGTGGCCAGCAATGAGTCCAGACCTGAATCCCATAGAACACCTGTGGAGAGATCTAAAAATGGCAGTTTGGAGAAGGCACCCTTCAAATATCAGGAACCTGGAGCAGTTTGCCAAAGAGGAATGGTCTAAAATTCCAGCAGAGCATTGTAAGAAACTCATTGATGGTTACCGGAAGCAGTTGATCGCAGATATTTTGGCTAAAGGTTGTGCAACCAAGTATTAGGCTGAGGGTGCCAATACTTTTGTCTGGCCCATTTTTGGAGTTTTGTGTGAAGTGATCAATGTTTTGCTTTTTGCTTCATTCTCTTCTGTGTTATTTCATTGAAGACAAATTAAATGAAGATAATAATACCAAAGAATTTGTGATTGCAATCATTTTCAGGAAGAAACTGAGTATTATCTGACAGAATTGCAGGGGTGTCAATACTTTTGGCCAACACTGTATGTACCAGGTCCGGAGCAGCCGGCCTTATCTAATAGTAAGGGGGGTGATGAATAGGCTGCATACTGACACTGTGCATTACACGTGCTAGTGTGACTGACGCCCTATGGTAAACTTGTGTCTATAAACACCACCAATTACCTCCTGCATAGTATGGCTGGTTGCAGGTGACACAACCGCCCCCAATGCTTTGGCTGATTGCAGGAGATTGTGCACCGGTATTAAGACACCTGAGTTGCATCTCAGTGGAGCTTACAGCCTCCTGCTAAGTGCAATGGATGTTTTTCATGGCTATCCTTTTGGTGAGTTGTAGTCTGTAGTCAGCTGAGCAGGCCACAGCAAAAAAACATAAGGTTAAAAACTTTCCTGTAAGACTATCAGAACGAGCTCATTGACGATACAGAGTATACTCATTCTGAAGCCTGAAATAGTGCAACAGAGGGACTAACGCGGAAAAATGCGAAATAATTGACATGTCAATGTTTTTTACAGATCTGCTTTTCAGCCTAAAGAGGGATCCATAAAAAGCGCAGTGTCTGAATGCCAAATAGTGAAATGCATTGACTTGGCTGGGACAGCTGTCACTGCATTTCACTGCATTCCACTGAAATAGCGGATCCGTACAAAGCGGATCAAGAGTGCAGCAATTGCACAGTGTAGCCTAATGTAGCCTAACACGTCTACTAATATATCCATCAAAGACTTTAAAGCATTAAAACTAGCACCTAACGTTTGGTAGCACAATACAGATCAAGGGCTAAGTAATGTCAACTGACATAGTGTCATCAGAAAACCACCCAAGAACTCAATAGAAGCACTAAGAAAACCACTACTATTCAATAACAGAAAAACAAAATCATTTTAAAACCTAGATTATTCAAATTAAACCTGTAAATTCAAACAAATTTTGAGAGATTAAGAAAATGTTTTGTTTTTCTCATTATCATATTCAAGGAGCCATATTATTTCTACTTTGTCTTCAATATAGCTGTAGGACTTGTTTATTATGGTATTATTTATCATTGTTAACTGCACCATCTATTACTTTTCTTATGGAAATAAATAAAAAAAAGACAGCAATTCTGTTATTGTTTTTTATGTTTTAAATCTTACTTTGTTCAAATGAAGCAAAAACTTTCTTCTGTGGGTGAGAGACATTATGCCAATACCAAATTTATGTAGTTTATTTACATTTTATTACATTTGTACAATTAATACACTGACAGAATAAAACATTTTGTGTCACAGTATACTGAGAGCCATATATTTTGCAATTTTCTATTAATGGAGCAGTATGAGGGTTTACGGTATTTTTTATGACAACCTGTTCTTTTCACTTGTACCATTTTATGGAAGATACTTCCTTTTGATTACGTTTCAGTATTCTTTTGGATATAATGACCAAAAAACCAGCATATTAACTATATTCTGCAGATTAATACGATAAAGACCATATACGAATATTTTAAAGTTTTATTTAATACTTTACAGAAAGAAAATATTTTTCCATATTCCATAAACATATGAGTGTCTATTTTTTGCAGAATAAGCTATTATTATTTTTGGGCACATTATGCATTTTTGATTATTTTGTATCTCATATTTTGTGACGCTGGATGAGCAATAGCCAGCAATATTGGTAAGGAAATTCGACTTCTTGTTTTTAGGGTATTCTGAATATGTGATAATTAATGACAGTTTTATAGTCTGAATCAATCTGATTATAGTGGCACCAATTTACATAATTATTTACATTTTACTATGTTTGTAAAAGAAAATCACTTTCTAGCTAAAATAGATTTCTTTTACAATTTTCTGAATAAAATGTAGTTTTTATTGGAACCATTTTGGTATATGTACTGTACATATTTGTATTCACTTTTTTGTGAGAAGAAATGACAGAAGAAAACAGCTAGAGTGGCATTGTTTTTGATTTGCAACGTTCATCATCTGGTCCAAATAATGATATTGCATAATTTTACATGTAATTCCAGATGGGACAATACCAAATATGTATCACTTGTAAGGAACATTAGTTGATTCTGAAAGAAAATATATACCTTTCTAATGAACAAATGTATTTTTTGGGGGAGGATGATGCTTTTACGTTTTTTTAAGCCACATAAAACATACCGTATATACTCGTGTATAAGCCGACCCGTGTATAAGCCGACCCCCCTACTTTTGCCCCCAAAACCTGGGAAAACCTATTGACTCGTGTATAAGCCGAGGGTGGACCCCAGCACAGGTATACAGCCCCCAGCAGTGTGGTATACAGCAGCCCCAGAGGTATATACAGCAGCCCCAGTGGTAGTATACAGCAGCAGCCCCAGAGGTATATACAGCCCCAGTGGTAGTATACAGCAGCCCCAGAGGTATATACAGCCCCAGTGGTATATACAGCCCCAGTGGTAGTATACAGCAGCCCCAGAGGTATATACAGCCCCAGTGGTATATTCAGCCCCAGTGGTAGTATACAGCAGCCCCAGAGGTATATATAGCCCCATTGGTAGTATACAGCAGCCCCAGAGGTATATACAGCCCCAGTGGTAGTATACAGCAGCCCCAGTGGTATATACAGCCCCAGTGGTAGTATACAGCAGCCCCAGTGGTATATACAGCACCAGTGGTAGTATACAGGAGCCCCAGTGGTATATACAGCCCCAGTGGTAGTATACAGCAGCCCCAGAGGTATATACAGCCCCAGTGGTATATACAGCCCCAGTGGTAGTATACAGCAGCCCCAGAGGTATATACAGCCCCAGTGGTAGTATACAGCAGCCCCAGTGGTATATACAGCCCCAGTGGTAGTATACAGCAGCCCCAGAGGTATATACAGCCCCAGTGGTATATACAGCCCCAGTGGTAGTATACAGCAGCCCCCAGGGGGTATATAGCAGCCCCCAAATGCTGGCACTCGCCCCCCTTGTAAGGGCCCCCCCCGCTGCTTATCTTACCATCCCGGTCTTCTGCTCAGCGCCGCTCCTCGGTGCTCCGTTCTCCATGCTCCGTCCTCGCAGCATCCGGGATCCCCGGCCGTCGCGCGATGACGTCATATGCCTGCGACGGCCGGAGATCCCGGATGTAGCAGGACGGGAGCATGAAGAACGGAGCACCGAGGAGCGGCGCTGTGCAGAAGACCGGGATGGTAAGATACGCAGCGGGGGGGGGGCCCTGACAAGGGGGGAGAGTGCCAGCATTTGGGGGCATATATGCACTGGTTCCCCCTGCCGCTGATTGACAGGCGGAAGCAGTGCATATATAATGAGCGGCCCCGACTACCGTATTGACCCGTGTATAAGCTGAGGGGGAGACTTTTCAGCCCAAATTTTGGGCTGAAAAACTTGGCTTATACACGAGTATATACGGTACTTTTTTTTTTTACAATATTTATTAGTTCCTCCATCCCCTAAGGCTGGCTTCACATCACGTTTTTTGGGATCAGGTTCTGTCCACTTTGAACAGGACAGAACCTGATCTGGATTTGACTTCCATGTATCCCTATGGTGCCAGATTGTTCCTTTTTGGCCAGCCGGTATTGTGTATTCTGTGCCGTAATCGTTTTTGTCCGGTTTTTCACCATCCCCAAAATCGGAGCCTGCAGCATTTTTTGGCTCCAGTGAAAAAAAGAGAATTTTGTTTACGTACCGTAAATTCTTTTTTCTTGAATCATCAATGGGAGACCCAGACAATGGGTTTAGGGCGCTGCCCTCCGGAGGTCACACTAGGTACTACAAGTTTGTAGCACCGCCTCCTCCGCTTATAAACCCCCACCGTAGGAGACATCCTCAGTTTAGTCCATAAGCTGCGAGGAGAAATAAACCACACCCGAAACATCGGGAAGAATGCCGTGCACAGACGGTTCAACAACCCGGCAAACACTGTCTCAACAGAGAACAGATCAAATGCAAACATGCAACGGAACAACTGGGTGGGTGCTGGGTCTCCCATTGATGATTCAAGAAAAAAGAATTTACGGTACGTAAACAAAATTCTCTTTTTTCTGATCATCATAATGGGAGACCCAGACAATGGGGATGTCCTAAAGCAATACCCCAGGGCGGGAAGAGTTCCTCAACAAGACGGATAACACATGGTTCCCTTTTAAAGGTGGGCAACCGCCGCCTGGAGAACCCGCCTGCCCAAACTCGCATCCGCAGAGGCATGGGCATGCACCATATAGTGCTTAGAGAAAGTGTGCAGGCTGGACCAAGTGGCCGCTTGACACACCTGTAGAGCAGAAGCTCGATGTCGCAAGGCCCAAGAGGCACCTACAGCTCTAGTAGAGTGTGCCTTCAAACCCACCGGGATAGGCAAACCAGAAGACCGGTAAGCCTCCTGAATGGGAGCCTTGATCCATCTGGCCAAGGTCGACTTTGAAGCCGCGGACCCCTTACAGCGACCCATCGTGAGGACAAATAAGGAATCCGAACTCCTAAAGGAGGCGGTCCTGGACACATAAATGCGTACAGCTCTCACGAGATCCAGAGTATGGAGGTCGCGCTCAACCTGATGAACGGGAGCGGGGCAAAATGATGGGAGAACAATCTCCTGGTTCAAGTGGAATGTTGAAACCACCTTCGGCAAAAATTCAGGCCGTGGGCGCAACACCACCTTGTCCTGGTGGACCACCAGAAAGGGTGACTTGCACGAAAGTGCAGCCAATTCTGAGACCCTTCTCAGAGACGTAATCGCCACCAGAAAGACCACCTTCTGGGACAGACGAGAGAGAGAGATGTCTCTCAGTGGCTCAAACGGCGGTTTCTGCAGAGCCGCCAGGACCATGTTGAGATCCCAAGGGTCCAGGGGCCGCCTGTAGGGCGGAACCACCCGAGACACCCCCTGCAGAAATTGGCGGACCTTCGGGAGGAGCGCCAAGCGCCTGTCAAATAGCACGGAAAGTGCTGATACTTGACCTTTCAGAGAGCCAAGGGATAATCCCAACTCCAAACCCGACTGTAGGAAGGCCAACAATGTCGGGATAGACAACGGCCACGGTGAGTGACCACCAGAGGCACACCAGGTAAAAAAGATTTTCCACGTTCTGTGGTATATCTTCCTGGAAACGGGTTTCCTTGCCCGATTCATAGTGGCAACCACTGTAGGAGAGAAACCTCTGGATGTCAGCAGCCAGGCCTCAAGAGCCATGCAGTCAATCTGAGGGCCCTGGAATTGAGGTGGAAGAATGGGCCTTGCGCGAGAAGATCTGCGCGCTCTGGAAGAGCCCACCGGTGTCCGCCTGACAGTTGCCACAGGTCCGGGTACCAGGACCTCCTGGGCCCAATCTGGAGCCACTAGAATGGCTACTCTGCATTCCGTCCTGATCTTCCACAGGACCCTGGGAATCAGAGCTAGAGGCGGGAACACATATGGCAGCTGGAAGCTGGACCAACTCAGGATCAGGGCATCCGCCCCCAGAGACTGAGGATCCCATGATCTCGCCACGTATTGGGGCACCTGATGATTTAGCCGTGAGGCCATCAGATCCACGTCCGGAGTGCCCCATCTGCCGCAGATGTCCCGGAAGACGTCTGGATGTAGAGACCACTCTCCGGCGTCCATCCCCTGTCGGCTCAGATAGTCGGCCTCCCAGTTCTCGACCCCTGGAATGTGAACTGCGGAGATCAGGCAGCCGTTTTCCTCCACCCAAGCTAGAATGCGGTGGACTTCGGTGAGGGCCTGAGCACTTCTGGTCCCTCCCTGATGATTTATGTATGCGACGGCCGTCGCATTGTCGGACTGTACCCGAATGGGTTGTCCTGACAGGAATTTCTGAAACGCCAGGAGCGCCAGATAGACCGCCTTGATCTCCAGCACGTTGATCTGCAACGCCGACTCCGACTGAGTCCAGAGGCCTTGAGCCCTGTGGTGCAAGAACACCGCTCCCCAGCCCTTCAGACTGGCGTCGGTGGTCACCACTAACCATGACGGTTTTAGGAAGGACCGTCCCCGTGCCAGATGATGTGGCTGTAGCCACCACTGTAGGGAATCCCTGGTTGGTTGTGACAGCGTCACCAGCCGATTCAAAGAAATCGTCCTCTTGTCCCATCTGCGAAGAATCTCCAGCTGGAGAGGACGGAGGCGAAATTGTGCGAACGGCACCGCCTCTATCGCCGCTACCATGCGACCCACCAGTCTCATCAATACCCGTAGGGATGACTGTGGAGACAGGAGGACATTCTGCACTCCTGATTGGATCGCAAGCTGCTTGGCGTGAGGTAGGGACACCAGGGCCGAGTCCGTGTGGAAGTCCATGCCCAGATATGTCAATGACTGGGTCGGAACCAGGGTCGACTTTTGAATGTTGATAAGCCACCCGAACCGTTCCAGGGACTTCATGGTCACCTCCAGGCTCACCCGACAAAGGTCTTCCGATGGCGCCCTGACCAACAGGTCGTCCAAATAGGGTATGACGGCGTGTCCCTGCGCATGCAGGAGAGCCATCATGGAGGCCATCACCTTTGTGAACACCCGTGGTGCTGAGGCTAGCCCGAACGGCAGTGCCACAAATTGGAAGTGCTCTTCCCCCACTGCGAATCTCAACCAGCGCTGATGAACTGGTGCAATGGGTACGTGAAGGTAAGCGTCCCTGATATCGATGGACGCTAGGAAGTCTCCCTGTGACACAGCTGCGATCACTGAGCGCAGGGATTCCATGCGGAACTTCCGAACCAACACGTGCCGGTTGAACAACTTGAGGTCCAACACCGGGCGAAAAGAGCCGTCCTTCTTTGGGACAATAAAGAGGTTGGAGTAAAAACCCCTGAACCTCTCTTCCGTGGGCACAGGGACCACCACTCCGTCTCTGCGGAGTCCCTCCAACACCAGGTGAAAAGCCTGAGCCTTTTCTGGGGATGGAACCGACCGATGGAATCGGTGTATTGGTTGTGACGTCAGCTCTATCCTGTAACCTCTTGAGACTATGTCTCGAACCCACTGATCTTGAATGTGAAGGAGCCACTGGTCCTGAAAGCGGGACAGGCGGCCCCCCACCTGTGGGGAGGCAGGATGAGAGAGCGAGTCATGTCGAGGCGGGCTTGGGGTGGCAGCCGCTGCCCCCGCCGGCTTCTTCTGACGACTCTTGGAACGCCACTGAGTAGCAGGCTTGCCCCCTCGGTCTGAGCGAGTGGACGCCGTTGATGACTGTGAACCGGAGCGAAAGGACCACTGCTTAGGGTTCCTTTTCACGGTGTACCGTGGCTTAGGCTTATTCTGCGGTATCTTAGACTCAGCAGAATCCTTTATCAATTTGTCCAGTTCGGTGCCAAACAGCCTGTCACCAGCGAACGGAAGATTTTGTAAAATCTTCTTAGATGTGGCATCTGAGTCCCAAAGACGCAGCCACAACAGCCTGCGGATCGCAATTGCATTGGCCGAGGCCACAGCAGAGCGAGTGGCAGTTTCCAAAGATGCCGTCCTGGCATAGTCCGCATAGGCCCTTGCTCTCTCAGTGAGAGCCAGGACCTCTGGACTGGACCTAGCTAGATCAGTGATACCATCCAAACAGATAGTAATCGCTTGTAGGGTCCAGACTGCGGCAAAATTAGGGGCAAACGAGGACCCCACAGCCTCATATGAAGACTTGGCGAGTTGCTCGACCTGTCTATCAGTAGCATCCTTCAATGAGGAGCTATCAGAGGCAGAAAACAAGGAGCGCGCAGCAATCCTAGTCATGGAAGCATCCACCTTGGGAGACTGCGACCATTCCTGGAGCGCCTCCTGGGGAAAGGGAAAGCGATTGTCCTTAGTTTTACGGACATAACGCCGCCCAGGATGCAACCTGGGAGCTTTAATCACCCTTCCGAAATTAGTGTGGTCCATGAAGGAGCCACTTGGTCTAGCCTCTGGCCTCAGCCATTGGTATATCTCCTTGGGGTGTACAGTCACCTCCTCAGGAGGAGTGACAAGACGCAATGTCTCATTGATGGAGGACACCAGATCCTCCACCCCATCTGGAGGTTCAGACATAGACCCAAGAGTAGAACCCCCATCATCTTCCTCACCATCAGAGGAACGCTCCTCCTCAGAGAGAGTCTGGAGCTCAGGAGAAGCCTCACGGGCTCGCTTAGGGGGTCTTACAGCAGAAGTAAGAGACACCCGGGGGTAACTAGGAGGAGTAGCTGGGTTCTCCAGTCTCCTATGCAGTGCCTCCAGGGTTTGCGACATGGAGGACATCTGGGACAGCAGAGATTCATTGATCTTATTCTGCGTTTCCCATGGCCCTGGGATCACCTGAACCTCAGGGTATAATCCCGGATTTGCAGACTCAATAGTAGCAGATCGGGCCTCTGGGCGTCCGCAGTTATTGCAGGACCCCTCCACCAGTGTCCCGTTGCATGTAGCGCAGGAAACGGTGACCACTGCCGCCTTAGCAGCATGCTTCCCAACTGAGGACATCTCCACAGTGAGGGGAATATAAGCCAAAGTTCACAAACAACCCGGGAATCCCGGTGGCTTACCGACCGCAGTAAAGCGGTAGGAGGAAGCGGTGAGTGTGTGTGACCTCCGCGAGTTCCGGTCTCCCTTGCAAGTGCAGACACGCGCTGCAGCCAGATCCCAGCCGGGAAGTGAGGGAGAAGATGGCCGCCGACAGTGAAGATGTGGGCGGAGCCAGGAACACGCGGGAAGAACACACAACACGCCCAGCGGTGATGTCACCATAAGGGCTGCCTCCTCCTCCTCCAGACTGCCTCAGCAATGGAGGTGCCGGAGCCCGCAGCGCGGGAAAAGAGTGTGAATATCACCACACACACTCTCAGACTGCATGTACACATCAAAACACTCGCAGTCTGCAGCCTCAGCCCCTGTGACACACAGGGCGGTCAGCCAGGGAGACCCCAGCACAGGGTCACCGCCAGAACCGCGGACCCGAGGGTAACCGCGCGGTCTGAGTGTCATGACACCACAGTGACAGACACTACCCCCAGGCACACAGGAGACACACCAGGTGCCTCAGTGCCGGTCCGGTCTGTAAGCACCTTTAGGGAGGCCTCGGACGGGGGTACAGCACCAGTCCGGAGTGTAAGCACCATTTAGGGAGGCCTCGGACTGGGCTGGCTCCGTCCGGTCTGTAAGCACCATTTAGGGAGGCCTCGGACGGAGCGGAGCTGTGCAAGGCTCCAGGCTCCCCCTTACCAGAGCCTCCATGGAGGGATGGAAAGGAAGGAGCGCGACAGCGTACCGGGAGAACACAGAAGTGTCCAGGCTAAAAGCCCTCCGGTACCTCCACCAGCGTGTTCCGCAGAGGGTGAGCGGGGAGGCTGTCGGGGGTCCCGAGCGGGACCATTTTACCTTGTCTTCATACGCCATCACGTAAGCTGTGAGAATGCAGTGAAGTGCAAGCAAAGCGTGATCCTCCGAGCACACTAAGTTTAAAACTGAGGATGTCTCCTACGGTGGGGGTTTATAAGCGGAGGAGGCGGTGCTACAAACTTGTAGTACCTAGTGTGACCTCCGGAGGGCAGCGCCCTAAACCCATTGTCTGGGTCTCCCATTATGATGATCAGAAAAAACAGACAAAACCGGATCCGGGGGCGGGTGATTTAAACAGCACTAATGCGGTCATCAGCTGATCGGGAAGGGATGGCACAACCCAGTCAGTTGATTAAGGTCCTTGCAGCCATCGGAGGTGGATGCATTGCAGGACAAAGGAGGACAAGTGAGCATTTATTTTTTTATTTTGAACTATTCCCTTATTTAATTTCACTTTAGCATTGTATGTAGATACACTGCTAAAGTGAAATTACAGGGACATGAAATTACAGGAGCATGCTCAGTACACTAAAACCAGATCTGGGAAACGATCCAGTTTTTTTCCCGGATCCAGCCCCCATAGACTCCTATGCTATGTGCGCCGGATCGCCCCGGATTAGTTTCTGTCCGTTTTAGTCCATTCTTTTCACCAGAGCTCAAAATCGGAGCAGTCTCTGATTTTGGGGCTAGGAAAAAACAGGACAGAAACAAATCCGGGACTGAATTGACAAAACCAAATGGCCATTTACGGCGCCTTAGGGGTGCATGGGAGGCAAAAAAGGATCCTGTTCTATCCTTTTCAAAACGGACAGATCAAGATCCCAAAAAATGTAATGTGAAGCCAGCCTAAGACACACAAACATTTCATCCTAATCATCCTGATTCCTTAGGTACTACATAGAACTAATTGTGTAGTACAATACATTACCTCATCCTCTCAGAGTAACAATGGCAGGGAGCCTATCAGATCCTGCTTCATATGGTTGTAGTGTATGGCAGACATAAAGGCTTTTGGTTGCCATAGTAACCCAGCCATCATGCTTTGAGTGCCAATGGTCTAACAGAGGGAACACTCTCCCTCTGTCAAAATCCTTATGATGTGCTAATGTCCCTTTTGACAGTAGCAGATAATCAGGTCAACTTTGGGATCTTAACAGTTACAGAAGAGCCTGGTTGGGTATATCAATACAGGCATTTGCAAATATCATATATTCACACTATAGTGCACAAACTGATATATCCTTATGTTCATATATCTGTCATATAATGCTAAGTAAAGTCATTTATATCAAAGGTTAATGACAAGCAGCCTTCTCTTTCCAAATGAACAAAGAGCAAGTACGTTCAGAAATGAACAAGGTGACTATTTTGACAATCTTGTATACTATGCATGAACAGATTTGAACAGCATTTCCATTCACCTAACATAATTAAGCAATATGCAGAGATTATCTGATATTTATTATGTAGTATTTTATTTTGTAACATAGACATTCTGTATTTCTAGAACTTTCCTGGCATAGACAATTTTTACAATTTCATTGATTTTTAACCCCTTCATGACCCAGTCTATTTTGGCCTTACTGACCTTGCCATTTTTTGCACTGACCCTTTATGAGGTAATAACTCTAGAACTCTTCAAAGGATTCTAGCAGGGGCGTGGTTTGGGAGCTCATGGCGCCAGTTGCACCTTCCTGAGCTCCTGGATGTGATCTGAGGGCAAGCGGCAATTGGAGCGAGAGACAGCCGACACTAACCTGGGATATAGCTGGGAGCCCCCCTGCTGCTGTGGTAATGCCCAGAAACTCTTCCCGCAGACGCGGTGAACCCTCCAGGGTCACGGACCTTTTCCCGCCGGAGCAGCCTCCGGCGGGGCCAAACATGGCGCCGTCTCCTTCTAAATCCCCTCCTGTGCCTGCTGGTGTGCGCTCTCCCCGCGGCTCTGGGAGCGGCTCGCAGGGAGGGAAGGAGGATGCCCTGGTGACCCAGAGCTTTCTCACTGGTGCTGAGCTCTCTGCGGAGGTCCCTACAGGAGGATATCCGGGGGATCGTAGGGGAGCTCAGGGAAGATCTGAATGCCCTGGGGGAGCGCACAGGGAAAATTGAAGAAAAGATGGCGGAGTATGCAGCTGCACATAACGAGCTGGCAGACGACTAATCTGCCATGGAGGGTGACATCAAGCAGATGAAATTGAGGATGTGGGACCTGGAGGAAGAGCCAGAGCTGCACACCTGCGTTTCAGGGGCTTTCCGGAGGCTGGAGCTGGAGAGGACTTGCGGGACACTGTACAGCAATTTCTGAAGGTACTTCTCCCAGATATCCCCTATACTGACTCTCAGATTGGGAGGGCTTTTCGTCTCCCCAAACCATCACACATAAATAAATCCCTGCCTAGGGACATTCTAGTGGCATTTGATAACACCATGTCTAGAGCCCGGGTTATGCAGGCTGCGCGTTAGACGACATCGCTTGCAGCCCCCTATGGGGATATTCTAACTTTTCCTGATCTGTCTCCGGGCACTCTGGCCCGCAGGAGAGAGTTTGCCATCCACTGTAGGGTCCTAAGGGACAAAGGAATAACATACAGTTGGGGCACACCTGTACGCCTTAAATTTCGTTACAAAGGTTCAAACCATATATTCCTTTCCCCTAGCCAATTGGGGAAAGCTCTCCGACAATGGAACCTATCCGCAAGCCCTCAAGGGACTCCCAGGCGCCCGCCCGTGAGAGACGAGATTCCATTGTCCCCCCCAGAATTGGAAAAGAACGGCTGACTCTCGAACTTGTTCGGCGTCCTTGGATCACTATTCAGGACCTCTGATGGAGAGTATTTTCTTTCTCTCTTCTTCTCCGTTGAAGAGACACTGATTCCAGCCCCATGAGATCTGCGGACTTTCATGTGCTGGAAGATGGGAGGATTTTCCTCACATCCATCTCTCCCCCCCACCGACGGAGGGGCCCCAAGGGGGCCTGTGCTAAATTCTCTTTGTTTACATATATGTTTTATGTGTGTTGCATTCTATAACTTGTTTTACCTATCTAGATTTCTTTCTCTCCCTCTCTTTCTTCTCCCCCCCCTCCCTCCACACATCTCCCCCTCCTCACCTCTCCCCTCTTTATGTCCCCTCCATTACCTTTACAGGTGTTCCCGATGGACTCAAACTACAATTCTGGAGAGCGTTGTCATAGCCGTACTAACCAATTATGAAAATTGTCTCTTACAATGTGCGGGGGCTGAATTCCCCCTTCAAGCGCTCCCTTCTGTGGAGGGATGCGCAGAGACTGAGGGCCGACATTCTGTGTGTTCAGGAGTCACACCTCCTCCAAGGTGATAATCACAGAATGCACCACCGGCTTTATCCTGTCGCGTTTTTTCGCCAATGCGGCGTAGAAAAACGGCTGGTGTGTGCATCTTTGTTAAACATACGGTGGATTTCACTCTTCTGAAGGCTAATATTGATCCTGCGGGTAGATTTATCATCATGTCCTGTGTGGTGGCGGGCTCATTGATGACTTTGGCCTCGATTTACGCCCCTAATGTGGGTCAGCTGCAGTTTCTGCGTTCCACCCTTGATAAAATAACTGGTCCATCCGCCGGCTATAAAATGGTCTGCGGGGACTTTAATCTAGTCCCTGACCGGGCTCTGGACTGCTTGAGGGGGGCTCCAGGTAGGGCCGGGGAATCACGACCCGTATGTCGGGAATACCACATGCATGATCCCTGGCGCTACCTTCACGCGACGGAAAGGGACTACTCCTTTTACTCCCACAGGCACAGGTCGTATTCGAGACTAGATTATTTTCTGGTAGATGACAAGACTTTGCCGGCCTGTGCCTGTGCGGAGGTGGAGACAATAACGTGGTCTGACCATGCCCCGGTGTCCCTTGATCTGTGCTTAGATGTTCATCCCCTTCCCCTAGTTCCTGGAGGCTAAATAGGGCTCTGCTCTCTGACCCGGGCCTTGTGGATGAAGTTAACTCCCTGCTTACTGAATTTTTTCAGATAAATGATAACGGCCTGGTTTCGGATGAAACCCTCTGGGCTGCCCACAAGGCCTACATCAGGGGGGTACTTCTCCAAAAGGCCTCGCAGTTAAAGAGGGTGCGGGAGAGGGAACGGGATGCCTTGCTAACACAACTCAATCATTATGAGGAACTGAACAAGTTGAGCCCTAACTCCCACACGGCCGCCCAGGTAACCACAATTAGGTTTCAACTACGCTCCTTCCTTCTTTTGCAGCACGAAAAATACCTGCGCCAGTCAAAAACAGCGTTTTATGAGTCAGGGGACAAGGCAGGGGCTTTGCTAGCCAGAAGAATAAAGAGGAGGGAGGCCCGCTCCGCAATAAATAGCATGAGGGATGCCACTGGCCACACGGTAAAAAACCTTAATGATATTGCCGCCACTTTCCAACAATTCTATTCTAAACTGTACAATCTTAGAGAGGACCCAACTACTCCCCAACCCTCTGCGACGTTGATTGGTGAATTCCTGGAGGAACTGAGCTTGCCATCTATTTCTAAAACGGACATGGAGAAGTTGAATCTCCCTTTTACACTCTCGGAGGTACTCCAGGCTATTAGTGCCACTAAATTGCACTCAGCCCCCGGTCCAGATGGCCTCCCGAATGAGTACCTACGTACCTTTGGTAAAACTTTAGCTCCGTTCCTCTTGCGGACTTTCCACCAGTGGAGGGAGGTGGGCATTATTGCTCCGCCACTCCTGCAAGCCACAATTGTCACTATCCCCAAGCCTGGGAAGCCATCTGACCTCCCAGAGAGCTATCGGCCCATATCATTATTGAATTGTGACTTGAAAATTTTTGCTAAAATTCTGGCGTGCAGGCTGCTGGAGGTGGTCCCCAAGCTGATCAACCTGGACCAAGTCGGATTTGTGGCTGGTAGACAGGCGAAAGACGGGACGAGGAGGATGATTAACCTTATTAGGACCTTGGAGCTGAAGGGTGGACCCGGTGCATTCCTGTCTCTAGACGCTGGAAAAGCGTTTGACAAGGTGCACTGGGGATACCTGGAAGCGGTCCTTCGGAAATTTGGCCTTGTTGGCCCTTTCCTTTCGGCCGTTCTTTCCTTGTACTCCCACCCCAACGCCAGGGATTTGGTCGCTGTCTTCCAGATCACAAATGGAACCTGGCAGGGCTGCCCCCTTTCACCGGTGATCTTTGCCCTGGCGGTTGAGCCCCTGACGGAAAAAATTTGTACCGCTCTGGGGATTACGGGCATTAGGATTGGTGAGGGGACGCACACCATCGGCCTGTATGCCGATGACATCATTATCACCTGTACTAACCTACCAACCTCGCTTGCGTCGATTATGGAAATCCTACGAAACTACTCCCTAGTTTCTTATTATAAACTTAACGCCTCAAAATCAGAGATTCTGCCCCTAAACGTCGCAGAGGGGGACATGTCCTCTCTCTCTGGGTCTCTACCCTTTAAGTGGTCACGGAAGGGGATCTCTTACCTAGGCATAAAACATGCCCCCTCTTCCCAATTAATCAAGCTCAACCTTGATATATTAATTGCTAAAATCACCTCAGATACAGCTCATTATAGTCTTCCCAGGCTCTCCTGGATAGCCAGACTGCATGTTCTGAAGATGATGTTATTACCTAAAATCTTATATGTCTTCTGCTGCGTCCCTCTCAAAATACGAAAAACTATATCACCAGGCTTCAACGCATGTAAACAATTTTGTTTGGGCAGGAAAGACTCCGAGAGTCTCTAGGGAAATTATGTATATTCCCCTTCATGAGGGGGGGATGGGGTTGCCTAAACTTTTGGACTATCATAGGGCGCTGATCCTGGAGGAGACTAGATCCTGGTGGCACGCACCTAAACACCTCCATTGGGTTTCTATCGAAACTGAGTTCTTGGATGGGGGAACACTGCGGGATCTTCTAGCAGCTGAGTCCTTACACCCTGTTGGACGGGCTCACCGACTGGATACAGCCCAAACCCTTCTGACATATTGGAGGGGTGTCCCACGTGCCTGGACACAATTTCCTCTGGGAGACATACCCCTAGGCGCCCTAAAACTCTTGATTCCCATGTTTCGGGTGGGGATGTGGCGGGAGGCAGGGTTGACAACTCTGGGGGATTTCCTGAGAGATAGATGTTTTCTCTCCTTTGAGTCCTTTTGCGACTCTCACCCCACTTGTCGGCCCGCTTTCCTCCAATTCTGTCAAGTTGATCACTTGCTTAGATCAGGTTCATTCCTTAATAGCTTGGCCCCTGGCCCAAACTTGTCAGCCTTGTTGAATTTTGTCTTATCCGACTCCATCAAAAGTAAGGGCTTGTCAAAAATCTACAAAGAATTGGTGAGGGGAGACTCAAGGGTTAAACTGGCATATATGAGACACTGGGAGAGAGTCCTTAGGTTCTCTTCTCGGGTGGACGACTGGCATACTGCAGTCTCAGAGGTAGGGCGGTCCACCAGATGTGTCAATCACACTGAAAACCTGAAAAAAATTCACCTCCGGTGGTATATCCCCCCGATTCGGGTAGCACGCTTCGCTAAAAACTTGTCCCCGCTTTGCTGGAGACAGTGTGGGGAAAATGGAAGCTTAGTCCATATGTGGTGGTCCTGCCCTAAACTCGACATATTCTGGTCCTCGGTTTCGGGCTTGGTGTCCTCGGTTACGGGGATACGCCAAAATCTCCCCCCGCAGCTTTTAATATTAAATATAGGTCTGCAGGACTTTCCTGCGACTCTCAGGGGAACGGTGGCTTACATACTCATAGCAGCTCGGACATGCCTAGCTGCGAAATGGAAGGCCCATCTCCCACCCACACTACAGGATGTTATAGGAAAGGTCAACTGGATATTCCACCAGGAGTACTTCCTGGCTCTGGACAAACCCACCAGGTCCTCAGTTAGAAACAGGTGGGAGGTTTGGGCTGCTCACCCACAGGCTTCACCGATCCCAGTTGAGATGCTTCACTCCACCTATGCTCCTGGTCATGACAGTGTCCCCCAATGAGAGATGGGATATGCACTAACAGTTTGAGTTACCCTCTCACTAGAGATAAGCAGTTGCGAACCTCTGTAAGACTCTGTTGGGTACCCTCCCCCCACCCTCCCTACCCAGTATTCCTGTCCCTTCTTCTCTTTCATCTCCCTCTTTCCTATATGTTTTGAGTTTTTATTCTGTTAAACCAGAGAGTTATGTGACACAAAATAGTTAATAAATAACATTTCCCACATGTCTACTTCACATCAGCACAACAGTGCTGAGGTAACCACCATGACGATGCACAACGTCATGGGTCGGGAAAGCAACGACTTTCATGACGTTTGTGTAATGTCAAGGGTCGCGAAGGAGTTAACTAGAGATTAGCAATTTCAGAGCACACATTACACACATGCCTCGGTTACATACAATGAAGATGTCAGATGTGCATCTGCTAAGAGCACACCTCCTCCCTCCTCCTTTCTCCTCTGTCTGCTATGAGTCCCTGTGCCCAGAGAACCGACCACACACAGCATACAGACCAGAGGAGGGCAGGGCAGTGATGCATGCATATTCATTCCTTGGGGAATGGGCAGCAAAGACCTCACTGTTATTGACAGACGGAATTAATCTTTTATTTTGAAGTTTACAAAGGATAGGAGGGAAGCATAAATAATAGAAATACATGGATAGAGAGCATAGAGAAAGGAAATACAAAATGATAGCAGTTACATAGGGATTTTTGACCTGACAGATTCCCTTTAACTGAAGCGCCTATCGTGGTTGTGTCCGACACATGCACATCAGGTGAGAGGCTCCTAGTCTTGTTGTTTTCAATCTGAATAATATCAGATTAAACCCTATTTCCACTTGTGTCCACTTTATGTCTTTTACTTTACCTAAAAAGTAAAAGTGAGATGGTTTGAACACCAGTTATCAAGGATCATTTGTATTAGGCTAGGGTCAGACTTGGTTAATGACCCACGTTTTCAGGCAGCGCTTATACCGGACAGCGTTAACAGCAAGCGCTGTCTGGAAACGTGGGTTCATAGAAACCCGTTGTTTACCTTAGTAGCAGCCGCACACGTGGAAACGTGGGTCCTAAACCAAGTTTGACCCTAGCCTTAGAGAATTCTTTACTGAAGTGAAATTAATACTTGAAAATTTGTCACATTTTATTTTAATACAGCTGTGGATATGTAATATGTTTTGTCTTGATATATCCCCATTTTAGATGTCTATTCTTTGTATTTTCTAAAACTATTTAGTGAAAATCCACAGAAAGTCTGCGTGGTGTTGCTGTGGGATAGCAGACTTACCCAAAATTCCACAGAGTCTCTCTCTGCTGAGAAAAGGTACCAGTGACACACAAAGAAAAGGTAAAACATTCTTAATTTGCTATATTTTAATTAAATTATATGTTACTTACAGTTCCTGAATTCAGATACTTTTTCTTTTTTCCTTTTTTCTTTGCATTTATTACCTTAAAATGTGAATAGAAAATTATTAGATATGATAGGAAAAGTGGAAATGTATTTACATTTGAATACAAAATATTATGTTTCATTTATTAAATTTAAGTAACATCTGCCTTTGTCCTTATTACAATAATGGTAAAATATTTTTCTTGTCACATTCAATTCATAATAAACATGTTTTTAGTCTCAATTGTTACACAGACAAAATATATTTACTGTGAATAAGCACAGTTCGGTGCAAACGTTGTAGGCAGGTGTAGAAAAGTGCTGCAAGGTAACAATACTTGCAAAGATAAAAAACATCAAAAGTACAGTTTTATCAATTAACAAAATGGAAGGGAGTGAATAAGAAAAATTCTAAATCAAAACTAAATTTGGTGTAACTACCCTTTGTTTTGAAAACAGCATCAAAGCAACAATTCTTCTAGGTACACTTGCACACAAGTTTGGAAGAAACTTGGCAAGAATATTGTTCTAACCATCTTGGAAAACTAACCACAGATTAGTGGATTTGGGGTTTTGAAAATCTTTTCTTGTAATCCAAGGAAAACTCAATGATGTTGAAATCAGAGCTCTTTGGAGGTCAAGTCATCATTTCCATGACACTAGGAATAAGATGCCTCCTTGGTATTGCATGATGGACAAGTAACTACTTGCATTTGTTAGCATTAGAACACCATAAATCCTGACAATATCCTCAAATCAATTTTACTGAAATGCAGCCCAGAACTTGCAATGATCTTCCACCATGCCTCATTGTAGCCTGTAAGACACTCATTACCACAACATTCTCCAGCTATTTGGCAAGCAAACTACCCAATGATATCACAGTTTCACTAATCAGTTCAGACTAACTGCTGTAATTTTTATCCACCCTACTGAAATATTCAGGGGTAGCAATCAAATGGAATCACACTTCCCATGTAATGTGTTTTCATGGCCTCATATTTCCTATTTTTATTTAAATATTATTGAAAGTCCTTTAAAAAAAAAAAAGTCCATAGCAATACCGTTAACATATTTAAACAAAGTAAATTCAATGTTCTGCACGTATATTTGGCGTAACAAAAAGCCCCGTTTATCATACCGCACCCTAACACTACTTAAATCTAAGGGAGGGATGGGAGCTCCAGACATTAAAAAGTATTACCATGCCTCAATTATATCTAGAACAATAGACTTAATTAGGGGAACTGATAACAAGCCATGGATTGAGGTGGAAGAAGCTTTGTCCCCTCTACCCCTCCGATCCGTCTTTCTTACTCGCATCCTGACTAGGGAAATGGATCCACTCCATAACATTCATTCTAAAGCCACCATGAGGATATGGACAAACCTAATGCATACCTTAACCCCGCCCATATCTCCTTTGCTCAAACTCTCGGATATCCTGTCATTTTTTATAGGTAAATCTTCAGAGGGGACGGGAACCACACGCAGATGGTCAAATATCTCCATTGATCAAATACTAACCGATGGAACACTCCCTGAATTTAACGACCTACAAAGACTGCCAGGGCTCTCCAAACTTAACTTTATCCAATACAATTATCTAAAGAGAATGTTAAAACCTCATCTCCAAAATGCAGATCTACTACGTTCCATGACGCCCTTTGAGACACTGTGCGCATGTGTAACTAGACCTAAAAAATTATTATCCACCATTTACCAAATGTTGCTAACAACGGAGTGTTGCCCTAAAAGAGACTATATTGCCCACTAGGAAGCAGATCTGGGATACAAGTTCACACATGACCAATTACAACATATTTATAAAAAATCTCATGGCCCTACGCAATGCGTAAAGGCCCAGGAGAATTCTTTCAAGATTATAACGCGTTGGTATATCACTCCAAAACAGTCCTATAACTGGCGAATTGGGACTTCCTCTAGTTGCTGGAGATGTGAAGATCCGCCAATTTTGGAGTGAGGTGGAAACATTTATTCAAGAAGTGCTGAATAAGGTGCCCAATCTGACACCAGAGATAGCATTGCTAAATTTCCCTCTCTGGCATGAGAATAAACGTGCATCTTTATTAGCGCAAAATTTCATTGCAGCTGCAAAGTTATTGATACCGACGTTATGGAAATCTACTGATATTCCTACCATTGAACAGTTGCACAGAAAACTTGATTCTCTGTATCGCGTGGCAGAAACTATAGCCACAGTAGAGAACAAGCAAAAAGTGTTCAGTGAGTTGTGGAATCCGTGGATACAATTCAGGGCTACTCACAGGATACATTAATTCATATGGTCCCAGAGGAACTATGAAACAAAATTACTGATGATTTAGTCCTCAGAGCTCCTTTCCCCCCCTCACCTTTCACCCTTTCTTTTTCTCTTCTCTCGCCCCCTCTTTTCTATCTTTTTCTTCTTTTACTTTTTACTCTGATGTTCTTTTATTTTGACTTGTTTGTTACAATAAATTATTATATTGTTAGCTATTAATTTATCTGTTGAATGGACTGCCTAATATTTTCGGATGTCAGCTACAGAGACGTCTTGAAAGAGGCAATGGCAGGACGTTGAATTATTGAAGCTGAACTTACGCAAAGTTATGTCCTGATTAATGTGCTTTTGTATACATGTATTTATTGATTCAAATTTGATTTAACCCCTTAGTGACGGAGCCAATTTCCACCTTAATGACCGGACCATTTTTTGTAATTCTGACCACTCTCCCTTTATGAGGTAATATCTCTGGAACGCTTCATTGGATCCGAGCGATTCTGAGATTGTTTTTTCGTGACATATTGGGCTTCATGTTGGTAGTAAATTTAGGTCGATCATTTTTGCGTTTATTTGTGAAAATATTAAAAAATTGGCAAAAATTTTGAAAATTTCACCATTTTCAAATTTTGAATTTTTATTCTGTTAAACCGGAGCGTTATGTGGCACAAAATAGTTAATAAATAACATTTCCCACATGTCTACTTTACATCAGCACAATTTTGGGAAAAAAAATTTTTGGGGTTAGGACGTTATAAGGGTTCAAAGTTCATCAGCAATTTCTCATTTTTCCAGCAAAATTTACAAAACCATTTTTTTAGTGACCGCATCACATTTGAAGTCCCTTTGAGGGGTGTACACGACAGAAAACACCCAAAAGTGACACCATTCCAAAAACTGCACCCCTCAAGCTACTCAAAACTACATTCAAGAAGATTATTAACCCTTCAGGTGCTTTACAGGAACTAAAGCAAAGTGGAAACAAAAAATGGACATTTTAATTTTTCCAACAAAAATGTTCTTTTAGCCTCAATTTTTTAATTTTCACATGGGCAACAGGATAAAATGCATCCTAAAATTTGTTGGGCAATTTCTCCTGAGTACACCGATACCTCATAAGTGGTCATAAACCACTGTTTGGGCGCACAGCAGGGCTCAGAAGGAAGGGAGCGCAATTTGATTTTTGGAGCTAAGTTTCCATTCAAAAAGTCAAATGGCGCTCCTTCCCTTTCGAGTCCTGCCGTGCGCCCAAACAGTGGTTTATGAGCACATATAAGGTATCAGTGTACTCAGGAGAAATTGCCCAACAAATTTTAGGATGCATTTTATCCTGTTGCTCATGTGAAATTTAAAAAATTGAGGACAAAAGAAAGTTTTTGTGAAAAAAAAATACTTTTTCATTTGTACGGATCAATTTGTAAAGCACCAGAGGGTTCAAAGTGCTCACTATGCATCTAAATATATTCCTTGGGGTGTCTAGTTTCCAAATGGGGTCACTTGTGGGGGAGCCCCAATGTTTAGGCACACGAGGGCTCTCCATATGCGACATGGTGTCCGCTAACAATTTGAATGGAAAATTAGCTCCAATTGTTAGCGGAGACCATGTTGCGTATGGAAAGCCCCTGTGTGCCTAAACATTGGAGCTCCCTCACAAGTGACCCCATTTTGGAAACTAGACCACCCAAGGAACTTATCTAGATGGGTGATGAGCACTTTGAACCCCGAGGTGCTTCACAAATGAAACCATAAAAATGAAAAAAGAAACTTTTTGTGGAAAAGAAAGTACTTTTTCATTTTTACGGATCAATTTGTGAAGCACCTGGGGGTTCAAAGAGCTCACTATGCATCTAAATAAATTCCAGGGGATGTCTAGTTTCCAAAATGGGGTCACTTGTGGGGGAGCTCCAATGTTTAGGCACACAGGGGCTCTCCATACGCGACATGGTGTCCGCTAACTATTGGAGCTAATTTTCCATTCAAATTGTTAGCGGACACCATGTCGCATATGGGGGGCCCCTGTGTGCCTAAAAATTGGAGCTCCCCCACAAGTGACCCCATTTTGGAAACTAGACCCCCCAAGGAACATATCTAGATGCATAGTGAGCACTTTCATACCCCAGGTGCTTCACAAATTAGTCCATAAATGAAAATAAAAGAAGATTTTTGTGAAAAAAAAGTACTTTTTCATTTTTATGGATCAATTTGTGAAGCACCTGGGGGTCCAAAGTGCTCCCTATGCATCTAAATAAATTCCTTGGGGTGTCTAGTTTCCAAAATGGGGTCACTTGTGGGGGAGCTTCAATATTTAGGCACACAGGGGATCGCCATACACGACATAGTATCAACTTACAATTCCAATTGTTAGCGGACACCATGTCGCGTATGGAGAGCCCCTCCCTGTGTGCCTGAACATTGGAGCTCCCCACAAGTGACCCCATTTTGGAAACTATACGCCACAAGGAACTTATCTAGAAGCATAGTGAGCACTTTGAACCCCCAGGTGCTTCACAAACTGATCCGTAAAAATGAAAAAGTACTTTCTTTTCCACAAAAATTGTCTTTTTTCATTTTTATGGATCAATTTGTGAAGCATCTGAGGGTTGAAAGTACTCATTATGCATCTAGATATGTTCCTTGGGGGGTCGAGTTTCCAAAATGGGGTCACTTGTGGGGGAGCTCCAATGTTTAGGCACACAGGGGCTCTCCATATGCGACATGGTGTCCGCTAACAATTTGAATGGAAAATTAGCTCCAATAGTTAGCGGACACCATGTCGCGTATGGAGAGCCCCTGTGTGCCTAAACATTGGAGCTCCCCCACAAGTGACCCCATTTTGGAAACTAGACGCCTCACGGATTATGTCTAGTGGTATAGTGAGCATTTTGAAGCTACAGCTACTTCACAGAATTTGATAACGTCATATTGAACATTTTCTTTTTTTCACACAATTTCTCACTTTTAGGGTACTTTCACATCAGCGGTTTTTGCCGTTCACGGCAGATGCGGTGAAAAAAACGCATCTGCCGCGATTACCGCATAACTGCTGCACTTGCGGCAAGCCCCATAGAATGTCTATGCGGGCTTGCGGCAGGTGCGGCAAGTGCAGTATCAGCACTTGCAGCAGATGCGGCAGCAAAAAAAACACGGCTGACCGCGTTTTTTTTTTCGCGGCTGCACCTGCTGCAAGTGCCGAAACCGTACTTGCCGCACCTGCCGCACACTTACCGCAAGCCCCATAGACATTGCATGGGGCTTGCCGTAAGTGCAGCGGTTATGCGGTAATCGCGGCAGATGCTTTTTTTTCACCGCATCTGCCGCGATCGGCAAAAGCTGCTGATGTGAAAGCAGCCTTAGAGCATGTGCACAAGATCCGGAGACACCGTGTCCTGGTCGTCTCCTCTCCTGCATTTTTTTCTAGTAGTTCTTTATTAAATTTTTAAAAAAAATGACGTGGGGCTTCGCCACACTTTTGGTCCAGCCAGGTACAGCAGGCAGCTACGGGCTGCCACCAACCCCTTCTGCCTAGTTTTACCTGGCTGGAAACCAAAAATATAGGGAAGCCCTTTTTTTTTAAAATTATTTCATGAAATAATTTTAAAAAAAAACGGCGTGGGCTTCGCCATGTTTTTGGGCCAGCCAGGTACAACTAGGCAGCTGGGCGCTGGAATCCTCAGCGTAGGGAGGTCCAAGCTTTCTGGGCCCCCCCCGCTGAGAATTGCAGCCCGCAGCCGCCCCAGAAAATGGCGCATTCATAGAAGCGCCATTTTCTGGCGCTGTATCCAGCTCTTCCAGCTGCCGTGTAGCGGTGGCAGACTGGGTAATAAGGGGTTAATGCCAGCTTTTTGGCAGCTGGCACTAAGCCCGAGATTCATAATATAGGGCCAATGTTAGACCCGCCATTAGGAATCTCTAGTAAATTGTAAAGAAGACACAACACAGAGAAAGATTTTTTTATTAGAAAAAAAAACAAACACAATTTAGACCCCATCTTTATTTGTCTGTGGCGTCCGACGTAGTCCAGTGGGCGGTGATGTCCGACGTAGTCCAGTGGGCGGTCCCGCGATGTTTCTCGGTGTTATAGCATATGGGGGCATCCCCCATATGCTATAATAAGGCACTCTCCCAGGGGAATGATAGGTCATGAACGCTGTAAGTTCATGACCTATCATGATCCTGGGGTGACACAGAGATTAACGGATCTTCATAATAATCTCTAAGGGTACGTTTACACGCCGCAATCGCGGCGAGAAATATTGACGGCGATATGTCGCCTTGCAATAATCGCCGTTCAAAATCCCTCCCAATTGCGGCGTGTAATTGGGGAATTTGGCGGCGATATGTCGCCTCGCCACGGTCGCCTGATTTCAGAGCAGTGCACAGAGATCAGGCGACCGTGGCGAGGCGACAGATCGCCGCCAAATTTCCCAATTACATGCCGCAATTGGGAGAGATTTTGAACGGCGATTATTGCAAGGCGACATATCGCCGTCAATATTTCTCTCAACGGTTACGGCGTGTAAAGGTACCCCTGTGTGACTCCTGGATTGTGATGGGTCATGAACTTAGAGTTCATGACTTAACCCTTGTTTGACCTCAGGGGAATGATAGGTCATGAACTCTAAGGTCATGGCCCATCACAATCCAGGGACCACACAGGGGTAACTGATCTTCATGATCTCTAAAGCAAATCACCATGAAGATCACTTAACCCCTGTGTGACCCCAGGGGAATGATAGGTCATGAACTCTGTAAGTTCATGACCTATCATTCCCTGAGAGTGCGCGCAGCTCACACAGCTGCGCGCACAGAAGAGGAGACAGACTGCTGCTGGTGCCGGGATCGGGACTCCAGGATCCAGGAGCGGGACCCCAGGATCCAGGAGCGGGACCCCAGGATCGGGACTCCAGGATCCAGGAGCGGGACCCCAGGAACGAGGAGCAGGTGAGAGAGAGAGGAGGAGGGAAGCTGGAGGAGCGGTGCTGCAGGAGCGGGGCCGGAGGAGCGAGGAGGGGAGCCGGGGAGCCGGGGGAGCGGGTAAGAGGAGCGGAGGAGAGGGTTAGAGGTGCGGGGCTGGAGGGGCGAGGAGGGGGCTGTGGGTATCAGAGGAGCGGGGCTGGAGGAGCGGAGGGAAGCTGGAGGACCGGAGGAGGGAAGCTGTAGGAGCGAGGAGGGGGCTGCAGGAGCGAGGCTGGAAGAGCTGGAGATGGGGGGCTGGAGGCTGCAGAAAGTGTTGGGGGGCACAGGGGGATGTGTCAGTCATGCGATCTGACTTGTGACATGTCAGATCGCATGCAGCTGCAGGGGAGGCGGCGCGTTTTTACATGCGCCGCCATTTTGAGATGGCCCGGGGGAGGGGTGGGGGGGTAAGGGGGGTAATCTCAGGCACAGGGGGTCTTAGGGGCCTTAGGGGTTAATGGATCACTTTGATCCGACATGTGTTTTCATGTCGGATCAAAGTGAAAGCATTTTGTACAAAGCACTTTCACTTTTGTAATGTGATGATCGGTAAACGGTGTTTACCGGTCATCACATTACAGGTGCGGGTACAAAAGGAGCTAATTACTACTCTCTAGGGTGTCAGCTACAATCGGTACGCTGACACCCTAGAGGTATTAGCTCCAGGGGCGGCGCTACAGGGCTATTTCCTGCCCGACGTCTACAGACGTAAGGCTGGGCTTTAGTACCCTGTTTTTCGGACGTCTGTAGACGTTAGGCTGTCGTCTAGGGGTTAATGTTATTCAAATTTTTGGATTGTATGTTTATCTCATTTTCAATAAAAAGATAATTGAAAGAAGAAAGTCCTTTAAACAGTGACTCTCAACAAATTTTAACGGGGTTCAAGTCACTACATTTTTTTTTCTTTTGAGTAATTCAAAGGTAGACAAACACTTGTGCTTTGGAACTTTGTCTTGTTTTAGAAGTCATTGGTTATTAAAGATCCTTCAGGATTTTCAGAAGTCATGAATGTGTCATTTTTTTGTTCTGTTTTCATATTTTGAATTGCTGAGTTAGCTTTATTATTTATATAACAAACCTATTTCTTTTGAGAAGTTCCACAACTGACTCATCAATCTGAGACAAGCCTATATTTTCTCCTTGGTTTGCATTTTATTATTTTGCCTTGCAACTTTCACCGAAAAGCCATAAGGTCAGATACTAAATGCACTGGCAGGATGCAGCCGGCCCCAATGAAAAAGGTGGTGGCAACAAAGGTGCACAATACTGATGCAACAACCACTCTTATCCTACCATAACATGGAGGGGGTGACTGCTGGTATTTTATATGTACACAGATGAGGTTTGCATAGGATGCCAGTCACATTGGTACATTTTATGCAAAGTGTCTGGGTACAGCCTACTGATCAAGCCGCTATTATTAGATCATGTGTATCAACCTATAAAGCATTGGAATAATGCATATTGCATATAAAAGTAATATTTATTAATAATTTAAAAAAAAATGGGACATACAGTATATAAAATTCACATAAATATTACAAGCACAATAGACAAGTCAGAGACAGAAAGTAATCTAAGGAAAAAGCAGAGGGATGGTAGGTATATTATGACATACAAAAGTCGTTACACCATGCATCAGGTAAGGTAAAAAGTAAATGATAAACCTAATACTGATTATCGAAATGCATATCTGAAAAAAATATGTGATCAATATGGTCAGTAGACCTATGTATCAAAAGCCTATAAAAAATGTCCAATCTAATCTGTATTATAGCTAGAAAAACAAAATAAACTGACCACAACTAAACCAGAAAAAATAAAAAAATGAAATTAGCACCCATATAGGGATCTGGATAATAGTTATAGCCAAGTGTAATATGGTGTGCTTATCAATAAGTGGTTTTCACCTAAAATATTCTGGCTAGAAACAGATATTTGGGCAAAATCCAATGAATACAAATAGTTTATTTAACATATCTATATACTATCTCGTGTCCCAAATGTTCCCTTCTTAACAAGGACACTCCACAGCTAATCCTCAATTAAAGTCCCTATTATGGCCATATGATCCTCCTCACACATTTCCTACTATGCAGACTTCTTAGGAGATTTCAAAAAAGCATGTTTCATACATTCTTTCTTAGCTACTGTAGTTTCAATGTCTGTCTGTTTAGAATTCAGAACAGAATCAAAGCATCAGTTCTTCTAGGCACACCTCTCCTAAATCAGGGATTTTGGAGGATTATATTCATGTGTATCAGTAACCAATTATACCAAACATGAAAATGATAATCATTTCCATATATACCGTATATACTCGAGTATAAGCCGACCCGAGTATAAGCTGAGGCCCCTAATTTTACCCTCCAAAACTAGGGAAACTTATTGACTCGAGTATAAGCCTAGGGGGGAAATGAAGCAGACTCTCATCAGGGTATACAGCTCCTCTCATCATGATAAATCACCCCCCATTACTGGTATATAATCCCCCATCAGTGGTATATAGGACCTCCACCACTGGTATACAGCTCCCCCCCATCAGAGTTTACAGCCCCCATCAGTGGAATACAGCCCCCATCAGTGGTATATACAGGCCCCCGCTCAGTGGTATATACAGGCTCCCCATCAGTGATATATACAGGCCCCCCATCAGTGGTATATACAGGCCCCCCATCAGAGGTTACAGCCCCAATCAGTGGTGTATACAGCCCCCCATCAGTGGTATATACAGGCCCCCCATCAGTGGTAAATACAGGCCCAACATCAGAGGTTACAACCCCCATCAGTGGTATATATAGGCCCCTCCATCAGTGGTATATATAGCCCCCCCGTCAGTGGTATATACAAGCCCCACATCAGTGGTATATACAGTCCCCCCTCAGTGGTTACAGCCCCCATCAGTGGTATATATAGGCCCCACCATCAGTGGTATATACAGGCCCCCCCATCAGTGGTTACAGTCCCCATCAGTGGTATATACAGCCCCCCATCAGTGGTATATACAGGCCCCCCTCAGTGGTATATACAGGCCCCCCTCAGTGGTATATACAGCCCCCCATCAGTGGTATATACAGCCCCCCTCAGTGGTATATACAGGCCCACCCAATCAGTGGTATACAGGCCCCCCTATCAGTGGTATACAGGCCCACCCCATCAGTGGTATACAGGCCCCTCCCCCATCAGTGGTATACAGGCCCACCCCATCAGTGGTATACAGGCCCACCCCATCAGTGGTATACAGGTCCCCACCAACAGTGGTACACAGGTCCCCCCCTTGCTGCCGCACACCTGTAAAATAATACATCATTCATACTTATCCCTGTCGCTCTGTCACCGCGCTTCCTCCTGTCTTCTTCCTGCTTGTACCCAGCTTCTATTCCTGTGGCGGGCGCAGCAGCGATGACGTCATTGCTTCTGCGCCGATCACATGACGCCGGGTACAAGCAGGAAGAAGACCGGAGGATGCGCGATGACAGAGCGACAGGGATAAGTATGAATGATGAATTATTTTACAGGTGTGCGGCAGCAAGGGGGAGCCTGTATACCACTGATGGGGGGGGGAGCCTGGATACCACTGATGGGGGGGGTGCTTATATAGTGCAATGTAATATGCACCGCTCCCCCTGCCACTGATGGACAGGGGGATGCAGTGCATATTGCATTGCACTAATGAGCGGGGGCACATGACTGCCCGCTCCTATTACAGCTTCCCCCCACCTCCTCCAGCTCCTGATCAACCCCCTTCCCCCACTGAACCTTCACTGTGACTCGAGTATAAGCCGAGGGGGGCACTTTACAGCACGATTTTTGTGCTGAAAAATTCGGCTTATGCTCGAGAATATACGGTAAGTTGAAACACTCATTAACTGAAACCTAAACAACTGTGTTGGAAGCTTTAAACTGAACTGTAAATGTTTTTCACTACTAAACTGCTTCAAAGACCTCCAAAAATGCTTTAAATTGATATATGAAATTCCTGCCTTAAAGAGATTCGAAAGAGTGTATTTAGTTTTTTTAAAGGGACCCAACCAGCAAAAAATCCCTATCTAACCTATAAATATCTGTCCCTGGAGCCTTAAATTACTATTCTAACCATCCCTGATTGACTAAATCTAACTAAGTACACCCACAATAAATCACTTTTTATACTTACCAAATTCTTGTCAGATGCACGTTCCTCCAGGCTCTTTGTCAGTTAGGCGGGTCTCCTCGCCACGCTCGCACCCGTCTCGCTGCTGTCCATCTTCTTCTATGATTCAAATTACCCGTCCATCGCGTCCTCGCAATGAGCGGGTCACGTGCTGCAGGCCCAGCGTCACTTCCGCCCGCCGCGTCACTGATACACCCAGGCCGGCTTCCGAGCATGCGCAGATGGCATGCTGAAGCCGGCAAGGGCGCGTCATAGACCCAGCGACGTGGCGGGTGGAAGTGACGCGGGGCCTGCAGCAAGTGATCCGCTCATTGCGAGGACACGATGGGCGGGTAATTTGAATCATAGAAGAAGACGGGCAGCAGCGAGGCGGGTGTGAACGCGGCGAGGAGACCCGCCTCGCTGACAAAGAGCCTGGAGGAACGCCCATCCGACAAGGATTTGGTAAGTATAAAAAGCGATTTATTGTGGGTGTACTTAGTTAGATTTAGTCAGTCAAGGATGGTTAGAATAGTAATTTTAGGCTCCAGGGACAGATATTTATAGGTTAGATAGGGATTTTTTGCTGGTTGGTTCCCTTTAAGTTTTCCTTCTTTTAAGTGGTAGTGCATAACGGCTAACAATGCAGCAATGGAAGAATAGCTTTTGCACTTCCAATCATGCGCAGTGCACCTCTCTAAACTCGGGATGCAAACACCCAGTTTAGAGATGCACTAACACTGCCAAAATGAGCCGTACGAATGCACAATATTTCCAGGAGCTGCAAAGATGCCAGCTCTTAGAAATCACGCTATGATGACCACAGGGGCATATAACATAGAACGAGGCCAACTAATATGGAGAAAAAAGCCCAATGGTATAATTTGCACAGAGAAATCGCAGGTTATAAATGCTTTGTTATAAACATCGATTTTAGCAAGTAGCATTAGACAGGGCTGGTTAGCCTGGGAATTTTGGTGCAAGCTTGTGATTGCTGCTAGGTTGGAGGGCATAAGAGACTTGACAGATTCCCTTTAAAGAGATTGTTTGCTATTTGGAAATCCACTTGCTTCCACGTTTCTCCCAGGTAAAATAAAAAGGCCTATACTCACCCTAACTGTATTGAGTTCCCGGGCTCAAGTGACATTGTGACGTCATGCGAGCCCTGTGTTAATGCCAAGTTCACTCTCCTGTACAAAACATCCAATTTAAATTCCCTGATTTAAATTTATCCATATTATATATCCCTTTGCCAAACAAAACTAACAGATATCACTATTTAAGTCTTCACTTTATACATAATAGTTATTTTTTCAACTTACCTCATACACATTGAACTGTGACTGCCCTCTAGACAACTCTCTGTAGCTTGTTGAAAATTCACCAATGTAATCATGGCTAGAAATATAAAAACAATTATAAATACACATTATTAAAAGGTAGGGACTTTTTTCTAATGTTATCACTATTAAAATAAAAAAGAGAATTACTGCATAAAACTTGATAAGCAAAACAGATGCAAGGTGTACAAACAAAATTATTATGCACAGGGCAAACTGCATTGCTGTCATGTGACATAAGAACTCATAGAGTCCTAAACATACATTCAGGTGCATCTCAATGAATTACAATATCATCAAAAAGTTAATCTCAGTTAATCAATACATAAACTGAAAAGCATATATTATATAGGTGATCTATTTCAAGTGTTTATTTTTGTTAATGTTGACGATTATGGTTTACAACCTAATGTCTTAGGTTATAATGGAAAAACCCTATTTATTTGTTAATAATGGTGGTTGTAAATATTTACGTGCGGGATAACCAACTAGCTAAGTTCAGGGAATCTCTAAATAAGATTCATGGTACCCACATATCACAAGTCCCATTCAATCCCTCTAGGGAAATATTTATTAAGTCCTCCATTCTGCAGATGTCATTTAGATTCACTATGAACTTTTTTCTTGAAGGAGATTTATCTTGTTTCCAGTATCAAGGGATTACTTTTCTTGCTGCAGTCAAAAAGTGAAGGAGCAAGGTTTTCTAGTATCTAGAGAAGGAAACGTCACTTAGGTTTAAAAGTGCTAGTTCTACTGTAGGAGCTATTGGTTGTGTGGAGATGGAGTTATACAGATCAAACACTGCTTGTCAGAGAAGTCGGATAGGCGGACACGACCACCAAGTGTTAATGTATGTTCCCCCTCAACACTAATTTTTCCAATTATTTATTTATACACACGTGGTTAAAATTGTTTGTACCCCTTCTTTAAATAAAGGTAAAACCTTCACCTTCACAGAAATAACTTGAATTTGACAAAAGTAATAATAAATAAAAAAAATCTATGAAAATGAACAAATGAAAGTCAGACATTGCTTTTCAACCCTGCTTACACAGCATTTAAAAAAAATTAAACGCAAGAAATAGGCCTTAACAGAAATAATGGTACCCCTGAAAATAATGTGACTAAAGGGACATGTTAAATTAAGGTGTGTCCACTAATTAGCATCACAGATGTCTACAATCTTGTATTTAGTCAGTGGGCCTTTATATAAGCTAAAGATACTCACTGTGCTGTTTAATGTGTACCACATTCCACATGGACCAGAAGAAGCGAAGGAAAGAGTTGTCTCAGGAGATTAGAAAGAAAATTATAGACAAGCATGTTAAATATAAAGGTTACAAAAATATATCCAAGCAGCTTGATGTTCCTGTGACTACAGATGCAGAAATTTAAGATCCATGGGACTGTAGCCAACCTCCTTGCATGTGGCCGCAGGAGGAGAATTGATGACAAATCAATGAATCGGATAATATGAATAGTAACAAAAGAGCCCAGAAAAACTTCTAAAGAGATTAAAGGTGAACTTCAAGCTCAAGGAACATCAGTGTCAAATTGCACCATCCGTCATTGTTTGAGCCAAAATGGACTTCATGGGAGACAACCAAGAAAGACACCATTGTTGATAAAAAAAAATCATAAGAAAGCCAGACTGGAATTTCCCAAACTACATGTTGACAAGCCCCAAAGCTTCTGGGAGAATGTCCTATGAACAGATGAGCCAAAAATGGAACTTTGTGGCAAGGCATATCAGCTCTATGTTCACAGACGGAAAAATGAAGCATGTCAAGAAAAAAAACACTGTCCCTACTGTGAAACATGGAGAGGCTCTGTTATGTTCTGAGGCTGCTTTGCTGCATCTGGCACAGGGTGTCTTGAATCTGTGCGTGGTACAATGAAATCTCAATTCTATCAAGGGATTATAGAGAGAAACGTGTTGCCCAGTGTCAGAAAGCTTGGTCTCGGTTGCAGGTCATGAGTCTCGCAACAGGATAATGACCCAAAACACAGCTAAAAACAACCAATTATGGCTAAGAGGAAAACATTGGACTATTCTGAAGTGGCTTTCTATGAGCCCTGACCTAAATCCTTTTGAGCATATTTGGAAAAAGCTGAAACATGCCGTCTGGAAAAGGCAACCTTCAAATACGACACAACTGGAGTAGTTTGCTCTTGAGGAGTGGGCCAAAATACCTGTCGAAAGGTGCAGAAGCCTTATTGACAGTTACAGGAATCGTTTGATTGTAATGATTGCCTTAAAAGGTTGTGCAACAAAATATTAAATTAAGGGTACCATCATTTCTGTCAGGATGTTACCTGAGGAAGGAGCTCGGCACGTGGCTCCGAAACGCGTTGGAAATAAGGAAATAAATCTATATCTCCAATACCTAGACGTCCAGTGTCATTGGTATACCGGTCTGACAGCAGCGCGGACATAAAGGTACTTCGTCCGAATAACCTTGTGATCATTTCTGTCAGGGCCTATTTCATGAGTTTATATATTTTTTTTATTCTGTGGAAGCAGGGTTGAAAAGCAATGTCTGACTTTCATTTGTTCATTTTCATAGATTTTTAATTTATTATTACTTTTGCCAGATTCAAGTTATTTCTGTGACCATTGTGTGTTTTTCTTTCATTAAATGAGGGGTACCAACAATTTTTTTCCATGTGTGTAAAAATAAATAATTTGAAAAAAAACAAGAGTAAGGTCCCCCTCGCTTTGGAAAACCAGCCAAATTAAAGCTGACAGCTTTTGGTATTCTCAGGCTGGGAATGGCCATGGTTATTGGCTCTCCCCAGCCTAAAAATAGTAGGCCACAGTTGCCCCAAAACTATCACCTCCATAAGATGCGCTAATTCTGGCACTTCGCCCTGGCTCTCCCCGCTGCCCTGGTGCAGTGGCAGTCAAGGTAATGGTATTTAGGGTTGATGTCAGCTGGGTAATGTCTACTGGCATCAAGACCAGAGGTTAGTGGTGTCGAGGAGCCAATTAGATACCCGACATTACTAACCAAATCAATAAGGACACAATTAACACAATAAGTAAAAACATTTATTTGAAAAAACATTCTCCAAATACAAACCCTCTTTCCTCTCTTTATTAAAAACAAATCTCCCCAAAACGCGCCAACGTAGTCCAGTATGAGGTCCTTCGACGATTCTCAGTCTTACACCATTTGGGGGCAATATCAATATGCTATAAGAGCAGTCACACTGCCAGTAGACTGAGCTCAGTGAGATCATTACAACTCAGGATCCTCAGGTCACACAGGGGTTAAGTGTGATCCCATGATAATCTCCAGAGCAGGCACAGGAGATCACCATGGGATCACACTTGACTCCTGCGTGACCCGACGATCCTGACTTGTAATGACATCACTGATGTCATGACACGTCATTCTCCTGGCAGGACAAAGACTGCTCTGTGCAGGTGCCATCTTCCCGGAAGAAGATGCGAAAGAGGGAGACACCAGGGGACAAATTCCGAGGGCTATATCAGGAATCGTACAAACGGGGGAGATAAGACAGTGGGGAGCAGAAAAACAAATTTCTCTCCCATCTGATATGTCAGATGGGAGAGAAATCAATAGGAGGCAGGTTTTTTCAGCTGACGCCATTTTGGAAATGGGAGCAGAAGGGACTTTTTGGTACTTTAGAATTTGTTGGGACCAGGTGAGGACATTTCTCTGCCATCTGACATGTTTAAATAATTTTTTACTGCCGATGTAATTTTCTTTCATATGATCGCCGGTAAAAGGTGTATACTGGCAATCATGTGATCGGGAATAGTTAAAAAACAGCCCAAATCACAATCTTCATGGTCTCAGCTAGCTGAAACCCCAGAGATTTTCTGATGCTTGGGGGCACTACAGTCGTTTTGCTTTCCAACGTCTCTAGACATCGTAAAGGAAGAAGTACCCTCAAATGCAGATGTCTGTAGTCGTGCGGCCATCGTTATTGGGTTAAGTATATATGTTTCAACTAATCCATGTTATAATTTAAATCCTAAAGTATCAAATAGGTGCAATGTAATGTAAGGCTGTGTCCATGATTAAATGGGTATATTGCTGCACATGTGATGGGCTGTGGTGTCTATGCTAAGCACTTGAATATTATAATACTTCAATAGAGAAGAGGAGACACTGCAGCCTAGTCTCATTCTGTTATTTTTTTGTAGTTAAAAAAAGCTATGCTTTCATTTAAGACTGCATGAAGGCACATATGTCTGTTAATTACAAGATAGTATTCACCAATATGTTAGTGATCCACTTTAAAGAAATATATATATTTTCAATTTAATATGTCAGTTTTTAAAGATGTAAGTTGAAATGAAAATAAAGTTAAAGTACATAAACAAAATGCATATTAATATATTCCAAACTGTTTTTAATAAAGCGCTTGATAGTTTAAATGACTGCAATATTTTTTGCTCATCCACAAGATATGTATTGAATCACTGGAGATTAGACATCTGTAACCAACGATCATTAGAACAGACTGAGGCATGCATAACACATCTCCATACTACTCCACATGGGAGATACAGGAAAAGCCAAGTGCGCTCACTAAATGGACAAAGGATAGCCAACAGTGAAATCTCATTTTTCAATATAATGATCAAGTGAAAAGTGTAATGTAGCATGTGTAAAAGGAGGAGTTGTTCCAGTCAGAGCACAGAAAATATTTTGCTTAGCAGGTTTAGAAGCTCGATACTTAAGTAAAAGATGCCAACACTGCAGAGTCAACAGCTGTTCATCTTTTTTACACACACTTATTTATGTTCTTGTATTAGGTTGATAGGTTTCACCAAGATAAATCTACAGCATTTAGAAACTTGCTGACCCAAATACACATAAAAAGTGCTGTTTTAAATTGCCATTCATTACAGCTTCTCAGTGATTGATACTACTGTATATATTAAATGGCTAAAGAAGGTCTATAAAGTTCTTTTTTCATGTTATGTTAACCCCTTCTCCCTTAAGCTGTTTCCACTTTCAAGGTCAGGCCAAATTTTACAATTCTTAGCGGATTCACATTATGTGGCAATAACTCTGAAAAGCTTCAACTCATCCCACTGTTTCTGAGATAGTTTTTGTGACACATAATTCAAGTTAGTAGTAAAGTTTGGTTGATATGATTTGCAATTATTTATGAAAATGTTGACAATTTACAACAAATGTGTAGATTTTGCCATTATCAAACTTTTAATTTTCATGCCCTTAAACCATAGTTACAGTATATCACACAAAACAATTATTAAATAACATTTCCCACATGTCTACTTTACATCATTTTTGCAACATAATTTTTTTGTTATGAAATTAGAAGGGTTTAAAGGTTATAAACAATTTCTCATTTTTCCAACACAATTTACAAAACCAGTTTTTTTTAGAGACCACATTACATCTGAAGTGACTTTGAAAGGCCTATATGACAGAAAACACCAAAAAGTTACATCATTTTAAAAACTACCCCCCTCAAAGTGTTCATATCACATTCAAGTCATGTATTAACCATTCAGGTGCTTCACAGAAATGTAAGCAATGTAGAATAAAAAAAATGAAAATATTACTTTATCCAACAAAAATACTATTTTATATAAATTTTGCATTTTCACAAGGGTAACAATTTATTGTGCAATTTCTCACGATTATGTCGATATCCCATATGTGGTGGAAACTACTGTTTGGGCACTCAGCAGTGCTCGGAAATGAAAAAAGTGCCATTAGACTTTTGGAGCGCAAAATTGGCTGGAATAGATAGCAAATGCCATGTCATGTTTTCAGAGCCCTTGATGTGCCTAAACATTGGAAGCCCCCCCACAAGGGACCACATTTAGAAAACTACATCCCTCGTGGAATTTCTCTACAGGTGTAGTGAGTACCTTTAACCCTATTTTCTTCACAGAGTTTTATGGAGACATGTAAATGAGAAAAGACATTTTTTGTCCCATAAACATGTTCCTTTACCCCTTACATTTCTGATTTTCACAAGGGTAACAGAAAATAATGGACCATATAATGTGTTGTGCAAATTCATCGGAGCACGCTGATTCCCCATATGTGGTGAAAATCTACTGTTTAGGCACACAACAGGGTTTGGAATGGAAGGAGCACCATTTAACTTTTAGAATGCAAAAGTCGCTGGGATAGCGGATGCTAGGTTGTGTTTGCAGAGCCTGTGATGTGCCTAAACAGTAGAAACTCCCCCTATGTGACCCTATTTTGAAAACTAAACTCCTTGAGGAACTCATTTAGAAGTTTTATGAGCATTTTGAACCCAGACACGCTTCACAGGATTTTTAACATTGAGCCATGGAAATGAGAAAAAACATTTTTCCCACAAAAATGTCTCTATAGACTCACATTTTTTATTTTCACAAGGGTAATAGGAGAAAATAGGCCATACAGGTATTGAGCAATTTTTCCTGAGTACACTGATATATGGTGGAAAACTGCTGCTTGCTCACATAGCAGGGATCTGAAGGGAAAAAGTACTATTTGAATTTGGAGCGCCATATTGGCTGGAATAAACTACAGACACCTAGTCACATTTGAAAAGCCAAAGACATGCCAATAGAGCTGAACCCTCCACAAGTGAAACTACACCTCTCAAGTAATTAATCTAAGGGTGTAGTGAGTATTTTTAAACCCAAGGCTAATCACAGAATTGCATAATATTGGGCTGAGTAAAATAAAAATTGGCATTTTTTCCAATAAAATGTCTATTTGATCTCAGGTTTTAAATTTTCAAATGAGGTAACTGGAGAAGTCGGACAGTATAATTTCTTAGCTTTACAATTTCTAGGCCTTATTTTTCAAACTATGCCTCTCAAAGAATTCATCTAAGGCTTCAGTGAGCATGTTACATTACATTTTTACCACTAAAATGTTGTTCAGTCCCAAGTTTTTAATTCTTATAAAGGTTAACAGGAAAAAAATGAGTGCACTGCTTGTTGTGCAATTTTTCCTGAGTGCACCAGAACCCAACATGTAATTGGGAACTACTTTTCAGGCAGAGTGGAAAGCTCACAAGGTAAGGAACACCATATTATAGTGCAGATTTAGCTTTTATGGTTTGGGTGTACCATGTCACATTGGCAGAACCCCTGAGGTGCCAGAACAGCAGAACCCCCAAAAATTACCCCATTTTACAACCTACATCTCTCAATGAATTACTCTAGAGGTGCAGTAATCATATTGACACCACAGATGTGTCACATATGGTAATTTTATACCATTGGGCAGTAAATAAATAATTACATTATTACCACAAACATTTTGTTTTAGCACCAGATTTCATATTTTCACATTGAGAAATGGATAAAGATAGCACCATAAATTGTCATGCAATTTCTTCTGAACGTGGTAATTCCCCATATGTGGATACACAGTTCTGATTAGTCACTCAACGAGACTTGCGAGAAAAGGAGTGGTATTTGACTTTTGCAGCACAGGTTTTTCTATAATAGTTTGCAGAATCTACATACAGAGACCGTAAGTGCCAGTCCTTTGGAAATTTATCTACAAGAGTAGTGACAAATTTGACTCCTTGCGTTGTTTAAGAGACAAACAGGAATGGATGTTGCTTAGTGATTTTTTCAAACCTATAATTTCAAACACCATATACATAGCGCTTACGTGCCCTCTCAAGTGACCCTATTTTGGAAATTACTCCCACTGGGAATTTATCTACATGTTAAGACTTCCTTTACTCCATTGCTTTTTTCCAGAAACAAGCAGCAATGGATGTTGCTGAGTGGGAGATGCCCCCACAAGCTGTAAGACTGAGATTTGTTTAGGGACTTCCCATTGGACTACATCAAACATTTTTCTTTTTTTTCAATTAATTGGGTGAAAAGGGGTTTAGTGTTGGGGGTATTTTTACAAATAAGTATTTTTTTGGGTTATGTTTGTGTCTGTACTGATTTGGTTAGTAAAGTCGGGTATCTGTTTGACGCCTTGACGTTACTAACCTCTGGACTTGATGCCAGCTGGCAATATTCAGTTGGCATTAACCCCTATTAACCCAGTTTGCCACCGCTACACAGCAGCTGAAAGTCAGCTACAGTGGCTGACAATGGCGCTTCTATGAATGCGAAATTTTCTGGGGTAGCTGTGAGTTGCAATTCACAGCGGGGATGGAAAGGGGAAGAAAGCTTGGGTCTCCCTATGCTGTGGATTCCAGTCCCCAGCTGCCTAGTTGTACCTGGCTGGAACCAAAAATATGGCGAAGCTCCACAATGTTTTTTATTAATTATTTCATGAAATAAATAAAAAAAGGTTTCCGTATATTTTTTGGTTTCCAGCCAGATAAAAGTAGGCAGCGAGGGGTGCGTGGCATCTCGTAGCTGCCTGCTGTACTTGGCTGGTGACCAAAAATATAACAGAGACCCATGGCACAATAAGATATTGTGAAACCTTTTATTCCTAGCCTAACCTAGCTTTATTCACAGTCACTACAGTGAACAATTGCTAAAAAATGCAGCAAAATTTGCATGAAAAAACATGGCATAAACACACTATTGACACCGCCATTTCTTGTTTTTTTTCATGCAGGTGCGGATTTCTGAAAGCACAAAATCTGCACTACTATTTTCTAGTCGGAGTCCGAGGCAATCTCATTGAGTCAATGCAGTGAAAAGCTGCCATGCCCCAAACGCTGACCATGGGTACGGTTGGCTGCATTAATCCGTGGAGATCCTTGGTGTTCCCGCAGGAGAGGAGACACTGCGTCCAGAACACTTTGTCTCCGGATCATGTGCACATACCCTAAAAGTGAGAAATTTAGTGTGAAAAAAAGTAAAAAAAAAAAAGAAAATGTTCAATATGACGACCTATTGTTATTAAATTCTGTGAAGTAACTGTGGGTTCAAATGCTCCCTATACCCCTGGATAAAATCCTTGAGAGGTCTAGTTTCCAAAATGGGGTCATTTTGGGAGGGTTTCTGCTCTTTAAGCAACCTAGCAGCCCTGCAAATGCAACATGGTGCCCACAATCTACCGTATTTTTCGCTTTATAAGACGCACCTGATTATAAGACGCACCCCCAAATTTGGTGAAGGAAAAAGAGGAAAAAATAATTTTTAATGTTAAATGGGGTCCGTCTTATAATGTCAATGTCCGTCTTACAAATCATATAGGGTATATGTCCCTCATAGCCCCCTCTTCCTGGTACATGGTCCCTCGTCCTTGGATATAGCCCCACATCCTACATATGGCCCTCTTATTCTGGGTACAGCTGGCACACGTCCCCAAGTGATGGTACACCCCCCCAGGGTTGGCACCCCCCCCCCAGGGCTAGCACACATCCCCCAGGGCTGCCACATGCCTCCCAGGGCTGGCACATGCCCCCCAGGGCTGGCACATGCCCCCAGCACTGGCACACGCCCCCCAGGGCAGGCACCTGCCCCCCAGGGCTGGCACAAGTCCACCAGGGCTGACACATGCCCCCCAGCGCTGGCACACACCCCCCAGGGCAGGCACATGCCCCCCAGGGCTGGCACAAGTCCCCCAGGGCTGACACATGCCCCCAGCGCTGGCACAAACCCCCCAGGGCAGGCACATGCCCCCCAGGGCTGGCACAAGTGCCCCAGGGCTGACACATGCCCCCCAGCGCTGGCACACGTTCCCCCAGGGCAGGCACATGCCCCCCAGGGCTGGCACAAGTCCCCCAGGGCAGGCACATGCCCCCCAGGGCTGGCACAAGTGCCCCAGGGCTGACACATGCCCCCCAGCGCTGGCACACGTTCCCCCAGGGCAGGCACATGCCCCCCAGGGCTGGCACAAGTCCCCCAGGGCAGGCACATGCCCCCCAGGGCTGGCACAAGTCCCCCAGGGCTGACACATGCCCCCCAGGGCTGGCACACGTTCCCCCAGGGCTGGCACACGTTCCCCCAGGGCTGGCACACGTTCCCCCTGGGCTGGCACGCGTTCCCCCAGGGCTGGCACACGTTCCCCCAGGGCTGTGTATATGCCCCCATCCTGTATATTTGCCCTCATCCTGTTATGTCCCCCCATCCCCTGTATATTGCCTTACCGATGGTGGCAGGTTCCGGAGGGTGAGGGGCACAGGTGTAGGACCGGAGCTGTACAGATATACCGGCAGCAGCGAGTGCTGGGCGCCGCCATGTTTGTTTGTGGGCGGCTGCATTCACTATATGCAGCCGGCAACATAGACTTCAACAAAATGGCCGCGCCCATAGAGGAGACCCGCGGCCAATTTGCAGTGTCTACCTCTACCGGCCGGCTGCACATACTGAATGCAGCCGCCCACAAAAAACATGGCGGCGCCCAGCGCTCGCTGCCACCGGTGTTCCCCCGCACCTACGGTCCTACACCCGTGCCCCTCACCCTCCGGAACCTGCCCCGGCACCCCCGCTTGGCACCCGCACCCCCCGGCCCGGTAATGTTAATTTTATTAAATTTTACTTTTTTTTTTTTTACATTCTCTTTTTAAGACGCACCCCCGTTTCCCCCTACAGTTTGGGGGAAACAAAAGTGCGTCTTAAAAAGCGAAAAATACGGTATTTCAGCTTTTTCAAAATCCAAATATTGCTCATTCACTTCTGACCCTTCCCATTTGTTTAAACAGAACTTTTTGTCTACATGTGTGGTGTCATTTGCGCTCATAAGAATATGGGTTACAAATTGTGGGGTCCTTTTTTGGCATTACCTCTTCTAAAAGTGAAAAATGTGATGCTAAAGCAACACTTTTGAGAAATAAAATAAAATTTTCAATATTGTTATCAAATACTTTGAAGTCCATGTGGGTTCAAAATGCTCACTATACCCTTAGATATAATCCTTGAAGTGTTTCTACTGTTTAGGTACCACAGAGGTCTGGATGCAAGATGGAGATCATCTATTTCAGCCACATTTGCTTGTAAAAGTGAAAAATTTGGCACTAATGTAACACTTTTGTGAAAAAAAAAGAACATTTTCAATATTACGACCTATTGTGATCAAATTCTGTAAAGTAACTGTTGGTTTAAAATGCTCATTGCACGCCTAGATATAATCCTTGAGGGGTCTAGTTTCCAAAATGGGGTCATTTGTGGGGGGTGTCTATTGTTTAGGTACCTTAGGGGTCCGGGATCGGGATATGCAAGATGGTGCCTGTCATCTATTTCAGCCAAATTTGCTTTCCAAAATACAAAAAGCGCTCTTTCCCTTCTGAACTCTTCCATTTGTTTAAATAGAGGTTTCTGACCACATGTGGAGTATTGGCGTGTTAAGATGAAACTGGGTAACAAATGTTTGCATCTAATTTGTCATGGTATTCCTTGTAAAAGTGAATTAATTGAGGCTAAAACAACATTTTTAGGTAAAATATAAATGTAATTCTTTTTTCATTCCACTTCGCATTCATTCCTGTGAAGCAGCTGAGAGGTTAATAAACTCCTTGAATGTGGTTTGGAGTAAATTGAGGGGTGCAGTTTTTGGAATGGTGTCATTTTTGTGTATTTTCTGTCACATAGGCCCCTCAAAGTCACTTCAAATGTGATGTGGTCACAAAAAAATGGTTTTGTAAATTTTGATGTAAAATTGAGCAATTGCTTTTGAACTTTGAACCCTTCTAAGGCCCCTTGCACATCAGCGGTTTTGCGCTGATCGCGGCAGATGCGGTGAAAAAAACGCAACTGCCGCGATTACCGCATGATGGCTGCACTTGCGGTGTACTTGCGGCAAGTCCCATACAATGTATATGCGGGCTTGCGGCAGGTGCGGCAAGTGCGGCCGCGAAAAAAACTGCGACATGCCGCGGTTTTTTCGCGGCCGCACCTGCCGCAAGTGCCGATCCCGCACTTGCCGCAAGCCCGCATATACATTGTATGGGGCTTGCCGCAAGTACACCGCAAGTGCAGCCGTTATGCGGTAATCACGGCAGTTGCGGTTTTTTTTCACCGCATCTGCCGCGATCAGCGAAAACCACTGATGTGAAAGCAACCTTACTTCCTTACAAAAAAAAAAATATTTTCAAAATTGTGCTGATGTAAAGTAGACATGTGGGAAATGTTATTTATTAACTATTTTCTGAGACATATCTCTCTGGTTTAACAGAATAAAAAATCAAAAGTTGAAAATTGCAGAATTTTCAACATTTTCGCCAAAATTCAGTTTTCTTCCCACAAATAAACACAAAAATATTGCTCTAAATTTACCAGTAACATGAAATCTAATATGTCACGAAAAAACAGTCTTGAAATCTCTGGGATTCATTGAAGTGTTCTACAGTTATTACCTCATAAAGTGACTCTGGTCAAAATTGCAAAACATTTGTCTGGTCATTAAGGTGGAAATTGGCTTTGTCACTAAGGGGTTAAAAGAGCATGTTTCTGATGTGACAGCCCCCTTAAGTTTTAGACTTTTCATTTTACATCACGCAAGTTCACTAAATTGTAGTATATGAATGACAAAACACAAGATGTTACGTAAACAAATGTGAATACTATACCTTCCATCTCTATCCCAATCATAGACTTCCACCTTAATTGTTCTGTCAACAAGAAAAAAACTACACGGTTAAACAGAGATCTCAATGTTCCTAAATACTATATATTCAGAACTTAAAAAATGTTGGTGTTTCAACATAAACTATGCATAAAATCTATTTTAAAGCAAGACTCCAACTTATTTTTAATTGCACTGTTGGAGTTGTGCTTTAAATCTAATTCCTCTACCCCCTGTCTTATACTCATCTTCAGGTGGCTTCATATTTTATCGCAGCTACTCTGGTCAGTTTTCATGGATTTGAGCCTCATTCAGGCCTCATTCTGTCTCTCATGGAGTTGCACTGGGAGCTTGTGATGTAATATTTGATGTCTGGCCAGCCAAAAGTTATAGTCACAAGATGGCACCGTGGGACCGGAGTGGCGCCGAAAAAGTATGAAAACGCTGAAGGGTGAGTATAACGCTAAAAGCAGGGAACTTAAATTTAAACCACCACTCGACTGTTGAAAAAACAAATGCTTTAGTAGGTTTTAATGCATTTACTATTATGAATGGAAATGTCTGATGTGGTATTCAAAATTATAACACAAAATAACAAAATCATGGCTAAAAACTATTCCCTTTTCTAGTTCTATATTTTCTTTAGCTGCAAACGCAATTACAGTCATGTCATACTGCACCATAAAAGCATTTGAAACTGAAAAGCATCCCTTGGTAATATATTTTATTTGAGAAAGTGATTGAGTAGAAGGATAAAAAAAAGGAAAAAAATGACAAACTTGAAAAAAAAATGTCCGTATAGATAAAGTCTCACCAGGTTTTTCCCATTAAAGTAGGCCCAGCACCTGTAAGCCCTTATATACATCATTCTAGAATGTTGTATATATGCCCCAATCCACTCTCTGCATAAGGCAAAAAAAATACCTTTTATTATATCCACCTACAGGACAGTCCAGTCTGAAGGGTGTTGCTCAACCGTGTCTTCCCTTCATCATTCAAACACGCCTTGATCTACACCCATCCTCAAAAAGCCCTCCCTCGACCCATCATCTGTTTCTAACTAATGCCCAATATCACTTCTCCCCTTTGTCTCAAAACTACTGGAACACCACATCCGTGTCGAACTGTCCACCCACCTCACCTCCTCCTCCCTCCTTAACTGCTCGCAATTGGCTTCTGACCGCTCCACTCCACCATAACAGCCTTAACCAAAGTTACCAACAACCTACTAACTGCCAACAGCAAACAAAACTATCTACCCTCCTCCTTGATCTAACTTCTGCCTTCAACACTGTTGACCATTCCTTCCTACTACAGATCCTGGAATCTCTTGGTATCACTGGCGTGGCCCTCTCCTGGAATCTCCTCATATCTAACTGACCGGACATTCAGCATCACCCACTCCCACACCACCTCTTCACCCTACCCCCTTTCTGTCGTGTCCCCCAAGACTCGGTTCTTGGACCTCTTCTTTTTTCCATCTACACCCTCAGTTTGGGACAACTAATCTAGTCCCTCAGTCTTCAGTATCACCTCTACGTTGATGACACTCAGATCTATCCCTCCGGACCTGACATCACCTCCTTGCTATCCATAATTCCGCAATGTCTGTCTGCTATCTCATCTTTCTTTTCTGCTCGCTTTCTGAAACTGAACATGGACAAAAAAAATTAATAATTTTTTCCCTAACCCACTCTCCCCCACCTACCTGACCTTTCCATCACTGTCAACAGCTGCTCACTTTCCACAGTCACCCTGCGCTCGATGCCTGAAAGTAATCCTCGACTCTGCCCTCTCCTTCAAGCCACATATCTAAGACCTTGCCACCTTCTGCTGACTTAATTCAAAATATTTCCCAAATCCGTTCATTCTTCGACCTCAACACTGCAAAAGCACTTGTCCATGCCCTCATCTCCCATGTGGATTATTGTAACCTCCTGCACACCTGGCCTCCCCTCTAGCACTCTTGCACCACTCCAATCTATCCTAAACTCTGCTGCCCGGCTAATCCACCTGTCTCCCCGCTATCCCCCAATCTCTCTTCTCTGCCAAGCCCTTCACTGGCTCCCATTTCTCAGAGGTCCCAGTTTAAAACATTATGACCTACAAAGCCATTCATAATCTGTCTCCTCCGTACATCTGTGACATGGTCTCTCGATACCTACCCTCATGCAACCTGCGCTCCACTCATGATATCCTCCTCAGCTCCCCCCTTATCTCTTCTTCCCAAAACTGCATACAAGTCTTCTCCCATGCATCCGCTATACTCTGGAAATCTCTGCCCCAACATATCAGACTCTCATCGACTCTGGATCCTTTATAAGAAACCTGAAGACACACCTCTTCTGACAAGCCTACAACCTGCTGTGAGCCTCAGTCCGCCAAACCACCACATGAGCAACTCTACCCTCTCCTAATGTATCATCACCCGGCTCTTCGTAGATTGTGAGCCCTCACGGACAGCGTCCGCTCTCCTTCTGTACCTGTATGCCATATGTTGTTCATGTATCTTGTACTTATCTTTGTATACCTTTCCATATGTAAAGCGCCATGGGATTAATGGCGCTATAATAATAAATAATAATAATTGTAATTTGTCTTATTTCCCATGAATTGGATTTTTTGCAGCTAATAGAATACACTGTTGTGATAATTTTGAACAATCAACCAAACTTATGATAATCACAGTCAGATGAAAAAAAAGGACTGATTTTTGCAGCCACAACATAGGAGATAAAATGTGGCTAAGTTGCAGCTAAGTCAGATTATATACCGTATATACTAGAGTATAAGCCGAGTTTTTCAGCACAATTTTTGTGCTGAAAAGTGCCCCCCTCAGCTTATACTTGAGTCAGTGTAAAGTGTCAGTGGGGGGAGGGAGGGGGGGTCACCGGGGACTGTAGGAGACTGCAGTAGGAGTGAGAGGTCATGTGGGCCCGCTCATTAGTGCAATGCAGTATGCACTGCATCCCCTGTCCATCAGCGGCGGGTGGAGAGATGCATATTACATTGCACTATAAACAATCGCCTCCCCCCTTCTCCCCATCGCTGCTATATGGGCCCCATGCTGGCGGTCACAATAAAATAACAACCGTTCTTACTCACCTTCCGATCATTTGCTGCACTGTGTGCCGGCTCTGTGCGACCTCCATCCGGTCTTCCTGCTTGTCTTCGGCTTGTAATCATGTGACCGGGCGCTTCATCGCTGCTGAGCCACGGTCGCATGATTAGCCGGAAGACCGAAGTGAGGATGCACGGAACTGGCAGATAGGAAAATCGTCAGAAAGTGAGTAAGAATGGTTGTTGTTCTATTGTGAACGCCAGCATGGGGCCATAAACCTGTGATGGGGCCTCATACCAATGATGGGGCTCATATACCAGCATGGGGCCAATACATGCATGGCCCATATACCAGCATGGGGCCCATCCCATATACCAGCATGGGGCCCATATAGCAGTGATGGGGCCCAATACTGATGGGGCCCAACATGATGGAGCCCATATCCAGAGGCATGTAGTAGTGATGGTGGCCCATATACCTGCATGGGGCCCAAGTAGCAGCGATGGCCCATATACATGCATGGGGAACATATACCAGTGATGAGGGCCCATATACCAGCATGGTGCCCATATAGCAGCGATGGGAGCCCATATAGCAGCGATGGGGGTCCATATACCCGTGATGGGGGCCCATATACCAGCATGGGGCCCATATACAGTGATGGGAGCCCATATACCAGCAATAGGGGCCCATATATCAGCAATGGGGGTTCTATACCAGTGATGGTGGCCCATATACCAGTGATGGGGGCCCTATGCCAGTGATGGGGGAGCTATACCAGTGATGAGGGCTACGTACCAGTGATGGGGGCTATGTACAGTGATGGGGCTATATACCAGAGATGGGGGCCATATATCAGTGAAGGGGCATATACTGTGATGGGGTCTATATACTGTATAGTAATGAGGAACTATATACCACTGATGGAGGCCATATACCAGTGATGGAGGCTATATAACAGTGATGAGGGGCTATATACAAATGATGATGGGGGCTATGTGCTGTGATGGGGGCATATACTGTGATGGGGGCTATATACCAGTAATGGGGCATTTACTGTGATGAGGAGATATATGCCAGTGATAAGAGGTTATATGCCAATGATGGGAAGCTATATACCAGTGACAAGAGGCTATATACCAGTGATGGGGTGCTATAAACCAGTCATGGGGCGCTACATACCAGTGATGGGGGCGCTATATACCAGTCATGGGGGCACTATATTATGAGGTGCTATATACAGTGTATATACAGGGCTATATACACCATTATGAGGGGCTATCTACAGTGATGAGGGGTTATATACCAAGATGGGGAGGTGCTGCAATTCCCACCCTAGGCTTATACTCGAGTCAACAGGTTTCCCCAGTTTTTGGGGTAAAATTAGGGGCCTCAGCTTATACTCGGATCAGCTAAAGCTACTTTCACATCAGGAGTTTTAGCACTTGCAGTTTTGCCTGATCAGCTGGAAGCCGGAGCACTTGCGGCAGGATCGCGGCAAGACTGGGTTCATCCTAATGCATTCCCTATGGGACTTGCTTGACATGTGCGGCACTTGTGGCTTTGCCGCGATCCAGGCCGATGGGAGATTGCCGGCCTTGAAGTGATTGCAGCAGCTTCCAGGGTCATCAGAGGACGGTCGGTCACTTAATCTCATCAAAAGACCTCTGATCACGGCAGGAAACATTGCAATCCCTGCAGTGGGGCTCTGGATCGCGCTGTCAATCACTGACAGTGTGATCCAAAGTGTTAGCACCACCCATCAGATTGCTGATCCAACCGTGGGGTTAGCTACACAACTCAGTGGATCAGATCAGCTGAGATGTGTGACAGAGGATGCAAGTTCAGCGTGTGAGCTTGCATCAGGGGGCGGGACATGGCCAAGGACGTACATGTACATCCTTGGTCGTGAAGGGGTTAAAGGGAACCTGTCACCTCAAATCACCTTTCTAACCTATTAATACCTGTCCCTGCAACCTTACAATGCACTCTAACAGATACCTGTCTCACCTTTTTTATTAATCTACGAGTACAATAATGTAGTTAGCAAACTTACGAAATCCCTGTCACAGGGGCGCTCCTTCAAGCAATTTTGACCGGTAGGTGGGTCCCCTGTGCCGCGCTACCCCTGCTTCGCCGCTCTAATAGCCCTAATGGGCGTCATTATACAATGCAGAGCCGGGCACGATTTCAATATCGCACCTGCAACGTCACCGCTGCGACGCGGTCATGTGACGCCGGCATCGTGTCACTTCCGGTCGCAGGTCTCTCACAGGCAGACTTCGCGCATGTGCAGATTGCATGCTGAATTCTGCCTGTGTGGGACCGAAGTGACGCGGCTATCCCGGCGTCACATGATCGCATCGCAGCGGTGACGTTAGCGCGCGCGATATTGAAATCGTGCCCGAGCTCTGCATTCTATAATGACGCCCATTAGGGCGTATTAGAGCGCGAGGCAGGGGTAGCGCGGCACAGGGGACCCGCCTACCGGTCAAAATCGCTTGGAGGAACGCCCCTGTGACAGGAATTTCGTAAGTTTGCTAACTACATTATTGTACTCGTAGATTAGTAAAAAAGGTGAGACATGGATGTCTTAGAACGTATTGAAAGGCTGCAGGGACAGGTATTAATAGGTTAGAAAGGTGATTTGGGGTGACAGGTTCCCTTTAAAGTAAATACTCAAGCAAGACAAACATAAAAATATGCCTTAAAATACATGTATAAGCAGTGAACTTGACAATTTAGAATGATTTGTTCCAAACTTAATATAAAGGACAAATAACTGAAATATGTTTTATTGATTTGTCCATAGACCCTCCTTATGTGTCATTGCACATTCACATAATTAGCTTTTATAATAAATACAGGAGCTAAGGCTAGTAGCAAAGAATTAGTTTTTTCAGCACATAGCCTGAGAAATCTACAATAGAAACTTTTCAAGATCTTTTCTTACCTGTCAAAATCCCCATTGCACAAAGCTCTAACTGGAATCTTGAAAGCCTGCCAAACAGGGTTTAATGTATTCTTTACTACTTCTGTCTTGTGGCAAATTGTGAAGCTGAGAAACAAAAGATATATGTGCCTCATAACAGACAAGTCACATGTTAAACAGTACTCATCTTAAGTACAAACAAACTGATTTTAGGATATTTTCTATTGTCTGTATCACTGTAAAACCATGCATCTAAAATGTTGCAAGTCACTAAACTAGAAACCTAAGACACTCACTCCTATTAACCTACCAGCATATGTCATTTTGTAACGGCTCATTTCTAATTGTATGTGAAATGGATTTAAAGCACATTAAATATTCTTAGTCATTAGATTGCAGCGAAAAACATAAACCTCTACAAGTTTTTCCAGAATTAAACAATTTTAGATTGAAATTGCCTAAATTATTAAATTGCTACACTTCATTAAAATTCTGTTTCAGTATCTACAATGCAAATTCCAATCTCTGTAATACTATGGTGAAACTACTAGAAAATACAAATATATTCTTATGTGCAGGCAGTGACAAACTATTTTGGTCCCTAGGCATACAAAACCGATGGTGTCCCCACCATTCCCCGAGGAAGCCTCAGCCCCCAAGTAAAGGAATGGGTCAGAGACTAAGCTAAAAGAACTGATATATAAACACTCAGGAGGTGACATAAACCTCAGAGAAAATAAACTCTCAAGAAAATGATGAAATAGTGATTTTACTGAAATATATTAAAATACATATTAAAAAACAGCCAGAACGAGGAAACTGCACAGAAAAAGAGAGGAACCCAACAGTATGCCATAGTAAGTATACACCAAGCTAACACAAAGTCTAACATAAAGAGATAGGACAACAAATAATAAATATAGCAGTAAATTTCATAAGTTACAACAAGGATGATACTCTAATATTAAAATAATGAATAAATAATTCACAAAAATGTGCAATGAGTAATGAAAAATAGTAATATTAACAATTCATAAAGTGCAAAGTTGCAAAAAATTATAATTGGAATCACTACAATCCATGTTTTATATATATGATGGCAATACATCCAATAAGAGATATGTATTCATAATTAAAGAAAGATGTGACCAGTAGTAATGATAACAAAGGATATGCTCTATTAGAGCATCCAAAGTAAAGTGCTTAGCAATATGTAAACAATATTCATTGTGTTTTCTAAAGTCCCCCCATCCCAAGTTTTTGCCCTGCTTCCTCACCCACACACTCCCCCCAAAGAAGCAAAGTGAAACAAGAATTGGGGTGGAGGGACTTTGGTGCCAATTACAGCAGAACATACATTCCCCTGTTTCAATCAATATATATTTACATATTTACTGCATTTGAAATAAGTGTCCCATCAACATGCCTTAAAACTGTCCTGAAATATAAGTGAATATCATCCCTTGATGGGTGAAAATACAGCTGCTGTCAACTGCACACTAAACTTAATATTTGGCACAAAAAACGTTGTTTGTAATTACAGAGGTCAGATGTTCCCTGTAGTACTTGACCAAGTTTGCACACACTGCAGCATGGATTTTGGCCTACTTGTCCATAATTATCTTCTCCAGATTTTTCAGGTTTTGGGGCTGTAACTGAGTAACACTGAGTTTCAACTCGCTGTAAAGATTTTCAATTGGGTCAAGGTCTGGAGACTGGTCACTCCAGGACCTTGAAATGCTTCTTACAGAGCCCTCCTTATTTGCCCTCGCTATGTTTTTCAGGTCATTGTTATGCTGCAAGACCCAGCCATGACCATCTTCAATGCTCTTCCTGGGTGAAGGAGGCTGTTGGACAAAATATTGCGATAAATGACCCCATACTTCTCAATATGATGTAGTCACACTGTCCTTGTTGCAGAAAAGCACCCCAAAAGTATGATGTTTCCAGCCCCATGCTTCATGGTTGGGACTGTGTTTTTGGGGTTCTATTCATCCTTCTTTTTCCTCCAAACATACCAAGTGGTCTGATCTGACCACATGAGCTTCTCTCCACATGAGCCTCCTCTGAATCATCCAGATAGATATTGGTGAAGTTCAAATTGGCCTGGACATCTGCTAGGGTGAGCAGGGGGACCTTATCTGCTCTGCAGAACTATAATCTATGACGGCATAGTGTGAAACTAATGAAAATATTTGAGACTGTGGTCCCAGGTCTCTTCAGGTCATTGACCAGGTCCACCACATCTAGTTTTGGGTTGATTCCTAGCCTTTCTTAGAATCAACCTTACCGCACGAGGTAAGATCTTGCATGGAGCCCCAGACTAAGGAAGATTGTCATTCTGTGATTCTAACATTTTCTCATAATTGCGTTGACAGTTCTTACATTTCTCACCAACCTGCTTGCATATTGTCCTTTAGCCCATCCCAGTATTGTGCAGGTCTACAATTTTGTCCCCGGTGTCCTCAGACAGATTTTTGATCTTGCCCATGGTGGAGAGTTTGGAGTGTTATTGTGTGATGTCTGTCTGAGGATATAGGTGCAAAAAGGCTATCTCGGACAGACTGAGGTGAAACAGGAAAAGCAAAAATACAAGACAGAAGACTAGCCAGGGAAACTACAAGCTATTACTGGACGTTTCCAGCAAAAAAAACCCTGAAGGGATTAGTAGGGTGTGGTGCTTTCTTATAGACTGAAGCTAGGAATTGATTACTTCAGCTGGACAGCACACACATTCAATTTGTCAGACTGTGAAGTATTGCAGCTATTCTAACTTTAGTGGATAGGCAGAGCCTGCGCTCTCCAATGTTTCTGGCACTGACTTCTCTTCTATCACCAGCACCACCTACAGAGTGAATAGGGTGGTGCCTGATGCCAGAAGCAGATGTCGAACGAGCAGGCTCTGGTGGGGATATGACAGATTGATTGAGTGTGTGACAAGGTTTCTTTTATACAAGTTATGAGTTCAAACAGTTGCAATTAAAACAGATAATGGTTGCAGAGTAGAGGGCTTCATAAAGAAAAATTAACAGGTCTCTGAGAGCCAGAATTCTTGCTGGATGGTAGGTGAATAAATACTTTTTTCATGCAATAAAATGTTATTTTATTTTATGCGAAAATCATACAATGTGATTTTTTTTAGGCTCTGTCTCTCACAGATGAAATGTACCTACCATAAAAATAACAGACCTTTCCATTCTTTGTGGGTGAGAAAATTAGCAAAATTGGCAGTGTATCAAATACTTATCTTTCCCACTGTATACCGCAAGCAGTTACTATGGCAATGGTGTCCTTGGGTGACCTCAGTAACTCAATGCTTACGGCCACAGCTTGGGGCTCGTTCATTCAGTGTTCAGAGACCACGGGGATGGGATGCACCTTGTTTTCCCCACAGTCTCTGATGAAGAAGAGCTGCGTCGTGTCCAGCAGGGAGGAGGCACATGTCATCACTGGATGGACCCCAGGGAACAGGTTGGACATCAGGACAGCGTCGGAACACGGACAGCACAGGTCCAGGAACAACGACAGGGCACCTAAGGACATCGGCTGGTCAGATCCAGGCAACTCAGGCAGAGCTGTCACCAGAATACAAGGCTGGAGACTGCCTAGGAACACAGAGGAGGAGCCCTTCCAGGAACATGAGTGGGACCAACTCTGGAACACTGGCTGGAAAACCAGGACCTTGGATTGAACATCTGGACACAGGCAGGGCATCTGGGACACAAGCAGGACATCTGGGACACTGAACAATGGTCATCAGGCTCTGGCCGTGGCTCCAGGCACCAGACAGAGGTCATCAGGCTCCGGACATCAGACATGGCCCTAAGCACCAGACAATGATCATCAAGCTCTGGACATCGGTCATCAGACACTGGCTTGAAAGACCCAAGCAAGATGGTGCAAGAACCGAAGGAGCAGACCTGGGCTGCATGACATGAGCACAACAGGAGTGGACTAAAGCTAAGTTGTGTGAGCACAGCAGAACAGTGCAAGCCCAACAAGCATGGACTGGAGCTGAATTACACATGCAATGCAGGAGAATACTACAAAGCCATGTGCTTTTTTAAAAATTATTTATTTATTTATTTAACACACTATGACGGCAGGTTGGTTGCCATTCACTAAAGTGTATGGCAACCAAGCAAAGTCACTGTCCAGATTGTGATTGCAACAGTCAACCAGAGACGCTCTCACAGAGTGTGAGAGTCTCTGATTGGCTGTTGTCGGTCAGTGCAGTGAATATGCATGAAGCTTATGGACGGCCCCAAGAAGCAAACAGCGGGACACTGGTAAGCCCAATTTAGCTATTATAGCATCTATATAATCTATCTATCTATATCTATCTATCTATCTATCTATCTATCTATCTGTCTATCTTTTCTAAGATAAAAATTAGAGGCAGGGGCACTAATGGCTGAAACCTGGGAGTCCAGTGTGGCAGGTAGAGGGTTTGAGGTATCTTCTCACTTTACCGTGTTGTGCACCCTTGCACAACCATGAGAGAAGCCTGGGTGTCCAGGTGCATCTGGAGACCACCGAGAAAGCTAGAGCCGGTGGTCACATTACCGGAAGTGATGTCACCGAGTGATGTCACCAGAAGGCAGCAATCCACTGCTGAAATGTGTTGTAAATTCCTAATAAAGGTTTGTTAAAAACGTCCCATTGTCCTCCAAAATTCCTCCTCTCAGATCACCCGACACTCCACAGACCGCACTTTCTCTAACCTTACTATCTTTTCTGACTTTTTACTTCATAGAAATGACCATGCTAAAATCGCGGTCACAGTGCTGTGCGTATGGTGTGCTAAGTCTTCATTGCACCCGTACACTTGCATTGGCGGAATCTCAGTGAGATCCACAGAAATACGCAGCATTCTACAAATTTTTCCTCGCCACGTTTCTTGCAGAAGAAAAAAATCGCAGATATGATTCAGCATCAGTATGCGATCAGAGTCAACTTTTGTAAGTTAACTTATAGAGGTGTTAAATCAATGGTATCTTAGGTCAGAGCAGGTGACAACAAAGGGAATTTGAAATGCTTCTGAAAAAAAATACATAATAATACGGAGAAGTCACTACAAGTCAAGTAATTAATATGATGTATACATAAAATCATTCTATATATATGGCTCATAATAAGCCTAAAGCAACTTATTAATATGGGTAAAGGGTGAAAATTAAGCAAGCTAATTACACGAAAAGTCTGGCATTGTTCCTTGAACATATAATGTAAAGACACATTAACAATAGATAGTAAGTAACATACCTTCCATCTTCATTGCTTCGAAAAAATACTAGAAATGGGTCTGACTTTCCAAAAAAGTCCTTTTTGTCAAGTTTATTGGCACAAAACTGCATTAAAACAGCATCCTAAAATACAAAAAAGGCATTAAAATAAATCTAAATGTGAATAACATAACATACCACATTTAGAACATACATTTTAGGTATAGATTTTTTTCTACCCCCAAAATTTCTTTATTACATGTTTAAAAATATACTGTGAAATTCTGGCACTGCAGTTCACTGCAAAAAATATTAATTAAAGTGATTGTTCAACTTTAAAGAGGACCTGTCACCCCCCCCATGCATGCTGATGTAATAGCAGCACTGAATGCAGCATGTCTGCTGCATTCAGGCAATGGGTCCCCCATCCCTTGAGCCCCCTGTACCCCGAGATAAATGAATGTAAAAACTTACAATGTGGAGCCAAATGGGTGTGTCTTAGTGGCTGGAGCCAATGCTCTTTAGAGGGCAATTTCACGCCCCCTGGATAGAATATCCTCCCTCTGCCGCCTCCTCCTGCCAGTCATGTTCTCCCTCGCCTGCTTGCCTGCTGTATGAGACGCAGAATGCAGGTGCAGAGCCAGGGATCATATTCCTCAGTGCTGCTCGGTTGCCCCGCCTTCTGCGGTGACGTCACCGCCTTTCCCCACTCTGCTCCATGTTATCAATCCATTGATAACATGGAGCAGGGCAGGGATAAGTGGTGACATCACTGCTGGAGGCCGACCACCCCGCCTCCAGCCTTGATGTCACACCTTATCCCCACCCAGCTCCATGTTATGAATGGAGCAGGGTGGGGAAAGGCGGTGACATCACCGCCGGAGGCCAGCAGCCCCGCCTCCTGCCTTGATGTCACAGATAATCCCTGCCCTGCTCCATGTTATCAATGGAGCAGAGTGGGGAAAGGCGGTGACGTCACTGCGGGGCAACCGAGCAGCACTGAGGAATATGATCCCTGGCTCTGCACCTGCATTCTGCGTCTCATACAGCAGGCAAGCAGGTGAGGGAGAACATGACTGGCAAGAAGAGGCGGCAGAGGGAGGATATCCTATCCAGGAGGTGTGAAATTGCTCTCTGAAGAGCGTTGGCTCCAGCCACAAAGCCACACCTATTTGGATCCACATTGTAAGTTTTTACATTCAATTATATCGGGGTACAGGGGGGCTTAAGGGATGGGGGGCCCCTTGCCTGAATGCAGCAGACACGCTGCATTCAGTGCTGCTATTAAACCAGCATGCATGGGGGGTGACAGGTCCTCTTTAAGGACTCAGGTGAAGTTATTGTTGTTATGTCACAAGAGCCCTGCGCTCAATCAGTGCTGTCTTCACTGTCTTTGTCATCGGACATAGCTAACATCAATACAAAGTGAGGAGGCAACTGCAGCACTGACTTTCTCTTCACGTTCGTTTCGTCCCAAGGTAGGGAGAGAGAATCTGGTCCTGATTGAGCACAAGATCCACATGACATAAAAATTTTATGGGAGCCCCAGGAGAGCGAATGTCGATACCACTGAAATGGCATCGGCTCTAGATGTGAGCATAAATGTTTTTATTTCAACATAGGCAAACACTTAGATTGGGAAGCGGTCATCTGAGTAGTGAAACACCTCTTTAATGCTTACAAGTGCACCTCAAAAAATTAGAATATCATCAAACAGTAAATGTATTTAATTAATTCAATACATAAAGTGAAATGCATATATTATATAAAGTTATTACAAACAGAGTGATATTTTTCAAGTGTTTATTTTTGTTAATTTTGATGCTTATGGCTTACAGCCAACAAAAACCCAAAGTTCATTATCTCATATATAGTATAGGCAACACTAAACTCCACATTGGGGAAAAAATTCCTTCCTGACTCCACATATGGCAGTCAGACTAATTCCCTGGATCAACGCCCTATCAAAGAATCTAGTATGGTACCTTTACACGCTGCTACAGAAGGTTGGAAACAACCGGGTGTCTCACGTGCACGAGCACGTTTCAACGGTTGCAAACGGTACCCGATACCGCCTTTACACGCCGCTACTAAGTGCTCTACAGATGGTTTATTCTATCTCTGGGGGCACCAGGTTACCTTCTCTAGAGCACCGTCCCTCATTTACACGCCACTACAGAAGGTAATATGGGAGGACCTGGGTCAGCAGGGACTACACATAGGCGTGCCAGAATTGTGGATTACCAGACGCTCGTACGATGATTGGACAATGCAATAGCATCATGATTGGCCAGGCTGGCTAATACATGATGCTATTGCAATTGTGTAGTGTGATTGGTCAGCTCCTTAAATATGCCGCCCTATGCAGCGACGACTAATCGTAACGCAGGAACTTCCACCAATGATCGCTGAAGGGGGGCGGTTTCCCGGAGGCTGTGTCAAGCCCCAGGGAGTTAAATAGGTGACGAAAAACCTTCCTGTACCTCAATTAGACGCCGCTACCATCAGGTTGAAACCAACCTGTTTTAGAGCACTGCTCTGAAACAGGTGTCGACAGTGACGGGTGGCAACAACCTAGTTTACACGCCGCTACCTCGGGTTGTTTTGACGGTGCAAGATACATTTGTCTCCGACACCCGGTTGTTTCCAACCTTCTGTAGTGACGTGTAAAGGTACCAGTATATATAACTGGTAATATTATAGTTTTCAAGAAAGGCATCCAGGCCACTCTTAAATGTTAGTAGTGAGTCATTCATTACAACATCACATGGCAGAGAGTTCCATAGTCTCACTGCTCTTACAGTAAAGAATCCACGTCTGTGATTATGAGTAAACCTTCTTTCCTCCAGACGTAGAGGATGACCCCTTGTCGCCGTCTGAGGCCTAAGAGTAAAAAGATCATTAAAAAGGTCTCTATACACTTCCGGTTCCGGCGCCGACATGAACAGCCGCGTTTAGCGGAGCTTCGGGTCCCGCCGCGGCAATCCAGCATAATCCAGCCCTCCTGAATATACACAGCCGCAACCCGCCATCAGATAACAGCCCGGGACCGCGAGGCACCCAGACGCAGACCGGGATGGACCGGTATGTGACAAAGAAGGGGGAGACGGGCCGGTCTCTCCCGCAGCACGAGGCTGCGACTAATGGCGCCCATGACCAGGGCGGGAGGGGTGAGCGGGACCGCAGCCCCGAGCGGGGAGATGATGCCCTGAGGGGGCCCAGCGCTGGCGAGGCGATGAACAACAACGGGGGGCAGCCAGGAAGATGCATGGGAGAGACCCCAAAAGGCAGTAGCAACAGCAACATAAGCCAGGAAGGAGACCGCCAGCAGGGACCGCAGGGGGATGGAAGGCATGTGCAGCCTGAAGCTAAAGCAGTGCAGAGAGGTGAAACACAGGCAACACAGGCAACAGGAGGATGGGAATCACATCATCAGATAGACTATAAAATGTTGGCCAAAGAGCTGGCAATTCATATGGCTGAAGAATTTAAAACAGCAGTAGCTGACATGGTCAAAGTCAAGACCAAAGAACTCACAACAACAGTGGGGGATCATACACTTAGAATTAAAGAGACAGAAGCTAGAGTATGCTCTGCTGAAGATAGGATACTAGAACTTGAAGATCAGGTAGAGGCCCTACAAAAACGATCCGAGTATGCATTTTCAAGGATGGAGGATATTGAAAATAGGTCACAAAGGAGCAATCTTAAAATAGTGGGTCTCCCAGAATCTGTTCCAATGGGTCAGCTTGAAGAAATCTTTGAAGTGGACCTTCCTAAAGCTTTAGGAGTAATGCACAGATGCAAAACAGAAAGAACTCACAGACTTGGGCCACCTAAAGAGCCTATACCAACTTCAACAGGCGACACCAGAAGCACTCCCTCTACGAGAAATGTTAATGGCAATAATAAACCGAGACACGCCATCGCTAAATTTCTGAATCACAGGGATAAGGAAGAGATCCTGAGAGCATATAAGGCCAGAAGGCACCCTCTGACACTATATGGCCATAAAATTTTGGTATTTGCGGACTACTCGGTGGAAGTTACTCGCCGCAGAAGAGCTTTTAGTGAGGCCTGCTCCTTACTCTACAAAAGAAATGTGCGATTTCAGCTAAATTTTCCTGCTATCCTGAGATTTACATCGAGAGAGGGTGCACCAATGACATTCACGGACCCAGGGGAAGCAATGAAGGTGTCACGCTGGGAGTAGGGAAGACACCCAGCGTAGGATAACGACGGGGATGGGAATAAGGAGTCCCTAACGCTAAGGGCACAAGAAGGAGACGGTAACCCCTAGACTTCCTAGAGCTGACCCTGTCTGCCCTAACGTCCCTATACAGTCTCCTCAACTGTCGCCGACCACGAACCTCGTCCCTCTCTGATCCTAGCACTATCTTATCTAAGGATCAGATGGAGAGGTTCACTAGACCCCTCCACTATCAACTAAAGACAAACACCAGGGAAGACAGACATTAGGGAAAAGGAAACACTTATCTGACAGCAGAACTCAGCAACCTCCACAACCTCAGCGTCTGCTGGAGCAAGGATAATGAGTGCACAAGGAACTATCACCTGCACCGAGGAAGGGAACGAACCTCCTTATAAAGGTGGAAGGAATCTGCTGGGTCCTATTGACCCACCATATTGGTGGATAAAACCAGACCGAGCACAAGACCTCCACAGCCGTCCCCCCATAACAGCGAGATCCCATCACACCCTCTCTCCATCTACACAGAAGGTAAATGCCCCTGAAAGAGACGGACCATCCTCCCCCATTATGGCTGGTGGGCCACCCGCTGGGATCGTCTGCGCGTGGCCTCCACCCTGTCATCCGTGCCACCCGTGACAGAAGGAGATATTAGAGAACACTCGTTCACCGAGAGCTGTGACCCCACCGAGTGCACCCACGGACAAACTGCCAAAAGCATCGGTACCAGAGATGGAATCGGAGGAAGACCGTGACTCTGTCAGATCTTACAGATTGCGTTCGACAGTCACGAATGAAAATTCATCATCCAGTAATGGGACTCCTAAACAACAACGTCAAACAGGAAATCGCTGGCACAAGAAGAAATGATGCGGTAGAAACTGTACACAGTAATGGACATGTTTAAGAACTATCTAAAGAGTTGGCAAATTGGACACTTTCTATCCAGCAGACCAAACTTAGTGACCTTGAGACGACATTGATTCATTATTCAGCACTACGATGTTTGGGAGACATGTTGATTCTCGACGACAGTCCGAAATCCTTGGACATACTTGGCCCTTTCCTTTTCTCCCCCCCCCCCTCTTTTTCTTATCCATTTAAATCCCTGTGTTTATTGTTTGTTTGCTTTTGTTTTCGCTCTCTCTCCCCCTCCCCCTTTTTTTTTTTTTTTTTTACAGCATTTATGTACCAGCAACGGGAAGAAAACAGAAGGCATGATGGAAACCGTTTCAACAGGAGCACTCCAATCTGCACAAGATATCATAAGTGACAAACTTTATGGACCCTTATTGTTTATGTGGGGGTGGTGGGGGGGGGGGAACGGACTGGGGGTACTTTTGGAAAAGGGAAAACAGTTATTTCTCTTCAAGCAGAGTTTGGGGAGTCCTCATATGTTTTAAAAAAAGATAGTTGTGTGTTGTTTGTAATAACCAGAATCCCCCTAAGGGGCCTCGAACCCAGTGTTACTTGTATGGAGATTCTAAACATAGTTAGGTGACGATGACTACAACCAGAAATAAGGTGAAGGGGCGGTTAGTCAATGAAGAATTAGGAATACTAAGGGCATATGTTAAAACATGAATATGCAATTAATAATCTGCTGGTTGTCATGGCGGGATGGGTCGTCCGCATATGGGTTGTATTGAAGGGAAGAAGAGAAGTCAAATATAAAGATAGAAAAGGAGAAGAAGTGGACACTACCAAGAGGGAAAAATTGGGGAAAGGGAAGGTACCTAGGGTTAGCAACAACAGCTTAAAGGAACATCAACACCACACTTGGGAATCTTATACCATTATAGAGAGGAAGATGCGGGAAAAAGAGATAGTGGAACGTATGGAGTACAATTTGCCAGAAAATTACCAAGATAACAGCCACGATGGTTAGGTGGGTCTCCTGGAATGTAAAGGGTATGCGCTCCCCGACAAAGCGCATGATGATTTTGCGGCATCTTAAGAGACTCCGCACAGATATTGCCTTGCTCCAGGAGACCCACTTGACGTCTGAAGACTTTTTCAGATTAAAGAAGTTGTGGGTGGGGAGATTTATGGATCGGGAGCGGTTGAGAAGAAGCTGGTGTTTTAATTTTGATCCATAGATCTTTACCACACAAAATCCTGTCTACACAGGTAGATAATGGAGGCAGGATAACACAGATGACCATACAGATTCAGAAAGACATATTTTCTGTATACAATATCTATGCGCCAAATACTAATCAAAAGACATTCTTCCGGGATCTGCAAACTAGACTCTTAGCGGATGAGGGACACAACAGGATAGTGGGTGGCGATTTCAATATGGTACTAAATCAGGAGGAAGATAGGAGACATTCGTCACCTTTGATAGGGAGAGATCAGCCGCCAACAAGACTACGCACAGAAAATTTTCTTGAATCTATTTTTACCGTGGCGAATATGACGGATGCATGGAGGACGGTACATCCTCTAGACAGAGAGTACACCCACTTTTCCCACCCCCATGGGTCTTGGCCCAGAATAGACATGTTCTTCACTACTCCTGCTATACTACAAAGGCTAATCGAAATCAAAATTGAGGATATGGTGATTTCTGACCATGGCCCATTGGTGATGGAGTCCACACCTATGAGAAAGGATCAGATTATCTATGGAGGTTCCCAGACACGTTTACTAAAGATGAAAATTTTGTTTCCCTCCTCAGAGAATGGTGGTCGGCTTACTCGAGAGACAACGAAACGCATCGCTCTGATCCGGGCTTATTCTGGGAAGCAGCGAAGGCGGTACTGAGGGGTAATGTAATGTCTTACAGCATGGGGATGAAAAAAAAAATAAAAGAGCAATTTGTAAAAGCTAGTCTGGAAGTCAGAAATGCCTACTCTAAATATAAAACCACGATGGCTGGCCCTGATAAAGAGACCTGGCAGCTAGCCAAAGAAGCATTTGATATGTGGGCAAGACGTAGAGAAACTATCTATAAAAGTAGACTGGAACTTAGTCTCCATAAATTCGGTGATAAAGCCGGTAGATTACTGGCACAACTATCCCGGGGTAATCAGATCTCACCTCCCATCCAAAAAATAATAGACAATAGAGGTAACACGTGGACCAATCCTAGAGATATTAATCAGGCATTGGGAAAATTCTATGCTTCCCTGTATTCAGATAGAGACCCGGAAACACCCATCCAGACAGACTTACTACATATGCTCCATCTACCTGAACTAACAGAAGAAGATAAACAATTCCTGAACAGTCCAGTTACATCAATGGAAATAGAGGGCGCAATTAAAGCCATGAATTCAGGTAAAGCGCCTGGACCAGACGGTTAAAATGGGGCTTTCTTTAAAGCCCTTAGAGAACAGATTTCCCCCGTACTGAGAGACCTATTTAACTCTATACTACAGGGCGCTCCCATACCTGATAGGATGAATATGGCCCATATCAAACTCATACCCAAACCAGGAAAGGTACTAACAGACCCGGCGAGTTTTAGACCTATCTCCCTGATAAATCAGGATCTAAAACTCCTTTCTAAAATAATAGCGGACAGATTACCAACAATTATGCCTAAATTGATACCTCCCCACCAGGCCGGATTTATTAAAGGTAGATCGACCACTACTAATATCAGAAGAGCGCTGCTGCTGATAGATGTCATGGGAAAGAAAGTAGGATTGGAGAGGGGGACCCAGCCATGATCACACTAGATGCCGAAAAAGCATTTGATAATGTAAAGTGGTCATGGCTGGGTAAAGTTTTAGATTCCATGGGGATGGAGGGTCCTTTCAGACAATATCTCTAATCTTTGTACAATAACCCAAAAGCATGTATTAGCACTCCTGGCTACCTGTCCGACACCTTCTCCCTGCAAAAAGGAACAAGACAGGGATGCCCGCTATCCCCTCTACTTTTTAATTTGGCAATAGAACCCTTGGCACTCTATCTAGAAAAAAGCACGATTTACGAGGGTTTTAAAGTGGGAACCAGAGAAATTAAATTATCTCTTTTTGCGGATGATATTATTCTGTACGTTCAAAACCCAACGAGAGATTTACCCCAAATATTAAACACCATTGAAAATATAGGCAAACAGTGGGGCTTTTCTCTTAACAAAGAAAAATGCGAAATACTGTTCATCAATCCGAAAAGTAGACACTCACAAAAAACACAATTTTGTGACCTCCCGATAGCTAAAGAAAGTATCAAATATTTGGGCATACAATTGGCTAGAAATCCTAATCTGACATACAAACTAAACTTTACACCAATTCTCTTGAAAATTGAAAAAGAATTGACGGGTTGGGCTAAGCTGCCCCTATCTTTGATGGAAGATGCCATCTGCTTAAGATGATTAGTTTCGCCAGGCTCTTATATCCGCTTCAGACTCTCCCCATGCTGCTGAGACATACAGATATACTTAAACTGAATAGAGCATTCTCAAAATTCCTGTGGAGGGGAAAAAAAATCTAGATTGGCTCTTGGTGTCCTGATGCAGTCGAGACAAGAAGGAGGTTTACAACTCCCAGATATCCGCGGATACAACTTGATATGTATCCTGTGTAATGTACTCGACTGGATAAAGGGAACCAACAGACACTCTGATGTGGTATTAGAAGGAGAATTTGCTAAACCATGGGAATTGTCAGCATTGCTGCATTCTCCAATGCCTTATATACCCAAAAAACTTAAGAACACGCGTTATTTACAGAGACACAATAGCTACATGGAAGGGGTGAGGAAAAAATTAAGCTTATCATGGAAAATATCCAAGATACTTAACCCTTGGAAATGTCCGGCTTTCCAACTGGGTCGTGAAAATCACCTCTTCGCGGCTTGGAGGGAAAGAGGCATCAACACCTTAGGCGACCTTTTTAACACTAGAGAGAGGAGATGGTTGATGGAAAATGAGGTCCTACAAACCTATAATCTCCCTCGATTTCAGGCTATACAATATCGCCAGATATACCACTATCTCCTCTCTCAATTACGAGATATCTCTGGGGAGATAGATGATAATCTGTGGTCCAATATAATGGAACTGAACGAGGGAGATATTTCCATTACATCTCTTTACGCTAAACTACAGACAGCTTTGAGACCGACAAGGAAGACTACTCTCTTTGCAAAATGGAAAAAACGTATAGAAGACCCTGACCTCGCACAGAAAATACTGGAAGGATGGGGAGATTTTAGGAGATATATCCACAATGAAAGGTGGAGAGACTCACAATTCCGGATCATGCATGGGACTATACAGGCATTTAATATACCACATACTCAAAATAGCCAGGACCGATGGATAGAATGCCCTAAATGTAAATCCCCGTTGACAGATCTGGAGCATGGTCTGTGGTCTTGTCCTGCCTCTCAACTATTCTGGAAGGGGGTGGAACGATGGGCGAGAGGTCTTTGCAAGGGACTAGATAGGCTGAACCCAATGATGTGGCTTTTCCACTATAAAGGAGGCTTAGAAGGGAAGGAGCAGTTACACATATTGTTCCACTATATCGCGATCACTGCTAAGAGGCTTCTATTGCAGTCTTGGCTGTATGATAAACCGCCTGATCTACAGCAGGTCAAATCTTCACTACGTGCTGTTCTCGCAATTGAATCCTTAGATGCACTACGCAATCCCAGCAAGTTAACATCAAAATTCTTCTACAAATGGAGGTGGTTCATTGAACTTGAATTCACAGACGCTGAAATTAAGACCTTTATGGTACCCCATAGATCATCTACTTGGTACGCCAGAGAAGACCTAGAAGATACGTTGGGCAGGCTCAAATGCGATAACTAGTGTTAGACCACCCAAAACAGTTGCATATGTTTAGAATGAACAATCACAAAAGCTGTTGTTACGCTATCTAGGAGGGGAGGGGAGAGGGTATAAGGGAAATTATATACTTCTATAATTGCTAGATGTTATACTATCAGGGCATATACATAAAAGTGATTACATGTATTGTATTGTTTTACAATATTGTAAATTTATGTTATTGAAAGGACATTTTATGCAAGATATGTCATGGAACGTATGTATTAGTTACATGTTAAATAATAAAAATGATGGTTCAAAAAAAAAAAAGGTCTCTATACTGTCCCCTCATATATTTATACACTAGATGGTGGCCGGATTCTAACGCATCGAGTATTCAAGAATATGTACAGTATGTAGTTTACATACTGTGACTGACAGAACTTATTCAGTCAACGTGAGTGAACAACACCGCTCCTCCTGTCACCGCTCCTCCGTCTCTCCCCCTGTCACCGCTCCTCCTATCACCACTCCTCCGTCTCTCTTCCTGTCACTGCCCCTCCTGTCCCTGCTCCTCCACCTCTCCTCCTGTCACCACTGCTCCGTGTTTCCTCCTGTCCTGCTCCTCCTGGTCCCGCTCCTCCTGTCCCCACTCCTCCTGTCACTGCTTTTCCATCTCTCCTCCTGTCACCGCTCCTCCTGTCCCCACTCCTCCATCTCTCCTCCTGTCACCGCCCCTCCTGTCCCTGCTCCTCCACCTCTCCTCCTGTCACCGCTCCTCTGTCTCTCCTCCTGTCACCACTGCTCCGTGTCTCCTCCTGTCCCGCTCCTCCTGTCCCTGCTCCTCCTTTCCCCGCTTTTCCGTCTCTCCTCCTGTCACCCCGCTCCTCCTGTCCCCACTCCTCCATCTCTCCTCCTGTCACCGCTCCTCTGTCTCTCCTCCTGTCCCTGCTCCTCCGTCTCGCCTCTTGTCACCGCTCCTCCTGTCACCACTCCTCCTTTCACTGCTCCTCCTGTCACCGCTCCTCCGTCTCTCCTCCTGTCACCGCTCATCCATCGCTCCCCCTGTCACCACTCCTCCTGTCACCGCTCCTCCGTCTCTCCTCCTGTCACCACTCGTCCATCGCTCCTCCTGTCACCGCTCCTCCGTCTCTCCTCCTGTCACCGCGGATTTCTGTTACAGACGGAAAGACGCACTCATATAGTATGATTATTATAAGATCACCCCTAAGCCTTCGTTTTTTTCCAAACTAAATAACCCCAAGTTTAATAACCTGTTTTAGCATTACATACCCCTCAGTCCTCTAATAACCTTGGTCGCTCTAGTTCAGCTATGTCTTTCTTATACACCGGAGACCAGAATTGTACACAGTATTCTAAGTGTGGCCGCACTAGTGACACGAATAGAGGTAAAATTATGTTCTCCTCATGAGCATCTATACCTCTTTTAATGCATCCCATTATTTTATTTGCCTTTGCAGCAGCTGCCTGACACTGGCCACTAAATGTGAGTTTATCATCTACCCATACACCCAGGTCTAGTTTTGCCCAGTGTTTTACAATTAAGAACATAATTATACATTTTATTTCCTCTGCCCAAGTGCATGACCTTACATTTATCCCCATTACAGCTCATTTGCCATTTATCAGCCCGAGCTTCTAGTTGACATAAATCATTCTGTAATATAAAATTGTCCTCCTCTGTATTGATAACCCTGCAGAGTTTAGTGTCATCTGCAAGTATTGAGATTCTACTCTGTATGCCCCTAAAAGGTCATTAATAAATATGTTAAAAAGAAGCGGGCCCAATAATGACCTATGTGGTATCCCACTGTTAATTGTGACCCATTCTGAGTGTGTTCCAATAATAACCACCCTTTGTTTCCTATCACTGAGCCAGTTCTTAACTCACATACAAATATTTTCCCCTATCTCCATTGCTCTCATTTTATGTATAAACCTTTTGTGTGGCACCATATCAAAAGCTTTTGAAAAGTCCATATACACCATGTCCACTGCATGTCTTTGGTCCAGTCCATACCTTACCTCTTCATAGAAGCTTATTAGATTAGTTTGACAGGAATGGCCCCTCGTAAACCCATATTGATATTGGGTCATGAGATTATTTTCATTCAGATACTCCAGTATAGCATCTCTTAGAAAACCCCTGGGATTTTACCCACAGTAGAGGTTAAGCTTACTGGCCTATAATTTCAAACTTCAGTTTTAGTCCCCTTTTTGAATATTGGCACCAAATTTGCTATACGCCAGTCCTGTAGTACAGACCCTGTTATTATGCAATATTTAAAGATTAAAAATAATGGTTTATCTATGGCGGTACTTAATTCCTGCAGTACTCTGGGGTGTATCCCATGCGGGCCCTCAGGATTTGTCAACTTTAGTGATTTTTAGATGGTGCCGTACTTCTTGTTTAGTTCCCTAAATGCTTTCTTTTTGTCACTTATTGCGCCCCTTACAGCCTTAATTAGCCATAGTGGTTTCCTCCTATTTCTAGCATGTTTATTCCCATAGGGTATATATTGTGCACAGGTCCTATTCAGGATGATAATAAACGTCTCCCATTTGCTTTGTGTACTTTGATGTCTCAGGACATCGTCCCAGTTTATTGCACTAAGATCATCTCTCATTCGTTGGAAATTTGCTTTCCTGAAGTTTAGTGTTCTTGTAGCCCCTCTACTACACATCTTATTAAAGGATACTTGAAAACTTATTATTTTGTGATCACTATTACCCAAGTGACCTCCAACCCGTATATTTGATATGCGGTCCGGCCTATTGGTAAATATTAGGTTTAACAGTGCCCCCCTTCTTGTTGGGTCATGAACCAGTTGTGAAAGGTAATTGCCTCTCTTAGTTGTCAAAAACCTATTACCTTTGCTGGAACTGCAGGTTTCTGATCCCCTATGTATTTCAGGGTAGTTGAAGTCCCCCATAATAATGACTTTTCCCTGAGTCACTGCTTCATCTATTTGCTTTATGAGGATATTCTCCTCCACCTCCATTATTGTTGGAGACTTCTAACAAACCCCTATCAGTAATTTATTATTTTTTCCCCCTCCCCTTATCTCCACCCACAAGGAATCCTACATTTTCATTAGATTCACATATATTATCACGAAGGATGGGTTTTAAGGATGATTTTACATATAAACACACACCTCCCCCTCGCTTATTTGTATGGTCATTTCTGAACAGACTATAGCCCTGTAAATTAACAGCCCAGTCATGGCTCTTGTACAGCCATGTCTTCGATATCCCAACCATGTCATAATTATTTTCCAACAAAATTAATTCTAATTCCTCCATTTTGTTGGTGAGGCTTCTGGCATTAGTGTACATGCACTTTATGCATCTCTCTTTACTTCTATTTCTTCCTACTATATTGACTGTTCTAATCCCACCCCCCATGCCACCCCCAATTTCATTACTTGTGCCCAGAAAATTAGAATAATTAATAATGATTTTTAAATCTTTAAATGTTGGCCTACTGAAAAGTACATACAGTAATTGCACTCAATACTTGGTCGGCGCTCCTTTAGCATGAATTACTGCATCAATGCGGCGTGGCATAGAGGCAATCAGCCTGTGGAACTCCTGAGGTGTTATGGAAGCCCAGGTTGCTTTGATAGCAACCTTCAGGTCATCTGCATTGTTGGGTCATGTATTTCTCATCTTCGTCTTGGCAAAACCTCATAGATTTTCCATGGGGTTTAGGTCAGGCGAGTTTGCTGGCCAATCAAGCAGTGTGATAATGTGGTTATTAAACCAGGTATTGGGACTTTTGGCAATGTGGACAGGTGTCAAGTCCTGCTGTAAAATGAAATCTCCATCTCCAGAAAGCTTGTTGGCAGAGGAAGCATGAAGTGCTCTAAAAGTTCCTGGTAGATGGCAGCGCTGACTTTGGTCTTGATAAAACACAGTGGACCTACGCCAGCAGATTGCATGGCTCCCCAAACCATCACTGATTATGGAAACTTCACACTAGACTTCAAGCAGCTTGGATTGTGAGCCTGCAGGACCTTTGCCCCATGTGACTGAGTCACATGGGTAGGTTCTTGAAGTACTGTACAGACTATCTATAGGTCCTACCAATGCCCAGGAGGAAGACATCACCAGGACTCAATGTGGGATCGCGGGGAATGTAATTGGATGTTAGTGGTGGAGAAAGTGCACAAATGGAGCACAAATTGACATGCTCATTTTTTTCTAGATCCGCTTTTTGCACCATTAACGCAGCAGTCAAACATCGCGGTGCCTGAACAGAAAAATGAAAATTCCATTCACTTTTCTGGCAGATGTTTTGACTGATCTGTTTTTGGTGCAGTTAAAAAAATTGCAGCACCAAAAATGGATCAGAAACGTCCAGTGTCAACTTAGCTTTAGGCTCCTGGCACCCCCATGATCTGATGTCAAAGGGACAGAAAGTGCAATATCCCATTGATTGTTTACAAAGGCACAGCTTTGTACATTTTGCTTTCATTGTGTTTGGTATAGGAGTTCTCTGCACATCAGTTCTATTTAGGTGAATGAGACTGAGTTGTAATATGAGACAACCTTAACAAATTGTACAGAGCTGTGATTAGTAAACAATATCAAGACATTTGCATGGCTCCTTCATTCAGCCGAACTCTTTAACAATCTGAACTTTTTGACATTTTCCAAGGATAACCTTTTAATATTGTAATAGAAGAAAACTTCTTTACGAAGCTATCAAATGTAAAGAAAATAAATGATGACCTATCTTCCAGTTTCCCAATATGTTTAACACTTAATGTAATGCTGTACTTTTAGTAAATTCAGTGAGGTAAATGGATTGAGGGGATATCATAGTAGTAGAATTCCCCAGCAATATTACTCATATCTTCCCTAAATAGGTCATTTTAAACAAACGCTGGTGATATCTGTTAAGGGGTTGTGCAGTTTATCAGTACAGCGGTTTCCTTCCAATACTAATGACGGAAGGATAGAGGAAGAGACTAAGGCTGCTTTCACATAACGATTTTCGGTCATCCGATTGTATCCGTTCCAAAACGGATACAATCGGATCCGAAATCGGACCCCATGTTCCCCTATGGGGATCGGATGTGCCACTATTAGCATCCGATTTTGGAACCATCCGATCCCATCCGATATAATCACGGGCACAAAATCGTAGCCTGCTACGATTTTGTGTCGTGACTCACATCGGACAGCCTCGAATCACTGCTGATCCGAGGCTGATCCTAGTGCCCACAACATGGGAGCCTATGGACATCGGATCCGAGCTCACCTCGGATCCGATGTCGGCTCCGTATCCCCTGTCTTTCCCTGCTTCTTCTCCTCCATCTTCTTCCCTCTCCTATGCTATTTCTGTGCCCCCCGCTATTCTATTTTGTGTCCCCTGCTCTTCTATCCTCCTCTATCCATATCCTGTCCCCTTGTCCTCTCCCTGTGTGTAAAAAAAATAAAAAAACCTCCTCCAGGAGGATACATCACCTGTCACCGGCTCCAACGCTTGCCGCACGATCAGGACTGAAGAGCCTGTGATGATGTAAGAGACCCGGTCAGCTGACCGGGTCATGTGACTCTGACGTCATCACAGGTCCTTCAGTCCTGATCGTGTGCAGCGTTGGAGCCGGTGACAGGTGATGTATCCTCCCGGAGGAGGTTTTTTTACACACAGGGAGAGGACAGTGGACAGGATAGGGATAGAGGAGGATAGAATAGCGGGGGCACAGCAAAGAATAGCGGGGGGACAGAGTAGCATAGGAGAGGGAAGAAGATGGAGGAGGCAGGAGTAGGGAGAGACAGGGGACCGCAGGATCCACACGGATCCTGCAGATCGGATGGCTATTTGCCATCCGATTGCAGGGATCCGTATGGATCCGTGCCTGTCTGTAGGGTCCCCCTTCAAAGTCGGATCCCACAGACAGGCACAAAATCATTATGTGAAACCAGCCTAAGGGAAAAGGTAATATTACAAACCTCTCATCCTCATGCTCTGAGCGAGGCATCCTTTTCTAAATTGTAATCAGGCTTTTTTCAATTTTAATTAATGTGGTTTATTATGATTGATATCTAGTAATACAATATACAATCTTTACACATATTTCCACTTCTAATAACGGAGCTGAGCTGTTTGGGCAGACTCTTTTCTTTTGTTATTTCCACAGCTAGCTGATTATATGACATACTGCTATAATTCCCTTACAATGGATCCCATTAAAATCATCATTTAATTATAATCACTGTTTATATTTACTTGTATATTTACAGGATTGTTTTGGACCTTTTAATAGTATACCTTCTATAGATATGCTGCTTTATTTTCAAGTTTGTAATCTCAAAATGTAATGAGAAAAAGACAAGAAAAGAGAAAAATCCTTACGCTAGGAAAACACACAAATTTCTTTAGGCAACCTACTGTCATACATTATTGTGCATGGCTGATCTGACAGATCCCTCTGGACCTAAGGTATAATACTGAAAACTAAATTTTGCTTAGATCCCCTCATTTATCAAGTAGTTTTTCTAGCTTCATTTTACACTTAACGTTAGAAAAGAAGTATGCTAAACACAAAGCTGGCTCCGTAAAGTCAAGACAAAAAAGACTACATTGTAGACTTTATTATAAGGTGTTTAACTGGAAATTAATTTATTTTATTCTACTTTAGTGATATAAACAATGTTTGTATTATATATATAACTTTTTATCCGCTTAGTGACAGAGTCAATCTTGACCTTCATCTCTGAGCCTGTTTTCACTTTCTAAACCATGGCAATTGTTTCATTATTATTAGTGTAATTTTGCATAGTAATAACTCTGGAACGCTTCAACTGATCCTAGTGATGCTGAGATTCTTTTTTCGTGACATGTACTTCATGTTAGTGGTAAATTTAGGATGATACTATTCGTGCTTATTTTTGGAAACATTATATTATATATATTATTGTATATAAAAATATTCAGCTCTGGTTATGATTAATGTACATTACACAAAATATGTTCATAGAGTATTACTCAATAGTGTATTGGCATTGTTTAAAGGCCAGGTTACACGCTTCAATGTGTCGGCGAACCGACCAACAATCCGACTTGACCTAGATTGCTGGAATGACGTTCAATGATCACTAGTGAGGTGTCACACATACTGATATCGAGAACGACACAGCAACAATTCCACGACAAGTGAACGATACTTGCGGTCGTTTGGACATCTACGTCCTTCAGTTCTGAATAGGCGAAGTCGTAAATGACATCGTTATCATGGTGTTACACACACTGATGCTGCAGGTTGGAGAGACGATCAATGACTGATTTATGGTCCGGTTCATAAACCTGTGATCAACAATCAGCCGACTTATCGCTGGTCGTATCGACGTGTCACACGCAATGACGATGTTACGATGTCGTTTGAACGTCTCCAAACCCGTGACGTACCAACTATATTGTTAACGATATTGTAGTGTGTGATGGGGCCTTAACAGTTCAGATATCATTCCTATCTATAACAGGCCCAGTTACACATAATCAGAAAAGTCACTCATATGTAACCGGCCTGTTATAGATAGGAATATAAATGTAATTTATATATTATAAATTATATATGTATACGTGTAAACTAATCTTAACCAGCGCTGAATATTTTTATATAATATAATGTATATATTGTATTATATACTGCTTTGGGGAGCCCTGCATGTTGCATGTTTATATATTTTAAATAGCTTTGATTTCACCATCTGCATATGTGCATAATAAATATTTGTTATATTTGCTTTTAGTTGTGGTGAGCTCTCCATTATACGCCGAGTCTTCTTCTTGTTCAAATTACGTAGCTCTGAATATGGTGAGCACCTCGAAGTAAGACTTAAATAAATAAATGCAGTGCCCCATTTTTTTTCGCTTATACCATTTTGAAAACAAGACCAATCCAGGAATTAATTTAGGGGTGTTTTCAGCATTTTAACCCCACAGGAATTTTTAAAAACATGGATGTGAAAATGAACAGTACTTTTTTTCTGTTAAAATGTTGTTTTAGCTGAAATTTGTAATTTTCACAATAAATAAGAGGTAAAAACAGACCCCATAGTATGTTAGTTTATGTCTCCTGAACATGATGGGACCCCAAACTGCTGTTTGGGCACATTGTAGGGCTCAGAACGGAAAAAGCTATTTGATTTTTGAAACGCAAATTTGTCTGGAATAGATTTTGAATGCCATGTTACATTTGCGGAGCCCCTGACATGCAAAAACATCAGAAACCCTCTAAAAGTAACTCCATTTTGGAAAATAGACCCTTAAAAAATTAATCTAGGGATGTACTGACTGAGCATGTTTAAAGAACAGGTGATTTACAAAACTTTATAACATTTAGATGTGAAAATAAAAAAATTGCATTTTGAAGCAGTGAAATATTTTAGGACCAAATTTACAACTTTCAGAAGGGCTAATAGAAGAAAATTGACTAAATATTTTGTCATGCAATTTCTACAGAACACAGTGATATCCCATATGTGATTAAAAAGTAATGTTTGAGCACATGCAAAACTCAAGTAATCAAGGTTGAATTAAGCAAAAAGTGTTATTGATGGTGGTGGAAGCCATTGCTTTGCCATAGGCTTTTTTCTGTCAGTAACGTGGAGATCCCCTAAATTTCCAGTGACAGATGACGAACCTGAGTGGGGGCTGTTTTTTTGCAGGATAGGGTAGGGGTTTTATAGGTGACATTTTTAGATCACATACAAAAAGTTAGAGATATTTGACTTTCAGGTGAAATTTAACGATGAACCTAAAATGCTTTCTAACCTTTTTTTGTGAACTTAATGTGACTTCCTCTTCACCTTTGAATGCACACATCTAACTGCTCAATGTTTTAGTACTTTTGGCACAACTTCCTGATCTCTAGATGTCTGATCCATGTATCGTAAAACAAAGTTTTGTGGATCAAATAGAATTGGTATTTTAACAGTCCTCATCATCCTGCTGTTCACATTTTGACATCAGGAGACCAAGACGACACCTAAAGATTTATCAACAGCACCTTATTATTGTGAGGATTCAAGTACGATGTTCCCAGATGGAAGTGGCAACTGAGCTTAAAGTGTCACAGAGTGTCATCACAAGGTAGCAACAGAGATACAGTGAGACTGAAGAGTCACAAGTCACAGAAAGGCATAGAAGTGTATATGCTTTAAACACATCTTGAACTGAGAACTGCTTAATTTTTTAATTTATTTATTTTATTCACTTATATAGTGCTATTAATTCCACAGTGTTTTAAAGACATAGAATCATAGAATGGTAGAGTTCAAGGGACCTCCAGGGTTATCTACTCCAACCCCCTACTCAGATTCACTAAATCATCCCAGACAGATATCTGTTCAGCCTCTGTTTAAAGACTTTCTTTGAAGGGGAACTCACCACCTTTTGTAGCAGCCTGTTCCACTCGTTGATCACCCTCACTGTCAAAAAGTTTTTTCTAATATCTAATTTGTGAATTTGTGTTTCATCCTATTCACGTGCATCCCATTGCTTCTAGTCTATTTTTGTGCAAATGAGAATAAAGATTATCCCTCTACAGTGTAACAGCCCTTTAGATATCTGTAAATAGCAATAAAGTCTCCTCTCAGTCTTCTTTTTGGCAAGCCAAACACTCCCAAAACATATAAACGCTTCTAATTGGACTCGGTTTGCAGACAAATCGCCAATCCAGTCGCTCTTCTCTGAACTTGCTCCAGTTTGTTGATGTCTTTTTTTTTTTTATGATGGTCACTAATGAAATTGGATTCATGCTGAGCAGAAATAATGGTCACCAACAATGTTAAAGACTTCAAGGAAAGTCCTATGAATCATCCACTATTGTCATTAGATAAGCCTTTGGTGCTAGTAATGTTACAGTGTAGCTATATATACCTAGTCAATACAGTATTTCCACACACTTTGTGAATAGTACAGTGACAAGCCCCTACAACTTGAACAACATCATTATTCCGGTCATTATTTCTCTGCATGAAAAACATAGGTTTAATTTAATCTTTAATAAGATAATGTTCAAGATCATCGAGGTCACATGATTAGGGAATGGCTGCTGGAGTTTGAGATACCTCAAATGGCCTGCACTTTCTCAAGACCTGAATCCCATAAAAAACCTATGGGATCAGCTGAGTCGCCATGTAGAGGCTCGTAAATCTGTACTCCAAAACCTCAATGACTCGAGAGTCGCTCTACAAGACATGTGGGATGCCATGCCCCAGTAGATAATATTACCACCTGTGAAAAGCATGAAGCTGTAATTAATGCCCCAGGCCACATGACAAGCTAGTGAGACATTGACATTTTTTATTGGGGTATATCCACCACTGTTGGCTTTTGTTTCAACAAATTGTTTGAGATGGGCAAATCGCCATTGCATGATTCTATGTAAATGCCCATCTTTCATGATAAAATATCACTGTAGTGTTTCAGCTTCCCAAGCCCCTCTGTGCACGTGCATAGCTCGACTTCCTTTGCCTGGCATTCAGCTTGGCGTCCATACAGTGGTGAGCATGCCTGTGAGTAATGGGAACTCTTCCCTACTCCCACGCCTGCGCACTATTCCACCAGGACTGTCGGGCATCTTCCGGGTTTGTGGAGGATGATTGCGCATGCGCCGATCAGGCGAGGCATCCTGAACAGCTGAATTACATCACAAGACTGAGCCTCCGGGGCTTAAAAACTCTGCTAAGATAGTAGTTTCACTTCCCTGATAAAGCAAACAAGAGATCTCAGTCTGTGAAACATATGTTGGAGGTATGTGTTGTTTTTGATTGTCCCCAGGACCTTGATCACATAGCGTGATTTCTCTTCACTTTTCCCAACTAATCCCTACTGTGGGAGTTTTCTATTAATGATAATTATCATGAATTTTTCTACTATGCTCCTAGTATGGGTTGGTGGTTTTACCTTTATCATGGCTAACTGGGATCCGCAGTGTTCCTTCTGACTATAAAATGTGTTTATTTTGAGTCCCATCTTTAGAACACTGCAGGATCAATAGTATTGGGCTCCTTGTGATTTGCAGTTGGACCTTACATTTAATTTTTCAGCTCCTTCCACAGTGATGTTCCTAATTATCCTTCTTCCACCTTGCGTTCTCATGTGAGGTCCTAATTGTTATGCTTTTTCTTTTGATTTTTTGTCCGTGTGGGTGTCACCACCCTATTTTATGCTATTCAGTTTTTTCTGATTCATTGTTTTTTATGACAACATATAATATGAATAAAAATTATCTTGATGATTTGCACAAAACCTCTCCAGTTTCCTCCTGTTTTTTGTACGAGTGTCAAGAAGAAATTATTAAAAGCAAGACAGCCAGTCACATATGAAAAGATTGAAACATATATATATAAAAGTTACAAGGGTTTACAACATATGATTGTAAAAACATTGAACATAAATCATAATATACACACATACACTACCATTCAAAAGTTTGGGGTCACCCAGTTAATTTTGTGTTTTCCATGAAAATTTTATTTATCAAATGAGTTGCAAAATGAATAGAAAATATAGTCCAGACATTGACAAGGTTAGAAATAATGATTTTTATTTGAAATAATAATTTTCTCCTTCAAACTTTGCTTTCGGGGGGCGTGTCCACAGCTGCTGATGGCGCCGGACGCACGCTAACTGAGCTCCTCGTCCAGACCTGCTGGAACGGCACCACACCGGCCCTATCGGTCCTCCTACAGCTCCACACAGACGGGGGACATTCACTGGATTACCCCTATTATGCCGCGGGCTGCCTCCTGGAGACGGCAGGCGGAGAACAAGGTGACTGACTATTTCGATCCAGGCAGGCCACGGGCTTCCCCACTTAACATGGTGGCGGCGCCGGAGCTCCCGCCTCCTTCCTCCCCGGCAGCACAGCGGCCTCCTCACAGCATGGAAACCTCGGGGGGGGGGGGGGGAGGATGATGACAGAGCCCCAGTAACTCAGGGGCTATCAAGGCCCTCCTGGCAGCACAAAGGTTCTCCATTATTGAGGACATGAAGGGGCTCATAGGCACCCTGAGGGAGGACCTGGGGGCACTAGCTGAGAGAACGGGGCACCTGGAGTCTAAGTTGGCGGACTTCGCCTCCGCCCATAATAGCCTCGCTGACAGCCACGCTGGGCTGGATAGAAAGGTGGGGATGGTCTCCTCCACTACGTGCCACCTTGAAGACCAGCTCAGGAAGAATAATCTGAAGCTGCGGGGCATAGCAGAGGCAGGAGATGAGACAGAGGTAGCTAAGGCTTTCCTGCTCGCGGCCCTCCCAGAGACTCCCCAGGACCATCTGGACATTGAGAAAGCCTTCCGGATCCCTAAGCCGGCGAAGCTTCCCCCTGAGGTGCCGAGGGATATCTTGATGTCCCTGCTGAGATCCGGGATCAGGGATCGGCTCCTGAGGCGTATGAGGAGTGGTCCCCCCCTGTCCGGAGCCCTTCTCGGGGTTCAGGTGTTCCCCGACCTCTCCCCAGGGACCCTGGCCCGCAGGAGGGATTTCGCCTCCAGCTGCAAGATTTTAAGGGAAAACGGCATTTTTTACAGCTGGGGCTCCCCTGTGGCAGTAAACTTCAAACATAAAGGAAAAAGACAATCATTCTCCTCCCCCACCTTCCTGAGGAAGACCCTTAAATCATGGGGACTAATCCCATCCAGCAACCGCCCCTCCCCTCGTCAGGCAGGGGTGGGGGCAAAGACCCCGCCGCAGTCGAGGTTCCATGAGGGTCCAGACTTGAAGATTACCTTCCCAGTGGCTCTGGATGACCTGCTCATTCCCATCTATTTCTTTTCTTTTTTCTGATTGCTCCTGGACCCTGTGGGACTGTGATTGGCACCCGCCTGCCATAGCCAGGCTTTGCAGTGCTAGGGTTGAGGCCTGCGTCAGGCATTTGGGCACCCCACAGGAGTTTAGGAGTTTGGGGGATCTCCCCTCCCCTTTTTTGACCCCGGTTGCTCCTGGGACTCGATTGAACTTTACATAATTGTTTGTTGTTTTATGTCCTTTCCCAGTGTCCTCCCTCCTTGTTAACAAGCTCATCCGTACCTTTGTCTCCCCATTCGTCCTCCGGGTGTCAGGTACCCTGTACTTATCCGATCCCCGCCTTTCCCCTCCCGCTTCCCCCCCCATTCCCCTCCACTCTCCTACTGGCGGGGAGGTACTTAATTTTGAAATGCGAAATAGCGGGTGAGGCCTACACCCTGGCGAATGTATATGCTCCAAACACGGGACAACTATAATTTGTGAGATCCCTCCTGGGTAGGCTTAGAGAGGCAACAGTAGGTAAACTAATTGTCTGTGGAGATTTTAATGCAATAATGGAGAGCCGCCTGGACTCCTCCTCCCCAGCTGTTCGGGGGGTAGGACCCTGGGATCCCTGTGCCGGAGCACCATATCCACGATGTGTGGAGATACCAGCATGCTGAGGCGAGGGATTATTCCTTCTTCTCGCATATACATGGGTCTTATTCTAGGATTGATCTCTTCCCGGTGAATGATGCCGCCCTGGGAGCCTGTCGGTCCTCAGAGGTCATCACCTGGTCGGGTCATGCGCCAATTACGCTGGAGATCGCAATAGGATCGGGAGTTGGTGCCTCCCTTCGCTGGAGGTTAAAAGCAGGCCTCCTGGCAGACTCCCAGGTGGTTGGGGAGCTTGAAACCAATCTGCAAGACCACTTCTCCATAAACGATGACGGGGAGTTCACGGATGATACGCTGTGGTATGCCCACAAGGTGGTCATCCGGGGCCTTCTCCTTCAAAAAGCCACTCAGATGAAGAGACGCCGGGAGCAGCTGAGACGGGAATGGATAGAAGAGATAGGTCGTCTGGAAATAATCCATAAAACGAGCCCGTCCTCTTCCCTGCTAGCCCAGATCTTGGAACTCCGCACAAAGTTGAGAGCCCTTCTCCTCCAGCAATATGAGAAATCTTTGCGTTAGTTGAAAACGAAATATTATGCGATGGGGGATAGAGCGGGGGCCTTGTTGGCTCGTTGTTTAAAAAAGAGGGACGCTAGAACTATGATTACCTCCATGAAACGAACGGACGGGAGAGTGGTTAGGGATCCACCTGGGATGGTTAAGGTGTTCGCTTCGTACTACGAAAAATTGTACAATCTGAGGGATGATACAGATACCCCACAGTCTACACCTTCGGTGATCAAGGGCTTCCTCCGGAGCTTGGATCTTCCCGCCCTCACGTCAGATGACCTGCACATGTTGAACGGGCCTCTCACTCCCTCTGAGATTGACAAGGTGATCACTTCGTTGAAGTCCAACTCTGCACCGGGCCCAGACGGGCTCGTGAACGAGTATTATAGGACGTTTCACCCGGTACTCACGCCTTACCTGCTTCGCCTATTCTCCATCTGGCAATAAGGGGGGTCCATCCAGGGCCAAGACCTGGAGGCCACTATTACGACCATCCCCAAGCCGGGGAAGGTGGCGGACCGTCCCGAAAATTATCGTCTAATCTCATTGTTGAAAGTGGACTTAAAAATGTATGCGAAGCTGTTGGCGGTCAGGCTGTCGGCGTGATCCTTCCCTTGTCCACCCAGACCAAGTGGGATTCGTGCTTCACAGGTAAGCTAGAGACGGGACTCGTAGAATGCTGAACTTGATGGAGGTGGGTGAGAGTAGGGGGGACCCCTGTATGTTCCTGTCCCTGGATGCGGAAAAAGTGTTTGACAGGATACACTGGGGGTACCTATGGGAGGTTCTCTGCACCTTCGGTTTTTCGGGCTCCATCTTGTCAGCAGTCCTCGGCCTATACTCCCACCCCTGTGCTAGAGTCTTCTCGGCGGGCTTTTTGTCCCGAACTTTTCAGATCTCAAATGGGACCAGACAGGGCTGCCCCCTCTTTCCCCTGATATTTGCCCTGTTGATGGAGCCCTTAGCGGTCTCCCTCAGGGCGGATCCCACGATTACAGGGATACAAGTGGGGGCAGGACGCACGTAGTGGGCCTATACACCGATGACGTCATCATTTCCGTCTCTGACCCAGCATCCTTGCTTCCCGGGATAGTGAGGTCACTCGACCTGTTTGCAAGAATCTCGTACTATAAATTGAACGCGAGTAAGTCGATTTTTCTAGTACACGTGCCGGTGGAGTTGGCGGGGTGCCTCACGCGATTGTACCAATTCAAATGGTGCCCTCAGGGTATCCAGTATCTGGGCATCTGTCTCTGCCCTTCGGCGGATATAGCCTCCCGGAACGTAACAAAACTAGTGGGGACTTGCGGGGGGCGCTCGAAACCTTCCCATTAGCCTCCATGTCTTGGTTGGCGAGAGTACATGCCGTGCGGATGCTTTGGCTCCCGAAAATCATTTATCTGTTCAGATGCTTGCCAATTGCATACCCGCCGAGGGACATCGCACGCCTTCAGTCTGTGATCAACAGCTTCATTTGGGCCAAAAAACCTCACAGTGTGCAGAGGAAAATCATGTACCTCCGGTTGGCCGGAAGAGGGATGGGGTTCCTAAATGTCGGCATGTATCTTAAGGCCGTAATCCTGGAGTCGGCGAGGAAATGGTGGAGGGGTGGCGTAGACTCCGGCTGGGGGCAAATAGAATCTCACATCTCCCCTGGGAGTTCATTGAGGCTTCTCCTCGCGACAATCAATGAGTGCCCTCCTCAAAGAGTGGGGGAGTCTCACGAGCGACTGGGCTAAACTCCCGATCTCCGAGATCCCCCTGTCTGCGTTGCGGCTTCATATCCCCTCTCTGAGCCTCACCCGATAGAGGGAACATAACATAGATAAACTGAGCGACCTCTTTATCCGAAACGGCCTGATGACTTTCTCAGAATTTGTGGAGATACACCCGTCCCTAGAACATACAGTCATGGCCAAAAGTATTGACACCCCTGCAATTCTGTCAGATAATACTCAGTTTCTTCTGAAAATGATTGCAATCACAAATTCTTTGGTATTCATATCTTCATTTAATTTGTCTTCAATGAAGAAAACACAAAAAGAATTGTCCTAAAGCCAAAGTGGATCTAATTCCACACCAAACATAAAAAAGGGGGTGGACAAAAGTATTAGCACCCTTAGAAAAATCATATGATGCTTCTCTAATTAGTGTAATTAACAGCACCTGTAACTTACCTGGGGCACCTAACAGGTGATGGCAATAACTAAATCACACTTGCAGCCAGTTGACATGGATTAAAGTTGACTCAACCTCTGTCCTGTGTCCTTGTGTGTACCACATTGAGCATGGAGAAAAGAAAGAAGACCAAAGAACTGTCTGAGGACTTGAGAAACCAAATTGTGAGGAAGCATGAGCAATCTCAAGGCTACAAGCCCATCTCCAAAGACCTGAATGTTCCTGTATAAATCAGTATGGGCGCACACCTCTTATGGTGGGTGCAAGCTTCAAAATTTACATATAAACACTTACCAATAGATCAGCTGCACACCACGCTATATCCTTAAAGGAAATGCCAGAATGGCTGTGTGAATTTATTGCTTCATATAATAAGAATCAAGGAAATATTTATAAAGCTACTGAAAGCTGGCCCTGGTCTAAAGAATAAATGTGAAAGCATTAGTTGATATCATAGCCATGAAATGCCAGAATGGCTGTGTGAATTTATTGCTTCATATAATAAGAATCAAGGAAATATTTATAAAGCTACTGAAAGCTGGCCCTGGTCTAAAGAATAAATGTGAAAGCATTAGTTGATATCATAGCCATGAAATCATAAGCCCAGTAACTGTTTACAAAGTTCTTTCACTATACTGGGTCCTAATCTTACCCTCATGTCTGCAGCTTTCAGTAGCTTTATAAATATTTCCTTGATTCTTATTATATGATGCAATAAATTCACACAGCCATTCTGGCATTTCCTTTAAAGCGAACCTGTCAACCCCCCCGGACATCAAAAGCTAAAATAGCCACCTTCTGCAGCACTAAGGCTGCATTCAAAGAAGGTGGCTATAGCCTTTTGATGCCCTTTATACTATGAAATATGCAGTTAGGTAAATGCTCACACTTCTGAAGACCAAAGACCGGGAGGCGGGGTTTCACGCTCCTCTGACCCGCCCCTCTTGTCAGTCATGGTGCTCGCCTGCTGCTGCCTCCCCTGACTGTGTAAAATGAACGCGCGTCTTCGTTCTCCTGTATGGAGCCACGCATGCGCTGTGCGCGCTGCCCGACGACTTCCTGGACACCGTGCGCACAGCGCATGCGCGGCGCCGTGCAGGAGAATGGAAGCGCACGTTCATTTTACACAGTCAGGGGAGGCAGCAGCAGGCGAGCACCATGACTGACAAGAGGGGCGGGTCGGAGTAGCGTGAAACCCCGCCTCCCGGTCTTTGGTCTTCAGAAGTGTGAGCATTTACCTAACTGCATATTTCATAGTATAAAGGGCATCAAAAGGCTATAGCCACCTTCTCTGAATGCAGCCTTAGTGCTGCAGAAGGTGGCTATTTTAGCTTTTGATGCCCGGGGGGGTGACAGGTTCGCTTTAAGGATATAGCGTGGTGTGCAGCTGATCTATTGGTAACTGAATGTTCCTGTGTCTACTGTGCGCAGTGTCATCAAGAAGTTTAAAGCCCATGGCACTGTGGCTAACCTCCCTAGATGTGGACGGAAAAGAAAAATTGACAAGAGATTTCAACGCAAAATTGTGCGGATGGTGAATAAAGAACCTCGACTAACATTTAAACAAGTTCAAGCTGCCCTGCAGTCCGAGGGTACAACAGTGTCAACCCGTACTATCCATCGGTGTCTGAATGAAAAGGGACTGTATGGTAGAAGACCCAGGAAGACCCCACTTCTGACCCCGAGACATAAAAAAGCCAGGCTGGAGTTTGCCAAAACTTAACTGAGAAAGCCTAAAAAGTTTTGGAAGAATTTTCTCTCTTTTTGGGCAAAGGCATCAACATAGAGTTTACAGGAGAAAAAAAGAGGCTTTCAAAGAAAAGAACACGGTCCCTACAGTCAAACATGGGGGAGGTTCCCTGATGTTTTGGGGTTGCTTTGCTGCCTCTGGCACTGGACTGCTTGATTGTGTGCACGGCATTATGAAGTCTGAAGACTACCAACAAATTTTGCAGTATATTGTTGGGCCCAGTGTGAGAAGGCTGGGTCTCCCTCAGAGGTCATGGAAAATGACTCAAAACACACTTCAAAAAGCACAAGAAAATGGTTTGAGAGAAAGCACTGGAGACTTCTAAGGTGGCCAGCAATGAGTCCAGACCTCAATCCCATAGAACACCTGTGGAGAGATCTAAAAATGGCAGTTTGGAGAAGGCACCCTTCAAATATCAGGGACCTGGAGCAGTTTGCCAAAGAAGAATGGTCTAAAAATTCCAGCAGAGCATTGTAAGAAACTCATTGATGGTTACCAGAAGCAGTTATTTTGGCTAAAGGTTGTGCAACCAAGTATTAGGCTGAGGGTGCCAATACTTTTGTCCGGCCCATTTTTGGAGTTTTGTGTGAAATGATCAATGTTTTGCTTTTTGCTTCATTCTCTTTTGTGTTTTTTCATTGAAGACAAATTAAATGAAGATAATAATACCAAAGAATTTGTGATTGCAAGCATTTTCTGGAAGAAACTGAGTATTATCTGACAGAATTGCAGGGGTGTCAATACTTTTGGCCATGACTGTACGTTCCTGCAGTTTTATCAGATAACGCACTTTCTCCGCTCGAAACTGTGCAGACATGACTTGCTCCCCCCGGGTCTGTTCCCCTTGCTGCACTTTATCTTCATGGAGACGGACAGGCCTAAAGGCCTGTTGCATCTGTATAGAAACTTAGTGGATAGCAGCTTGCCGTCCAAGACACCTTGTATGGTGCGATGGGAGGGTGATTTGGGCTTTTCAGCCGCTCTTCAGGAATGGGAAGGAGCCATGCAATGCACGATGCGGGCTACCAGATGCTTTAACCATGTGGAACTTTTGAAAAAAATTCATTTGCACTAGTATACAACCCCCCCCCCCTCCCTCAAGACTGGCAAACTTTGGTCTGGGTGCCTCCCCCCTGTGTTGGAGACAGTGTGGTAGGAGGGGAGACATCGCCCACATGTGGTGGGGATGCCCCAGACTGGCCCCGTTCTGGCTCTGTAGCTGGCCTCCTGGAAACCCTCACGGGGATTAAAATCTCACTGACGCCTCAACTCGCGGTCCTCCACGTTGGGTGTGAGGACTTCCCACCGGTGCCTCGCCACCTCCTTACTTATGTACTAACGGCGGCCAGAATATGCATAGCTGCAAAATGGAAGTTTGACTCCCCTCCCTCCATGGCGGACCTGGTGGAGAGATTGAACTCAATATTCTGCCATGAGTATTATCTTGCTCTGGACGTTGGCTCTAGACGCTATGTAGCGGAGGCCTGGGACCTATCGGCGACCCATCCTTTGGCTCTTCAGATGTCATGCTGAGATAAGTGGCCTGTCTCTGTTGGCGTTTGAGGCTCTGCTTTTTCCCTTTCTTCCTCTTCTTCTGCTTTAGCTGTAGTTTTTTATTTCCTTCTCTGGTTGCTTCCTCCTTTGTCCCCCCCCTCAGGCCCTTACCCTTTTTCCTTCTGCCCTTCCCCTCCACTCTTCTCTCCTCCTCAATCTTACCCCCCTCTCAGTCCTCAGCTCTCCCACTCCCAGATACTTTCTGGTCCCCCCCTCCTCCCACCTCTCCTCCCTCCCCCCCCCTTAACCCCCTTGACCATCCCGTGAGGACCCAGTCTCCCGTCTTCTTTCCCCCCTGTTTTTCCCAGTTTCCCCCCGCCCCTCTTAAACGGCAACTCGAGTACTTGGATAATATAGCTGCGGGACTTACAATAAAGCTTTGTACTACGCGGCTACGGATCATGACTCGCTCACCCCCGTTTGGGGAAATTGTTGGCGCTCACGTTCTAACTTGAGTCCTGAGGAAGTGCCAGTAGGGCACCGAAACGCGTAGGATACAATAAAGGAGTTCTTTTGAAGTTCCAGCATCTTGTACATTTCTTTGGAGTAAAGGATTTCTGGCAGCGCGGACCGTGACACACCATTTTCTTCCCTACAACCTGAACTCGAGTCCTGTCACGTTGATTTCTTCTGTAATGTGTGGCTTTACGCCTGTATTGTTTGTTCTCTTACTCTCTATATTTGAATAAAAAGTTATTGAAGTCAAACTTTGCTTTCGTCACAGAATGCTCCCTTTGCAGCAATTACAGCATTGCAGACCTTTGGAATTTTAGCTGTTAATTTTCTGAGGTAATCTTGAGAAATTTTACCCCATGCTTCCTGAAGCCCCTCCCACATGTTGGATTGGCTTGATGGGCACTTTTTGTGTACCATACGGTCAAGCTGCTCCCGCAACAGCTCAATAGGGTTGAGATCTGGTGAATGCACTGGCCACTCCATTACAGATAGAATATCAGCTGCCTGCTTCTTCCCTTAATAGTTCATGCATAATTTGGAGGTGTGCTTTGGGTCATTGTCCTGTTGTAGGATGAAATTGGCTCCAATCAAGCGCTGTCCACAGGGTATGGCCTGGCGTTGCAAAATGGAGTGATAGACTTAATTATTCAAAATCCCTTTTATCTTGTACAAATCTCCCACTTTACTAGCACCAAAGCAATCCCAGACTATCACATTACCTCCACCATGCTTGACAGATGGCGTCAGGCACTCTTCCAGCATCTTTGCAGTTGTTCTGTGTCTCACAAATGTTTTTCTGTGTGATCGAAACACCTTAAACTTTGATTCATCTGTCCAAAAAACTTTTTCCCAATCTTCCTCTGTCCAATGTCTGTGTTCTTTTGCCCATATTAATCTTTTCCTTTTATTAGCCAGTCTCAGATATGGCTTTTTCTTTGCCACTCTGCCTTCAAGGTCAGCATCCCAGAGTCACCTCTTCATTGTAGACGTTGACACTGGCTTCTTGCGGGTACTATTTAATGAAGCTGCCAGTTGAGGAGCTGTGAGGCGTCAATTTCTCAAACTAGAGACCCTAATGTACTTGCCTTGTTGCTCAGTTGGGCAGCAGGACATCTCACTTCTCTTTCTACTCTGGTTAGAGCCTGTTTGTGCTCTCCTCTGAAGAGAGTAGTACACACCATTGTAGGAAATATTCAGTTTCTTGGCAAGAACAAGAATAGACTGTCGAGTTTCACATGAAAGACTGGTTTCATATCACGGTAGCATCAGGTCCAGGGCTGTCCGGTGTAAACCGGACAGCCCCGGACCCGATTTGCAAACAGAACCGGAAGGTAAATATGCCCTCTGGTCCGGTTTGCAGACGGTATCAGCTGATAGCATCTGCAGCTGCTGATATTTCAAGATCCCCGCTAGCCGCGGCCCTGAAATCTCTGCAGGAGACAGCTGATGGTGCTGAAGTTTAGCAGCGCTTGCTGCTAAACTCCAGCACCCGGCGTCTGGCTCCCAGATCCGATTTTATCTCAGATCCAGAGCGATCCAGCGCCATAGACCCCCATGTTAGGGGGCGCCAGATCCTGGAGGATCCGATTTTGTTTGATTTTTCCCCTGGACACAAAAATGTTGCTTGCAACGTTTTTGTGTCCAGGAGATAAATTCGAACACTATAGGAACACTATGGGGCCGAAATCTCATCCGGATCACACCGGATTGCCTCGGATCAGGTAAACCGTGATGTGAAACCGGCCAAAGTTCTCTTTTTCTGGCAATTTTGAGTGTTTCATAGAACAAACAAATGTAGTGCTCTAGATTCTTGACTAGCTCAAAGGAAGGTCAATTTTATAGCTTCTCTAATCAGCCAAACCGTTTTCAGCTGTGCTAACATACCTGTGCAAGGATTTTCTAGGGTTTCCTACACATCCATTAGCCTTCTAACACAGTTAGCAAACACAATGTACCATTAAAACACAGGAGTGGTGGTTGTTGGAAATGGGTCTCTATACACTTATGTAGATATTGCATTAAAAAGCAAACGTTTGCAGCTAAAATAGTCATTTACCACATTAACAATGTATGGAGTGTATTTCTGATTCATTTAATATTAGCTTCATTGAAAAAAAATGTGCTTTTCTTTCAAAAATAAGGAAATATCTAAACCACCCCACACTTTTGAACAGTAGCATATGCACAAAAGATCATTCTTAAAACTCCTTCCATTCAGAATGGGGATCAGGACTATAACATTTCTCCTTATGGAGAGATGACATGTCGTGTCTTGCATGTCAGTATATGAGGAGACTTGAACGCCTTGCATGCTCCTCTGGGAAATTTTATATGCAAATTGCCTCGTTAAAGAAGACTTGAACTCTAGTGCCACTTATTGGTAGTAGCAATCCTAAAAGTCAATACTGTCCCTATAACAAGCTTTATCAAATGACCAAGGATAAAAGCCAAACCATATTAATTATTTGCAGACACAGTGTTTTGGAGTGTTTTATCCTCATCAGTGCAAAGTATGTGATATGATTTGGCTCTTTGAGAGGCTAGGACTGGGGATCTGAACTATAACATTTCTCCTTATGGAGAGATGACATGTCATGACATGTAAGGTGTGGTAAGGTATATGAGGAGACCTAAGCACCTTGCATGCTCCTCAGGGAGATTTTACATGCAAATTGCCTCTTTAAAGAGGACTTGAACTCTAGCGCCAGATATTGGTAGTAGCAATCCTAAAAGTCAATGCTGACCCTCTAACAAGCCTTATCATATAACCATTTAAAATGGAATTAGAGGAATAATTTCTTATTTATATAAAATCATGGTTTATATCCAAGTTATTACGATCGTGTGAAGGAAATCCTTATAACATTTACATATCTGTAATGATGTTTTCATATGTGATTGGCTGTCATGCTTTGAAACAATTTTATTTGACACTACTAATATGACTGATTAAGGGTGCCTTCACATTTGCGTATGGGAAGGCAGCGTATTGCTGCGTTCCCATACACAGTCAAACGCATGCGCACTGCGTTCCTATGTTTAACATAGGAACGCATAGTGCCTGCGTTTGCTGCGTTCGGGTGCGGATGCGGACGATATCTGCTCCTTCCGGTGTCCAGCATCCGCACCCGGGAAGCAGCATGTTGCATTTTTTTGTGCGCTCGGGGAGCTTGGACAATCAGCAAGCGTCCCCAAGCGCACAAAACATGCATTGTCTTCAATGGGTCCGCAGTGTTCAGCGCTTGACAGCGCGGGAGAACGCTGCGGACCCATTGAAAAATCTCCCGGTGGCCGCCGGTGATGTCACAGGAGCTCACCGACGGCCACCGGGAGATCAGCTGAGCCACTGCTGTCCTCCTCCTCCCTGCCGCCTGTAATGTGCTAGCGATGTCGGCGGGGAGAACAGCTGATGTGATAGCTGTTTGAATCTTCCCGCGCCGACATCTCCTCTCAGTGTCGGCGCGGGAAGATTCAAACAGCTGTCAAATCAGCTGTTTCTCCCCGCCGACATGTCCCGGTGCTTACCGGCGGCGGGAGGAGGAGATCCCCGGCGCTGAACTCCTCCTATGGCCCGCCCCCGGACAGCGCCGATTGGCTGCCGGGCTCCCTAGTGATGTGTCCGCAGGCGGACATTATCCGCTGCGGACACATCATTTCAACACTGCTTTTGACAGCGTTTGTGTCTGCATGCCATCAGCATGCAGACACAAACGCTAATGTGAAGGCAGCCTAAGAACAATCAAAGTGTTGGAAGTGTGTCAGTCAATATATTTGTCTTTTTTAATGAGATTTTGAAACAAATAAGGATTTTTTTTTATCATGTGGATATGCGGAACTACCTTCATTATTTAGTGCTACAGAGACATAAAGTAGCTATGGTATTGGGAGTAAATGATTAAACAAGCTACTTACTCGGCAATTGTTCAGCTCCTCTGCAGTAACAGTGATGGTTCCACAGTTCTTTCCTGGAATTCCTCTATTAAATAAGAAGAATCAAGTAAAGAAAGGGGCATGTAAAGGAAAACTTACAGTTAACATTTGATTAAAACATTTGATTTAAACCCTACAGTATCAGTAGGGTTAAGAATGATCCCTTAAAGTAGTATCACTAGGGTTAATAATTTCCACTTAAAACGGTTTATACTGTGAAATAAACAGTAACTGGTTGTAGTGTGAAGCATTTGCTTAAGCCGACAATCCCTGAAATCCCTTGATGAAACCCTTGTATTGATAGATAACTAGGTTGGCATTCACAGCTCTCACACCTGCATAGTGGCACGGGCCACTGTAATTTATTGAAGCCACACAGTGCTCCAAGTCTCTTTGAGAGTCCACTGCGCAGGCGATAAGACTTCACAAATCTCACCAGACTTCGGCCACTGTGCTCTTAAATAGAGCACAGTGACCTGCGCCACTACACAGGCGTGAGAGCTGTTAATGGTATTATATGTCATTTACATGCATACACAGGAGGAGCCGGCATTTTCAATGCAGCGAGGCGGGTTTTCCAGGCAGCGGAGCGTTTCTGACTGAAGTTTGTTGCACCCCATCAGACCCTTAACAACTCATTTACATACCGTGCAGGACACACTAAAAGTTGATTTATGAGGTATGCAGGGGCACATCTTGGGATAAAAAGGGTTTACTGGAACCCCAGTTTTAGTATGTTTAAGGTGAGGGGCACAGTTAATAATGCCCAAAATAGGTGAAAGGTTCACTTCAAGTGGACCAAGTGGAACATACACCGCTTCTCACACCTACCAGCTTCTATCTGTTCCCTGTGATGGGATTGCAAGACATCAACAGTTATGCCGGGGTTCCACTTGCGAGAGACAAGTGAGACACTCACGCGAGTGTTGCATCGCATCACCTGACACGGCTATCCGCTTTCTGGACAAGAGCACGTCAGCTGCATAAAAACACATGCAGCTGCATGCTCCTGTCTAGAAAGTGGGCATCCATGAGACCATGAGACCCTTGCGAGTTTCTCGCATGTCTTTCGCAAATGGGACCCCGACCTTATTATAATAGCCGGGTGTCTGCTGAAGGTACCTGTCACTGCCATCTTGGTATTCCTCTGAAAATCAGCATTATTATACTGCGATTTACACTACATACACTACCGTTGAAATGTTTGGGGTCACCCAGACAATTTTGTATTTTCCATGAAAACTCATACTTTTATTTATCAAATGAGTTGCAAAATGAATAAAAAATATATTCCAGACATTGACAAGGTTAGAAATTACGATTTTTATTTGAAATAATAATTTTCTCCTTCAAACTTTGCTTTCATCAAAGAATGCTACCTTTGGAGCAAATACAGCATTGCAGACGTTTGGCAGATACTATTTAATGAAGCTGAATATGCAGATGAAGTCCACAACATGGACACCAGCCAGTTATCCCACCAGGGAAGGACCTATATAACCAGATAAAGACAAACGGCAATCTTTACACCATACTTTGTATATAAAGCAAGTAATTTTATTTGTTACAGGAAAACATCACACTCCATAAAAACCCATCCCACAAAAACACCTCAGACAGTGTGTATGCAGGTATATATATATACAAAATACAGGCAAAATACCATTATAGATACCATCATCACTAGGTCTGCACAGGGGGAATTAAATTAATTCTCCATTACACCTACTGACACCCCAGGATTGTCCAATGGGACAGGGGTACAGCATAGTATATAGTAACCGTTATAAACCCTCACAAAGTGCAAAAGTGCTCAGTTATGAAGTATCCATACCGCACCACACTGCCCAGCACCTGAGGTATCCAACCACAGACAGCTGTTTCGGAGTTGTTTCCCCTCATCAGTGTCCATGGAGCCTCGGTTAAGAGTCTACAACATGGACACCAGCCAGTTATCCCACCATGGAAGGACCTAGCCCAGGGTATTAGTAGCCCTTAAGTCACTATCCAGCCCTTGCGAGCTTAAAGATATGGCCAGGGGTTTACCATGGACTAGGTATCCAACCACAGACAGCTGTTTCGGGGTTGTTGCCCCTCATCAGTGTGGCGCAGGATTCTGGCTGGGTGGGAGCAATGCTTGATAGACAGAAATCACAAAGCACCCACTGACCTTGTGGAGACCAGTGGAGGATAACACTGCGGGCACCAGTTAAAGCACTCAAACACAGTGAAACCCAAGGTGCATTGCTCCCTAGAATTTGAATATGCAGATGAAGTCCATGGAGCCTCGGTTAAGAGTCTACAACATGTTTATGTAAGCAGAGGAGAAGTAACCATACACAGCATTTGAAGCAGTTCTTTACATGTATAGCACACCATTAGGACACCATTAGATCAGTGAGACCATACAATTACCACTAGTATTCGCAGGTGGAGGGCGTCTGGGGCAGGGGAAGGTCAGGACTGCTTCAAATGCTGTGTATGGTTCTCTTTTTTTCTGGCCATTTTGAGAGTTTCATAGAACAAGCAAATGTAATGCTCCAGATTCTTAACTACAGTAGCTCAAAGTAAGGTCAATTTTATAGCTTCTGAAATCAGCCAAACCGTTTTCAGCTATTAGTGCATACTACATACTAGTGCAAGGATTTTCAAGGGTTTTCTAAACATCCATTAGCCTTCTTACACAGTTAGGAAACACAATGTACCATGAAAACACTGGAGTGGTGGTTGTTGAAAATGGGCCTCTATACACCTATGTACTATAGATATTGCATTAAAAACCAGACATTTGTGGCTAGAATAGTCATTTACCACATTAATAATGTATAGAGTGTATTTCTGATTCATTTAATGTTAGCTTGATTGCTTTTCTTTCAGGGAAGGAAATTTCTAAATGACCCCAAACTTTTGAAAGGTAGCGTACTTCAATGATATAGTATTGCAGTATATAGCACAAGCAATTGTACAATCACAGGTTCACCCCATGTAAATGGAGATCCAAGAAAATGTGCTCTAAAACCTAAGCCAAAACAGTTTGTGATGCATGAAAAAATTAGCACAAATATTTTTTTCGGGCCATTATTGTGTTTAAATTGCCTTAGGAATAATAACTATTGTTATAAATGCTTTTAAGTTGATTAAAGAAGCTCCCAGTTTATACTCTATAAATATAAGTTGCCAATGTTATATTTAAGGGTGATTGCTAAGTGACACGTATCTTATAAATTGATTCCAGTTCTTAAAATGAGGACTGGTAATGTGCCAAACTGTAAAGCTGTGTTGCAGTCCGCGCTGCCCGATCGTCCAAAGGATCACAAAGGAAACAATGTTCCAAACGAAATTCTCTTTATTCTTATAAACCGACGCCTTTCGGCGCCCAATCCTGGCACCGTCCTGGCGTCGGTTTATAAGAATAAAGAGAATTTCGTTTGGAACATTGTTTCCTTTGTGATCCTTTGGACGATCGGGCAGCGCGGACTGCAACACACCTTTGATCCCAGAACTCTTGAAGTCCCCACGGTCCCGTGGAGGTGGAGGTCCAGCAGCAGCCTGCATTACTAAAACCAACGCTCTTATTCCAGTTGTGGGATTCACAACTGGACCAGGTTAGTGCAAACCTGTTTATACCGTTTAGTCCCTAATCTATGCCAAATGATAGGGCACTATTGCGCCTCTGTTGTCTCCCCTTGTATTTTTATATAAACTGTAAAGCTGGCAGATATACGGTACATGTATAACAATTTAAAGTATTGCAGATGTCCTTTTAGGTTAAGCTCTCCATGTATACTATTACACTATCTGCACAATAAATATGTTATCAACAAAATAAAATCTAGCAGGATTTCTTAAAGTCAGATCATGTGATTTCTTTAATATTACAAGGAGTTACACAAACAAAATTGAGGAGCATGCAAGAATCAATATCTACTTTAGAAAATTGTTATTTTACTAATCTTGTCAAAACCTGTTTATCTCTCATGCTATGCTCCTTAGAAAAAAAATCTCAACAATTTCCAATTCAACTCCATATCCTCAAAAAAGCTTGTGATTTTTGTTCCTTTTCATCAATGTAAATTACACATCATATAAATGAACTAGCAGTAGTTCCTGGTGTTGCCAGAAAATAGAATGAGTTAACAAAGTCTGGCTTCTCTCTGCTGAGATACACTCGTTGCAAGTGAAATACAGGGGCTGTGTGTGGGCTCCTGGTGTAGTACAGGACCTATGTGTGGGCTCCTGGTGTAATACAGGACCTATGTGTGGGAACACGCTATAATACAGAGATTACGTGGGGCATTATGTGGGGCACAGGCTATAATACAGGGACTATGTGAGGCACAAGCTGTAAGTGTAATTCAAAGGCTATGTGTGAGCTCCTGGTGTAATATTACTGGGTTTAGGTAGGACATAGGCTCTAATAAAGGAGATCTCTAATATATAAAGCTGAATGTGTGTATGTATGTGTGTATGTATGTATATCCAGGATTGGCATCTACACCGTCACAACTACAACCACAAAATTTTGCACAGTCACACGTCTGGACCCCAAGAGCGTCATAGGCTATGTTGTGAGGCGAAATTGCAACCCTGTGCGTTCCAATTCACCAAACAATTTTGTCCCTATCTACATAATGGGGAAAAAGTGACAGTTACCAGTTGACAGTTGTGAATGAGAGGGCTTAATGACAGCGCCAAAGACTAACAGCATATACCAGCAAATAGTCACTAAGGTGGGGCCCCAACATGGGATATTCACCACGCACGCGGACATGTATACACACCACATGCACACAAAGAGTAACAGCTAAGGTGGAGACCCAACATTGGATACTCACCACACACCCGAACACACACCCACACACACACACCACAAAGAGACACACACAACACAGAGACACACTCCACACAGACACCCCCCACAGGAACACATACACATGCTATAGGGACACATGCACTCACCCCACATGGACACACACACCACAGGGACATACACACCCCACAGGGACACAGAGTCACATACACACACCCCACAGGGACACGCAGACCTCATAGGGATGGACACACACCACAGAGACACCCCTCCCCCCACAAGGACTCACATCACAGGGATCCCCCCACAGGGACACACACCAAAGGGACAACCCCACAGGGACACGCGCACACCACTGGGACACACACACACCCCAGGGACACCCCCCCCCCCAGGGACACACACACCACACAGACAGACACAGATGTGCACAAATCGCCTCACACAACTCACCTCATACGTCTGGTAACTTTAATTTCCTAAAATAAACATCTGATTAAAAACAGCCAATGTGCAACACGTGCCATATAGGGAATTAAGGCAGATGTCAGTCACATGAGCTGTCTATTATGTGTATGTGTGAGGTAACACATACTGCCTAGCCGGGGGGATGGTTTACTGTTGGCTGGAGATTTATTAGGCTGCCTATAGCAACCAATCACAGCTCAGCTTCTATTTTCCTACAGGTCATTAATATGACATATTCAAATTCTATTTTGTTATAGCTAACATCAGTTATTTACTAACCCGGGCGTAGCTAGGTACTACAGCTAGTGTGTAATAAAGAGGGCTATGTGTGAGCAACTGCTCTAATGCAGCGGCCTATGTGTGAGTGTGGAGCCCACTGGGACGGGGTACTCGGTGCCGGACCGGTGTACTGCTGGGGGATGTCACGGCGGTCCTGGTCCGGACCGTGTCCCGGGCCCGCACAATAAAATGGGGGTTATTTACAGGGGATTTGTCACTCGTGACGCCACCCACTATATGCGGCCAGCAATGGGGCCAGCAATGGGGCCGCCGCTGCTGCAGAACCTCCGGGGATGATGGGATAGCAGCCTGGATAGAATAGTTCCTGTGGGCAGAACTGGGTTCCCTGGGGCAGTGGTAGTAGTAGTTAAAGTCTGTGAGGATAGTTATTGATGCTGCAGGAGAGTAGGGGTAGCAGTAGAGATGATGAGAGTAGAGGTAATCGCAGTATATGAGGGCGAGTGGGGCTTCAGTATAAGGATCACACACACTCACGGTTTCTGTTGTTTTTCAAGTCTTTACTTGCAGATGGTATAACACAATATTGTCCACGGAGTCTGTACCGGGTGCTCTCACCCTGACCGGGTCCTTGGCTTCCTACTTAAGCACTGTGTGTGGCCCTGCTGCTGCTTGTAGCTGTACTGCTGGCCCTGTCTCTGCTCACGGGTACCAATATGCTGGGCAACTTGAGTCCTCTGTGTCACTGACTCCTCCGTGTTGCTTTGCTATGGTGCTGTGAAGATGGTGGACCTTCACTATGCCGGTGTTTACTGTCCTGTCTGTCTCAGGCACAGCCTCGGATCCGGTATCCGTCTTAAGCGCCTCCCCGGGGTCAAGTTTTTGGGGTAACTCTTTATCCCGGGTATGTTCCTCTGTCTCCTCTCCTCAGACCTCTCAGGACCTCCACTTCTACTTGGCTCTGTTCCTGCTCCAGACTAAACTAAAACTAACTGTCACTCCTGCTCTGTGGTAAACAACTTAGCTCCTCCCACTAGTGCAGGTGCCACCTAAACTCCTGTGTTGGTTTCTGTGGCACATTAACCCTTGGGGTGCCACATGAGCTCCTGGTGTAATACAGAGGCTATGTGAGGCCTCCTGTTGTATAATGAGGTTTATGTGTGGCTTCCTGCTGTAATATTGGTGGCTGTGTGTGGCCTCCTGTTGAATATATGGGACTGTGTATAGCCTCCTGTTGTATACTGTGGGCTATGTGCGGCCTCTTGCTGCAATACCGGTGGCTGTGTGTGGCCTTCTGCTCTATATAGGGGATATATGTGGGCTCCTGCTCCAATACTTGTATGTAATAAAGAGGCTATGTGAGGCCTCCTGTTGTAATACTGAGGGCTGTGTGGCCTCCTGCTGTATACTTGAGACTGTGTGCAGCCTCCTGCTGTATATTGTGGGCTGTGTGTGGCCCTTGCTGTAACACTGGGGGCTGTGTGTGGCCTCCTGCTGTACACTGGGGACTGTGTGTAGACTCCTGCTGTAATACCGAGGGCTGTGTGGCCACCTGCTGTATACTGCGGGCTGTGTGTGGCCTCCTGCAGTATACTGTGGGCTGTGTACAGCCTCATGCTGTAATACTGGGGGTTGTGTGTGGCCTTCTGCTGTATACAGGGGATATATGTGGGCTCCTGCTCTAATACATGGGGCTATGTTTGAGCTCCTGGTGTAATAGAGACAATGTGGGGCCTCCTGCTGTATACCTAGAGCTGTGTGAAGCCTCCTGCTGTATACTGGCAACTGTGGGCTGTGTGCAGGCTCCTGCTGTATACTAAGAGCTGTGTGTGACCTCCTGCTGTGTAAAGAGGTTCTATGTGGCCTCCTGGTATATACTGATGGTTATGTGCGGCCTGCTGCTGTATAGTGGGGGCTGTGTGGTCTCTTGCTGTACACTTGGGGCTGTGTATGACCTCCTGCTGTATACAGGGTTTGTATGTGTCCTCCTGCTGTATACAGATGCTGTATGTGGGCTCCTGCTGTATACTGGGAGCTGTGTGGCCTCCTTCTGTATACTCTGGATTTTGTGCAGCCTCTTGCTGTAATACTAGGGGGTTCTGTGCGTCCTCCTGCTGGGGCTGTGTCCGGACTCCTTCTGTATACTGGGAGCTTTGTGCGGGCTCCTACTGTATACTAGGGGCTGTGTGGCCTTATGTTGTATACTGAAGGCTGTGTGCGACCTCATGTTGTATACTGACGACTGTGGGCAGTGTGCAGGCTCCTTCTGTATACTGAGGGCTGTGTGTGACCTCCTTCTGTATACAGGGGTTCTATGTGGCCTTCTGCTGTATACTGAGGTTTATGTGTGGTCTGACGCTGTACAATGAGGGCTGAGCCTCCTGCTGTATACTGGGGCTGTGTATGACCTAGTGTTGTATACAGGGTTTATGTGTGGCCTCCTGCTATATAGTCAGGGCTGTGTGCGGCTTCCTGTTGTATACTGAAGGCTGTGTGTGGGCTCCTGCTGTATACTGGGGGGCTGTGTGGCCTCCTGCTGTATACTCTGGACTTTGTGCAGCCTCTTGCTGTAATACTAGGCCACTGACGACTGTGGGCTGTGTGCAGGCTCCTTCTGTATACTGAGGGCTGTGTGTGACCTCCTACTGTATACAGGGGTTCTATGTGGCCTCCTGCTGAATACTGAGGGCTGTGTGCAGACTCCTGCTGTATACTGGGAGCTGTGCATGGGAGGTTGTTAGAAGAATGGCAAAGAAGTGTATTTGTTGCTTTGGTGTTTGTGTGGCTGCTGCTTCACTAAGAGTCATGTCCCAGTGTACGTCATTTTCCAGAAGTCCTTGCCTTTGGCAAGCTTCCTGAATGTTTTAAAGACATGCATAAGATGTGTTTATAGTATGAATGTCCTTTGTTGCCTATAGCAACCAATCAGAAGCTGAGCTGTGATTGGTTGCTATAGGTCACCTGATAAATATCCAGGTTAACTGTCAAAACATGCAAGTCAGTATCTAATAGGCCGCTTTCACTTCAGCAGTTTCGCTCAATTGCGGCAGATTCGGCAGATTTACCGCATCTGCCATGTAACAGTCGCACTTGCAGTACACTTGCAGCAAGCCCCATTCATTCTCTATGGGGCTTGCGGTCAGGTGCGGCAAGTGCGATTTGCAGGCTCCAGCACTTGCAGCGGGTCAAAAAAGCGTTTTTTTTCTTGCGCCGCAAGTGCCGAATCTGATGGATCCGGCAACCCGCACTTGCCACACCTGATTGCAAGCCCCATAGGGAATGAAAGGGGGCTTGCCGCAAGTGTGACTGTTACGCGGAAGATGCAGTAAATCTGTGGGATTTGCCGCAATTCAGCGAAAATGCTGAAGTGAAAGCGGCCTTACCTCACACATACAAACAGTAAATAGGCCTTTTTTTATGACTGACTGTACAGTGCGGGTTTAAAATTTCCTTTCAAAACATAGTATATGACACTCCCTGAGCAAAATGTGCTTGTAAATGCAACGGTTGGGATTCCTTTAGTTGACACTATATATACACTATACGCTCAGCTTTATGTATTAGATAATTTCTGCAGTGAAATTCAATGTTAGAATATCTGTAGATACCTGTTCAGTTACTTTGACACATATACCTTTCTGCCCTAGTATCAAAATAATCCCTATAAATACTGTCACTGTTTTATCTGAAGCAGAAAGGTGCAACTATAAAATGACTGACTCATATTTATTAAGTGGCATACATAAGAAAAGGATGGAACCCAGACATAAAAATAGGACTGCGGTTATGATGCACGATATAGCTAAAACAGGAGTTTTGTGTGACTAAAACTAATTTGAATATTTTTTATGATTTGCTCGACAAAGGGTGCAACAGGATTCAAAGGGGTAGACTTGGCCAAAGTGTGACATCATGCATCAAAAGTTGGCACGTAGTCTAAGGATGTATCAAATATGTTGAGTCTAAATTTATACTTCCTAAAGATTAGCCAGGATCGTTAAATCCGGAAAAATTCGTTTTTGATCAGCTTAGTGGAAAAAAAGATGGAAACTGACAGTGATCCTAATTTTACAATTTGTGATGTTGTCTGATGACATCATCTACTGTATTTTGTTTTCCAGGCTTTGAAAAAATGTCTAGATTCATAAAAATAGTATTTACTATAAAAGGGAAGTTATGAGAGATAATATGATTATAAATAAATAAATAAATAAATGAATAGAACATTTCATTTATTGTTATCAATTAAGTGTCTTCTTCTAAGGGTTTTTTGACAAAACAGCTGGATATGTCAATTATGTGTAGAAGAAAACCAATATAAAAAGGTCATAAATTCTATTAGACTGTTCCATGCAGCTAGATAAGTACTTCCTGACGATACACTCCTTGTTACCAAAGAGAAAAGATGGCATTATTTATGTCAAGTATGATCTGCCAACAAAAATAACTATAACAACCATGCATGTGGATATTCATGACAGTCTACAGGGCTACACTATACTAGGAACTAAATAATACACTACTGAGATTACTGAGAAGAGTATTTTGTTGTATACCATTTTCAATGTGGTACAAGTCAGGTGACTGTGACGGCCACTCCAGAATTATTTTTCACTTGTTCTCGGTTGTTGACGGTGGCCAGAACTGCACAATTTATGGAGCTGCACAGGTCTGACTACTGTATAGGAGTGCAGCACATCAGCAAAACTTAAAAAAAACTATATAAATCTGTGATCATTGTAACCGCACCAACCCAAAAAACAAATCCATGTTATCACTAACATCCAGGGCCGGCGTTAAGGGGGGGCAGCCTAGGCATTTGCCTAGGGCCCCCAAGTTTCAGAGGGCCCCCTGGCCCGGCCGGATTATAGCCGGCGCGGCAGCGCCGCGGCCGCTTGCAGTGCTCTGCACCACGCTCCGGCTTCATCCGGCTTCTTCCTGGTGACCGGCTCCGGGCGCAGCCACAGGCAGTGTCGTCACAGGAAGCAGCCAGGAAGAAGTCGGAGCGCGGTGCAGAGTGGCGAACAGCGGCAGCGGCAGGGAGTATGTATCATGATCTGTATTCTTTTACAGGGAGGGGAGGGGGCCCTGTATACACCACCAGTGGGCCCTGGGGCCCTGTATACACCACCAGTGGGCCCTGGGGCCCTTTATACACCACCAGTGGGGGCTGGGGCCCTGTATACACCACCAGTGGGCCCTGGGGCCCTGTATACACCACCAGTGGGCCCTGGGGCCCTGTATACACCACCAGTGGGCCCTGGGGCCCTGTATACACCACCTGTGGGCCCTGGGGCCCTGTATACACCACCAGTGGGGGCTGGGGCCCTGTATACACCACCAGTGGGCCCTGGGGCCCTGTATACACCACCAGTGGGCCCTGGGGCCCTGTATACACCACCAGTGGGCCCTGGGGCCCTGTATACACTACCAGTGGGGGCTGGGGCCCTGTATACACCACCAGTGGGCCCTGGGGCCCTTTATACACCACCAGTGGGGGTAGGGGCCCTGTATACACCACCAGTGGGCCCTGGGGCCCTGTATACACCACCAGTGGGCCCTGGGGCCCTGTATACACCACCAGTGGGCCCTGGGGCCCTGTATACACCACCAGTGGGCCCTGGGGCCCTGTATACACCACCAGTGGGCCCTGGGGCCCTGTATACACCACCACTGACTGGGGCCCTGTATACAGCACCACTGGGGCCCTGTATACAGCACCACTGGGGCCCTGTATACACCACCACTGACTGGGGCTGCCTGTATACAGCACCACTGGGGCTGCCTGTATACACCACCACTGGGGCTGCCTGTATACACCACCACTGGGGCTGCCAGTATACCACCACTGGGGCTGCCTGTATATTATAGGATGCTGTGCGTGTGTGTGTGTATGTGTGTGTCATGTATGTGGGGCGTGCTGCTGGCCTATAGTATATTGAGGGTGCTGCTGAGTCCTGACCATCATGTAGATAAATTCTGCCTGTATACGATGCTGTGTGTGTGTATGTATGTATGTGTGTGTGTGTGTGTCATGTATGTCATATCATATGGGGATGCTCTGTGTGTCATGTATGTGGGGCATGCTGCTGGCCTATAGTATATTGAGGGTGCTGACGTGCTGTAAATAGTATATGGGGGGCTGTATTAGTTCTGTATATTGTTTATGGGGTGCTGTATGTTGTACATGGGTGCTCAGCTGTCATGTATATGGGGGATGCTGCTGTATGTTGTATATGGGCCAGGTGCTGTCATGTATATGGGGGCTCAGGCTGTATACATTATATGGGAGTGCTGTCAAGTATGGTGGGGGTGCTGTATATAGTATATGGTGGTGCTGTCTATGGTGTATGGTGTGCTGTATATAGTTAATAGGGGGTGCTGTCATGTATGGGGGTTGTATATAGTATATGGGGATGCTGTCATGTATAAAGGGGGTGCTGTATGGTATATGGGGTTGCTGTATATAGTATATGGGGTTGCTGTGTATAGTATGTGTGGGTGCTGTATATAGTATGTGGGTGCTATATATAGCATATGGGAGAGCTGTGTATTGTATATGGGGGTACTATATTCTATATTATAGGGCACTGTACATAGTATTGCACTGATAAAATGTGATATTTAATCTGAAATTTGGCTATGATCCCAGTCCATATATAAACGCTTTCTTTTTCTTTTTCCTTTAAGGAGATCCCGAGTCACGATCGCAACACGTGACCGCTACCCGGGCGGAAGACGGAAGGGAAGACACCTCTGTCGGCGAAAATTGCTCGTGCCCCGGGTCCTCCTTGAGTCCTGCTTCTTGCCATACACTGGGGTTGTGCAGAGGTGCACAGTGACAACCCCAATAGGTGAGTGGCCATTTGGCCCAATACTTACCCCCAATTGCGCCCCTTCTCTTTGTGTTTTAGTATAGTAGTTATATTCTTGTATATAGGACTCCTGTATACAAGAATATAACTACTATAATACTGCTCCTATGTACAAGAATATAACTACTATAATACTGCCACTATGTACAAGAATATAACTACTATAATAATGCTCCTATGTACAAGAATATTTTAATTGGGTTTATTTAACACAACTGTATGGGTACTATTTATATTTCATAGTTTGGGGCCCCACTCTCAATCTCGCCTAGGGCCCCACTTGGTCTAAAACCGGCCCTGCTAACATCACATGGTGAACCGCACATAAAAATAAGAACTATTCATGTATTTGTTTATTCTACTTCCCAAGAATCAGATTAAGTTGTGGTGGTCAGTCTGCAAACCATGTACTATGAGGAACGGTTACAGGATTTTGGAATGTTTAGCTTGCACAAAAAAAGACTGAAAGCTGTCTGAAAATATCTCAAGGACTATCATACTGTAGAGGGATCAGCTTTAGGCTAGGGTCACATTTCCGTTTTTTTTGTAAAATCCTGATCCGGTTTTGAGCTTTTAAAAAGCTCAAAACCGGACCAGGAAACGCTCCTGATAGGAGCCTATGCAAAACACCGGATGGCTTCACAAGCCATCCGGTGGCCGGATCCGGCACTGCTGCCTGCGTTAAAAATCATGCAGGCAGCAGTTTTCGCAGCGTTTCCAGGGACCGCACTGCGGTAACCGGATGGCTCAGGATGTGTAATCCTGAGCCATCCGGTAACTGCAGAGTTTGCGGATCCCGGCTATTGCCGGGATCAGCAAACTTAATAAAGAGTTGAATAGCTGAGCTAAATGACTGTTTGAGGTCTGTAGGGGGGCTTAGACCCCCCTACAGACCGGCCGCCGACTTCTATAGTGTTCTTCTACAATTTCTCACTGTGCACGGGCTCCTCGGAGCCCGTGCATGTCACCCAAAGTTGCCCCTACCCCCCCGTATCACTATAGAGGGGTGCATACACCCCTCTATTACAATTATGCTTTAATTATGTGATATATACAATGAATTATCCAAATCGCAAAGTAAGTATATATTTACATGTGTCCGGAGGCAGAGTGAAGGGATTTCCATGGGCGGGGCTGTGTGCAGTAGCCTCCGCCCGCTCCTTCTTGATGGCCGCCCCCTCTGGCCGTAATCCAGTCTTGTGAGGGCGGGCACGTCGTTAAAGGGGCGTGGCTAACTAAGTGCCGCGGTTAGCCACGCCCCTTTAACGACGTTCCCGCCCTCACAAGACTGGATTACGGCCAAAGGGGGCGGCCATCAAGAAGGAGCGGGCGGAGGCTACTGCACACAGCCCCGCCCATGGAAATCCCTTCACTCTGCCTCCGGACACATGTAAATATATACTTACTTTGCGATTTGGATAATTCATTGTATATATCACATAATTAAAGCATAATTGTAATAGAGGGGTGTATGCACCCCTCTATAGTGATACGGGGGGGTAGGGGCAACTTTGGGTGACATGCACGGGCTCCGAGGAGCCCGTGCACAGTGAGAAATTGTAGAAGAACACTATAGAAGTCGGCGGCCGGTCTGTAGGGGGGTCTAAGCCCCCCTACAGACCTCAAACAGTCATTTAGCTCAGCTATTCAACTCTTTATTAAGTTTGCTGATCCCGGCAATAGCCGGGATCCGCAAACTCTGCAGTTACCGGATGGCTCAGGATTACACATCCTGAGCCATCCGATGACCGCAGTGCGGTATTCTGCACACATTTTTGACAAAAAATGTGTGTGCCCGCCATTGCGTTCACCGCATCCGGATCCGGATGCGGTGAATGCAATTTAGGTTTGCAATGTGACCCTACCCTTACTCTCATTTGCACCAGTAAAGACTAGAAGCAATGGGATGAAACTGAATGGGAGGAGATACAAAATATATAATAGCAAAAACCTTCTGACAGCGAGGCTGATCAATGAGTGGAACAGGCTGCCACGAGAGGTGGGGAGTTGTCCTTCAAAGGAAGTCTTCAAACCGAAGGCTGGAAAGACATCTGTCTGGAATTATTTAGTGAATCCTGCTTTGAGTAGGGGGTTGCACCAGATGACCCAAGAGAAACCCTCCAACTCTCCTATTCTATGATTCAATGTTTACATTCATCCTGTGCTATCCACCTAAGCACTTACCTCGAGGTTTCCGTGTAAATCAAAAAAACTGTGATTCAGACAAAATCTCCGATAGGACACCTGGTCATATAATGAAGCAGATGGAGACACTTTTCCCTAATTATACCGCATATTCAAGATACCTGACAGTCAAACGATTATTGACTGTCCTACTTCTCTCTTTCCATTATGTCAATTCCTGATTGTTCTTTCCTTTCACCACCTCCCTTTCCTATATATATATATATATATATATATATATATATATATATACACACACCACCGATATATATATATAAATATATATATATATATATATATATATATATATATATATATATGAATAATATTTTAGGCTGCATGTTCATATTCGTGTGATATCTCTGTGTGTTACTGCATTACTTAAGCAGACAGATTGGAGAATGAAATCTGAAACTCAGAGCATGGCTTGTTCTGATCCAATTATGATAATCAGAATAAAACGCACTTAATGGGTTTGTGTGCTGTCCAAGAAGATCAGGCAACACATCAACACTTCACACAGATATAGGAATGCACCCTGGTGTATGTATAGCCCAGTCTACTATGGTGTACTCAATTATTATGAATAGCGCCATCCTTAATTACATAGCTTTGTCTTTTGTTATGTATAACATTATCTCTTATTATCATCGTCTCTAGTTAAGGATGCACCATCCCTCGTTATATAGTGCCCTCTCTAGTTATGTACAACACTGTCCCTTACGCAAAATATTCTCATTATTTTTGTTATTCACAGTGCCCTCTCTTTATTATATAATCCTCTCTTGTTAGATACAAAATGACTGCTAAGGGTGGCTTCACACCACGGCGATATCCGATCCGGGGCTGTCCGGTGTAAACCAGACAGCCCCGGACCGGATTTTGGCCCCATAGGATATATGGGGCCGGATGGAGCCGGATGGCAGCTATCTGCCATCCGGTTTTCATGTGTCCAGGTGAATCCGGGAGGAATCGGATTTTTCTTCCCAGACACAAAAATGCTGCTCCCCAAATCAGATTCTCCCGGATTCTCCCAGATCCTCCCGAATCCGGGGCAATCTGGCGCTACCTAACATGTGAGCCTATGGGGCCGGATTGCCCCGGTCGGGGAGGATCCGGAAACCGGACACTTGTGGCTGCACGCCGCTGTTATTTCAGGACCGCGGCTAGCTCTCCGCAAGCCTGAATCATCAGCAGCAGCAGCTGCGTCCACCTGCACACCGGACCGGAGGGCATATTTGCCCCCGGTTCTGTGTGCTGATCCGGTCCGGGGCTGTCAGGTACATCCCTGACAGCCCCGGATCAGATACCGGCGTGGTGTGAAGTCACCCTAAAGGTACCTTTACACGGCGCAACTACGGTGTAGCAACTGAGAGGCAATCCGGAGTTCTGTCACAGTTGCCCTGAAATTGCTACGAAATTGCGGCATGTAATTGTGGAACCCAGTGGTGATTTTGAACCCGGTTGTGATTTCAGAGTATTGTTCAAAAACCAGACGCAACCCTGAAGGTGAATTTCCCTGGTTTCGGAGTGTGAAGGGGAGATAGGGATGGAATGAGCGTCGCCTACTGATTTCCCAGAGGCGGGCCACAGCGTGCTGGATACCGCCCCCCAGCGATGATTGGTGGTGGCTACTGTGTTTTCATTGGCCGTCCCTTCACATGGGCGACATATCGGAAGAGCTGTCCATTCACACTACGCAATTGCAATGGCGTCATGTATTCGCCAGCCTTCCTGCGCAAGCTGGCCAATCATGACGCTATTGCGTTGTCTAATCAGTGTGTTTGGGGCGCGGAATACACAAGTTTGTCACGCCTATGTTCTTGTGGCGCTGATCATGTACGCCCACATTCCTTTGGGGATTGCGGCGTGTGAAGCGGCGTCAGAAGTCAACCGGATGTTTCCCAATGTTGGTGTGGGAACTTCCGGGACGACACATCACCTTAGGTTGAGGGCGCAATTGCAGCATGTACATGCGGCTTCGCCGTTCAGAGGCAACTGTCAAAAACGTGCATGCGCACGTTCGGTTGCCTCCGATCGTCGCCAAAAGTTTGGCGTGTAAAGGTACCTTCAGGGAGGAGCATGTGATCAGAAGACCAGTCCATCAGCCTCCTCTAGTATAAAATACATTTTGTCATATTTATCAGCAATTACCGTATATACTCTGTATAAGCCGAGTTTTTCAGCCCAAAATTTGGGCTGAAAAGTCTCCCTCGCTTATACACGGTCAATACGTATTCTCTGCGTGGTGGGGGCTGTGGAGGCTGGAGGAGGCGGGGGAGCTGCTGTATGAGCGCCCCGTCACGTGGGCCGCTCATTATATATGCACTGCTTCCCCTGTCAATCAGCGGCAGGGGGAAGCAGTTCATATATGCCCCCAAAAGCTGCACTGTCCCCTTGTAAGGGCCCCCCCATTGCTTATATATTTACCATCCCGGTGTTCTGATCACGCCGCTCCTCGGTGCTGCTTCTCATCCTCCCGTCCTCGCTGCATCCGGATCTCCGCCGTCGCAGGCATGTGACGTCATCGCGCGACAGCGGAGATCCGATTCAGCGAGGACGGAGGATGAAGAAGCAGCACCGAGGAGCGGTGCTGATCAAACACCGGGATGTAAGAGAAGCGGGGGGGGGGGGGGGGGTCGTAAGGGGGGCGAGTGCCAGCATTTTGGGCTGCTGGGTACCCCTGGGCTGCTGGGTACCCCAGGGGCTGTTGGTACCCCAGGGGCTGCTGGTACCCCAGGGCCGCTGGGTACCCCTGGGCCACTGTATAACCCCTGGGCCGCTGTATAACCCCTGGGGGTGCTGTATAACCCCTGGGTGCTGTATAACCCCTGGGGCTGCTGTATATACTGCTGGGCTGCTGTATATACCACTGGGGCTGCTGTATATACCACTGGGCTGCTGTATATACACTGGGGCTGCTGTATATACTGTGGGGTCTGTATATACCACTGGGAGGCTGCTGTATACCACTGGGTTGCTGTATATACTACTGGAGCCTGTATATGCCACTGGGAGGCTGCTGTATACTACCATTGGGGGCCTGTATACCACACTGCTGGGGCTGTACACCTGTGCTGGGTCCACCCTCGGCTTATACACGAGTCAATAGTTTTCCCAGGTTTGGGCAAAAGTAGGGTCGGCTTATACACGGTCGGCTTATACACGAGTATATACGGTATTTAATTTATATGTAACAAGAGAAGATGCTATGAAGTAAAGACAATGTGCTATAAATAACAAAAATAACAAATAATTCAATATGTAAGAAATCGTGCTGTACATTACAAGGTGAAAATAATTAGAAAACTATAGAATGTGAGAATTTTTATAAATTGCACAGCACAGACGTCATGGGGTCCAGCTGCTGTATCTCTATGAAGATAAATAATCCACTAGTTATATTTAAATAGCGGAATAGCTATAGGCATCACAACAGTCATATTTTCCAATGGCATAATCTGGGAACTGAGTCCTTTCTTGGAGCTTAGTAACTTCTCTACTACCTACCCTCCAAACACCTGCATTACGGTACTGTTACTGCCTTCTGATGCTTTTTAAATGTGTGCACTGTGCATACAAAGCCCTCAGTTTAAATGAAGTAGTGCCCAAAGGCACGGAGAACCTGAATACGCAGCAAGGAGTGGTAAGTATGGGTATAGTTTTAAGGCTAACTGATACATTTTGAGATCTGATCTGAAACCGAATACTGAGTCTCCTCTGGCAGTATGAATAAATTTAGGGGTTATGTATGGGGGTCTTCATTAATTTGGGGGGTCTGGTCTAGAGTCTCATTTGTATAGTGACCTGTACTGGGGATCTCATTTATTTAGCTGACTGATTGCGGATGTACTGTGAATATCCTATCATCCAATTGTGTATAAATGTATTTGTTCACAATTTGTGTCATTATGAGCCTGATGAAGAGACTTGAGTTGTCTCGAACGCTTGCTATTTCGTAAATCTTTTCAGTTAGCCATTAAAAGGTGCCAACAACTGAGGACTCTCAGATTTTAATATTTTTCTATCCACTGTCTAACACGGCACAAACACATCTTACCTACCATATGTGGTCTAGAATTTTGTAAAAATCATGCAAAAAAATGATTACTATTATAAAAAGGTGAAATTGCTTTAGTGACATGCAAGTGATAGGGTACCTTTACACGCCGCTACAACATGGTAGAACAACCGGGTGCTTCACGTGCACGAGCACGCACGAACGGTTACAAACGGTACCCGCACCGCCTTTACACGCCGCTATAAGGTGCTTTACACAAGGTTGAATCTATTTCTGGATGCACCGCCGGGTGCCTCAATTTACCTTCTGAAAAGCACCTTACCTCATTTACACGCCACTACAGAGGGTAATATGGGAGGACCTGGTGCAGCAGGGACAACACATAGGCGTGCCAGAATTGTGGATTACGAGACCTAGTTACGATGATTGGACAATGCAATAGCATCATGATTGGCCAGCCTGCGCAGGAAGGATGGCTAATACATGACGCTATGCAATTGTGTAGTGTGACTGGTCAGCTCCTTAAATATGCCGCCCTATGCAGCGACAACCAATCGCAACGCAGGAGCTTCCTCCAATGATCGCTGAAGGGGGGTGGTTTCCCGGAGGCTGTGTCACGCCCCGGGGAGTTAACTAGGTGACGAATAAAGCCTACCCTACCGTATTTACACGCCGTTACCACCAGGTTGAAATCAACTGTTTTAGAGCACTGCTCTGAAACAGGTGCCGCAAGTGACGGGTGGAAACAACCGTCTGTACACCGCCGCTACCTCGGGTTGATTTGGCGGTGCAAGATACATTTCTCTCATCTACCCGGTTGTTTCCACCATGTTGTAGGGCGTGTAAAGGTACCCAAAGGGATAGAAAATGTGCTTTTTTTCTCTTTACAGATTTATCCACACAGAATAAGCTGGAAAAAAAATTTATTGAGGCTGTACAGAAGGTTTGCTATATTACAGCTGCTATTAGTGGTGTAATTAGAGTCCAATTGGCTCCAGAGTGAAGTTTGGGCCTGCCCCCCATTCCTGCACATCGGCCAGATGTGTGGGTCTTTGTAGCATTCTAAATCCTAAAAAGACTCATAAATTGCTACCTCTCTGCGTAGATTAAATACCAATGTCCCCCATCCTGTTATTTATATCTCCCATTCTGGTAAATATGATTTATATGGGCCCATCCTGATATACATGTTCCCATCCTGGAATATATGAACCCATCATGCTATATATGGTCCCCACCCTACTGTATATGTCCACATCCTGGTATTTATGGTCTTAATCCTGGTATATATGGTCCCCATCCTGGTTTACATGGCCCCATCCTAAGATATCCTAAGATCCTAAGATATGTGATCTCAATCCTGGTTTACATGGCCCCATCCTTGTATATATGATCCCAATCCTGGTTTACATGGTCCACAAACATAAAGATATAAATTCAATTTTTTGAATAAAGAATCAATAAGTGGGACACAATCGTGAAGTGGAACGAAATCTATTGGATATTTTAAACTTTTTTAGCAAATGAAAAAATGTAAAGTGGGGAGTGCAATATTATTCAGCCCCCTTGAATTAATACTTTGTAGCGCCACCTTTTGCTGCGAGTACAGCTGCAAGTCGCTTAGGGTACCTTTACACACGGCTACATTTGTAGCTTGTCACCAGGTAACTTACTGGTTGCAGTGAAATCATGGATACATGATTCCATTTGTACACAGCAACAAGATAGAACCTTGTATCCATGATTTCACTGCAACCAGTAAGTTACCTGGTGACAAGCTACAAATGTAGCTGTGTGTAAAGGTACCCTTAGGGTATGTTTCTATCAGTTTTGCACATCAACAGACTGAAATTCTTGCCCATTCTTCCTTGCAAAACAGCTCGAGCTCAGTGAGGTTGGATTGAGAGCGTTTATAAACTGCTCTTTTCACAGATTCTCGATTGGATTCAGGTCTGGACTTTGACTTGGCCATTCTAACACCTGGAAACGTTTATTTTTTAACCATTCCATTGTAGATTTTGCTTTATGTTTGGGATCATTGTCTTGTTGGAAGATAAATCTCCGTCCCAGTCTCAGGTCTTTTGCAGACTCCAAAAGGTTTTCTTCCAGAATGGACCTGTGTTTGGCTCCGTCCATCTTCCCATCAATTTTAACCATCTTCCCTGTTCCTGCTGAAGAAAAGCAGACCCAAACCATGATGCTGCCACCACTATGTTGGACAGAGGGGATGGTGTTTTGAGGGTGATGAGTTGTGTTACTTTTATACCAAACATATCTTCTTGCATTGTGGGCAAAAAGTTTGATTTTGTTTTGTTTTCATCTGACCATAGCACCTTATTCCACATGTTTGGTGTGTCTCCCACGTGGCTTGTGGCAAACTTCAAACGAGATTTTTTATGGATATCTTTGAGAATTCTTCTTGCCACTCTTCCATAAAGGCCAGATTTGTGCAGTGTACGACTGATTATTGTCCTATGGACAGACTCTCCCACCTCAGCTGTAGATCTCTGCAGTTCATCCAGAGTGATCATGGGACTTTTGTCTGCATAGCTCTGATCAGTCTTCTACTTGTTCAAGATGAAAGTTTATAGTGACAGCCGGGTCTTGGTAGAATTGCAGTGGTCTGAGACTACTTCCATTTCAATATGATCGCTTGCACAGTGCTCCTTGAAATGTTTAAAACTTGGGAAATCTTTTCGTATCCAAATCCAGCTTTAAACTTTGCCACAACAGTATCTCGGACCTGCCTGGTGTGTTCCTTAGTCTTCATGATGCTCTCTGCATTTGAAACAGAACCCTGAGACTATCACAGAGCAGGTGCATTTATACGGAGTCTTGATTACACACAGGTGGATTCTATTTATGATTACCAGTCATTTAGGACAACATTGGATCATTCAGAGATCCTCACTGAACTTCTGGAGTGAGTTTGCTGCACTGAAAGAAAAGGGGCCGAATAATATTGCACACCACAATTTTCAGTTTTTTATTTGTTAAAAAAAAAGTTTAAAATATGCAATAAATTCCGTTCCACTTCACGATTGTGTCCCACTTGTTGTTTATTCTTCACAAAAAAATAATAATTAATATCTTTATGTTTGAAGCCTGAAATGTGGCAAAAGGTTGAAAACTTCAAGGGGGCCAAATACTTTCACAACACACTGTACATAATTAAAAATAAAAACATTCTAAACACATTTCCTCCACTCTTACGTCACCCAGTGTCCTCTGTATCTAGTGAACAGTGGCGATATCTGACATTAGAGTGCGCGCCAAGGTGGATGACTTCCCTGCCATGCGCCATACCCCCAACATTAGCTGCCGACACTGTTTAGCCAGCAGCTTGTAGCACAGTTCCGGTGAACCAACGGGTCTGTGCGCCATGATGCATTTCGGCTAGATACGTGTCCTGGGCGGGAGATGCAAAAATGTATCGGCTGTTTTCAGGTTACTCCAACAGCCAATCAAAGATGTCCACTCTCTGTGACAGCATCTGTTATTGGGTGTTGGGCTCCTCTGCAATGAATATCCAGGAAGTTAATGAGCATCCCAGAAGTACAAGCAGAGGGACGACGGAGAGTATGATGTAATCAGTATCTGCTTTTTTTTTACAGCCGCCCAGCCCCATCTCATAACTTTATAGTCCGAGTTCAGGGTTTGGAATCAAGTTCGAGTCACAATCAGTCTCAAACTCGGGCTTAAAAAAAAGTCTGGGCTGGTTCACTGAGCCTGAACATGGGTTTGCCCATCACTACTCACTAGTATACTGTTCATTGTTGAGACTTTTTGGCCACAAGCCAAGTAAAATGTGACCCAAAAGATTACAGGGGGCAGAAGGACCAGTGCTTTCTTAAGGACACCAGAAAACGCAAATACTCTGCGTGACAGGATTTAAAGAGCTCATTAGCACACTGCTAATATTTTAGACTTTTGGGCACAGGCCAAGTAAAATCTGACCCCAAAAATTAGAGGGAGCAGAAGGACCAGTGCTTTTTTAAGGTCACCAGAATAGGCATATACTCTATTTAACAGGATTTAAAGAGCTCACTAGCACACTGTTAATAGTTGAGACTTTTTGGCAGGCCAAGCTAAATGTGGTGCCAAATATTAGGAGTCAGAAGAACCACAAAAGGCAAATACTCTATTATATAGTATCCTATGTTTGCTTGAAATTTAGCTCTAAAAAGAGCTGTAGTTCTAATATGGAGATACTAGAACGCTATTCTGTTTTGTCTGTCCCTGCTCCACAAACTCTCCCTCCATTATTTTGAGTTAGAGGAGTCTTGATGTAGCTCTTAAACGAGTTGTTGTGCTAATATGCAGGTACTGGAACGTTACTTTACTTTCTCTGCTCCACAAACTTTCCCTACACTATACTGACCTAGTATAGACTCGATGTAGCACTTAAAAGAGCTGTTGTGTTATAATTAGGTGGCAGAAACACTCTCACTACATGCTGCTCACTCTGTCCCTATGATCACGCTGTTTATGGAAGAAATATACATAAGATGACAGTGGCAGGAGTTATATTGCTCCTTTGACAGTGGGCGGCCAGTCAATCACAGTAATGCGACAACCAACATTGCAACAGCATTACTTTGATTAACAAGTAAACCCAGCATGTTTACTGGCTGAAAATCAGGCAACAAACATGCTGGGCAGGACAGTCAAATCCCACAAGGTGAGTACACAATAATTTGGCGAGTAACAAGTAGCCCAAATACCATGATATCCGCGCAAGTACTGAATAGTGACAAGCAGATTCTCTAATCAATATTTTTAAAGTGTGCTATCATGTTTTTTGTCTAATAAACATGTGTATTATTGCATTACATTAGTGATCCAAATTTATTTGCACACCAGCTTTTCTCTTTTGTTGTGCTATCTTTCAGACACTGGCGTAGCTGCTACGTTTTCCAGGTGAAGAATCTTCAAGCAATCCTTTTATTGAAGTGCTTTTGCTGTGGCCATTCTGCCAGCATACTTGCAGTGGCCCTGCCTTCATCTTTTACACTATTCTATAGTGGGCAGGTGGCTTCCTAGCAGAAGCTGTCCAAAGAATGGGCATGTTATTTGCTGTAATCGCGTCAGATTTAATGAATCCTGAAGGTGTTAAGAAGAGTGACATAAGACGGGACATGTGCACAACAATCTTGTTTTGACATTTATGTGCATTTTGTTCATTTTATGGGGCACTTTTGTGGCATTATGCATGTAGTCTAAGTCCACATATAATCACAATTGTTTTGCTCCACACACTAATAGGAAAACAAACATTTCTAATTGTATTACAATGTTAGAGGTAGTAACTGTCATATTTTAATATGAATATAGCTAAGGAAGAAGCAGATTTGTTTAAGCCTTAATTAAATGTATGCCAAATGGTGTTTGGGGATTTTGCCAGGAATACTAAGTTAAAAACAGACACATTTGCTTATATTAGACATTAGAGCAATATCAATACATTTTATTGGCAGCACATTATTGATGGATGGTTGCCATCCAATTTTAACTAAATTGGACTGCACAGCCCTTAACATTAAATCTCTCTCACTAACTTACCGTATATACTCGTGTATAAGCCGAGTTTTTCAGTCCAAAAATTGGGCTGAAAAGTCCCCCCCTCGGCTTATACACGGGTCAATACGGTAATCCTATAATTGGGGGGGGGTGCGGGGGGTGGGGGGGCGCTGCGCAGAATTTCTTACCTTGTCCCCTGTTCTGCAGTGCCTCCGGTGTCCTCCGTGCTCCGTTCCCGGTCTGCTGTGCCTTGTGGTTCCCCTGCTTCGGTTCCATCATCATCGGTGCTGGGGGCCGCCATCTTCCTTCTTCCCTCCGCCCCGGCCAGTGATGTCACAGTGATGTCAGAGCAGGCCGCGCTGTGATTGGCTAGCACCCGTGATCACGTGTCACGGGTGCTAGCCAATCACAGCGTGGCCTGCTCTGACATCACTGGCCGGGGGCGGAGGGAAGAAGGAAGATGGCGGCCCCCAGCACCGATGATGATGGAACCGAAGCATGGGGAACCACAAGGCACAGCAGACCAGGAACGGAGCACGGAGGACACCGGAAGGCACAGAGGACATCCCAGCACAGAAGAAGAGGATCGAGGAGGCAGCACAGCGGTCGGCACGGAGGACACCGGAGGCACTGCAGAACGGGGGGACAAGGTAGGAAGCTGTGTGTATGTGTGTGTGTTGTGTATATATGTGTATTGTGTGTGTATATATGTGTGTATGTATGGGTATGTGTATGTAAGTAGGCTGGCTGCCAATATAAGCCATACCACTGGGGCTGCTGTATATACCTCTGGGGCTGCTGTATACTACCACTGGGGCTGTATATACCACTGGGGCTGCTGTATACTACCACTGGGGCTGCTGTATACTACCACTGGGGCTGTATATACTTCTGGGGCTGCTGTATACTACCACTGGGGCTGTATATACCTCTGGGGCTGCTGTATACTACCACTGGGGCTGCTGCTGTATATACCACTGGGGCTGCTGCTGTATACTACCACTGGGGCTGCTGCTGTATATACCACTGGGGAGGCTGCTGTATACCACACTGCTGGGGGCTGTATACCTGTGCTGGGGTCCACCCTCGGCTTATACACGAGTCAATAGGTTTTCCCAGGTTTTGGGGGCAAAAGTAGGGGGTCGGCTTATACACGGGTCGGCTTATACACGAGTATATACGGTATTTCTTCAATGTGTGTTATGTGCATGTAATGTAGTGTGAGTGTGTTAAGTTAATATAGTTACCTACCGCCACTCTCTCTAGTGTCCAGAGCAGCTCTTCTCAGTTCCATAACCCCATTTGCAGACTCAGCAGGTCACTCTGATCTCTGTGGGCGGCATGGTGGTTTAAGTGGTTAGCACAGCAGCCTTTGCAGGGCTGGGGTCTTGAGGTCCTGGGTTCGATTCCCACCAAGGACACCAAGGACAACATCTGCAAGGAGTTTGTATGTTCTCCCTGTGTTTGCATGGGTTTCCTCTGGGCACTCTGTTTCTCCCACATTGTAAAGACATACTGATAGGATTGTGAGCTCCAAGAGAGACAGCATTACTGATGTTTGTAAAGTGCTATGGAATTAATAGCGTTCTATAAATGAATAAATATTATATTATTATATTATCTCTGTGTAACCAGTAAGATACTTTTACTATTTAACGATCCCAAAGGAACAATATGCGCTGCCGTACGATGAAGGGACCACAAGGATCTGTCAAGCAATGGTGGCTTTATTTCAATGCGTTTTGGAGCGCTCTGCTCGCTCCTTTCTCTGGAACCAACCATATTAATGCGTTGCAGAATACTCTCCTTGCTCCTTCCTCAGGAAACCAACCATAATGATATGGTTGGTTTCCAGAGAAAGGAGCGAGCAGAGCGCTCCAAAACGCATTGAAATAAAACCACCATTGCTTGACAGATCCTTGTGGTCCCTTCATTGTACAGCAATGCGGATCATACACATATTGTCCCTTTGGGATCGTTTCTGACTACCACTGTGCATACGTGGATTGTGGATCCTGCAGTAGCTGTTTCATATGTTTTAAATTGGTTGTGTGTCACACAACTGACCCAGGTAAGCAGTGACATCTGTCTCATTATGTTTGTGGTACTAGGAAAAGACCCTATATTGCGCTTTTGTTTCAATTTTATAGTTGCTCTTGCTTTTACTATTTAAGGCTATAAAACTTCAGAACGAGAATCCATAGTGTTAAGTGTAAATGAGACTTTCGGATCATATAGAGAGTGTAGATAAAGTCACAGGTTTTATTTATGGTGATATCACTGAGTAGAAGAGAAGACCTGAGTTGGACATCATAGAGAGTAGGAGTAGGTGAGTATATTAGCGCACTTTAGATTCCATGCATACATGCAGAGATTTAAAGGGAATCTGTCAGCAGGTTTTTTTCTATTCCATCTGACGGCAGCATGATGTAGGCAGAGAGACCCTAAATCCAACAATGTATTACCTAGTTTACTGGGTGCAGCAGCTCTAACATCAAAATTTTTAGATTTAGCAATGCAGAAGAGCCGAGAAAGCTGCCCCAGCTCACAACAGGTTCTGTATGTACAAAGTCTATCACAGCGGGAACCATGTTGGACTAGCTGACCTCTAGCTGACCTGATCCCGCAATGATAATCTCTTGATTCTAGAATAAACATTGCAGGTAAAAACACATAGTGAGACAAGAGATGCATCGATGAAATCTGTGTGTTAATCGCTACAGCATGATGTCTTTGGATTACAAAGCAAAAACCTGCAGACTTATTCTTTTTAATTAATGAAAAAGTTAGTTGGAGTACTTCTTAAATCTCTTAAATATAGCTCAGCAAAGGAAATAAGTAATTATTTAAGTTACATTTATGGCAAATAATATTTTTTTTTGTTCTGTCTTCAAGCAGAAATGTTTACAATGTGCACACTAGCATTTAGTACAGCATTTCAGTAATCTATTTATGCTGTTTTATATACCTCCATAACATACTCTCTTTCTGGTAGTAAAAGATGGCTTTTCAGAATACTTGAAAAAAAATACTTAATAGCAAAGATTATCTTGCACAATATTATTTCTTGTGAAATAGCCAAAACTTTTTATGATCAGGAAATAGATTTCATTTTGTTTTAACAAATGTTTTTATTTTCCACTTTCTAGAATACTGTAACATTAGTTACAATTCAGTTAAAAACATTTCCTAACAACACGGTTGGAGTAAGCAAGTTGTTACCCCTAATTGCCAAAACCGGCATGACACATTGTTAGTGTTGACATAAGGGTTGTGTACCTGCCTTCCCAAAAACTGCTCGTTCCAACTCTTGAAAGCCACGCTTATTATTTAAAGACAGTTCTATGAAGCATACAATGAGAATCTCATAGATGTTTTCTTGTTCTATAACTTAAAGAAGTTATCCAGCTTACAAAAAGAAGCTGCGAATGGTATAAGATAAAAAAAATAAAGGCTACACTCGCCTCTTCTTTTCCACAGTAATCTAGCACTTATACTTTGTGGTCCTTTTTTGGTGTTTGTGTTCAAGCGGTCTATCAATGACCACAACAGTGTCTTTTGCCAAACTAATAGTATCAATACTCAGAATTGGGAACCTTAATGGGAGTAGTACCACATGTGGCATGTTAGTTACCAACTGAAAATAAGAGGTAAAATTTATTTTGTTATTTTATACAATTTACAGATTTTTTTTTAGAAAACCTTTTTAAAATGTAAATACCTACAAAAAAGTACATATTTAATAAGAACCTGAAAAAAATGACTGTTCTTGACTGCAACCAAACATTTCCGTATGTAGAGCAGTTCAAAAACTGCACTGTTGAACCACTGATTTTGAACAATGTAAAAAATGAATTGCCTCTTGCCAACTAATACCTGCTGTGTGCTCTAATTCTGGTTGTTTGCAACCGATCACGGTACATTTGTGTGTATACTAAGGCTACAATTCTGACTTCAAAATAAATCAGTATGAAAGAAGGGGAATTAACGTATCTGGCTAAAAAATACTTACGTTACAGACTTCTCAAGTCGACTTCCTTGAGATCCCACTATCTCACCCAAAGTACAAAACATCTGACCAAGAAAATCCTGTAGGCAATAAAAAAGCTCATATCACTAGAAGCAGAATTCATTTAAAATTATGTAAATAAATTTATGTAATTTAAAATTATGTAAATATAACATCAAGCAATCCACCACACACTTGACGTACGTTTCACAAGCGACTCTTTATGGCCTTACCCTGTATTGTAAATGATATATTAATGTCTATATTTTTCTCATATAAATCTTCACATTGAAGAGCAGCAGAACCTAGCTAAATAACAGCAGGTCAATGATTAAGGGAACTTTATTTACTAATATTCAATATATACCATAATTTTCACTTTATAAAAGCACCGGATTATAGACACACCCCCAAATTTGGTGAAGGAAAAGAGAAAACAAAAATTTTTTTATGTTAAATGGGGTCTGTCTTATAATGGGAGTGTCTGTCTTACAATCCCTTTATATGTCCCCCTCATCCTGGTATATATATATATTCCCTATCCTCGTACATAGCCCCCATCCTGGTACATGGTCCACCATCCTGGAATATAGACCCCCCATCCGGGATATGGCCCCCTTATCCTGCATATGGCGCCCCCATCCTGGATATGAGCCCTCCATCCTGCATATGACCCTCCCGTCCTGGATATAGGTGCCCCATCGTGGATAAGGGCCCTTCATCCTGGATTTAGCCCCCCATCCTGGATATGGGCCTTTCATCTTGGATATGACCCAACTATCCTGAATATGACCCCTATCCTGCATATCGCCCTCCATCCTGCCCATGGCCCCTCTATTCTGCATATGCCTCCCCAGCTTGCATATGGCCCTAACAATTCTGCATATGGCCCCCCTTCCTAGATAAGCCCTCTTATCCTGGTTATGGTACATGGTCCTGCCATCCTGCATATGGCCCCCAATCCTGGATATGGCTCCCTCATCACTCTATATGCTCCCTGCTGGCACGAACATACTAATACATAAACGGTGATAAATAACCCTACTTCATTCCCTGCCTGCAGCATCGCAGCTCTCTTCCTGTGTCTGTACTCGGCATCCGATCATGTGACCGGGGAGAACACAGATGACGTCACTGTGCTGTGTCGGTCACATGATCGGATGAAAAGCATAGACACAGGAAGATGGCAGCAATGCTGCAGGAAGGAACAGCAGAGAGTAAGTTATCAGTGGTTTATTATATTAGTGTGTGCATGCCATCATGTGGCATATGCAGTGATTGGGGGCATATCCAGAATTGGGGGAAGATGAGTGCAAGCTCATTTAATATATGCCGCTCCCTCCGGCCACATCACAGTGCTAAGTTGAGCACTGGTGTGATGGACAGCAGGATGCAGTACATATTATATGAACATATTGAGCAGGGGCATGTGACCATGGGCTGCCTCTGAAGCCTGCATCAGCCCTCTCCAGCCCCCGGACACTGCTCCAGAGCCGCCACCCCCCACAGTGCAGCATGTATTTGGATTATAAAATGCACCCTCACTTACGCCAACATTTTTGGGGAAAAAAAGTGCATTTTATAATACGAACAATATGGTTATATTTATATACATATATATATATATATACAATATATATATATATCTGTGTGTGTTTTTATAATTATTATTATTTATTATTATCATAGCGTCATTTATTCCATGGTGCTTTACATGTGTATAATATATATATTTACACACTCAATTATAGATGTATTCTCGTAGTATATTTTTACTTTCCTATGTTCCTGATATATACTTCATGTATTAGATCTATTTACATGTGGGTGAATTCAGATAATAAGCTGAAAGTCAAAAGAAAATGAGGATTCTTGACAAGGTTTGGGAGTTGCATATTTTAACCAAAATATCAACTGATATCTTATGTATTTGGGTGCGCCTGTTCCTGTGGAATGCACTTACAGGGTGCTGAGTAGGCTACTAGCTGTGATAGTATGGGTTTGACCTTAAACAGCCCTTATTTTTGTGCTATCATAATATTAGGCAACACCCCCTTCATGATTGGTAGTTGTTCAAGTGGTTTTTTTTATTAGCATTTGGCACTTGTACTCGATATGCCTTTTTAAATAGGGTCTTGCAGCATCCTAATGTACATTGGTATAGTGGCTTGGTATTAATACATATGGTTGCTTTTTCTGCGATATTTTAATAGGTTTATTATACTGCACCCAATCTGTTATGAAACATTCCATAAAATGGAAGCTACTACAACCCCCAATTTAAATTTAATTTTTTTAAATTGGATGCTGTGGAATGTAAAGAAAATAAGAATTCAATGTTTTGGAAATCTCATATTGCCATATTTTATTCACAACAGAATATAGAACACGGATTAGAAGTTGAAAATTAGACATTTTCCATTTCACTTGCAAAAAAAATGACTAATTTAAAAATTGATGACAGCAAAACATATCAAAACATTTGTTGATAGAGTTAAGAAAAGACTTGAAAAGTAAGTGGTAGTAATAAAAAAAAAACCAGGCAACTGTGTAATAAAAAGAGCACATTGGCTAGGTAAAGTGTCTTAGAAATAAAGACGGTCACAACTGCAGGTAGTAATTTTGCAACAGTTTCAGAAAACTATTTCTCATTTGAGAATGGAAAAGAACTTGAACATTCCACCATTTACACACTCAAAAAAAAGTTTGATCAGAGCCATGCCTGCCATTGGGTAGCATAATTTATTTCTTTTAACAACAGTCTGTAAACATCTGGAACATGAGGACACCAATTGCTGGAGTTTTGGGAGAGGAATATTGTCCTATTCTTGTGTGATTTAGGATTCTATCTGTTCCACAGTCCTGGCTCTTCTTTGCCAGATTTTTCGCTTCATAATGTATCAAATGTTTTCTATTGGTAAAAGGTCTGGGATGCAGGCGGCCAATTCATCACCTAAACATTTCTTCTATGAAGCCGTACTATTGTGATGGATGTGTGGCGCCCTGCTCACACAGGTAACCACAGACTCACCTACAGCATGGATGGGTTTCCACAGTGGGTACACAAGTTCAAACACCTTCCACCCCAACCCAGTAGGGGGAGCTCAACTTGCTGCCCTTAGGCAAGATCCCCTATAACTACTGGTGCTGGGGGCAGAGTTAGACAGTGTGCAGTTGCTAGGAGGACTGTGAAGACGTCCTGGTGGTCGGAGCCGCACTAGGCCCCAGCCAGAGATAACTGAACAGCCATCAGTCTAGCTATTGCAGGGACCCAAGAGTGGGATCGAAGGCGAGACATAGGAACAACGGAGAAGTAGCAGCCTGGGGACTGAGGAGCCGTCTTGGTTCACTCCAGAAAGCACCCCAACCCAGTAGGGGGAGCTCAATTTGCTGCCCTTAGGCTAGATCCCCTATAAATGCTTATCCTGGGGGCGGAGTTAGACAGAGTGTGCAGTCGCTAGAACTGTGAAGACATCCTGGTGGTCGGAGCTGCGCTAGCCCCAAGCCAGAGACAACTGTACAGCCATCAGTCTAGCTATTGCAGGGGCCCAAGAGTGGGGTCAAAGGCAAGACGTAGGAACAACGGAGAAGTAGCAGCCTGGGGACCGAGGAGCCATTTTGGTTCACTCCAGAAAGCACCCCAGACACCGGAGTCCGAGTCTGCAGGAGAGCACCCAGCCCAGCAGAGAATACAGGTTTACCGTGGAGACTTCAGTCTCCCGGGCATCTGTGCAGCCACCAACAAGGGAGCCAGGCACCACAAGAAAGTGTATAGCGGAAGTCCGAGGGTTACCCAACACAGCACAGGTGAGAGGAGAGCAGAGGAGGCCAGCCAAGTTCCATACAGGGTAGGGGCTTCATACAAGGGAAAAGAGACGAGGAGGCCTTATACCCACTCACTGTGGAGATACAGAAGTGCTACCTGAACCCTCGGCAGTGTATTGGACTTTTACCTGTAATTCCATCAGTAAAAGGTAAAGAAACAATCTCCGGTGTGTGTGTCCATTCCTCTACCCCTGACCCTGCCATTTATAGTGTGAGAATCATGTGGGATTAGTGGATGAAGGCAGGTATATCTCGCCCAGGTATCTGGAATCTATGTGACCTAGCCTGGTCAGTATCACCTGGCAACTAATGAATTAATGGGAGGAGGTGGGCGGATGTAAAAGAAAGCTAGGTGGTCGGGTGTGTGTCTCAGCCTGGGAACACAGAAAGACTGTATGTGTGTGAGACACATGTGAGTGGAAGCATTGCTGTGTTTATGTGGTTTGGCTGGAAGGGAGAAGGCCTCCAGTCTGCAGTTAGGATTTCATCCTGTATAGTTAAAGCCAGACAGGCAAGGATTTATTTTGTTGCTGTTATTTTTTTGCTTTCTGTTTTTGCTTTCACCTGAATAAATCTGTCCCAGTGTCAGTTGCACCCAGATTTCTGCTGTCCGCCTGAGTTGCATGCAGAAACTACGTGCCCTTTGATCCCAGCAAAGACGATCCCCGAGCGTGCTATCACATTTTGGTGATACCAAAGGATATTACACTGTTTTGTTTGGCAAGGCATGCATCACGATATTCGCACATATTGCGAGTCTTGTCCTGATTGCCAAATCTCTGCGCCCAGGTCCCGCTTTTGTAGCCCCTTGGTACCCCTACCTATAATCGAGATCCCGTTTGAGAGGATTGGGATGGATTTGGTTGGGCCCCTACCCAGGTCTGCACATGGACACCAGCACATCCTTGTCATCTTGGATTATGCCACTCGCTACCCTGAGGCCATACCTTTGAGTAACACGGCCACCAAGAACATTGCCAAGCAGCTGGTGCATGTGTTCGGTCGAGTCAGCATCCCGAAACAAATACTCACAGACCAGGGGACCCCCTTTATGTCAAAGGTAATGAAACAGCTCTGCAGGCTGTTACAGATAGCACAGTTACGCACCTCCGTGTATCACCCTCAAACAGACGGACTTGGTCAAGCGGTTCAACAAAACCTTGAAACAGATGCTCCGAAAGGCGATAGACAATGATGGGAAGAACTGGGACTACTTACTCCCGTATTTGCTTTTTGATATCAGGGAGGCACCTCAGTCTTCTACCAGGTTCTCGCCTTTCGATCTTCTGTAGGCCCGACGTCCCCGTGGACTGTTGGACGTCGCTAAAGAAACCTGGGAGGGACAGGTCACACCGTTCAAAAGCGTAATGGACCATGTAACCCAAATGCAGGACCGTATTGCGGCTATTATGTCCATTGTTAAAGAGCATATGATACAGGCTCAAGGAGCACAGAAAATGATTTATGATTAGGATCCTAATAGGACACAGACATGTTTGGGACAATAAGGTCATTACTCATTGCATGGACTTTATGGAGATTTGGTGCAGGATTTTCTCATTGAACTCACCTCATAATCAAGGAATCCAACACCATTCAAGTCAATAATCTGGTAATCCTGCACCATTGAAATCAATATCGGATTACCGGAATTGAGTTCAATGAGCTCACCTGAGGTGAGTTTGCATGAGGACACAGCTGGGTCACCATGGGAACCCACTGACACAGCTCTGTCAGTGTGTTTCTGAGGCTGCACTAAATGGTTACATTTTTTAACGTGACCGGGCACTGCAAACAAGGACGTAGCAGAGCCGAGATCTGTATTGGACGTCATGTCTTTGGATTATTTTAGACCTGAAGGGGTGTATGGGGTGTTAATACATTGGAGAAAAGGGTTTTGTTAAGGGTTTTTCTCTGTGTTTTGTGTTTAGTTCTGTTTACTTACACGATTAGTAATGGGGGAAGGGCTCATGAACATTGTGAGGCACCGACCGGGTCGGGCCCCTGCGACCGGTATGGGCCTCCCTGGGTGCGTCCTCTATATTGACAGGTCGCACTCCATCCCAGGATTTTGTGTTGGTTCTGCTTACTGGCTTGGGTGTGATAAAAGGAAGCTAGACCACGGGGTGTGGTCTCTAGTGTGTGGGGAGTGAAGACAACTTCCTGAGCTTCTGGGAGAGAAGCATCCCTGAGCCAAGCCTGAGACATTGTGGGCTGGAAGCTAAGTAGCGGCCCCTGAAGTAAGGGGAATAAGGAATGCTCTTTGTGGACTATTGTGTTTCCTACATTTTGGGGCCAAATAAACCCGTGTGCTGTGACCAGTGGTGCCTGGATCCCGTGTCTTTGCCTCCCTGACGCCGCTATACCTCACATATGGTGGAGAATGCGGGCAATGCCGGCCCGGTGAGGTGTAGCAATCATTCCTGGTGAAGCCCACGCTACTGTCGCCCTTTCTTCCGGAACCGCTGGTGAAAGTGACTGTTTCATGAGGCTAATGAGCGGCAGCTAAGTGAGAGGAGCAGCCGTCATTATAGCCGCCAGTCTCTTGCGGGGTGCCCAGCAGCGCATGTCCAGGATCCAAGCCGCTAAATTCCAGTACGAGCCCACCACCAGCATGGAGGAGGTACTCAAACACCTGGTTCAGGCTCAGCAGCAGCAGTTCCAAGCACTGCAGCAGCAGGAACAAAGACACCAGGAACAGATGGCCCTGTTGACCGAGGCTGTTCGTGCCAGACCGTGGGAACCGCCCCAAGGCCCAGGTGATGACGGCAGCGTCCGGAAAAGGGTAAGACAAGCGCTGCAAAAGATGACGCCGGGGGATGATGTGGAGGCATTCCTGGCCGTGTTTGAGCGGGTGGCTGGACGGGAGAGACTGCCGGTCGCCCAGTGGGCCGAGGTGCTGGCGCCCTATTTGACTGGTGATCCCAAAAAGGCCTACATAGACTTATGTACCGAGAATGCCCTGGACTATGGAGCCCTGAAGGGGGAGATATTGGCCCGTACCAGGGTTAATACTTACGTGAGGGCACAACGGGTGAGCCAATGGGCCTACGAGGAAGGCAAACCTGTGCGCTCTCAGGCCTATGACTTGCTACACCTGGTTAAGAAATGGCTGCAGCCTGAAGCACTGAGCCCGGCCCAGATGGTAGAGCGGGTGGTGGTGGATCGCTTCGTGCGTACGCTGCCCATCCCCATACAACGGTGGGTGGGACACAGTGACCCGGGTACCCTAGACCAGGTGGTGAATGTGGTGGAGCGCCATGTAGCCACCCAGGACTTGATCCGGGACACGGGGACACTGCGAACCAACCGCAAGGCCGCGCCCACCACACCAGAAAGCTGGGACCCCCAATCCGGACCCCGGGTGAGCGAGCACCTGGCTGAGGCCAAGAACGGCCCTCCCCCTGCAGCAAAGCGGCGTTCCGGACCGCCGCCGTTCAGCCCCTGGTATAATGGAGGTCAACCCCGATGTAGGAGGTGTCAGGAGGTTGGACATATGATGGCACAGTGTCCCCTCAACGGGGAACCCATGGACTGCGACTACTCCCGGAGGCGGTCCATGTTCGCCCACCTCGCCGGAAAAGGGCGCTCGGACCCCAGGGACACTGGGAATGTACTGTGCCGCGTTCGGCTTAATGGTCATGAAGTGATGGCTCTCCTGGACTCAGGGAGCAACGTGACCCTCGTGTGTGCCTCCTTGGTCTCCAGGACCAAACCCACTGACCGGAAGGTCAGGGTGGTGAGTGTCCATGGGGATCATCGCAGGTATCCGACGAAGCGTGTCACGTTCGCTACCCCAGCCAGGAGGGTTCAACATGTCATGGGGGTAGTAAAGGATCTCCCTTATGATGTTGTGCTGGGGAGGGATATGCCCTTGTTCCGGGTATTTTGGAACGAGTATATGGCCCTCCGGAGGAAGGACGGACAGGGCCCAGAGCCCGAGACTCCCGCCGCCGGGATACCCAGAGGACTTAATGTGCCTGATTCCCGGGTGCAGAGCCCAGTGCGCCGACTCGCCGTCCAGAGCGGTGCAGCAGTGCCGCGGGCAAACCCCTTGTTGCTCGTGGGGCCCCAGGCCTCTGTCGTTGGTACCCGTCCGGGGTTTGTGGCTGCCGGGGGTCCGAACGGGTTGGTTGCCCGTGGGGTCTGGCACCGCTGGTATCCCCGGGTGCCCCTGCTTGGCTCCGCCGGTTCTCCGCGCCGTGACGCGGTCTGCACGCAGGGCCCGGGGTTATGGCCTTGTGTTCAGCCCCATACGCTTGAACATAGGGGGGGGGGGTGTGTGAGGCACCGACCGGGTCGGGCCCCTGCGACCGGTATGGGCCTCCCTGGGTGCGTCCTCCATATTGACAGGTCGCACTCCATCCCAGGATTTTGTGTTGGTTCTGCTTACTGGCTTGGGTGTGATAAAAGGAAGCTAGACCACGGGGTGTGGTCTCTAGTGTGTGGGGAGTGAAGACAACTTCCTGAGCTTCTGGGAGAGAAGCATCCCTGAGCCAAGCCTGAGACATTGTGGCTGGAAGCTAAGTAGCGGCCCCTGAAGTAAGGGGAATAAGGAATGCTCTTTGTGGACTATTGTGTTTCCTACATTTTGGGGCCAAATAAACCCGTGTGCTGTGACCAGTGGTGCCTGGATCCCGTGTCTTTGCCTCCCTGATGCCGCTATACCTCACAACATCTACCTATTACTAAACCTGGGCTTTGTGGCACCTGTGATTTTTTGAAAATACACAGCTGTTATTAACCCCTTACCAAAAATGCCACTGCACCAGGGCAATAGGGATGAGTCGGGTAAGCGCCAGGATTGATGCATCTAATGAATGCACCAATTCTGGGGTGGCGGCAGGCTGCTGTTTTTAGCCTGGGGAGGGCTAAAACAGCCCCCTTGCCCTTACTACCATTATTTTATAGTACTAAAATTCTGTTCACCATAGACTTTTATGGGGTTCAGGGTTCAACCTCAAGTTCAGCTCAAGTCTGATGATGAACCAGACTTTTTTTTAATTGAGGCCTGATCCGGCGAACCCAAACATCTGCAGTTCACCTATCTCTACTTGAGACACTCAGAATCTATCGTTCATATTAGGTACCGTATATACCGTAATTGGATATTTAAGGTCTTTGCAATTTTATACCGAGGAACATTTTTAAGAATTTTTTTCATTATTTTCAGTTGCAGAAATTCACAGAATTAAACATTTTTTGCATTCATCTTTATTTTTTCAAGTTTATTTATGTCAATTTATTAACATATTATTTGATGAATATAAGTTATAACATTTTTTGCTTGCTAGACTCAAGTATAAAAATATAAATAGTATTGTAGAAACAGGGAAGTGTTGGTAAAGCCATTCATGTTAAAAATTATTTAACCCCTTAATGACCACCAATATGTCTTTTTATTCATATCCATAAAATCCATATGTGACTGCAATCATTTTCTAATTCCTCACTCCAAACTCTATTTATGTATTTCTTCTACTTATATTTCCCTCCTATATTCTGTAAACTTCAAAAAAAGAGATTAATTCCATCTGTCAATCACAGTGAATGATCCACTTAGTTCTCTTATATCCACTCCCCATAGCATGAATATGCATGTCACATATTCACACCACATCACTGCACAGGAGATCACTGGGGGGGCTGTATTCTCCTCTCGGCTCTCTGTGTTTGCAACATCACAAGAGGTCAAATACAACATATAATCTGTCACAGTAGGGATACCTACTTAGAGAAACAAATGGAGTCTAAATAAGGCAGACCTATAATAGCTCTCTCCCTCAGTGTCCTCAACAGAACAGAAGCTACTGAAACCTGACAATGCACTGTTAGCAAAGGGAGGAGGGAGGAGAGAGGAGAGAGCTGCAGAGAAGGAGTGGATCACTACGTGACAGTTTATACAGCAGCTGGACTATTCCTGTTTGCTTATAATGGAGAGGACTAATACAGGAGCTCCCTGCAGGGTCTGACAATGCTGATAACATGGAAACTACAAACGGTACAATAATGATTTTACATGTTTTTAAAAAGTTCTGCTCAGGGCCTACTCAAGGGTAATATTAGCATCATACTGAAAAATGACCTGACAGTGTCCCTTTAACGCAGGATTGGGGAATTCCAGGCCTCCAACAGTGCAGGTTTTCAGGATTTTCTTAGTATTGCACAGGTTATAATTGAATCATCTGCACAGGTGATAGATAATTCCAACCCCTGTGCCATGCTAAGGAAATCCTGAAAACGTGAACTGTTGGTGTCCCTGGAGGACCCCATCCCTGGTTTAAAGAGTGTGAGGTCTCCCTACATCGGCACCCTGAAAGATTCTTGTTTCTCACAGCAATTCATAGCCAAATAATGTCCTTAGAGTCTACCAGATATGATGACCTGTTTAGAAATAATCAACATTTTAGTGCTAAAAATAACATTCTGCATTCCTGTCATGCCACTTAAAATTAATTCCCGAAAAGCACGTGAAGGGTTATTAAACTACCTGACAGCAGTTTTGAATATGTTGAAGGGTGCTGTTTTTAAAATGTTTTATACCTTTTGGTGGGAATTATAATATACAAACCCCTCAAGGTCACTTCAAAACTGAAAACGTCTCTAAAAAAATAAGTTTTTAAATTTCCTTGAAAAAAATAAAATTACTGTTACATTTATAGATCTTCTAACATCCTAACAACAAAAAATGACATTTTACAAATGATGCTGATGTAAAGCAGACATGGGATACATTTTATATATTAACTATTTTGCGTGGTGTGACAATCTAGGTTAAAGGGATGATCAAAGTTTGAAAACTGCAACATTTTTGAAATTGTTAAATTTCTGATATGTTTATAATAAATCTAAACAAGTCAATCCAAATTTACCATTAACATAAATATAATGTGTCACAAAACAATCTCAAAATCAGAGGGATGTTGAAGCATTCTTGAGCTAGTGCCATTTAAAAAGAAACATGTCAGATTTTAAAAGTTTGGCCTAGTAACTCAGTGGTTAAAGGCATTGTCCAGGCTTTTCACTTGTGATTTTTCTCCAATTATAGCAGTGAGTACTGGTCGAAAGAATCTTACTAAAGTGACCAACTGCTCATACACCTGAGATAGTTGTCAGCCATAAGAGCTGTCGGTGCAAAGTAAGGTGGCCCCATACACATTAGATGGTTGGCCAATCCTGATTAAATCAGCAGGTTCACTCGACTTTAAAGCAAACTTATTGTGTAAAAGAAGACACTTAATGTGCAGGATTTGGAGTTAATCTGAAAGTTAATAGCATTTTGTCAATACACTGAGAAGACTACTGCTGGTAGAAAATTAATTTTATTCCTCCCAGCAGCCTTTGACATTCCGTCATAGGGGCAAGACCAGCAAGACCAGCGCCTCTATAACTAAAAGCCCAAGGCTTCTGGGAGGAAGCAAGTTCATTTCTTCCTGACAGCAGGAATTCCAGCTCACAGCCGCACGGCGTCAGAATGCTATTAATCTGCAGATTAATCCCATATCTGCAGGTTAATAATGTTTTTTTTTAAATGACAGCTTCTTTTCAACATACATGGGGGCCTTTAGGCATATATGGCAGGAAATCAACAATTGAAAAAAGTACAAGGTCACTAAGGCTCAAAAGAGAGCAAAATACTGTGCAAATAGGAAAAATATCGCTTACAGGAAATATAAACTAAATGCTAAACAAAAAATAGGTTGTATAAACTAGACATACGATGCAGTACATTTCCTTTGCAGTTTGTTGCATATTCCTTTTAAATACAAGCTGTTTAAGTGTATATTAACTTTTTGCAGCCTCTTGCCTGTGTCAATGGGTCTACATTATAAAGCAATATATGTGAATAAAAGCATTAGCTGGCAACTTAATATATTCTTTCAAGGACTGTTATTCAAGCACATTTCATAATACCCAAGTGTAAAGCATAAATGAATGGTGATAGCAAGAGGTGCTACATAAATCTAAGTAAGATAATGTAATATGGGGTTGTCGAGATCGGGTTTTGACTATTATAACATAAAACTATATCACAAACCATCAGCATTCCTACTTGAATGTTACATGCTTTTATACAATATTTTAATTCACTACCAGCTACAATAATCTGTGTAGGTACCATGAATATCCAGTGGAATCCAAACGCTGAAATACACTGTAGAGACAATCTAATAGCAATATACTAAATTTGAAGAAATCGAAGGAGACAATGCCAAGATTGGGCTTCTACGGTGCCACATGATGAAGAAAGGTTAACTCCATCTAACCAAAGGGGGTTCTATACTGGAATCAGCTCTAATTCAATGTAGCAACTAGCTATTTCTGGCTGACCAGAAAACAGAGATATCTAATGACAGCTGGGCCAGCATTGTAGAGGATCCCTGCAAATTGACATTTGAGGAGGGAAAATGGAAGAAATTATTAAATGTCAGTTAAACTGGTAAACAAAAAATACAGTGTTATCTAATTAGCAATACTCCATATATAAATCTAAAGGTCATAAACATAAAAATTAAAAAAAAAACCTACCCTTATTGGAGTACATGATGCTGGTAATGAGAGAAATAATAATATTTATTCACTTATATAGTGCCATTAATTCCACAGCGCTATACATACATCAGCATCAATAATTAAGAGGGTTATCTGGGATTTATAAAAAAAAAAAACGTGCCTAAACACTAACAGGCAGGTAGCTGCCACCTACCTGCCTGTTGTGCTCGGCACTTGTCACTGCTGGTCACTGACAACACGGAGCAGTCTGAGACCGCTCCTGTTGGCAATTTTGCCAATTCCGCTGACATCACATCAAAAGAGGGGCTGCCTCTCCCCGCTGTTGATGAGTGTCAGAGCTGACGTCACACTGATTTACAGCCAGCTCCCCAATCAGGTAGCCAGCTTTCAAGCAGGAAGAGACCGGTAGTCCCACTCCTTCCACAGAGCAGAAAAGAATCCACCGCTCTGTTTAACCCACCATGCTGTCCCCGGCAGGAATGGTCTGTGACCGCTTTTTACAAGGGATAAATGGTGGTCAACGGTGCCAGGCACAACAGGCAGGTGGGTGGCAGCTGCCTGCTTGTTAGGGTAGCTTTACACGTCGCAACATTGCATGCAATTTCACTTGCAACTTACTGGTTGCAGTGAAATCATGGACACATTGTTCTATTTTGTTGCTGTGTACAAATGGTACAATGTGTCCATGATTTCACTGCAACCAGCAACGTGTAAAGCTACCCTTAGTGTTTGGGCACTTTTTTAAAAATAAATCCTGAAAAAACGCTTTAACTTATTTGGGACTAGAAAGAATAAAGTGATAAATTACAACAAGAGATACCTATGAAGCAAGTTTAAAGAGCATTATTTCTTACAAATTAAAACCTTTTAACAGAAATTTATAATACACAAAAGTTCCACTAGACAACCTATTCGAAGCCCTAAATTAAACATCAAAGTTTCTTAACCTAGCACTGGCCTGACCAGGCCATTTTTTTCAATTCTGACTTTGCCCAGGGTCACACATACAAATCCATTTTTTTAAGCCCTTAGAAAAACGGATCCGCTTTTCTAAGGGTGCCAATAGTGTCCCCTGAAGTCCTGGACGTTTTTTGGAATATTTTGGACTTTGTCATTTTTTCTCAAAAAACGCATGCGTTAACGCATGGTACCTACTGTATAAGAACCATGCGTTAACGCATGCGTCTCGCATAGGGCCCCATGTAAAAAAAAAGCATGTGTTTTTTGAAAGGACCCTAAAAACGTTGCTAGCAGCATTTTTGGGATGCTGCATAAAAACACATGCATTTTTTGAAAAACGCACATACACATGTGTTAACGCATATGCATTTTTGGACTTTGCAAAAAAAATTTCCAAAATGTTCCCAAAAACGGATTTAGCCCAAAAACGGATGGTATGTGTGACCCTGGCCTATATGAGGTAATAACTCTGGAACGGTTTCAACGGTCCCAGTGGTTTTGAGATTGTTTTTGTGACATATTGAACTACGTTATAGTGATAAACTTGGGATGATATTTTTTGTGTTTTTTGTGTTTTATTGAAAATTTGCTGAATATTTTGAAAGTTTCAAAATTTTCAAACTTTTAATTTTGATACCCTTAATCTAGAGATTTATGTCACACAAAATAGCTAATACATAACAATCACCAGATGTCTACTTTACACCAGCACTTTTAAAAACTTTTTTTTTTTGGAAAGTAGGGTTAAAAGTTTATCAGCAAATTTGCATTTGTCAACAAAATTTACAAAAACATTTTTTTAGAGACCAACTCACATTTTAAGTGACTAAAGCCCCGTCACACGGGGCCACATCTCTGCCGATTACATCGGCGATGTAGGGGTGTGGTCTATCGGTGGCGCCATCGCCCCTACGTCGCCTAATGTAAAGGGGCGATGTCGGCGGTGCCGGGTGGTCGCCTGGTTTCAGAGCAGTGCTCATCGCCCCATGTAACTGGGCGCCGGCGACCTGACAGGCGATGGGAGCCATAGGCTCCCATTGTCCTGCATCGCCGCTGGGGTCTCCAGACACCCCGGCGGCGATGCCGCCTGACACCTCGCCGGCGCGGGGCTGGAGGTGTAGCCCCGTGTAAATGGGGGACGGCGACGCTGGCGGGGCACCAAAACTGTGCGCGCACCTGCCAGTTGCCGTGACATCCCCAGCCCCGTCGCCAGGTGTGACGGGGCCTTTAGAAAGACCTATGTGACAGAAAATAGCCAAAAGTCACGCCATTCTAAAAACTGCTCCCCTCAAAGTACTCAAAACCACATTCAAGAAGATTATTACCCTTTAGGTGCTTCACGGAAATTAAACCAATGTGGAAGGAAAAAATAAAAATTTTACTTTAGACCCAAATTTTGCAAATTTGCAAGGATAACAGGAGAAAATGGACTATACTAATTATTGTGCAATTTCTCCAGAGTTTGTGCTCATGGCAGGCCTTGGAAGATAAGGAGTGCCATTTGACTTTTCAAATGCACAATTGTCTGGAATTGTTAGCGGATTCTATGTCATGATTGAAGAGCCCCTATTGTGCCTAAAAAGCGGAAACCGCTCACAAGTGACCCCTTATGGAAGCTAGTCCCCTCAAGGAATTTTTCTAGATGTGTGGTGAGTAGGGATAAGTGAGTACTGAAATATTCGGACTCACTATACTCGTAACGAGTAGGTCCCGATTCTCGGTACTCATTACGAGTATAGCGAGTCCAATGTAAGTCAATGAGGAAGCGAGTAATGCAAGTAATTCCTAAGCTGCCAGACCCTATATAGAGATCTGGCGGCAGAGAAAAGGCAGCATTCCCTACATGATTGTTTAAAACCCGGCGGTAAAAAGCCGCGGGGTTTTAAACAATGATATAGTCCCCTACTCACTTCCCCGCAGCTTGACAGTAGGATCCTCCGCTCCCCCCGCCGCCTCCCCACCCGATCCTGAGTTAGCAGCAGGCAGGGAGCGAGCAGCAGGGAGTGTGGAGCGGAGGACGCAGACGGGGAAGCCGGCGGTGAGAAGACTTTCTCCTCCTGTTCTGCACTCCCTGCTCCCTCCTGCCCCTCCCTGCCCGCTCCTAACTCAGGATCGGGTGGGGAGGAGGCAGGGGGAGCGGAGGATCCCGCTGTCATGAGCGAGTCACCGCTGTCAGAGTCGGCTTTCCCGCTGGTAATTTCAAATGAATAGCTGACTCAGGTCAGCTGTTCATTTGAAGTAGCGATGCTGGCAGGGTTCATGTGAGTTCATGCTTCCCTGCATGAACTCACATGAATTTTCCCACGCCTGGGTGCACAGCTCTGCTACATCTCTGGTAGAGGCTCTCTACCAGAGATGTAAGAGAGCTAAAGAAGAACCCTGCATTGGACTACGGCGGACGGAAGAGGATTTTTTTGGAATAAAGATGGAGTCTAAAATTGTGTTTTTTGTTTTATTTCAAATAGAAAAATGTCCCCGGTGTTGTGCTTTTTTTAAAAATACTTTAATAGAAATTCATGGCGGTCATGTCTAATATTGGCGTGACCCCATGAATTTTGGGCTTAGGGCCAGCTGATAACACAAAGCCACTAACTAACCTCTTTATTACCCAGTGAGCCAATGCACCAGGGCCCTGGATGAGTTGGATGTAGCGCCAGAAGATGGCAGTTCTCTGAACGCGCCATTTTCTGCGGTGGCTGTGGACTGCAATTCGCAGCAGGAGGGGGGCCCAGACAGCTTGGGCCTCCTTGCGCTGCGGATTCCAGCCCCCAGCTGCCTAGTTGTACCTGGCTGGACATAGAAATTGCGCGAAGCCCCGGGCATTTTTTTTATTATTATTTCATGAAATTCATGAAATAATAAAAAAAAAGGGCTTTCTTCTATTTCTGTTTCCGGCCAGGTACTAAAAGGCACCTGGGGGTTGGGGGCAGCCCATTCCTGCCTGCTGTACCCAGCTGGACACAAAAATACAGCGAAGCCCACGCCAACATTTTGGGAAAATCCATAAAAAAATCCAAAAATAAGGAACTGTATCTTTATTAACCCCTCCAGCATGGTCGAGGGGTTAATAAAGATGTAGTGACTTTTTTTATTATTGCTTTATGAATTATTCTCAAAAATTTTGGCGTGGGCTTCGCTGTATTTTTGTGTCCAGCTGGGTACAGCAGGCAGGAACGGGCTGCCCCCGAACCTCCAGGTGCCGATTTGTACCTGGCTTGAAACAGAAATAGAAGGAAGTCCTTCTTTTTTATTATTTCATGAATTTAATGAAATAATGAAAAAAAATGCCTGGGGCTTCACGCAATTTCTATGCCCAGCCAGGTACAGCTAGGCAACTGGGGGCTGTAATCCGCAGCGCAGGGAGGCCCAAGCTTTTTGGGCCACCTCCCGCTGCAAATTGTAGTCCGCAGCCACCCCAGAAGATGGCACGTTCATTGAAGCGCCATCTTCTGGCGCTGTATTCAACTCATCCAGGGCCCTGGTGCGTTGGCTCACTGGGTAATAAATGGGTTAGGGCCAGCTTTGTGTTATCAGCTGGCCCTAAGCCCGAAATTCATGGGGTCACGCCAATATTAGACATGACCGCCATGAATTTCCATTAAAGTTTTTTTTTTTAAAAAAACACAACACAGAGAAAAAATATTTTATTGGAAAAAAAAACAAAAAATACCATTTGAGACTACATCTTTATTCACTTATTTTACTAAGGTTATAGCTCGGGCTATGACCGCGGGTGAGCTCCTGCTGTCATAGCCGACTGCTGCTGAGCCAGCCACCGGAGATTGCCGAGCGCTGGCAGAGCAGTGAATAACCGGAAGTTAAAGACTTCTGGTTTATTCACTGCTCTGCCGGCGCTCGGCAATCTCCGGCGGCAGTCTTCGGGCTGTGACAGTGAGGGTTCACCCGCGGTCATAGCCCGAGCTATGACCTGAGGTGAACCCTGTCTGTGACAGTCATTCTTCTGCCTGCTCTCGCTCTGTATAGACGTGTGAAATTGATGGCAGTTATGCCAATAAAGCAGAACCCCACACAAGAGAAATACTGATACCACAGATGTGTCACTGAATTTTATGTCATTGAGAGATAAAAAAAAAAACATTTCTACCACCAAAATGTAGTTTTAACCCTAGATTTCAAATTTTTACAAATGGAATAGGTGAAAAGGGTCTTAAAATGCATTACACAATTTCTCCTGAAAGCAGTACCGTATTTTTCAGATTGTAAAATGCACTTTTGTTACCCCAACCTTTGGTGTCCAAAGCTTGGGGATCGTTGCCTGCCGACCTTGCGCCGACCAAGGTCGCCTTCAGAGCATGCACAGATCGCATGTTGAAGGCCGCCTGGGCGGTCTACACCCGGCGCACTGCGCATGCTCGGGTATGGCGTGGCGAGATGCGACGCCCAGCATCACATCATACAACAGGAAGTGCGGGCCCAGAGATTTAAATCAGGACTTCGGTACTAAAAGAATGATGCCGCCCATCGGGGCGTCATTAAAGCAGTGAGGCGGGGGGGAGCGCGGCCCTGGGGACACTGCCCCTCCGTCAGGAACGCCCCATCGTCAGAGATTTTGAAAATTTAAAAACTGTTCTGTTCCACTGTTATAAATGCAATATTGGTCAGAGAGGGATGGTTAGGTAAGTAGTAGGTGGCTGCAGGGACAGGTAGGGATATGTTAGAAACAGCTGACAGGTTCCCTTTAAATGTTCTTACAAATTCTGAAAGAAATTGAATGGCAATCCAACTACATACTTGGGACATTGGACATAAAGTCCTTATATACAATGTGTGAAAATTCTACCGAAAAAATTAGAGACTTTCAAGTACTATGTACCCAGAAGTAGTGTGGAGGACCTATCTGAAATAACACAGCATACCATAATATCAGGCTCTATATTAGAGTACATTAATTGGAATAACTAATACAGAACATAGGTAGAAACATATGTTCACAAGCTAGTACGTACAGTATAATAGAGTGCCTTGTGAAAGTATTCGGCCCCTTTGAACTTTTCAACCTTTTGCCACATTTCATGCTTCAAACATAAATATATAAATTCTAATTTTTTTGTGAAGAATCAACAAGTGGAACACAATTGTAAAGTGGAACAAAATTTATTGGATATTTTAAACTTTTTTAACAAATAAAAAACTGAAAAGTGGAGCATGCAATATTATTCGGCCCCTTTACTTTCAGTGCAGCAAACTCACTCCAGAAGTTCAGTGAGGATCTCTGAATGACCAATGTTGTCCATGGGCGGCCGTCACACGCATCAATTTAAAGCACGATATCACTTAAGCGATCTGCTTTTTGATCGCTTAAGCGATATCGTTTGTGCATCGCTGCGTGTAATCAAGCGATTTTACAATGTAAAATCGCTTGATCGTTAGATCGCAGATTGGTGAGCCAGAGCTCATATCAAGCGATAATCGCTTGTTCAATCTGCTTCATCGTGGTGTGTGACACCACGATGAACGATCTCCCAGCGGCAGAGCCTATGATGGGAGATGGTATCTATGGTGAACGTCGGGTTACTAAGCGCCGCGCGGCGCCTAGTAACCCGATGTGTACCATGGTTACCAGCGATTTCGCTGCTCCACATCGCTGGTGAGTCTGCCTGTGTGACAGCTCACCATCGATGTGAACGATATTGTTAGCAATCGCGCGTGCACGTAATCGCTAACAATATCGCTCTCGATATTGAAGCGTGTGACGGCCGCCTAAATGACTGGTAATGATAAATAGAATCCACCTGTGTAATCAAGTCTCCGTATAAATGCACCTGTTCTGTGATAGTCTCAGGGTTCTGTTTCAAGTGCAGAGAGCATCATGAAGACCAAGGAACACACCAGGCAGGTCTGAGATACTGTTGTGGTGAAGTTTAAAGCCGGATTTGGATACAAAAAGATTTCCCAAGTTTTAAACACCTCAAGTAGCACTGTGCAAGCGATCATATTGAAATGGAATGAGTATCAGACCACTGCAAATCTACCAAGACCCGGCCGGCCCTCTAAACTTTCATCTCGAACCAGGATAAGACTGATCAGAAATGCAGCCAAAAGACCCATAATCACTCTGGATGAACTGCAGAGATCTACAGCTGAGGTGGGAGAGTCTGTCCAAAGGACAACAATCAGTCGTACACTGCACAAATCTGGCCTTTATGGAAGAGTGGCAAGGCGAAAGCCATTTCCCAAAGATATCCATAAAAAGTCTCATTTGAAGACTGCCACAAGTCACCTGGGAGACACACGAAACATATGGAATAAGGTGCTCTGGTCAGATGAAACCAAAATTGAACTTTTTGGCCACAATGGAAAACGATACGTTTGGCGTAAAAGCAACACAGCTCATCACTCTCAAAACACCATCCCCATTGTCAAACATGGTGGTGGCAGCATCATAATTTGGGCCTGCTTTTCTTCAGCAGGGACAGGGAAGATGGTTAAAATTGATGGAAAGATGGACGGAGCCAAATACAGGACCATCCTGGAAGAAAACCTGTTGGAGTCTGCAAAAGACCTAAGACTGAAACGGAGATTTATCTTCCAGCAAGACAATGATCCCAAAAATAAAGCAAAATCTACAATGGAATGGTTCAAAAATAAATGTATCCAGGTGTTAGAATGGCCAAGTCAAAGTCCAGACCTGAATCCAATCGAGAATCTGTGGACAGAGCTGAAAACTGCTGTTCATAAATGCTTTCCATCTAACCTCACTGAGCTCGAGCTGTTTTGCAAGGAAGAATGGGCAAGAATTTCAGTCTCTCGATGTTCAAAACTGATAGAGACATACCCCAAGCGACTTGCAGCTGTAATCGCAGCAAAAGGTGGCGCTACAAAGTATTAACTCAAGGGGGCCGAATTATTGCACTCCACACTTTTCAGTTTTTTATTTGTTAAAAATGTTTAAAATATGCAATAAATTTCATTCTACTTTGCGATTATGTCCCACTTGTTGTTGATTCTTCACAAAAAAATTTGAATTTATATCTTTATGTTTGAAGCCTGAAATGTGGCAAATGGTTGAAAAGTTCAAGGGGGCAGAATACTTTCACAAGGCACTGTATATGATACAAGCAGAACACCACGGAAATACATACACGGTAATAAATCTGCATCCTCTAAAATAGGATGAGTTCATATGAAAAATGTTTCATCAGTTCTCATCTTGATAAGATTTAAGCAAGCAGGTTCCTTAGTAAACAAAACATTATATTTTATTCACTAGTGAAGCGCACTGCAAATATAGAGCACCTATTCATTCATGGCATAGCAGCAAAATCACTATTAGACAATAAATTCTGCACTTTTATTTCAACATACTTCTATGTAGAAGCAGACATTTTCGCTAAACAACACATACCAGAACTCAAGTAATATGTACTAGAATTCTTGCATGATTGCACCAGCCCACAATGGAGATGAGAATGATGCCATTGTTTATTCATTAACTGAAAGTCCCCTGTAAGGGTTAACTTCAGTACTCCCTGAACTATCAGAGAACAACACTCCCTATAAATGGTGGATTCGTTGATTGGCCAGCCCAACCCTGAAGAAGAAGGCCACCCATTAGCCATTGAAATGCATTGGTGCTGACATTTGCTAGCCAGCTCGAGTTCCCTGGGACATTTCCTATCCTGACGTGTAGCCCCACCCTAGCCCGCCTCCCTGACACCTGAAGATGATGCGACGATGATGCAGTGTCAGCTGACAATGCCACAGCAACAACCAGGAAATGAGACCGTAGACTGCAGCACACACTGCCTGACAGGGATGTCTACCGCTCTCCCTTCCAAGAGAGAACGAAAGTAATATCTCCAACCAAGGGAGTGGGCACATTAGAAGGCGGGAACGAAGGTACAGTGCAACATCAATTCTCATCCCTGAACCTGATACTCTGCACATGATATGTGATAATAGAAGCACTATTGCAGTGGTGGAACCCTTTTTTAACTAAGACAAAAACTACTTTACTACAGCCACCTAAGACAATTTGAGCCTTTCTAGACAGCATTGTACAGTTCTATGTAGTATGAATTTGAGTATTCTCTCAAATAAATAGATTAACATGTGGATACAATACTATTATGCAATTGCAGATATGGTGTTTCCCCCAACCTTTATGGCTGAAGTTTATTCCCAGCACACATAAAACTCATTTAAGGAGAGGATATAATATTGTGCTTTTACATATCTACTAGAGGTCCACATATTACATAGTTGGACTATATATTTTGATATTCATTATTTTAGGTATTATACCACCACGATACCACTATTTGCATTTTCCTTGGATCTACTGAGCAGTAGTATGGTCGGTATTCATTGGAACATGTATCAGGTGAGGCATATTAAATACACCGTTTACGTGTCAATTGTGAGCTCATATTAAATACATTAATACTCACTCAGTATTGTATATTCTTAGGAGCCACTTGAACTAGCACCCTGTGACTTCTTGATATTCAACCAAAAAGAGGCACATGAACGGAAGACTCTTACCACTCAGGATGATATATATCTAGCGGCATAAAATGTTAATTCTATTTTTAATTTTTATTTTTACTTCCTTCTAATCAATAATTTTAAAATATTATAGATATTTTAAACCAGTTTATTGTTATAACTAAGTTTGTCTCAAATAAATTCCTTTTAATTAACATTAATTGAGTTGGTAAGCCAGCTTTGTCACACACGCCATTGATTCTGTATGTCTAGCGCTGAACCTAATTATATACTAATAAACATTTGATGTTTTTTTTCTATACGACTATGTTCTATTTTACAAAATGATTTCTTTATGCTCATAAGCTTTACTGAATGCTCTGATTTTTCGATGTATGGAGAATATAAATTTAATTATTGTTTATTATATGAACTCTAATATTATAGATATTTAGTACATGCTCTGCATCGTGAACATTTCTGATATCCTTGTGAAGAAATGTTGTTAAATTGGGCTGCCTTGAACGGTTCCTTCCAGAATAATCAAATGGAACGTTTCTACTTAATTAGTATCCATACGTGTATATGTGTGTCTTCTGTATAAATTGCATGTGCTGGTCATTTCAGTTAGCCTGTGATTCTAAACGCGTAAGATGGGGTTATGCAGCCTGGGATGGGCTTATGTGTTTGTCCAAAACCTAATAATGAAGATTTGTTTTAATGAATTTGGTGATGGCTGGTGCAATCCAAGACAATGTGTAAAATGAAAGCAGGCTTTTTTTGGTGATTCGTGCAAATCAAATAGCAAATTGTTTGAAATTGCGGAAAATATGATTTTCAAAAAACTCTTTTTGAATTAGGTTGGAATTGAATCGATTCACTTATCTCTACTGTCTATTGTTTTAAAGGCAAAAGCTATAAATGCATGTGTAGGTTGTGCTGCAAAAACCTATATAATATCACATGGTACTTTGTGCATATATTGTCGACACTATACAGTTTTCTCCTAACACTACAATATGCAGCAAGACCTTAAACTTGAGCTGTCAATCACACTGCAGTAATTCAATTCAAATTCACATTCAGGTCTTCAGAATGTAAATATTTTACGAAGTACAGAAACTATTTTCTTACTTTAGACCCGGGGTCTCAAACTCGGCTGAGTTGGTGGGCCGCACATAGAAAAACATTTATAGCGGGGGGCCGCATCCCTTGTAGGACTAAGGGTGGCTTCAGACTTGCGTTTGCCTCCACAGCGTCTTGCGGCGGGCGAACACAAGCTGAGCACAAGCACTGCCCATCCCTATGTTTATCATGGGGACGCATGGTGATTCGCTCGGCTGCGGATAGGCGTACGCACTGATAGACTTACGTGTGTGACATGTCGCGTTCAGGGTGTGGACGAGAATGTATGATTTGTACGCAAGCATCCTCATGTGTACAAATCACACATTGAAGTCTATCAGTGCGCACGCCCATCCGCAGCCGAGCGCATCACCGTGTGTCTCCATGATAAACATAGGGATGGGTGGTGCTTGCGCTCAGCTTGCATTCGCCCGCCGCAAGACGCTGCAGAGGTGAACTCAAGTCTGAAGCCACCCTAAGCGATATTTTTAGTAATACCAGAATTTTTTGCTCAATGTAGTAAAGTACAAATCCTGATCCCCTTCTTGTAGTAATGTCCCCATTCTGTAGTAATGTCCTTTTCTACTGATGTCCCTCATCCTGATCCCATTTTCTCCTGATGTCCCCCATCCTGATCTCTTTTTCTGCTGATGTTCCCCATCCTGATCCCTTTTTCCTAGTGATGATCCCACATCCTGATCCCCTTTTCTAGTGATGATCCCCCATCCTGATCTCCATTTCTAGTGATGTATCCCATTCTGATCCCCTTTTCTAGTGATGTCCCCCATCCCGATCCCCTTTAGTAGTGATGTCCCCCATCCCAATCCCTTTTAGTAGTGATGTCCCTCATCCCGATCCCCTTTAGTAGTGATGTCCCCCTTCCCGATTCCCTTTTGTAGTTATGTCCCCCATCCAGATCCCATGTTCTAGTAATGTCCCCATCCAGATCCCCTTTTCTAGTAATGTCCCCCATCCGGATCCCCTTTAGTAGTGATGTCCCCATCCCGATCACCCTTAGTAGTGATGTCCCCATCCCGATCCCCTTTTCTAGTGATGTCCCCCATCCTGGACCCCTTTTGTAGTGAGGTTCTGCATCCTGGTCCCCTTTTGTACTGATGTCCCCCTTCCTGATCTACTTTTATATTGATGCCCCCATCCTGTTTTACCTTTTTTTTACACACTCGCATACATACTCATTCACCCTAACACACACTCACACATCCTCATATACACACTCACACACTCTCATTCACACACTGAAACTCACACACACCTCACACACATTTTCTTATACACATATCCTCTCTCACATACTCACACCCTCACACACACACCCTCTCACACACACTCACACTTTTCTCACTTTAAAGATGCATTGCTCCAGTGCAGGGAGCCGCCGCGGTCCCTGCTGTGCTGACCTCCGGCCTCCACTGTGCTATGACTTCCTCCAGCCGCCGCTCAGACAAAGCTCTGTTGCTCAGCAAGAACAATGCAATCTGCCAGCCAGAGGCCCTCATGTGACGTCTTATTCCGCCATCGGCTGCGGACCTCTCATTGGCTGGCAGCTTGCATTGATCTTGCTGAGTGGCAGAGCTTGTTAGTACTGTGGACGGAAGTCATCACACAGCGGGGACTGCAGCGGTCCCCCCTGCACTGGGGCGATGCATCATTAAGTTTTCCAAGGTGCCGCGGGCCGCATAGTGAAGCCCCGGGGGCCGCATGCGGCCCTCGGGCCGCGTGTTTGAGACCCCTGCTTTAGACACACAAGTTTCCTCCTTTTATTATACTATGCAGTAAAACAAGTTTCTTATGTAGTACGTTACATCTTCTTAACTAGTAGAAGTGTGTCATACCTATATGTCTTATTTACTCTATACTGAATGAAACAACTGTCAACTAAGATCAAGCAAATAACTACTTTTTATTGTCTTCTCAAATAGCGTTGAAAATAATTGAGTATGTATCTCATCAAGACCCCCCTTATTAACCAGAGTGTGGTGCAGATACAAACAGTAGCTTCTTTGGGTGACCTGTCTTGTGATAGAACACATGGATTCTCCATGGATTTCAGTCCGTGCCATGTGCTAGTTTACATTTTATCTACAAAATCAACTTTTTCCAGGCTTCTAATGATCAATATTGATTTTGGTGCCCACAGTTGGCCTAAAATCTTGCAACTCATGAGATATGAACAAGTTCTTCAAATAAGAAAATGACTAAAATTTGCATAGTACAAATGCTAACGTTGACTGTATACTTAGTTTTCACAACATTCATTGCACACTAAATGGTGAAGAATAGCTAATAATAATACCAAAACTTTTTTTTAAATAAAATCTTTATATGGATAAAGGAATTTTGACTTACATGTTTTGCTAGAATGGGACTTTTTGAGTCAACATCATACCTAAAAATAAATGAAAGAAAATGGATTTGCAAAGATTAATTATCACGTTATTTTCAGACTGCAACCACAATCAGCAAAAATTGTTCCCTTCATTCTATCCCACAGTGATAATACAAGATATGTACTATTTATAACATGACTAAATAACTTATCTGTCATTAACTGTCAGTACGATTGCTAGAACATGTAAAAGAGATCACAACATTTTCTAATATCACATTAATAACTTGTGTAATTTTAAGACGTTGTCCCTTAGGAGAGATAATAAATGTTTAGGTTCAGTTATACCCGTTTTCTTGTAGTCCCATTCAATTTTAGAGTCTAATGGCCCCTTTACACGCAGCTACAGGTGACAGGTTTTCCACAGGTAACTTACTGGTTGCAGTGAAATCATGGAGACATAGTTCCATTTGTACACAGCAACAAGATAGAACTATGTCTCCATGATTTCACTGCAGCCGGTAAGTTACCTGTGGAAAACCTGTCACCTGTAGCTGCGTGTAAAGGGGCCATAAGAGTGCCTTAACACTGCAGCCATTTTGATCCGTGTGGAACTAGCAGAAAGATGATGCCCACGGATCAGTTATCGGTCTCATTGTCCTTCAATGGAGGTGGAAAGCACTTTTGTGATCATCCTTGTGTCGTAGTTTTGCTGCAGATTCATGTGAATCCGCAACAAAACATAGTTTCCAGGGAGACCAAAAATGTATCTTGCTATTTTTTTGGTCTCTGCAAAAAGTAACGTGATTCTGTAGATCCACATGCATCCGTGGCACCACATGAAAAATTATAACAACTGCCTATGAGCACGGATATGAAAACAGCGCAAACTGATGCTACTTACAGCCACCGCATCGCCGCGTCACTTCCAGTCGCACACAGGCAGACTTCAGCATGCAATCTGCAAATGCGCGAAGTCTGCCTGTGAGACCTGCTGCATTCAGGCAAGGGGTCCCCCATCCATTGAGCCCCCCTGTACCCCGAGATAATTGAATTTGAAAACTTACATACTGAAGCCAGACAGATGGGGTCTAGTGGCTGGAGCCACTTCCCTCACAGGGCTAGTTCACGCCCCCTGTATCTTTTTTACGCCCTCTGCCACCTCCCTCATGTCACTCATTCTCTCCCTCGCCTGCTGCATGCCAAGCTAAGCGCAGGCGCAGGAGAGGGATCACTTGTTGTGGTGCTGTCCACATTGTCTATCCTTGGTGGGAATTGAACCCAGGACCTTGGGACCTCAGTGCTGCAAAGGCTGCAGTGCTAACCAAGTGAGCCACCGTGCTGCCATTCAACTCTATACATTTGTGTCCACTTCAGGATGCCTGCGTACAATTTATGTAGCCTCAGATGCACAAAATTCGCAGCTTGTGATTTTTGCAACAGAAAAAACAACACAGCGGATGCTACGCCATGCAAATGCATTCCTCCACAAGCACCATGCATCCCCATGTTAAACATAGGGCAGATCCGTAGGCCGCCACACTGGGATGCAGGAAAACAAACAGAACCAAATGCCAGTGTGAAACCAGCCTAAGTAACTTACTTTTACTATATGTGTGGACGTGACCATGGATACCTAACATGTAATACCTGCACATGAGTTAATAGACATGTCTATATCAGAACTATACTTCATTCCTAATTGGAGGTACCAGCTAATATTATTACACCTAGTACATGTTGGGTAAGACCTTAGACATGAGAATAACCCTTTAAAGAGGTTGTCCACTACTTAAACATTGATGGCGTATGCTTAGGAGAAGTCATTAATGTCTGATTGTTTCCGACACCACCAGCATCCCTGATGATACGCTATTGTGGTGCTGGCGGTGGCAGCAGGTGTCCAGAAATGCTCACTTCTGGAGCTGCTCCATCCTCTGACAGTTGCCTAGGCCAAGTACTGCATGTCCGCCCCCTATTCAAATTAATAAGAGGCGGAGAAACCCTGTGTCACGCGCAGGGCCGGCTTCAGGTTTCTGTGGGCCCCGGGCGAAAAGGTCTCAGTGGGCCCCCTTTAGTACATATCGCGGACTATATATATATATATATATATATATATATATATATATTGGCGCACACTTACCGCAAGCCCCATAGACAATGCATGGGGCTTGCCGCAAATGAGCAGCAAATGCAGCCGCTAGGCGGAAGATGCGGCACATACAGTTTTTTTTTTACCACAACTGCCACATTTAAAAAAAACGCCTATGTGAAGGCACCCTTACAGGAACAGTGACTGCAGAAACCAGCAAGAGCTGTTTCTGACAGTGAGTATATTACACGTTGTTAGGAGCGGGCTAAAATGCATTTGCGTTCCCTTGCGCTTTTTAAAAATACCCTTCAAATGCAAAATGTTGCATTTTTGTGCATCTGAGGATGCTTGGTATATACGCAAGCATCCTGAAGAGCACAAATAATTCAAGCAGCTCAATGGAGCCGCACTGCCATATGGGTGGCACTGCAGCCAAGCGGAGTGTCTGGCCGTCTGGATCTCTCTTTCTCCTCACCTTTCTTCTCGCTGCTCCGTCACTCTGCACATATCAGCACAGTGATGACAACATCGTGCCCCGTCATGCGGAACTGCAGAATGCAGACAGCGGCAGAAGAGACTCTGGAGAAGAATGCTGCAGGCAAAGGTGGCTGGGACTATAGGAGCGGAATCCGCGGGGGGCTACCACTGGTACACATACCTCGTACACACGCGGCTCTGCTCCATACACCTCGTACGCACACGGCTCGCTCCGAACACCCTCGTACGCATGCGGCTCCGCTCCATACACCTGTACGCACACGGCTCTGCTCCATACACCTCGTACCACACGGCTCCGCTCCATACACCTCGTACGCACAGCGGCTCCGTCCGACACCTCATACACACACGGCTCCGCTCCATACACCTGGTACCCACATGGCTCCGCTCCATACCCCTCGTACACACACGCTCCGCTCCATACACCTAGTACACACACGGCTCCGCTCCATACACCTAGTACCCACTCGCTCCACTCCATATCCCTCGTACACACACGGCTCTGGTCCACACCTCGTACACACAGGCTCCGCTCTGTACACCTAGTACCCACATGGCTCCGCTTTATACACCTCGTACACACACAGCTCCGCTCCATACACCTGTACCCACTAGGCTCCGTTCCATACACCTCGTACGAACTCGACTCCGCTCCATACCCCTCGTACACACTGGCTCCACTCCGTACACCTCGTACACTCAGGCTCCGCTCTACCCTCGTACACACAGGGCTCGTCCATACCCCTCGTACACACACTAGCTCCGCTCTGTACACCTCGTACACACACGGCTCCGCTCCGTACACCTCGCACACACTCGGCTCCGTTCATACACCTAGTACACATTCGCCTCTGCTACTTTCACCTGTAAATCCCTCTGACCTCACACATAAATTCATCTAATTGCCATACACCTAGTACACACTCGCCTCTGCTACATTCACACTGTAAATCCCTCCTGACCCCACACAAACTTCACCTAATTGAGCATCATCATGGTGTCCAGCACAGCAGAGTCCTGCATACACTGAGAAGCTGATCATGTGACACCTGACTCCACCCTTCATTGACATCATCACAGGTCCACTCAGCCCAGAGTGTGCGGCTCTGTCGGCTCCCATGGAGGGGGGAGGAGGGAGACCTCCGGTGCTGCAGGAGGCTGAAAATGACCCCCCAGCTGCCCCTGATCCCTGGATATGGCCCTGGCTGTGGGGGCAGTGCTCAGGGGCCCCTGAGGCTAGGGTCACACTTGCCCTGTGACCCTAGCCTGATGCAAGTATTTTCGGCTGCAGCGCATAGCATTTAATGCTTTGCGCTGGAACCCATAGAAACCCGATGTTTACCTTGCCAACCACTGGTTGGCAATGTAAACATCGGGTTTCTATGGGCTCCGTTGCTGGCAGCGCATAGCATTAAATGCTCTGCGCTGCAGCAGACAATACTTGCGTCAGGCTAGGGTCACAATGCAGGTGTGACCCTAGCCCTCAGGGGCCCGGTGGGTCCCCTCCAAGCAGTCGGGCCCCGGCACTTGCCCGGGTGTGCCGGGTGCTGACCCCGGGCCTGGTCACGCGCTTAGATGGCGCTGACATTCTTGGATGCTGCTGTGTATCTGGTTTGTCTTTAAGAGCTGCATGGTTGATGATTGTGAAGGTCCTTGCCTCCTGTGGTGTGCTCCAGAACTGCAGTCGCGATTATGTTCAATTGCTGGTTCAGGAGTTAATGTGTGACTCCCCTGGAATACCCTCCCCCTGGTTTTAAATAGCTTTCGCTCTCCTCTGTCAGGTGCTGCTGATAGCTATATGCTCTAGGTCTTGGTGCTGTGGTGATGCTTAGCTGCTGGGCTAAAGTCTCTCCTTGGGAGTAGCTTTGATTCCTGACCTGTGGGTGGAGGTAGGGTTCCTCAGCCTAGGGCTAATCAGGAGTTTTAGGGTACAGAGTGGCGGCTCGGAACTCCTTACCATCAGAGGTACCTCCGAGATCAGGGCGAGCCAGGGACCCCAGCATCAGGGTCAGATTAGGCTCTCCTGACCCCCTTTTGCCCAATTCACCTACCTGTTACCTGATTCCCTTACCTCCCAAGCGTGACACCCTGGAACAGAGCATTTATAGCCAACTGCTGCTGTAGAAGGCACCAAGAGGAGCTGATCAGTAAGGGTGCCAGGTGTCGGACCCTAGCCGAAAAGACAATGATGACCTCTCCTAAGGGTAGGTCATCAATGGTTGAGTAGCACACAACCTCTTTAAAAGTGCCCAACAACAGACAGTGGGCACTGGTAGAATTAAGTATTGGGACTAGTCCTTAATGGAAAGGTTAGCAAGCATGGAAAGAAACAGTTTTCCTTCTAGAAGTTCAGACAGGGATTAGCCTGCAGCTAAAACAGACATTTAGTCTGAGTGCTCTGCAAAGCCGTACTCAGGTGGGTGTCTTGTGTCAGGAGAGAAAGGAGATCGGGACAGAGACAGCGTGATTCTGAGGAACAGACCAAGAGAGAGAATTAAGGAGACAGAGAGAGGAAAGTACGAGTTCAGAGGTCTGACCAGAGAGCAGAGTGACCAAATGGGAAGGTTCGAGAAAAAAGGACTACGAGTATCTTACAGCTCTAAAGGTAATGGGCCCAGACAGAGTAGAACATGAGACAAAGGAGCGCCACGGGCTGAAATTCCCTAAACAGTCAAATATGGGTAAACACATAGTCTTTAACGAATCATAATACAATAAGTACATAATAAAATATATTACAAAAGGAGCTAAGTTCCACAGACCAAGTTCCCCAGTATATCTAAATAATAAATAAATAATATGCCTTCAGAGAGAGAGATAAGTTACATCATATCATACACACCAAGGTCAACAGTTCCAAAGAAAAATAGATACATCCCAGATGGAAAAGAGTATGCAAGCACTATCACCTCAAGAGAGTAATTATAAGGTGAAAACATTTTTAATATAGTTACTTAGGCCTCTATAAAAATTAAATACTCTCTTGAGGTGATAGTTCTTGCATACTATTTTCCATTTGGGATTTATTTACTGTAATTTTCTTTGGTAGTATTGACCTTGATGGGTATTATATAGTGTACCTTATCTCTCTCTGAAGGCATTTTATTTATTGCATACTCTTTCCCATTTGGGATTTATCTATTTTTCATTAGTACTATTGACCTGTGTGGGTATTATTTGGTATAACTTATTTCTCTATGGGTGAAAATTAAAAATTAAGCAAATAGTTCTTATACGCTTTATCCTGAAAGCACATTATTTATTGATTTCGATATGCTAATATATACTCCATGAATTTATCTAGTTACATAATTGCCTTGGACACTTCTGGAGTCCGGATGTCCTCCTATCATGGGCCTCAGTAAGTGCCTATACCCAGCAGATGCATGCACACTTACTCAGGCAGCCACCATCTTTGGAAACCTGGGTATACAAAAATAGCGGTGGCGTGACCCAGCATACATAGCATGTACACATACTCATACCGCCGCCATCTTTGAACACCTGGGCTGAGTACATGAGGAGAGAAGAAGAGAAAACAGGGGAGAGTGCACAAGAGGGTGAAACAGTTCCAAGTAAAGCGCACAGAGGGGAGAAGGCAGCACGCAGAAGGGAGAAAGACAACACATGGAGGAAGAAAAGCACACAGGGAGTAGAGTGCACAGTTGTGAGAGAGCAAAGGAAGGAAGAGAGCACAGAGGCGGAAGACAGCACACAAGGGATCAGAGACACAGTGCACAAGGGGTAGACAGCTCTAAGGAGAAAGCACATGAGAAGACAGCAGAGGGAGAGAGAGTACGCATGGGGAGAGCATACAGAGAGAGACAGGCAACTAGGGGTGAGTGCACAAGGGAGAGCACACAAGGGGGAGAGAGTGCACACTGGGGAGACAGCTCAAAGTAGAGAGTACACAAGGTGAGAAGGCAACTTTGTGTTTATATATAGATACTTTATTACATGCCTTTTTGTTTTAGGCTACTGGAAGTCCCTAGACATCAGAAAGCTTGAATCTGGATTCCGGACATATTGGCGAACTCTCTCCTCTACAAAGAGAATCTGACATGGAACCGCGGGAAGAGAAAATGACTTTCACAGACAGTACTCTAGTGCTAGGCTGGGTTATGATGAAACTAGTAAGACCATGAAGACTGAGAGAACTAAGCTAGAAGTAAAGAAAGAGTGTCTTAAGTTGCTATGTGCAAATTAAAAATACTGTTAAGTAAAGCTACTTCATTGTTTTAAACATCCTTTTCTGAATGGGTTAACATATGGTCCTGACCAACCAAAGTCAATGACAGCATGTGGCTTGTGAGGACCTAACATCCCACTTGTGTAAGTCCACACCCCCACCAGGACCTCCATCTTCATTTGCTGGGCTGTGGCAAACAACTATCTCGCCCATGACTCCCACCCCACAGCACTCTACATAGCTGGTACAACAACAAAAAATTCATCATAAACTATTGGGCCAAAAATATTCAAATCTTTATTTATAAATTCATAAAAGCATAAAAAAATCTTTACATGCTGCAGTTACAGTTATAGTGAAGGACAGAGCCATTTTTTTTATATATTTTGATTGTTTATTTATATGATATTGTATATATCAAATTGGAAATCCATTTACACAGCAATTGGAAACCTCCTGAGGATGTGACCACAAGAAACATGCGTTGGATCAAGAAAGCGGACAGAGCCCACAGGTCACTGCATCCAAAGTAAGTGTTGCATTGATCACGCTTAAATTATATTTGGGAATCCCTGCTAGTTTAGCAGTAAAAGGTAACAAAGGGACAAAGGGTCCTCTGATCTAGCACCAGGGAGAGTATACTGGGTAATGAAAAGCTTCCATTAAGTAGATCTATATTATACACACACAATTACTGCCAGTACCTTATGCTATATAATTCAAAACAGTTTATATAGTAGGAAGTATTATTTTAATTACGTGGTTGGTTTCCAATAGCTGTATAAATGGATTTCCCAATGTGATATATATCACATTAGTAAACAAAATCAAAATATTGTGAAATATTTGGCTCTGTCCTTCCCTATAAAGGAATGGCAGTATTTAAAGATTTTGTATGCTTTTATGAATTCATAAGGATTTGAATATTTTGGCCCAATATTTCGTGAGTGTTAATACACTCTACAAAGCTGTTAGGTAAACCTCTTTGGTGACGTGCAGCTGGTTGGTAGTTTTAATAGAAATGTATGCTGCACAGGCTGGTAAACCCAATTTCTAAATTGGCAATATAATGTTCTTTTGTGCTTATTTTAAAAGTAATTGCACTTGTAAGTGACTTTTCAGATTAAGTTATACTAAGTTGACTGTGTATACGAGGAATAATAAAATGACCATTAAATTACTTATTTCCTGCAAGAAACTACTTTTTCCTTTTTGACTAGAAGTCTCAGTAGTTTCTAATTGTTCATTTCTGTTTTTATCCCCCTCCAACTTCTCTTGCCTTCCTTCCACATAGATATTTATAACTGCAGATAGTTTGATCCCTCACTGCAGACAGACTTATAGACAGACATGAACAGTTTTTATACGTGAATGAGCAGTGCAGGGGACAAAATTAAAAATATATATATATATAGTAATTGATAAAAAAAATTAAGACCTGTAATTACGGCCTTATTTTCTATAGGGAGTTTAACAATAATATTTTTAATTAGAAAAAAAATTTCTATATTTTTAATATTTATGTTGCCGTAGACCAGAAGTTGGGATGTCCTATCTGGCCCCCAGGCAGATTCTCAGGGACCGCACTGCTTGGACCAGCACTTAGCAATGCATTTTGCCAGACAATTGCTTCTTACACTGCATGGACGCACATACAGCATTCACAACTGAATGCTGCAGCTCATGAATTGACGGATTACATCCTGACAATGGCCAGTGCCAGAATCAGAATGTACTTTGTGAGTCAATATGCACGGCCATCCTGTGCCCCCAATGACAATAGCAGCAGCTGCAACCACATGTCTGCTGAGATGTACAGTATATGCCTCGGCCTCTATTGTTATGTATATACCCCAGCCATTCCTGTGATGTATTTGCCCCAGCATCTCATGTGATATATATGCTCACTGTGACTCCTGTAATGTATATGCCCCACTGTATTCAGTAATGTATATGCTGCCCCCACATCCCCTTTAATATATATGCCCCATCATCTCCTTTGATGTACTAGTATATATATCAGCATCTTCTGTGTGATGTGTATGCTGGAGCCCCACAGTCCCCTATGATATATTTTCCCCAGCCTTACATGTGATGTATATTCTGCAAACCGTAATACTACGCAAAGGCAGCAAGTATGCTTCATTGACTATAAGGCATTCTGTGTACTTGAAGGAAAGCTAAGATAATTTAAATTTTATCCTCAAGAAACCTAACTACGAGGATCAAGGATATGTGGTGATCTGAAAGTTCTCTCTTTGCTCTTTGGCAGCAAGGAAGACACACAAAGTACCCATTCTTTTTGTGTGACTGGGACAGCAGGGATTTCAACTCATCTCCGGAGTCAGAAAGTTGGCCAACAAGAACATCTTTAGTTGCATAAAGTTCAGTTGATTCCACTAACGTTCTTCTGTCACCACTCCACATTAAGCTTGAACTGATTTGGCAGTGCGTGAAAGCTCTACTGAAAAAATGAGAGACTTTTAAGTATTGTGTACCAAGTTTTAAGGACTGTCCGAAGCAAATATAAAGAAAGGCATTTTTGTGGATCCAGATATTCGGGAACTCATAAAGGATGATTTGTTCTAAACAAAAATGAAAGCTGTTAAGAAAGGGGCTTGGGATTTTTTTTTTAAAGACGTCACCAATAATGATGGGCGAACCGCCTGATGCTCGGGATCTGCTGGTTCGCCCGGACCTTTGTGTAAAGTCCGAGTTCGGGGCTGGACGTAACTTGAACTTGTATCCAAACCCCGAGCTTGGACTTTACAGTTATGGGACGGAGAGGGGGCTATGTAAAAAAAAGCATATGGTTAATATACATTATCATTATACACTGCGTGCATCCTGCAGTCCCGCTGTCACAGCTCATTAACTTCCGGGGATATTCACTGCACTTGCCGAGAACCGCTTCAGTTTTGGGCAGTGTTTGTGGTGATGTCAGGGGTCACCCAAGTTCATAGCTCAGAGAAGTTGATTGACTTTTGTCACTGTCAATCTCAGCCTTCTTGTCGCTCTGGACAGACGCTTGTCTGCTCAGAGCAATGACGCAGAGCTGACATTGCTCTGACTATGGACTATGTTGAAGGGAAGGTTTTTTTGTAAGTAAAGATGGAGTCCCTAAATGTGTTTTTTGCTTTATTTCTGATAAAAAAAATTTTTTTAATGTTTACTAAAAATTCATGGTGGCCATGTCTAATTTGGCTTAATGCCATGAATTTTGAGCTTTGTACCAGCTGAAAATACAAAACTTGTATAAACCCCTTATTACCCAGTGTGCCAACCCCAACAAGGTCTCTGAAAGAGCCAGGCAAAGCGCCTGGGAAAGGCAATACGATGAATGCGCCATTTTCAGGTGTGGCTGCGGGATGCGGTTTTCAGCATGGGTGGCTCAGCACACTTGGGCCTCTGCATGCTGAGAATCCCAGCCCCTAGCCCCTTGTTTTACCTCTCTGGTGATCAAAAAATATGGCAGGAGGCCACACTTTTTTTATTTTAAGCATTTAAAGTCCAGCTCACCTGTTTCTTTTGTGCTCCAGAGAATTCCCAATACATCCAGAAAAAAACTTTAAAGTCCGGCACCAAAAGTTCCAAAAAGATTTCTTTATTAATTTACAGCATAATAAGCATGGAAAATCAAGGCTATGGTATAGTCCGATTAAGTACAAGCTATCCCGGGCACTGGTTTACATGTTTCGAGGCTAAAATGCCTCTTAGTCATTACATTTTTTTATTATCTATTTAAAGAATTAAAAAAAAAAAAAAAAAAAAAAAAAAAAAAAATATTGAGCTTTCCTGTATATTGACTACTTGCTAAGGTAAAGTCAGGCAGCTGGGGGTGACAGCCTGTAGCTGTCCACTTTATCTGCCCTGAGAATCAAAAATATGTCAGGAAATATTTGAAACGATAGGAACGACTACCCTTAAAAGGTAAACGTCAAGGCATCCTTAATACTAAAGAATACCTATTTATTGTCAATAAAACACCCAGTGATGCTACTTTTTACCAAAATCCCAAAATACATAAGAACTTGAAAGAACCACCCGTATGAATATGAACGATAATTTCAGGAGTTAATTGTCTGACCGCCAACTTATCTAAATATGTTGATGGCTACCTTCAGAAGTGTGTAACTAAATTACCTACCTATCTGAAGGATACTACACACACATTGCAAATTTTGAACACCATCCATTGGAAACCTCATTTTATCCTTGGAATTTTAGATGTAAAATCCCTTTATACTATCATTGAACATAAAAAGGGCTGTGCAGCAGCGAAATATTTTTTAGAAAAAACTAATTTTCTAAAAATCAGAATTTATTATTAACAGCATTAGGTTTATCCTCACACAACTATTTTAAATATGAGGACAAATTTTTCCAACATGAATGGGGGACCACAATGCCTTTCGCGCCTGGTTACGCCAACCTCTATGTAAGAAGATGGGGGGAGGACAAGATCTATCCCCAGGGCCAACTGAGGAAAGGTAACAATACATAGACAATATCCTCTTCATCTGGGAAGGCTCACAAAGTGAGGTTAATCAACAACCAATATGGCCTTGAACTCTCAGGAGAAACTAGCAATACCAGAATTATTTTCCTAGATCTAGAAATATTTATTGAGGGTAACAAGATCAGCACAAAAATCTACAAGAAAACAGTCAACTCAAACAACTATATACACACATCCATCTGCCACCTACCAAAATGGCTTAATAATATTCCAAAGAGTCAATTTATAAGAAACTGCACTAGTCTTAAAGGGAACCAACCACCTCAGATCACCCTAATACACAGTTAGTACATGTCCCTGCACCCTAAGGATACCTTTCCAGCACTGTTTTTGTGTAAAATCTTGCATTAGTATAACTCATATAAAGAGTTTATAAACTTACTAGCCTGGTGACTTCTGGGCGTATCCCTCCTTCTGTTATACTTCAGGGCTGTGCATTCATTGCATGGCTGTGCTCCCCCTCCCTCTGTGCAGAGGAGATAACGATCACACCCATCAGGGCAAGGCAGCAGGCACGGAGGGAGGGGGAGCACAGACATGCAATGCACAGCCCTGAAGTATAACAGAAGGAGGGATACGCCCAGAAGTCACCAGGCTAGTAAGTTTATAAACTCTTTATATGAGTTATACTAATGCAAGATTTTACACAAAAACAGTGCTGGAAAGGTATCCTTAGGGTGCAGGGACATGTACTAACTGTGTATTAGGGTGATCTGAGGTGGTTGGTTCCCTTTAAGGATTTCAGAGAGGAAGCAGATGATATGCACCATGACTTCGTAGCAAAGGGTTATAATGCAGGTATGATTAGAAAAGCAATGGAAGAAGTTGACAAACTTGATCACAATTGCAAAGTATTCACTGATCTCAGGGAGACCAGTCCAAGAAAACACTGCGGGCAGCTGGCTAAAGCGCTCAAACACAGTGAATTCCTAGGCACATTGCCCCCTGGGAAATATGAATATGCAAATAGAGTCTGTGGAGCCTCGGTTAGGAGTCTCAAACACAGAACTAGCCATATATCCCTCCAGGGAAGGACCCAGCCAAGGGGTGGCTCCTTGCGGAGAACACCATAACCACCAAATGAAGTGGCCCTTTAAGTCAATATCCAACTCTTTTACAAGTTTACAGATATGACAAGGGAATACCAAGGCCAGGTATCCATCCACATACAGCTGTTTCGGGGTGTTGCCCCTCATCAGTGTGGAGTAGGATTCTGGCTAGGTGGGAGCAAGGCCTAGTAGACCAAGATTGCAAAGTATTCACTGATCTCAGGGAGACCAGTCCAAGAAAACACTGCGGGCAGCTGGCTAAAGCGCTCAAACACAGTGAATTCCTAGGCACATTGCCCCCTGCGAAATATGAATATGCAAATAGAGTCTGTGGAGCCTCGGTTAGGAGTCTCAAACACAGAACTAGCCATATATCCCTCCAGGGTAGGACCCAGCCAAGGGGTGGCTCCTTGCGGAGAACACCATAACCACCAAATGAAGTGGCCCTTTAAGTCAATATCCAACTCTTTTACAAGTTTACAGATATGACAAGGGAATACCAAGGCCAGGTATCCATCCACATACAGCTGTGCCTAGGAATTCACTGTGTTTGAGCGCTTTAGCCATCTTGGACTGGTCTCCCTGAGATCAGTGAATACTTTGCAATCTTGGTCTACTAGGCCTTGCTCCCACCTAGCCAGAATCCTACTCCACACTGATGAGGGGCAACACCCCGAAACAGCTGTATGTGGATGGATACCTGGCCTTGGTATTCCCTTGTCATATCTGTAAACTTGTAAAAGAGTTGGATATTGACTTAAAGGGCCACTTCATTTGGTGGTTATGGTGTTCTCCGCAAGGAGCCACCCCTTGGCTGGGTCCTTCCCTGGAGGGATATATGGCTAGTTCTGTGTTTGAGACTCCTAACCGAGGCTCCACAGACTCTATTTGCATATTCATATTTCCCAGGGGGCAATGTGCCTAGGAATTCACTGTGTTTGAGCGCTTTAGCCAGCTGCCCGCAGTGTTTTCTTGGACTGGTCTCCCTGAGATCAGTGAATACTTTGCAATCTTGGTCTACTAGGCCTTGCTCCCACCTAGCCAGAATCCTACTCCACACTGATGAGGGGCAACACCCCAAAACAGCTGTATGTGGATGGATACCTGGCCTTGGTATTCCCTTGTCATATCTGTAAACTTGTAAAAGAGTTGGATATTGACTTAAAGGGCCACTTCATTTGGTGGTTATGGTGTTCTCCGCAAGGAGCCACCCCTTGGCTGGGTCCTTCCCTGGAGGGATATATGGCTAGTTCTGTGTTTGAGACTCCTAACCGAGGCTCCACAGACTCTATTTGCATATTCATATTTCCCAGGGGGCAATGTGCCTAGGAATTCACTGTGTTTGAGCGCTTTAGCCAGCTGCCCGCAGTGTTTTCTTGGACTGGTCTCCCTGAGATCAGTGAATACTTTGCAATCTTGGTCTACTAGGCCTTGCTCCCACCTAGCCAGAATCCTACTCCACACTGATGAGGGGCAACACCCCGAAACAGCTGTATGTGGATGGATACCTGGCCTTGGTATTCCCTTGTCATATCTGTAAACTTGTAAAAGAGTTGGATATTGACTTAAAGGGCCACTTCATTTGGTGGTTATGGTGTTCTCCGCAAGGAGCCACCCCTTGGCTGGGTCCTTCCCTGGAGGGATATATGGCTAGTTCTGTGTTTGAGACTCCTAACCGAGGCTCCACAGACTCTATTTGCATATTCATATTTCCCAGGGGGCAATGTGCCTAGGAATTCACTGTGTTTGAGCGCTTTAGCCAGCTGCCCGCAGTGTTTTCTTGGACTGGTCTCCCTGAGATCAGTGAATACTTTGCAATCTTGGTCTACTAGGCCTTGCTCCCACCTAGCCAGAATCCTACTCCACACTGATGAGGGGCAACACCCCGAAACAGCTGTATGTGGATGGATACCTGGCCTTGGTATTCCCTTGTCATATCTGTAAACTTGTAAAAGAGTTGGATATTGACTTAAAGGGCCACTTCATTTGGTGGTTATGGTGTTCTCCGCAAGGAGCCACCCCTTGGCTGGGTCCTTCCCTGGAGGGATATATGGCTAGTTCTGTGTTTGAGACTCCTAACCGAGGCTCCACAGACTCTATTTGCATATTCATATTTCCCAGGGGGCAATGTGCCTAGGAATTCACTGTGTTTGAGCGCTTTAGCCAGCTGCCCGCAGTGTTTTCTTGGACTGGTCTCCCTGAGATCAGTGAATACTTTGCAATCTTGGTCTACTAGGCCTTGCTCCCACCTAGCCAGAATCCTACTCCACACTGATGAGGGGCAACACCCCGAAACAGCTGTATGTGGATGGATACCTGGCCTTGGTATTCCCTTGTCATATCTGTAAACTTGTAGAAGAGTTGGATATTGACTTAAAGGGCCACTTCATTTGGTGGTTATGGTGTTCTCCGCAAGGAGCCACCCCTTGGCTGGGTCCTTCCCTGGAGGGATATATGGCTAGTTCTGTGTTTGAGACTCCTAACCGAGGCTCCACAGACTCTATTTGCATATTCAAATTTGATCACAAGGCTCTGTTGCAGCAAAGAAATAAAAGGGCGGAAAAAATGACAATCCATGATCAAATCAAAATCATCCCAATCATTACAGAATTCCATGATAATTATAAAACGTTTGGCAGAATTGTGAGGAAACACTGGAATATTCTGAAAATGGATAAAATCATAGGGGATTTCCTATCCAATAAGCCTAAGTTTGTTTTCCAAAAGCTACACCTTTAAACCTACTAGTAGCTCCAAGTATAAAGCAAGCAAAAAACAACAGTATCCCTTAACAGGGGGTAAGATTAAGAGGTAATCAGAACGCCCAATTCCAACGTGGTTTCAGAACTTGTAGGCACTGTAAATGTCGCCAATCAACCGATATCTCAAGGAAATTGATAACTGAATTCAATGACACAGCGGGCAATAGAATTTTCCCCATTACACAATATCTTTCTTGTATCACCAAGAATGTCATTTACGCAATAGTCTGTCCACATAGTAAAATCTATATAGGGAGAACTATCAGGACGCTATCTACAAGAATCTCAGAACACATCCGCAATATCAAAAAGGTTTTTAAAACATCCACTCTGCAAACACTTTAAAGATTATCATAATTACAGTACTAAAGATACATATTTTTTCGCCATTCAAACTGTTCAGAAAAAAATCGCTAAAATGTCAACGCAGAAGAATAAATGGATATATAAATTAAATACATTGGCTCCATTAGGATTGAATCATGAAATAAAACTGTTTGCATTTTGAACTACGTCTTTCCCGCAATATTCTTTATTCTACATTTCATATTATATTTCGTTTATATTCATATTTTATTTTTTATATAAGTTTTTTTTTATATTTTTTATTTTATTATTTTTATTTTCATTTTATTTTATATTTTATTTTAGGCCCTAGAACACTTCAATATAAAAATTATAGAAAAATTAAATGATTTGTATGTTAATTTGTTTCACTTTCATATTTTCACTAGCTACCATACTTTATTTCTAGTCACATATTATTACATACTAAAGCAAAAGCCCTCTTCTAATTCGTATATAAATAATATTCATTTATTTCATCAGTTAGGTGTTTAGGTTCATTATAGATGAATAGAATGCTAAACTTTTGCATCAGTTATCATCATTATTCCTCAGCATAATTAATATGGAAACCGAGTTAGGTGACTTTATCATAAATACATAAGTTTGCCAAACTAATGCATCACACACATTTATCATCATCATCCTCCAGCATAATGTAAACCCAGTTTAGTAACCAAATTACCAACTAAAATGGGATTGACAATCAACAGCTGCTAGTAAGGGGAAGACACTAGACCCTATATATAGGTGATATCAGCTAACTGGCAGCTCCCCTGAAGAAGAAGGACGCCCCATCCTTTGAAACGCGTCGGTAGATGCTGACAGTTAGCATTCGTGCAAGAGATTCAAGCCCCAGACCATCTAACCCAGGGGCAGGGAACTCCAGGCCTTAAGAGCCACATACAGTCCAGGTTTTCAGGATTTCCTTAGTATTTTACAGTTGGAATCATCACCTGTTTAGGAGATTAAATTACCAACTGTCAAATACTAAGGAAATCCTGATAACCTGGACTGTGTGTAGCTCTCAAGGCCTGGAGTTCCCTACCTCTGAACTAACTGATCCCCCGTCCACTGTGACACGACTGTGACGCTAGTGTGACATAGGGCGTCAGGTGATCGGGGAACCCGGAAGACTCTGCCGCTTGCCACGGCGTGTGTGTCCAGCTAATTGCTTTTGGGTTAAACTTTTGATACCAGCTAAACCACTATGATAAATACTGATGAGTCTAAGTCCCTGTTTATATTCACCCACATATGACAATGTGTAGTTTTGGGTGAATCCCAACCTTCTTAACTATTTCACTATTAAACACAGCTAGCACTGTTGATCACTAGAAACACTTTATCTCTGTATATACCATCATAAACACAATAGTGTATGTGATGAATGGGCCACCAAATCTGGCAGCTCTACAGCGCCTCTTCTAAACTAGGGAACTACCTGAAAATAAAAGAAGGGCCACAGCTGCCCTGTCAGTGCTGGTTTATTAAGGCACCTCTCAGTGAGGGTGATATATGCCTTCTGGTCCATAACAAGAACCACATATAATAACAACCACCCCGTCACTGATAGATGCCTTGAATAACCCCAGTTCCTTGTTTGATATAAGCCTTGTCTGTGATTATATTAGGTCAGAAACCAACCCAAGTAGTGTTAAATGAGCACATGGACGTGGGAATTCGTGATCAAGATAACAGAACAACTCAAGATTAAATTTATATATTTAATCGCCCTATTGGCACACTAGGTATTTATAGGTATTATAAGATATTACAAATGGTACAGTCAGTTATGCAAATAAAAGATAAAAGGAATACACACAGAAGTACATACACGTGATCAGGCCCTTAGGCCTCTACACAGCCTGCTACCCACTTCCAGGCCTAGCCAGGGTCTGAGGGAAGGAGTAAGAGAAACAGGAGAATACATCTAGGAGACTGAGTTACCTCATAACTCGCCCCGGAGGAGCGCACAGACCGGATACCGGATCTGAAACTGACTGACACACGCAGCACAGTAAACACCGGACTAGTGGAGGTTATATATCTACACTGCACCTCAGTGAAGCAACACGGCGGGGTCAGAAATACAGAGGAAAGACTCAAGTTGCCTAGCAAAGGGGGTACCTGTGAGGAGAGACAGTCCAGCAGCCTAGCTGAAGCAGCAGCAGGGCCACACACACAGCGCAGGAGAGGGAAGCTGAGGACCTGGACAGAGTGTGAGCAACCCAGCCCCGGTACAGACTCCATGGACAGTACTCTGCTAACAACATCATCTGCAGTAAAGACTTGGAAAACTTAAAAACCGTGAGTTTGTGTGATTCTTGTGCTCAAATCCTGCGTTCCCTCACAAGCAGCTATCATCTCTACTACTACCCCTATCCTGCAATATCCATAGCACATTCTATAGACTGTTACTATCTCTGCCCCGGGGAACCAAGCTCTACCTGCTGAGAGCCATTACATCCTGTGAGGCACCGCCGGCATGATCCTCATGGCCGGGGTACATCACATGTAGGATCAGAGGATGATCCTGTGCACACCGGCCGGTTTTCCTGTGATGATAATACTGTGTGAACCAACCTGAGCACAATGAGGTTTCATGAGCCTAATGAGCGGCAGTGAGATGAGATCGAGGAGTCCATGAGGAATAGGATGTAATGAGTGAGTGCTGACAACCCGGAACACAGGGCGTTAACCTGAGCTGTGTGACAGGCTGATTACAAGCAGCTGAGGGGGTGTGTCCATGTGGGATTGGCTGGCACGATAAGAGCCGGCCACCTGAGTGATTGTGAGATTCATTCATACTGGAGGCTGAGATTCATTCTGGAAGCTGAGATTGAGTCAGATGGAAGCTGAGACCAGCCTGAGTGCAGAGCAGTCCAAGGCTCTGTGTGCATGACATGATGGGAGCATGCTAGCTCCATGCCGGTGCCGAGGTCCGTGGTCGTGTCCGCACCTAGAGGGGAAGCCGTGGTTGACCCGTGGACGCTAGACCGGGCGTGGGGTGAAACACGCCCGGGAAAGGAGCCTGTGGGGATGCCTGGTGGAACCTGTGACCCAGGTAGCGAGACCCGGATCCGTGCCCGGTAAGAAAGCAGTTCCCGAGCGATAGTGTGAACTGTGCACCTGGTGTGCGTAAATCATGTTAGGCGAGTATAGACCGCCCTTGGGACCGACTCAGTGGAGTCCGTTATAGGTCCTGATGAACCGGAATGTATGTAGCCCGTGGAGGCAATTGTATGTAGTGTGCCAGGCGGGCATAGACCGCCTTTGGGTCCGAGTCAGAGTACTCAGTTAAGGGACCCGATGAACTATGTGTATGAGGGCGTAAGTAATGGCCCTGAATGAGAGATGATGACCGATGTAAGACCCATGTATAATCATGTGGAGAGACAGTGACCCAGCTGGTATGGATGATGTTGGAGGCGTTCCGTCCTTGGGACGAGAGGGAGGCTTGCCCTGCTGCTTGCAGAGGGTACCCGTCCCTCAAACACGACCTCTAATGGGGTGAGTGTGCCTGTGGTGCCAGAGACAGGGGTAAGAGGGCTCCAGTAGGTAACGGATGTAGAGGTTCCCGTGACCTATGGTTTGCCAATCCCTGTAATGGGCCATGGAGGGGCCACAGTCCATGGATGTGGGCTGTGAGCAGGTGTGTGATCCATGGACGTTTGAATGATGGATCACATACGGTATGTAAGGACCCGGTCAGGCAGGATTCCTGACTACGGGTGAGTGTTGAGTCATCATGCTGGGGGACTAAAGCCAGGCGGCAGGTACCGCCATTGGGACCCACAGGGCCCGTTGAGGCGTATGTAACGAAGGTCAGAAGCAGGGGTTAGAAGGGCTCCCGTACTGGGTAACGCGTGGTTAGGCCGGAGGCCGCAGCCACGGGTTACTAGGGTTTGCCAATCCCTGTTATGAACCCGGAAGGGTCATCATCGTAATGTAACTTATGTATAGTGTAAGTAGGCCGGAGGCCGTAGCCACCCGGGAGCTGTTAGTAGAGCTCCAATGGGGACAGAGATGGTTACAGGTCCCGGGTTACTATAAAACGTTATGTGCAATATAAGTGTTATGTGATGTTAAATGTAAATGTATGGTGTATTTATGTAAAGTGTTGTTAATCAATGTGATATGTGTCAAACATGCTACCCGGGTTATGTGATTAATATGTGAAAATAAACGGGTAGACATTGGTTAACCTTATAAACACGTGTTCTTGTAGTTTTGCAAGCGGGTTCCCCGGTTGCTACCTCACATATGGTGGAGGATGCGGGCAAGGTTGCCCGGTGAGGAATGCACCCCAGTTACAAAGGGGGGTTGGTACAGCCGAGGGCTGTGGTGCCGGAGCACCTTATATGGACAATTCTGTTGATGCACTTTATATGGACTTGGTTGCTATGGGCAACCGCACGACGCACCCTAGCATCTGGCCGGTGACCTGGCGAGGTCACGAAGACGTCGTACTCAAAGTATCGGGCGGCCCTAGGGGTCCCGAAGTCAAAGTCGGCGTGATCAAGGTTCCGGTGGCCCGAGGGGTCACGAAGTTGCCAAGACAACGCCACATCCGGATTCTATGAACTGTGTTTGCCCCTGCTGGTTTAAGCAAGGAGGGGGGAGGTTGGACGGAGTCACAGGTATACAAACCGGGAGCGGTGCCACAAGGTGTTGTGTGGTGGCCCGGCTCCTATGGCAGTGTGTTCATCCCCCACTGGTCTGAACAAGGAGGGGGGAGATTAGGACATGGTTTACCGGTGTCCTAGGTGTACAAGCCGGCATGTGTGTGTGACTCTTATTCACAAGCCAGGAGCGACGCTGTCACCCGACTTGTCAGGGCCGTGTGTTTTAACCCCTACCCACGGGTGTAAACAAGGAGGGGGGTATGTGAGGCACCGCCGGCATGATCCTCATGGCCGGGGTACATCACATGTAGGATCAGAGGATGATCCTGTGCACACCGGCCGGTTTTCCTGTGATGATAATACTGTGTGAACCAACCTGAGCACAATGAGGTTTCATGAGCCTAATGAGCGGCAGTGAGATGAGATCGAGGAGTCCATGAGGAATAGGATGTAATGAGTGAGTGCTGACAACCCGGAACACAGGGAGTTAACCTGAGCTGTGTGACAGGCTGATTACAAGCAGCTGAGGGGGTGTGTCCATGTGGGATTGGCTGGCACGATAAGAGCCGGCCACCTGAGTGATTGTGAGATTCATTCATACTGGAGGCTGAGATTCATTCTGGAAGCTGAGATTGAGTCAGATGGAAGCTGAGACCAGCCTGAGTGCAGAGCAGTCCAAGGCTCTGTGTGCATGACATGATGGGAGCATGCTAGCTCCATGCCGGTGCCGAGGTCCGTGGTCGTGTCCGCACCTAGAGGGGGAAGCCGTGGTTGACCCGTGGACGCTAGACCGGGCGTGGGGTGAAACACGCCCGGGAAAGGAGCCTGTGGGGATGCCTGGTGGAACCTGTGACCCAGGTAGCGAGACCCGGATCCGTGCCCGGTAAGAAAGCAGTTCCCGAGCGATAGTGTGAACTGTGCACCTGGTGTGCGTAAATCATGTTAGGCGAGTATAGACCGCCCTTGGGACCGACTCAGTGGAGTCCGTTAAAGGTCCTGATGAACCGGAATGTATGTAGCCCGTGGAGGCAATTGTATGTAGTGTGCCAGGCGGGCATAGACCGCCTTTGGGTCCGAGTCAGAGTACTCAGTTAAGGGACCCGATGAACTATGTGTATGATGGCGTAAGTAATGGCCCTGAATGAGAGATGATGACCGATGTAAGACCCATGTATAATCATGTGGAGAGACAGTGACCCAGCTGGTATGGATGATGTTGGAGGCGTTCCGTCCTTGGGACGAGAGGGAGGCTTGCCCTGCTGCTTGCAGAGGGTACCCGTCCCTCAAACACGACCTCTAATGGGGTGAGTGTGCCTGTGGTGCCAGAGACAGGGGTAAGAGGGCTCCAGTAGGTAACGGATGTTAGAGTTCCCGTGACCTATGGTTTGCCAATCCCTGTAATGGGCCATGGAGGGGCCACAGTCCATGGATGTGGCTGTGAGCAGGTGTGTGACTCCATGGACGTTTGAATGATGGATCACATACGGTATGTAAGGACCCGGTCAGGCAGGATTCCTGACTACGGGTGAGTGTTGAGTCATCATGCTGGGGGACTAAAGCCAGGCGGCAGGTACCGCCATTGGGACCCACAGGGCCCGTTGAGGCGTATGTAACGAAGGTCAGAAGCAGGGGTTAGAAGGGCTCCCGTACTGGTAACGCGTGGTTAGGCCGGAGGCCGCAGCCACGGGTTACTAGGGTTTGCCAATCCCTGTTATGAACCCGGACGGGTCATCATCGTAATGTAACTTATGTATAATGTAAGTAGGCGGAGGCCGTAGCCACCCGGAGCTGTTAGTAAGCTCCAATGGGGACAGAGATGGTTACAGGTCCCGGGTTACTATAAAACGTTATGTGCAATATAAGTGTTATGTGATGTTAAATGTAAATGTATGGTGTATTTATGTAAAGGTTGTTAATCAATGTGATTTGTGTCAAACATGCTACCCGGGTTATGTGATTAATATGTGAAAATAAACGGGTAGACATTGGTTAACCTTATAAACACGTGTCTTGTAGTTTTGCAAGCGGGTTCCCCGGTTGCTACCTCACAATCCCCAGCTGCCAGCACACCTCCCCAGAGGTTCTGCAGCAGCGGTGGTCACCCTGACCACAACCCGTGGGTGGCGTCACGACAAACTCCCCTGTAAATATCCCCATTTACTTGCTGAACCCGGGACACGGTCCGGATCAAGACTGACGTGATTTCCCCAGCAGGTACTCCGGTCCGGTACCGAGTACCCGGCTCCAGTGGGCTCCACATTAATGTTGATTTTGACAATAATACAACCCAGTAAGTTTGTAATATGATATATGATTACACTTTCTGGATCCAGAATATACTTGGATAGCACTCTGTAACTGGACAACACGTTGTGTTTATTTCAACCACCATTAAGAATAGAGGAACTACCCCTATAGCCCTTGTTTGATAGTATATCAGAAAAGATACCAACACATTATAATAATACAATCCTTCCTTTAGATATATAACAACTACAATCAAGACACTTTCTAACTAGAATCATATGAGCTACATTAAAAATCCCCAGAGGTAAGGTATGAGTTCTAAACTCAATAGGCCTTTTATGCTCAGAATAATAAGTACGGTAGCGTAAAATTCATAAACTAAAAAAACATCATCATTTCAGGTCACATATAGACAAACTACCAAATGTTGTAATACAGCGGAGGTTACCCATCACCTGAGCAGACCACCTTCTTTTTATCCATAGTGGAACAGTCTCTCTTTTTAATCTTATTTTGGTTTTAATTGTGTTTTATCACCATTTCTGATATAACTGTAAACAGCCCACAATAAGGGTTAAACTTTTAAATCAATATATTTTTTTAATTATTTAAATAAATAGTTTAAAAAATGTGTGGGCTTCTGCCTTACTTTGATCACCAGCCAAGTAAAACCAGGCAGCTGTGGGATGGGATTCTCAGCATTCTGGGCCCCTGACGCTGAAAACCGCAGCTGCCACTGAAAATGATGCATTCATTGTAGAGCCATTACCCGTACGCTTTACCGGCTCTTCCAGCAGTCTTGGTGGGATTGGCACGCTGGGTAATATTGGGGTTAATAACTTCTTTGTATTCTCAGCTGGTACTAAGCCCAACAATCATGGCTAAATTAGACCTGTCCATCATGAATTTCTCTAAACAGTAAAAAGTAAAACACAACACAGAGGAAAAATGTTTTTTATTATACATTTGTGCACTAGAACAGGCACAGAATGGCAGCCGGGTGATGTGTGAAAGTTAATGGAGTTTCAAATGATCTCAGATAACCCCAGCATCACCCGGCACCCGGAGCCCAGACGTAAGTGAGTGAAGAAGCGCTCACTTACCTTTATGGCTGGGCTCCGGGTGACGGGTGATGCTGAGGTTATGTGAGTTCATGTGAACTGCGATAACCTTTCACACAGCACCTAGCTGTTATTCCCTGCCGTGCTCATCTCTGCCAGCAGACGTCCTTGTCTGTTGGCAAACATGTAGTGTTGTGAAAAAGCTAAGAAGACCTGGATTAAATCGGAGGGAGGTTTTTTTTCTCTAATAAAGATGAGGTCTCTAAATGTGTTTTGTGTTTTATTTCTAGTAAAAAAATTCTCTGTGCTGTGTCTTTTTTAACCATATATTAGAGTTCTTAATGGCCAGGTCTAACTTAGCCTGACATTAAGAATCTCAGACTTAATACCAGCTGGCAATAAAAGCTGGTGTTAACCCCTTATTACCCAGTGCACCACTTTCCCCCACAAAGACCGCTGAAGGAGGGGGGTAAAGCACCTAGAAATGGTGCTACGATGAATGCAACATTTTTCAGCGGCTAGATGCAGGCTGCAGTTTTAAGTGTGGGGGGCCCAGAATGCTTGGGCCTTACCACGCTGAAAATTCCAGACCTGACTGGTTTTACCTGACTGGTAATCAATATATGGAGCCCAGATATATTTTTTTTAATTATTTATTTAAATAATTAAAAAAAATAATGCACTTTCCGTATTTTGATTGCCAGCCAAGTAAAGCCAGGCAGCTGGGGGTGGCAGCCCGTAGCTGTCCAGTTTATCTGTGCTGAGAATCAAAAATACCGCAGAGCGCTACATTATTTTTTTTTCTATTTTTTTACACTACTATATACAGTATGTGAGGGGCCCAACAGCCAATCATAGATGCTGTCACACTGAATGGGCGTCTGTGATTGCTGTTTGAATAATCTACAATCAGCCCATACATCCTAGTAAAGTAGAATGTATGGCTGGTTTCAGCTTACCCAGCAGCCAATCACAGATGCCCATTCTCTGTGACAGCGTGTGTGATTGGTTGTTGGGTCCGTCACACATATAGTAGTGTAAATATAAATAATTTAAAAAATATGATGTAGCGCACCATACTAGAATGTATGGATGATTGCAGATCACTAGAACAGTCATTCAAAGACGCCCAGGTTCCAGGGCGTCTGTGATTGGCTGTTGAAGCCAGTGAAGTGAATATCACCAAAGATAATGAGCAGCCCAGAAGTAGATGCGGCCATGATAGTGGGACGAGAGGATCCGGTAAGTGTAATGATTATATTTATTAAATACAAGCTTTCTTTTATAGCCCCCGAACTGAACTGTAACACGGGTTCGGGATATGTGCATTGAACACTAGGTGTTTGGTATAGATTCCGAATTTTACAGTTCGGATTCGCCCATCACTAGTCACCAAGAAATTTATAGTTAACAAAAAAGATCAAAAATGTAAGTCCATCATGGGGAAACATGCTGAAATGTTTCAAAATCTTGGGTAGTCTGATGAATTTGAAGTTACATTTTTTACGTTCATAATTTGGACTACTTTTCTGAAAATTTGGTGCTGTTAACAAAGAGCAAGGGAAAGATTTCATCAGGGTATCAAGGAGATGATACCAAAGCAGACAGAATGTGAACATGAATGGGGAACTACTGCTGGATGCTTCACAAAGAGAGATCCACAGGCTTTCTATAAGAGCAAAAGTATGAAGAGAAGCTTTGAAAATAAAAGTAAAAGGTGCAAGAAATATCTTAGAATAAATTTGCAAAATGAATATCAATACACTTTTATAAATACTGTGTACATTCTTGGCTACACTAAATATTTTCTTGTTCATCTGTGTAAGTAATTTCACAACGATTTTCGTGCAAAATCCTTATGTGGTATAATTTCTTTTTTTTTAATGAGTGCGCAAAAAATTTAAGAAGTCATCATTGGATTTGAAAAACATTTTTTAAACCCAAAATTATTTTGCTACCCATAATATCAGCAATATCTCATTTTTAAAACAAAATTTACAAAATCTATTTTTTTTAGGGACCACCTCACATTTGAAGTGACTTTGGTGGCGCTATTTCCAAAATTGACACCATTTTAAAAACTGCACCCCTCAAAGTGCTCAAAATCTCATTCAAGAAGTTTATTAACCCTTTAGGAATTAAAACAATGTTAAAGGAATTAAAATGTTACTTTTTTGAACAAAAAAAAATTTATTTAGCCCCAAATTTTTGTGTACTCACCGTAAAATCCTTTTCTCCTGGCTCATCATTGGGGGACACAGGAGCATGGGTGTATGCTTTTCTGCCACTAGGAGGCGACACTAAGTAGAGATTAAAATTGAGCCCTCCTTCTTGCAGTATACACCCGTACGTTCCCTTTCTAGGACCCTTGGGTATGACGAACAGCGTTTCTGTTTCGTGGAATGGGGCTTTTCAGGAGATGTAGTGTTTGAGGGCCCTTACTAGGTCCAGGGTATGGAACTCTAGGATCGAGGGGATGGAGAAGAGGAGTAGGTTACGGTTGCGGTCTTCACACCACTTGAAGTCGGTTTTCCAGGTAGTTGATGCATGAGGATGTTGGTTTTCGGGCATTGACCATGGTGGTTATGACCTCTGGTGTAAACCCTGCCTGGGTCAGGAACCAGGATTCAATCGCCATGCCGTCAAAGACAGGGTCCCGAGTTCTGGTGGTAGAAAGGGCCCTGGGATAGGAGGTCCGGCCTGTTTGGGAGTGGCCAAGGCGCATAGGTGAGTAGCTGTACAAGCTCTGCGTACAATGGCCGCCGTGGCCAGTCCAGGGCAATGAGGATTTTTACAAACTTGTTGAGAAGTTTAAGGGTCCAGGATAAGATGCACTGATCCGTCCTTTTTCGGGGCGACAAACAGGTTTGAGTAGTAGCCCCTGAACTGTTCGTCTTCTGGTACTAATTTTATGACGCCAGTTTTGAGCAGAGAGTTGATGGCCTCGAGGAACGGTCGGGTGTTTCCCTTTGAGGGCGTGATAGGAAGAAGCGATTTGGGGGTCGGGATGTGAATTCTATCTTGTAGCCAGACGACACCAGTTCTCTGACCTAATTGTCGTGTATGACATTGAGCCATGAGTGGCGGAAGAGCTGAAGGCGTCCGCCTGTTATGCTAGTGTCGGGTGGTTGAGGGGGGGAATCATGTGTTAAGCCTTTGTGGTTTCCCGCCCTTAGAGTGAGTTTGTTTAGGGCGGGCCTTCCATGTTTGGTTGGTCTTAAAGGAGTGTGGGTAGCTGTTGGCCCTGCGGGTCGGCCGACCTGCATTTGTGTTGACATTAGACCTGGACTACCTTGGTGCTGCTTGGGAAGCTTGACAGCGTGAGTGTGACTGTGGGTGGCGAAAAGGCCGCTTGAACCTCTGCTGGGGAGAAACTTGCTTTTGCCTCCTGTGGTTTCGGAAATGAGTTGGTCGAGTTTTACACCGAATAGGCGACCTCCCTGGTATGATAGGTTTATGAGTGATCTTTTTGATGTTGAATCAGCGTGCCAGCCCCTAAGCCACAGGGTTCGACGCATGGAAATGGTGTTTGCTGCTGCCAGTGCGGTGCAGTTTGCGGCGTCTATGGATGCTAGAAGGAAGTAGTGCTGTGCTTTCGCCAGCAGATCGAGTTGGTCTGCCGGGTTCTGGTCGGGGTCTTGCAGCGTCTGTTGTATGTCCTGGTTCCAGGATCCCGCTGCTTTGGCTATCCATGTTATAGCAAACAATCGCAAGAGAGACGCTCCTGAGGCCTCAAAAATTGAGCGTGCTAGACTGTCAAGCTGGCGGTCGTTGGGGTCTTTGATAGACGAGCTATTGGAGATAGTAAGTAGGGTTTTGTTGGCTAGCCGCGACACTGGGGGGGTCTACGGCTGGCGATTCAGCCCATTTTTTGTGTTGGCGTCGGCAAAGGTATATTTGGCTTCGATCGCCTTGCGGCCTGCGAAGCGCTTGTCGGGCTGGTCCCAGTGTCGTGGGTTAAGCCGTCAACTCTCATGGTTAGAAAAAATCCGGCAAGGGCGATTACTCTTTGTGAACAAGAAGCTGCACTTTGGCGTGGTGACGCACTTGTCTTTGATGTCCATTGTCGTGTTAACAGCTTTGATGAGGCTGTCAGCCAATGTCTGGATGTCCGTGGTCTCACTCTCGTAGGGTGCGTCTAGGTCTGATAGTTCGCCCTCGGAGCGTGAATAGGACCAGTGAGGAGGTGAAGGGGAGCGATACCTGTCACTTGATGACATATTGGGAGATTGTCCCTCGGACGGGCTGGTATTAGTCCGTCTTATAGTGGTTAGGGGGGCCGTAGGATGGGACTGTTCCCTGCTGGAGTGGGAGAGGTGACGTTTATGGGCACTGGTTGCGTGAGACTCAGGACGGGCCTGCAACATATGGACTATGGAGTCCAGCCGTTGCAACAATACTATACCCCATGGAGGGATGTCAGGTACACTGGGCCCTGCATCAGTGGTTGTCTCAGTGGGACTTTCAGGTTCACAGTCCTTACAAAATTGTGACGTATGCTTGGCGGAGCGGGGTCTGGCAGCTGGGGCATGATGGATTATTCCCTGCGCTGCTTTTGCTTTTGTCCTTGGACTGTTTGGGATCTGCCATTGCGTACCAGATTACTGTCAGCGATGGCACTGCGGTGTTCTAACCGCTTGTTATGAGGGCAGGGGTGGATATCTGCAGGAAAGAGGGTCTCCTATGGAGCTTACCCAGATCCTGTGCCCCCTGCTATGTCTTCCGTGAGGTGCTGAGGTCTTTCCCTTGAAGAGGCACCAGAACAAAAGGACTGTGACCTGAATGTGTCCCTGGGTAGTATGTGGGCTTTGTGTGTCCCCCCTGTGAGGGGGCAAAGCCCACCCTACTTAGCAGGTCTCTATCAGCTCCAGGTTTATTACCTGAGGGCTGTACCTTTGTGCAGCTGCAATATGCTGGCTGCTTTGTGCAAAATTCGCACCGGTTTTGGGGCATGTTTGAGGGTGTGCCCCTGGTAATTTGCTTTAATATGGATGGCTCTTTTTGTCCCAGTTCCCCTGAGGTCCATTCTGTGGGCTTGTACTCCTGTCCCTGAGCGACTGCTCAGGGACCAATTGCGGTGCCGTGGTCTCGCCCCTGCACCCGCCCCTATGCGATGACGCGGCGCCGAGCCAATAGCTTTGGGGCCTGGCCATGAGTGATATACTCAATGACCAACGGGTGCGCGGCTGGCCGAGTCATCATGCCTGCCCCCCTTACGCGGGGCAGTGTCGTGCATGTGGCCAATGAGCCGGGGCCATGGGTGGTACTAGAGTACAGGCCCAGACGAGGCCTCAATTAGTAGTGGCTCCCGGGAGCGGCGCAGGGTGGCCGTGGTGGCGGACTCCGGCGTCCTGGCGGTGCCCTGATTGCTGCGGCCTCTTGGTCTGTGTGCGCACCCCGACTTACCAGCGGTGCGCGGCCCGGCATGGAGTCGCTGGGTCTGGCTGTGGGTCCCGAGGTTGGCATAGATATTGCAGCCTCTGCTGCACCAAGACCCTTAGGGATGGCTCGGTGCGCAGAGTGTGCTGGCTGCTGGGCTCCATCACCTGCCTCCTTTGTTGGAGGAGGTGAGAACTGTCCTTGGCCGTGTGCTACCCTGTCCTGCAGGGTGATGGCATGGTGCTCTCTGAGTGCCGGTGGCCTGTGCATTTCCATGTCCTGCAGGGGGATGCCATTGTGCCTCGTGGCTACTGGTGACTGTGTCGGGAGAGCGAGGCATGGAGAGCGAGGTCCTTTTATGAAGATCCCTGCGTTAGGTGCCCTTGGGTTCTCGTACCAAGTGAAAATCAGATGTAAAAGTGAGAAAACACTAATAAAGGGTATGTGTGGTCTGAGTTACAGACCGCATGTGCCTCCTGCGACACTAAGCTAAAAACTAAATATCTACGCCAACGTACGGGTTTATACTGCAAGAAGGAGGGCTCAATTTTAATCTCTACTTAGTGTCGCCTCCTAGTGCAGAAAAGCATACACCCATGCTCCTGTGTCCCCCAATGATGCAAAGGAGAAATAGACCATATAATTTGTTGTTTAATATTTACAGAATATTCCAATACCTCGTATGTGGTTTAAAACTGTATGGAGGAGTGGGTGAAAATTCCTGCTGCGGTGTGTGCAAACTTGGACAAGAATTACAGGAAAGGTCTGATTTCTGAAATTGCAAACAAAGATTTCTGTACCAAATATTAAGTTGTCTTTCTATTCTATCAAATACTGATTTAATGCAATAAAAAATGTTAATAAAATATGTAAAATTCATAAAATCTGATTTTCTGGATTTTTTTTTATTCTGTCTTTAAGTGTACCTAATAAAAATTACAAATGTTTCCATTCTTTATAGGTGGGAAAACTTGCAAAATTGACAGCATATCAAATATTTACTTTCCCCACTGTATGTTGGTTTGTATTACACATTCTGGTTGAGTTAAACCAGAAACAAATTGAGTATATACATGCCCGTACTAGTTAGTTACACTTCTGAAGTCTACACATGTGTATAATGCAAAAAACAAGTTCTTATTTTTCACGAGGACCAATTTCTACAGAAAACTGTTGTGGTGAATAAAGAAAAATGGTAAAAGGACAGAGAGTAAGTAGCGGAGTAAGAGAAAAGATAAGTGTCAGGGAAGGAGAATAGTTAGAGTAAATGGGCAGTCAAAAATTCCTGCTGCGAGTGTTTGGGCCTCCCACCCGGGAGCTGCACCGGTCCCTTGGGGCCTCTCCAGCCCTCTTGCCCTGCGGGCCCACCGAGTTAGAAGAAATGGTTAGAAGAACCGGTCTCCCCTGTGAGATGCCTGTTCAGAAGAAGTCATCACACATAGTGTTTTCAGCTTAATCGGATCCTTAGATACCCTACATATAACCAGAGAGTTGAACGTTCCTCGGCTGGTGCGGCAGTCATTGCGAGTTTCCCTCCCTCCCCATCTCACCCCCATCCCTGGTTCCGAGCACATCTCCCCTCTCTGCTTCCCTTTCTCTTATCTCTTTTATTTTCTTTATCCCCTTTATGACCTTTGTTTGGTATATTTTGGTATTTTATATTGTCTTTCTGACTGTTCTCCCGGATATGATTCCGACAGAGAACCACTACTGTTATGTATGTTTGTTGCTCAATCTATGCAAAAAAATTTTTTTTCTTTCAATAAAAATGTAATGTTTAAAAAAATTCCTGCTGCAGTTAAGGTGCAAAAGTCAAACAGGAGATGGGGTTGTAAACAATAGGGAAGCAGCCCTCTTAGTAACTATGCCCCAACTACCCTAAAAAAGTTCAATGCCTGCTGCAGCTAAATATGCACCTACCTATAAAGGTGAAAGGTTCCTCCTCTCCAGACACGTCTCACAGCCCCAACATGTGTTTGGTGTGTAGGCTGCTTCAGGGGCATAGGGGTGACTGTGCATAAGTGTGCTATAAGTAGCTGTGGCTAAAATGGATTATCACCTGCAGCTGCGCATCTTAATAAGCTGCATCGCTGGCGACCGACAGGCGGGGAAGGCATTCCAGGACACACAGGGTAAGAAAGAATACTTCCAGCAAAGGAGCCAGTTTGGAGGTAATCAACCTCTCTAACCACAAACTGACTCCGGCACAGGTTGAGGTCCTTAGTTTGGTTTTAACTTTTGTTTATAACCAGAATTTTTATTTTGTTACAGTGACTAAGGACCTTAACCTGTTCCTTAGAAAATTGGTTCTGCTCAAACTTCATGCACAAAAATTTTTACAATACAACACCTTGTCGACAAAAAAGCTTGACGCTATCAGAGAGTTGAAGGAATTGGAGGAGGAGATCCCGGCCCCTTCAGGTACATTTCCGAAACATCTCTTTCCGAGGTCGACCACAATTCCTCTTTCTCTATTTGCCCACCAGTAGAGATTTTTGGTTTACTGGTAACCAGAGATCTCAAGGCCTTGACTAAGAAAAATAAGAAAATTTGTCTAAAGATCAAAGACAGACCTTGAAAGACTTGAGAGAACTGAGGGGTGTGGTTATTAAACCAGCAGATAAAGGGGGAAACGTGGTTGTTTGGCCAATCGAGATGTACGAAAGAGAGGTTGAAACAACTTAGAAATAAGGAATATTATGAGTGACTCCCCTCCGATCCTGTTAATAAGTTTTCTGTTGCCCTGAGGTCCATCGTTGAATGGGCATTTGAGACAGGTGTGATTCCGAAAAAGATAATGGATGGACTTCTCGCTGACACACCAGTGACACCTACTTTTTACCTCCTGCCAAAAATTCACAAAAATCTGTTGGTTCCTCAGGGGCGTCCGATTGTCTCTGGCATTGGCGGGATTTGTGATACAACATGCTAATTTATTGAACACTACCTGCATCCTTTGGTGGAGATGTTGCCCTCCTATGTCAGAGACACCTCGGACGTCCTAAGGTGTTTTGATGGCTTACAACTGGAGGAGGGGGAGTCACTGGTGACAAGTCCCTCTATACGAGTATCGGACACACCCAAGGGCTGGAGGTGGCTAAATACTTAAATATCTTAGTATGACTTGCCTGGATATACAACTGTGCACTCTCTAACTGGATCTTTTGGAGTGTATTTTGACTCACAACTTCGTGTTTGGTGATTGGTTCTACTTACTGCGGTGCGGTACAAAGATGGGGGCGGCCTGTGCCTCATCATATACCAACCTCTTCCTAGGTTATTGGGAGAGGGCAGTGTTCGGCGGGGATTTCAGTGCCACATCCCATGCGCTGTACTGGCTCCGCTATATTGACGACATTTTTGTCATCTGGAGTGGAACTGTCCCAGAGTTCGATGCATTTGTGACCTGCCTCAGTTCTAATGACCTTAATATTAACTTAACATACAAACATGCAAAATCTGAAATCGACTTTCTGGAGATCAAAGTATCTGTTAGGGATAACATGAGGGAGAGATTTGTGGAACGTGGCTATGGTGGTCGGGTCATTAAAAAAGGATATACTAGGGCAAGGAGAACTCCACTATGTGATCTCCTTGGTGGCCAGAGACCAGCAAAAGAAAAGACCACACCCGTAGTAAGATTTATCTCCCCCTACAATAACCAATGGCAGACCATTAGAAGGATCTTGACCAGCCACTGGGATGTCCTATGATGACTGCTAGGAGGGGCAGGAGCCTCAGGGGCACCTTAGTACATAGTCATTATGTCAGAAAACAACTGAGTCCTTACAACATAGGACGTCCAATTGTTGGATGCTATCCCTGTGGTTCCTGCCTCTCCTGCAGATATATTGTATGTACAAAAACTTTCACGAATTACAATGGATCAAGTACATATGAGATTAGGAAATAGCTCACCCCTACAGTTGCACAAGTGATGTATCAGGCAACTAGTGGATGTGGCCTAAAGTATGTGGGCCTCACCTCTAGAAAATTCAGGATATGAGTAAGGGAACACATGAGGGACATTCAGGCAGTGGTGGGGGTTGAGGATGTGGATTCACTGCAAACCATCCCTCATCATTTCAAGATATATCATGGGTGAAACCCAGAGACTCTTCAGGTCTGTAGGATTGACCAAATTCAATTAGGAATACAAGGTGGTGATTTGAAAAAAATAACTAGCCAAACTTGAATGCTGATGGATCGTGGACCTTGGGACCATGAAACAAGCAGGTCTTAACAAAAAATTAAGTTTTGCTCCTTTCCTCTGACCCACCGCATGCTTTTTTGCCTTCTAGTGTTACACTCATGTTACCCTCTTGTCTCTGAGGGGAAAATGGTGATTTTATCTTGTCTTTTGACTTTGGTTTTTATCTATCTGATGGTCAACCCCTGCCCTTTGACACTGCGATTACTTTATATGCACATGTGTATATATTTTTGTGCATTTTGCACACTGGTGCCTATATGATTTGATCCATTGTCTCTGGGGGTGACAGCTTGCACCAAAATGGTTCTTGAGGTTCACTAACCCGTTTGATCAGGTATACCAATCGCGTGTTTAGTGAATATATAAGGTCTGGTCAGTCCTGATACTGACCACTGATGTCCTGGCTCGGACTGATTATTTATTTTCCCTTGCAGATTACTAACTACATTTAAGTAGTGTCCAAATTTAATGGGCACCTTGAATGGCTTAGTCCCAGTTATGGGATAGTCAGTTTTTAACCTGTGCACTTTTATAATCTTTTTCACTTCAGTGTGTATCACTTTTACCTGGCTGATGTATGACTGTGACCCCTGGATTCCTGTACTCTGGCAACAGGGATGGGAAAATTGAAAGAGAGAAGGCACTGAAAACATGATCCAATCGTCTGCACTTCATGATGGAAAAGGGACTAATTATAGTATTTGCTTGTAGTGTTCGGGCCGAGTTATATCCTTAATATATGTTGTATCCCTTTTTATGGATATTTATGTTACAGTATAAATCTTATCTGGGGACCCTTGGGTGATATATGTTTTTTCTACAAGGTGCCATTTTCTCCTATTGTCTATTATGTGATTGTTTTATTTCTTGCTCTCCCCTTCCCATCTGCCTTTTTCCCTCATCTGTCCGCATGCTTTAGATGTGAGGATCTTGGCAGGTTACGTATAACGTCACGAGTGTTACTAACTCAACACTGTGACTGCCCTGAATTTTGCCCAAGATGGTGGACAGGTGAGCAAGTATGCGCGCTGCACTGCTGGTGACTGGCAGCAGGAGTGGCTTCGGGAATGGTCGAACAGGGCTGATGATGTCACTGGAAGTATTCTCTCTGACCCTGTGCATCCTGGAATGCCTTCCCCACCTGTCAGTTGCTGGCAATGTGGCTCATTAAGTTGCGCAGCTGCAGGTGATAATCTATTTGGGCCACAGCTACTTATAGCCCACTTGTGCAGTCACCCCTATGCCCCATGAAGCAGCCTACACGGAAACATGGGTAGGTGCATATTCAGCTGCAGCAGGCATTGCACTTTTTTTTAGGGTAGTTGGGGCACGGTTACTAAGAGGGTTGATTCCCTACTGTTTACAGCCCCACCTTATATTTGACTTTTGCACTTTAAATACAGCTGGAATTTTTGGCTACCCATTTATTCTAACTATTCTCCTTCCCTAACACGTGTCTTCTTCCATCCTCCGCAACTTACTTTGTCCTTTTACCTTATTTTCTTTATCATTCACCACAACAGTTTGATGTAGATATTGGTCCTCGTGCAAAATAAAAACTTGTTTATTTGCATTATACACATGTGTGGACTTCAGTGGTGTAACTAACTAGTACGGGTATGTATATATTCAATTTTTTCTGGTTTAATTACTGCTCTCGAGTAGTTGCCCATATATAGTATGATGTCCAAAAACCATCCTTTATGTTGTCACATTCTGGTTGAATGCTATATATACAAAAAACAAATAGAATAACAGCAGTGTGTTACTGGATTCCTGTTTTTTTACATGTGAAACAAATTTAAAAATATGTTTAACTGTAAAAAAAAAAATATAGGCAATAATCAGATTATAAAACCATGATAACATGCAAAAAAAATCAGCATGATAACGCTTCGTGTTTCCCCGAAAATAAGACACATCTCAAAAATAAAACGTACTAGGGGAGTTTGCAGAACTGCTAAATATAAGGCACCCCCAAAAATAAGACAACAAACTATTTTTTACACATGCCCGCCTAACAGGGCATGCATCTGTGATTCTATGTACCGTATATACTCGTGTATAAGCCGACCCGTGTATAAGCCGACCCCTCTACTTTTGCCCCCAAAACCTGGGAAAACGTATAAGCCGAGGGTGGACCCCAACACAAGTATACAGCCCCATAGCAGTATGGTATACAGCAGGTCCCCAGCACAGTATACAGCCCCAGCAGTGTGGTATACAGCAGGTCCCCAGCACAGTATACAGCCCCAGCAGTGTTGTATACAGCAGGTCCCCAGCACAGTATACAGCCCCAGCAATGTGGTATACAGGTCCCCAGCACAGTATTCAGCCCCAGCTGTGTGGTATACAGGTCCCCAGCACAGTATACAGCCCCAGCAGTGTGGTATTCAGGTCCCCAGCACAGTATACAGCCCCAGCAGTGCTATTATACAGCCCCCCCCTCACAGTATGGCTGTCACCCTCCGATGGCGATTCGCTGCTCCTGGCTCCGGGCTGCATCTTCCTCTGTGTCTTCCTGCTATGCAGTGACGCGGTCGCGATGACGTCATCGCGATGACCGGCCACAAGCAGGAAGACACAGAGGAAGATGCAGCCGAGTCAGGAGCAGCGAATCGCCACCAGAAGGTGACAGCTGATAGCCAGGTAATGTATGTGCGCAGCGCTGCATGTGGGGCCATCCTATGAGGGGTGGCGCCATACTGTGAGGGGGGCCTGTATACTGATATGACTCGCGTATAAGCCGAGGGGGGGACTTTTCAGCCCAATTTTTGGGCTGAAAAACTCGGCTTATACGCGAGTATATATGGTACTTACTTTCCCTCAACGCTGCCATCCATCTTCCCCTCTGCTGCCGCTGTCTGCCCCCCCACTTCTGGCTGCTGCTGTCCACCCCCCACTGCTGGCTACCACTGTTCGCTCTCTCACCACTGGCTGTTGCTGTCCGCCCACCACTGTATTTATTCTGGCACCGAGCTCTCTCTGCCGCTGTACATGTACAAGAAACTGCCATTCAATCAGACGCCAGCAGTAGACCAGTGTCTGATTGGCCAGTTGCTTCTCGTAATTGTATGGCGATTGAGAGAGCTCAGTGCGGTGCCCGGTGGCCTGGAATAGTACATGCAGCAGCGGACAGCGGCAGATTGGTGAGAGAGTGTGAATGTGTGTGGTGTTTGAGTGTGAATGTGTGGGGGACTGCATGGGAATATTGGGCTGCATGGGATATTGAGCTGCAAGGAATGAGGAAATTGTGGGCTGCATTGGGATATTGGGGACTACATGGCGATGATGGGGATATTACGGGCTGCATGGGGATATTGATGGCTGCATGGAGATAATAAGGATATTGGGTGCTGTATGGGGATATTGGGGACTGCATGGTTCTGATGGGGATCATGGAAAAATAAGACAACCCCTGAAAATAAGACATACAGCATCTTTGGGAGCAAAAATGAATATAAGACACTGTCTTATTTTCGGGGAAACACTACTGCAACATGTGAACCAAGCCACACTTAAAGACATGTCACTAAAGTCATTCAGGACTTCAGATATAAGGCAGGTAGTAAACAACTTGAGAAGAAAATTTGAGAAATGAATAAGATTTAATTTTTTTTCAACATATTCAGTTGAAATCAAAAGTTTACATATACTGCATAAAAAGATACATATGAATATTTTTCTCACTATCTGACATGAAATCAGAATAAACCTTTCCTGTTTTAGGTCAATTAGGATTACCATAATTATTAATTTTTGCCAAATGCCAGAATAATAAGAAGGCGAGAATGTTTTAAGGCATCTTTATTACTTTCTGTAAAGTCACAAGTTTACATACATTAAATTAGTATTTGGTACCATTGCCGTTAAACTGCATGAATTGGATCAAACATTCAGGATATCCTTCCAGAAGTTTCACACAATAGTTGGTAGGAATTTGTGCCTAGCATTTAGTCAGATGCTGCAACTGGGCACTAGAGGTCATGAGACTTCTAGAAAATGGCCACAGATCTCCAATGGAAATCTCACAACTTCTAGAATTCAGTCCAGTTGAAGAATCTGACTAAATGCTGGACAGGGAAAATGGTGGTCCCCACCGCAATGCCGCCAGTACCACCCTGCAGCACCAGGCCTGCAGCTTTGCCCCCACCCTCCTTAAACCCTGAAAACCTGCCTCTGGCACCTCCACTCCACCACCGCAAACCCCCTTGGTAAGCAATCATGGATGTAGAATAGGGTGGCTCTGTATAGGAAGGGTAGCCCTACACTAGGATGGGGCCCTGTACTAGGAAGGGAAGGCTATGTATGAGGATGGGGGCAATACCCAGGATGGTGTGACCCTGTACTAGGATGGGGGGCCCTTACCAGCATGGGAGGCCCTGTACTAGGATGGTGGGCCATTTACCAGGATGGGGCCATGTACCATGATGGGAGGACCCTGTACTAGGATGAGGGGCCCTGTACTAGGATGGGGGCCATGTACCAGAATGTGGAGTCCCTGTAGTAGGATGGGAAAGCTATGTACCAGGATGTAGTGTCATATCCAGGATGGGGGGCCATGTACCTGGATGGAAGATATATAAATCCGAATGGGGGACTATATATATATATATAATATATATATATATTATTGATTGTAAAACGGGCGGCAGCATTATAAGACGAACCCTATTTAAGATTAAAAATTATTTTTTCCTCTTTTCCTTCACCAAATCTGGGGTGCAATTTGTAATCTGGCGCGTTTAATAAAGCGAAAAAAATGCTAATAAAAATGCCTTAAAACATTCTCTCTCTCATTATTCTGGCATTTGGCAAATATAAATAACTAGATGGTGGCCCAATTCTAACGCATCGGGTATTCTAGAATATCTTGTAAACATGAGGGAAGTGTGTCACACTATGACTGACAGCCTTGTAAACAGCAGAGAAGTGCAGTCACACTATGAGCGGCAGTTGAAATTGCGCGCCAATATACCAAGCCGTGCTCCGCTTATTGGTCGCTGCCAGCCGTGACGACCAATCAGCGCACTTGGTGCATGTTTTAAAACAGGCTTTTGCTGATTGGTCGCCATGGGCGGCGGCGACCAATCAGCGCAGTGGGGCAGATTGGCGGGAAATATGAATCCCGCACCGCTGATTGGTCGCCGCTGAGAGCGGTGACCAATCAGCGGCGCGGGATTCATATTTCCCGCCAATCTGCGCCACTCCGCTGATTGGTCGCCGCCGCCCGCGGCGACCAATAGAGGAGACGCGCGGCTTGGCGGGGGATTTGAATTCCGGCTGGAATGGAGCGAGCGGGGAAGGATCAAGGAAGAAGGGCAGGATGGTGGGGGGGCAGGGTGGAGCCGGCGGGGCAGGATGGTGGCAGGGGGGCAGGATGGAGCCGGTGGGGCAGGATGGTGACGGAGGGGCAGGATGAGGCAGGGGGGCAGGATGGAGTGAGCGTAGCAGGATGGAGCGAGCGGGGCAGGATGGAGCCGGCGGGCAGGATGGTGGCGGGTGCAGGATGGAGGCAGGGGCAGGATGGTGGCGGGGCAGGATGGAGGCGGGGGCAGGATGGAGGCAGAGAGGGCAGGATGGAGGTGGGGGAGGATGGAGAGGGGGGGGAGGATGGAGCAGGGGGGCAGGATGGAGCAGGGGGGGACAGGATGGAGCCGGGGGAAGGATGGAGGCGGGGAGGGCAGGTTGGAGTGAGCGGGGCAGGATGGAGGCGGGGAGCAGGATGGAGGCGGGAGCAGATGGAGGCGGGAGGGCAGGATGGAGGCGGGAGGGCAGGATGGAGGCGGGGGCAGGATGGAGGCGGAGCAGGCAGGATGGAGCCAGGGCGGGCAGGATGGAGCCGGGGCGGGCAGGATGGAGCTGGGGCGGGCAGGATGGAGCCGGGGCGGGCAGGATGGAGCAGGGGGGCAGGATGGAGCCAGGGGGGGTAGGATGGAGATGGAGGGGGCAGGATGGTGGTGGCAGGGCAGGATGGAGCGATTGGGGCAGGATGGAGCGAGCGGGGCAGGATGGAGCGAGCGGGACAGGATGGAGCAGCGGGCAGGATGGTGGGGGGGCGCAGGATGGAGTCGGGGAGGGCAGGATGGAGCGAGCGGGGCAGGATGAAGGCAAGGGCATAATAGAGGCGAGGGAGCAGGATGGAGCAGGGGGGCAGGATGGTGGCATGGGGGGACAGGATGGAGCCGGAGGGGCAGGATGGAGCCCGGGGTGGGGGAAGGATGAGGCGGGGGGAGGCAGGATGGAGGCGGGGGGAGGTAGGATCCCCCTAGCCCCCCTCTGTTCTCACTTGTCTTCTCAGAGTCGCACTGTCAAGCGGTCATGTGACAGGGCAGACTGTGTGACATCACATCAGCCCGCCCTGTCACATGATTGCTGTACTACAGAGTGCGACTCTGTAGCTGGCTGGAGAAGACGGGTGAGAACAGAGGGAGGCGGCGGGTACCTGTGCCGGGAGTCGGAGCGAGCCGGCGTACAGGTCACTGAGGATTTTTTTATTTTTACTATGGAGGAGCGGGGGCTGCGGGGAGCAGGGGGGACACAGGTAGCGGGGGCCACAGGGAGCGCGGGCAGGAGGAGCGGGGGGCTGTGAGGAGTCGCACGGCGCACAAATTTTGAACTCACGCACCGCGGCTCTTTTGCATACTGGCCACTTCCGTCTGCGGCTCGTGATTTCGGCCACAGACGGAAGTGGCCATTAGGCAATTACATAGTAGATTATGGTAATCTTATTTGACCTAAACTGGGAAAGGCTTATTCTGATTTCATAGTTCAAAATAGCAGAGGGCGGACAGTGTATATGGACCTGCGCTGCATAGCCCAGAAAGATCAGTCGGTGTTCATCATTATAGTGTTTATTTCCGACACATTTCGGAGTTAGTCCCAACTCCTTCCTCAGGGAATGGTAGACACTACCATTCCCTGAGGAAGGAGTTAGGACTAACTCCGAAACGCGTCGGAAATAAACATTATAATGATGAACACCGTCTGATCTTTCTGGTCTATGCAGCGCAGGTCCGTATACACCGTCCACCCTCTGCAATTTTGAACAATGCTGACCGTTGTGGCGTGGATCCTTGCAGCAGCTATTACCTTTTGTCCTGACGCTGGTTGTGTGCTACACAACCCCTCCAGGTGAGTGACTAATTAAATTTAGTCCACCTTTTTATCAATGATAAGACCCTATTGCGCTTCTCTCTCCCTTCTCTAGTTTTTATTCTGATTTCATGTCAGATAGTGAGAACATTCACATGAGTCTTTTTATACAGTATATGTAAACTGGTTTCAAATGTATATGCATCTTTACATGTAACCAGGATTTACAACGAATAATTTTGGTGAGATACATTTTGACTGTATTTAATTACAACTTTAGTCTACATTATCAGAATGATTAATTATTTGGTGAGTTTTTGATGTTGCAGATTTTCTGCAGCATTCTGCACCTATCGGTATATTAGATTATTTACATTATTTAACAGATTTTTTACGTGCGTTCTTCTCACATATTAGACTCTGCAATGTTGCATCTTTTTGGTATGTCGTTTTTTAAACATGACCGCTATATTTTTTAAAACTTTTTGGTATTTGGCTGAGACAAATCTATATTAAAACAGTTATGTGTGGATTACAGGCATATATAATGTGTTTACACAGAATACTAAAAATGCATGTATTTTTTACCTACAAATTGCCACATGTTATGCATTTCTATGGGGAAAATCTGCACTTTAAACTCATTTTAGATCCCTTTCACATTAGCGTTTTTTAACATTTGCGGCAGATCCGGCAGATTTACCGCATCTGCCGTGTAACGGCTGCACTTGCGGCAAGCCCCATTCATTCTCCATTGGGCTTGCGGTCAGGTGCGGCAAGTACAGTTTGCCAGATCCAGCACTTGTGGTGCATGAAAAAAATTATGCTAGCTGCGTTTTTTTAACCTGCCGCAACTGCCGGATTTGCTGGATCGCGGCAAAAACCACATTTGCCGCACCTGCCGCAACTCCTATAGAGAATAAATGAGGGCTTGCCGCATTCTTGCCGAAAGTTGTCCATTATGCGGCAGATGAGGTAAATCTGCCGGATCTGCCGCAAATCAGCAAAAACGCTAATGTGAAAGCAGCCATACGGTCTCTTTACACGTAGCGACGTTCCAACGATCTCGACAACGATATGACCTGGTAGGGATCGCTGGCGCGTCTCCATGTTGTCGCTGGTGAGATGTCAGTCAGATCTCACCAGTTAGACAGCAACAATACAGAACGATACGGTGGTCGTTGGGAACCAGTCACTCTCGGGCGTAGTATTGAGATGGTTTGTTGCTGTCCCTGTCAAACACAGCAATGCACGCTGCCCAACAGGAGCGAGACGACCAAAAAATGGTCCAGAACGATTTGTAACAATCAGCGATTTCACAGCAGGGGCCTGGTCACTGTTACGTGTCACACATAGTGAGATCGCTGGTGAGGTCGCTGTTACGTCATAAAATCTGTGACGTAACAACGATATCGCTAACGATATCGTTATGTGTGAAGTACCCCTAACTTACAATAGAAATTAGCGTGCAGTGTACTTCAAACTCACACTTCAGGTCAGTTTACACTGTGTAAAAAACAAAGAAGCACAATGGGAATGAGGTTTCTGTAATTTCCTTTCACTTTGCTGAAACAGTAGACTGCTATTTTACCCAAAGAAAATATGCAGCATCAAAAATGCATTGTGGAAACCTAACCCTAACATACTAATAAATAAACAATGAAAAAAAAAAACATTACATTACAGAAAAAATGACATTAAACATGGGTTAAACAAGGTTGTCCACGCTTTTCTATTTATAAAAACACGGTCATAAGGCAAAAACAAAATGGAGTTCTCATCTTTGATTCCCCTAATGTTTCTCTTTTAATATACCTTATATACTCGCGTATAAGCCTAGTTTTTCAGTCCAAAAATTGGGCTGAAAAGTCCCCCCCTCGGCTTATACGCGAGTCATATCAGTATACAGGCCCCCCTCACAATATGGCACCCCCCTTTCACAGGATGGCCCCCGCATGCAGCGCTGCGCACATACATTACCTGGCTATCAGCTGTCACCATCTGTTGGTGATTCGCTGCTCCTGGCTCCAGGTTGCATCTTCCTCTGTGTCTTCCTGCTTGTGGCCGGGGCTCATCACGATGACGTCATCACGACCCCGGCCGGTCACGTGACAAGCAGCAAGACACAGATGAAGATGCAGCCCGGAGCCAGGAGAACGATCCGCCACTGGAGGGTGACAGCTGATAGCCAGGTAATGTATGTGCGCAGCGCTGCATGCGGGGGCCATCCTGTGAGGGAGGGGGGCGCCATACTGTGAGGGGGGCTGTATAATGGCACTGCTGGGGCTGTATACTGTGCTGGGGACCTGTATACCACACTGCTGGGGCTGTATACTGTGCTGGGGACCTGCTGTATACCACACTGCTGGGGCTGTATACTGTGGTGGGGACCTGCTGTATACCACACTGCTGGGGCTGTATACTGTGCTGGGGACCTGCTGTATACCACACTGCTGGGGCTGTATACTGTGCTGGGGACCTGCTGTATACCACACTGCTGGGGCTGTATACTGTGCTGGGTACCTGCTGTATACCACACTGCTGGGGCTGTATACTGTGGTGGGGACCTGCTGTATACCACACTGCTGGGGCTGTATACTGTGCTGGGGACCTGCTGTATACCACACTGCTGGGGGCTGTATACCTGTGCTGGGGTCCACCCTCGGCTTATACGCGAGTCAATACGTTTTCCCAGGTTTTGGCGGCAAAAGTAGGGGGGTCGGCTTATACACGGGTCGGCTTATACACGAGTATATACGGTAATTTAAAATAATAAAGCAACTAGTGCACAGTATTGATACAAAATATATAGATGAAGAATATATAGTTTTATATATAAGGAATATATCACCAGCTGAACTGTGAGATATAACAATGTTAAACATATTATACACCATTACAAAGACTGACTATAATTTAAAATTAATTAGAGATCAGAAAGAAAACTTCAAAGACAAAGAAAAAGAACATAAAAGCATGATTCCCACACATTCATGACAAAGCCAGACAAAACACTTTTAAGATATGAAAGTCACAAAGTGTATAGTACGCTGGAAGAAAATAGCAAGAAATGGTGTATTATCCAGGAATAATGCCTTTTAAATAAGAATTCATATTAAATAATAGTGCTTATTTAAAGAGATACTATCAGGTAAATTGGGCCATTTTTGGAAGTTTTTCAGAGTAAACTGTTTTTTTATTTGTAACTTCCCAAATTTATCGTCATCTATTCAGCCCACACAGTAAAATATATAAATTTTATTTTAGTTTCTTCTGAGTAACTGTAATATCCTGAATATGGAGAATGACAATTGACAGGTATGACAAGTATATTGTACAGCCTGGAAAGTGCAGACAATGAAATATCCCAAGAGGGATGACAATATTACAATCTCCTGTTATAGACTCTATTGACACTATCATGAGATACACCTTTTCACTTTGGGATGAAATGAAAAGGAGCAATTGTATAATGGAAATACAGCATAATACAAAAGAAAACAATACGTATTTGGAATGAAAGCAAATAAACATTTGCACAAGTAAGGCGGCGTTCACACATCCGTTGTAGACATTTTTGTCTGAGAGTACATTGACCCATAGAGTGTTTCTGAGCCATTCTAACATCAAACTCCTATTCTATTCTGATCCGTTTTTTGCAAATCAGAATAAGTCTATAGGGATCCATTAAAATGGATGAATAATGTAAGATTATTAAGAGGATGAGAAAAAAATGTATTCTGATATTATTCCCTACCCATTCCCTTTTTCCCACCTTACTGTAGTTTTCTTTTTTGCTTCTTGCTGTGTCAATTCTTAACTTTTGTACCTTGTTTTTTGCCACTGTTATGTTCTGAAAACGTAAATATATATACTTGACTATTTTTGGAACTTCTGCACTACTACTCTATCCATACATGTATTTGTGATCTGAGGCTTATCAGTCAGATCCTCACCAATGTATACATTATTACCATTATTACCTATCCAGTGGATTGAGGAAAATGGGTAATAACTCTTCACAGCTGGAATACTTATATAACACCTTCACTTCTTTAGGCCTAATGGTTATTCTTGGAAGAGTGTGGGCATATGGAGTGGCTCCTGTTTATTATTATTACTATTATTTATTTATAGTGCATCATTGAATCCATGGTGATGTACATGAAAAGGCGTTACATACAAACATGTTAAAAATATACTGAACAAACTAACAGTGACAGACTGGTACAGAGGGGAGAGAGAACCTTGCCCTTGCAGGATTACATTCTACAGGGCAGTGGGAAGGAACTGTAGGTTGGGTCTGCTCGGGTGGTGGTGGAGCGCCGGATCCAATGGTGGTGAAGTGTTGGGTCCAGTGGTAGTGGAGCGCGAGGTCCAATGGTGATGAGGTGGAACCGTGGTCATTGTAGACTGTTCTGAAGAGATGGGTTTTCAGGTTCCGCTTGAAGGTTCCAAGTGTAGGGGACAGTCGGAGGTTCTGGGGTGCAGATTTCCAGAGGATGGAGGATGCTCAGGCGAAGTCTTGCAGTCGGTTAGATAAGGAATGTACACGTGTGGAGGAAAGAAGGAGGTCTTGGGAGGATCAAAGATTACGAGTTGGATGATATTGGTAAATTAGTTCAGAGATATATGGGGAAACAGATACTGGATGGCTTTGTAAGTCAATGTTAGTAGTTTAAATTGGATATGCTGGAGAATTGGGAGCCAGTGGAGGTATTTGTAGAGGGTAAAAGTGGAGGAAAAGCGAGGAGAGAGGTGGATTAGTTGGGCAAAAGAGTTAAGGATATATTGGAGAGGTGCAAGAGGGTTAGCAGGGAGGCCACAGAGGAGGAGGTTGCAGTAGTCGAGACGGGAGATGATGAGGGCATGCACTAGTAGTTTAGTAGATTGAGGGTTGAGGAAGGGACGGATTCTGGAAATAATTTTGAGTTGGAGGCGGCAAGAGGTGGCGAGAGCTTCAATGTGTGGTCTGAAGGATAAGGCAGTGTCAAGGATCACTCCGAGGCTAGCGGACTTCAGGTACAGGGAAAAGTGTGATATCATTTATTGTGATAGATAGATCAGGTAAGGGAGATGTGCGAGATGGGTGAAAGACGATGAGTTTGTTTTGTCTATATTTAGTTTAAGGAAACTAGAGAAGAAGGAGGATATGGCTGATAGACTCTCGGATTCTGGACAGGTGACGTCTGAGCCAGAGAGGTAGATTTGAGTGTCATCAGCGTACAGGTGGTACTGTAATCCATGAGACTTTATGAGTTGCCCTAAGCCAAGGATATAGATGGAAAAAAGAGGACTATCCCAGGACAGAGCCTTGAGGGACCCCAACAGAGAGGAGATGGGGTGAGGAGGTAGTGTTGGAGTGGGAGACACTAAATATGCAGTTGGAAAGGTAGGAAGAGATCCAGGAGAGGGCAACGTCAGTGATACCAATGGAAGAGAGTATCTGTAATAGGAGGCAGTAGTCGACTATGTCGAATGCAGAGGACAGGTCAAGAAGGAGGAAAAGAAGAAGTGTCCATTAGCTTTGGCGGTAAGTAGGTTGTTAGTAATTTTGGTTAAGGCAGTTTCAGTGGAGTGATGGGGCGGAAGCCAGATTGAAGGTTGTCAAAGTGAGAGTTGGATGAGAGGTGGGATGAGAGTACAGTGTGGACATGCTTTTCAAGTAGTCTGGAGGTGAACTGGAACAGCTATATGGGGCGGTAGCTGGATGTGGAGGTCGGGTCGAGAGATGGCTTCTTCAAGACAGGTGTAATTGTTGCATGTTTGAAAGCGGAAGGAAAGGTACGGAGGTTAGTGATAGATTGAAGAGGTGGGTTAGGGCTGGGATAAGCATGGTGGTGAGGTTGGGGAGGAAGTGGGATGGGGACCGATGCACAAGTGTTGAGGTGCGATTTGGAGAGGAGGTGTGCAAGTTCTCCTTTAGTTTATCCACTTGAATGGCGCAGTCAATCTCTTATACATTTAAATGGTGCAATCCTGGTGGGACTTTCATCCTAGGGTTCAATGGCCAATGGATTGCTGTGACAGTTGGGTGCCTGCTGGATGGCCGCCTTAATGTAGCCCTACTGGCCACAGGCCTGCCTTCTTAGGAGATCATCATTTCTACCTTGTTCTGCAATACAATCATATTGAAATAATGGCTGGTTCAATTCCCTTAGTGAAAAGTATTAAAATAAAGTTTCAAAAAAAGTTATAAAAATCGAATAAACATACACATAAAAGTTTCTACCCTAAAAATATTTTTTAATTTTATTTTTTTTGTTTTTTTTTTAAAAAGCTAAAGATAGTATATGTAATATCATCACACATATAAAGGTTCACTATGTCAAATTGTAAAATCATTTACCAATGAGGTAAAAGCCAGGTAATTTGTACTGCACAATAAAAGCTATGCAGACCAAACAAAACAAAAAACATACTGAATTTTCCGCACTATAAGGCGCACCTAAAAGCCTAAGATTTTCTCTGAAATCAAAAGTGCGCCTTATAGTGTGGTGCGCCTTATATACAGCTCTTTCCCTGAAAGTAAGGCAATCTAGGGGATGCCATGTGCCTACAAATATAAGGCACCCCCACGAAAATAAGGCATACCTTGTTCCTTCTGCTGATCAGCATGCCACCGATCACAAGACCGGGGCATGCAGATGTGACTCATCCCCGCAGTCCCCACTGTCCGGTGCCCGCCACTGTATTCTGTATGCTGCATTTTCCTATTTCAAAAGCGGGCCAACAGCCGCGCAGCTCACAGCCCAGGAGCCCAGCAGCCAATCACAGCTCCGGAGCTGTGTGCTGATCTCCGCCCAGGAGCCTTGCGCCAATTACAGCGCAGGAACCGTGAGCCAATCCAAGGCCAGCTGATGTCAGTCCATAGCCTCTGATTGGCTCGCGGTTCCTGCGCCGTGATTGGCTCAGGGCTCCTGCGCCATTATTGGCTCAGGGCTCCTGCGCCGTGATTGGCTGCTGGGATGCTGGGCTGTGAGCTGCGCGGCTGCTGGCCCAGTTTTGAAATAGGAAAATGCAGCATACAGAATACAGCGGCGGGCACCGGACAGTGGGACGGCAGGTACCACCAAGGTATGCCTTATTTTCGGGGAAACACGGTGTGGGTATTGGGTGTGTGTGTGTGTGTGTGTGTATGTGTGTATGTGGAGGATGATGGGGGGCTGCAGATGGATAGCGGAGGATGATGGGGGCTACAGAGGGATACTGGAGGATGATGGGGGGCTACAGATGGATAGTGGATGATGATGGGGGCTACAGATGGACAGCGGACGATGATGGGGGGCTACAGAGGGATACTAAGGATGATGGGGGGCTACAGATGGACAGTGGAGGAAGATGGGGGCTACAGATGGACAGCAAAGGAAGATGGGGGACTACAGAAGGATATTGGAGGATGATGGGGGCTACAGATGGACAGCGGAGGATGATGGGGGGCTACAGAGCGATACTTGAGGATGATGGGAGGGTCTGAGCTTTGTTTTATTTATGGTAATAAGGTGCGCCTTATAATCCGGTGCACCTTATTGTGGACCAAAACGGCTTAGCAGCCCTTTTTTGATGGTGGGCCTTATAATCCGGTGCGCCTTATAGTGCGGAAAATACGGTTGAATTGCATAAACATTTTTCACTATTTCACCTTACCTTTGAGTGTTTGTCTTAATAATTTTGCTGTACAGTATATAGTTTAATGAACTGGTGTGATTCAAAAACAACGTCTCCCTTAAAAAAGTATGGATAAAAAAAGAAGCGCAAAAGTTAAAATTGGCTGCATCATTATGGGTTAATCTTCAGTCTTCCAGTTGTATGGATTCTGGATAATTAATGTAGAAATGCAATTTCTTCTGCTTTAATTAGCAGAAAAATTAATATTGAATTAAGCTAAAGGTTTTAAGCTGGCACTATTAAACCTCCTACAAATGAAGAAGGCTTAGGATCATGTAGGGTTAAAAAAATGAACTTTTCACAAACAAAATAGAATCACATTTGCAAAAAGAAAGCAAAATAAATTATTCGGTTTATAGCTCCCTGTACATGTAACTACTAACATGTTTTACATTCAATTTCTAGAGCAATATGAAGATGTTCTGTACAGCAGGAATGTACGATATATAAAATATCTGACCTAATACTGATATCACTTCACACTGAACAGGGCTCCAGATACGGTATTTGAAAAAGATCTGGAAAAGGCATGAAAAAAATCTTCCCTGCAAGATTCATTTCTTCCTCCCAAAAATGTACAAGAAATATGAATCCCACTCCAGTATGTGATAATGGCGGATTTGTGCAATGTAATTTAAGAAGTTTCAATTAGATATAAGCATTGTTTTGTACTGGACAAATAGGTGAAGATCAAGGGTAAAATCACAGGTAGAATGTTTGCCTGCAGCAGAATTTGCCTCAGCAGATTGTAATGGACATCTGAATGTGCATTTGCCACAAACTAGTTAGGGTACCTTTACACGCCGCGACGGCAGGCTGGAAACATCGCGCGACAAGCTACAATTGTAGCTTGTAGCGTCCATATCGCCTGTAGTAGCGGCGTCTGAAGAGGCGACGCTACAGCCGGCGACAGATACATTTGTTTATGGTCTCTGCCCATAAACTTAAGGCAACATCGCCGATTGCAGCGAGCTGTATCGGCGTGTAAAGAAGCAACGGAAGGGAACTCTGGACAGCCTGCTATGTAGCTGCAATGTAGCTAAGGCGTCACCTAGGCTCCGTGTTACCGCGCCCCATGTGCGATCATTGGTGGAAGCTGCTGCGTGCCGATTGGCCCATGCCTCACAGCCCTCCATCTTGGATGAGCTGTCCCTTCAGCACTACAGATACGCGCCGTATGCACGATCATACCGTAGTACAATTACGCGGCCCCAAACTTAGGGCAAACCAAACCAAATGGGCACATCCTGTAAACACATAAAGAATAATGCTGGACACAGCGGTCAAGTATGTGTTTCGGACCGGCCTGCCTAATTGAAGAGCAGAGGCCGCATAAAAGTGTCCCTTGAGGGTCTGTGCGCCACTGAAACACTGATGCACGTATACACACACCGCATTAAAGTCGAGTAGTCAGTACACAGCGCACAGGCTTGCTGTACGCATCGCTCTGTGGGTGTCGTACAGTAGGTGCCGCTGAAGTGCTTCGCCCGTGTCACTGCGCGTAGGACTAGTTCAAAAGGTGCGTGACGCGTAAGGTGGCCGTAATGACGTAATTACGCTAGTTTCATTTTCACTCTGCCTGGAATGTGCCTGCCCCTCCTCTGCACACACCATTGCAGTCATGGCGGCAGTTCACCGCGCTGCTACGTGGGGGATGGCTGAACTGCTCATCCTCATAGACTACTGTGACCGGTATGACTATTGGGGTCACCGGCACCACCGTCATCCCCGGCTGCGTAATCGCGCCACTATACGGCGCATTCAGCGTGCACTGCTGACTCGACTCGGGGTGCAGAGGGTCGCCAAAGCAGTGCAGAAAAAGATTGCGGACCTGAAGTCGAAATGTCCAGGCCGCATAATCGACATTCGTGCCAGGCTTGCCAGGCTGCGCGGTGAGTACTTCAGAGGGCCACACATGCTTTGTATTGTATGTAAGCACGACCAAAACCTAAAAGTAGTGGACAAACATCCTATGTACAGTGAGAGGGACACCGGCAGACATGCAATGGGGGACTATATAGTCAGCACATTATAGATAGACTGCCTACACATCTGGCTACAACTAATGTTCATGTGCCACCCAAGATGACTCCACAGTGTAAGATGCTCTCCACACTATTACCACACTAATGCCACATACATACGCCATACAGAATACATGACATCATCCCAGATCAGAACTACAGCAAACACATAGAACAAATATTGAACTGTCCATACATATCATAGGCTATACATTCTGCGGACACATTATTTATTGTTTCTCCTTCTCCAGGTGCTGAAGTTTCAGGAGAGGAGGATCCCCCGCAACCGCATGCAGGTGGCCCACCAACCCCACCGCGGCAAGAGGGAGCTGGCCCACACACACCACCGCCACAAGAGGCAGCTGGAGCAGCCACACCACCGCGGCAACAGCCAGCTGGCCCACCATCCCCACCAGGGAATAGCCCCTCACCAGGGCATGATGAGGAGGAGGAGGACCCTGATGAGCCAGCGTTGGTGGAGGCAGAGGTGGCCTCGCCTGATCGGCAACCTGATGCTGTGGCGCAACCCCCAAATGCAGCTGCGTTGGCTGTTTATGGCGGTAAGTGATTTGAGTTTGATTAGAGGGGCCGAACACTGTAAGCATTGTAGTTGCTACTTGGGCAATGTAAAAGCTAGGCATTCCTGACATAATGTCATTCACACACTCTTGCAGATGGTGAACGTGCTGGAGCTGCCGGCTGGAGAGTCAGTGCCTCCCCATCACCCCCTGATAGTCGGGATGATGTTGCGCCCGAGGGTAAGTACAATCTTGCTTGTGTGAACCGGACACAAACACCAGAGCTAGGATTCTGAAGTAATGATGTTTTTTCCACACACACAATACAGGTGTACCCACCATGGAGGACGTCGTGAGGGCTCACCACCAGTTTGCCCACCGACTGCAACGGGCCCTACACCGGGGAATAGAGGATCTCACCCGCCTGTCTAACATGGTGGATACCGTCATGCAACATCAAGATGGGCAACATTGAGATGGCCCCCCCGGAAAAAACTTTGCTCCCCTGACCCACAAATGTGTTGTCCTAGTTGGACCTTGAACTTCCAGACGTTGCCTGTTAGGCCTTGGATATGTTTTAGCTTTGTTTGTTGTTTCTGCCCCCGTTGGGCTCTTTTCTTATAGTGTTCCACTATCCCAAAAGGGGGATTGTGGGATGGCCAGCCCTTTGGCCCGAGCACCTATCCTGTCCCACATTGGGACCATCAGGAGTGTGGAGTTACCAGCCCTTTACCTTATGGACCTATCCTGTCCCACATTGGGACCATCAGGAGTGTGGACTGCCCAGCCCTTTACCTTATGGACCTATCCTGGCCCACATTGGGACCATCAGGAGTGTGTAGGTACCAGCCCTTTACCTTATGGACCTATCCTGTCCCACATTGGGACCATCAGGAGTGTGGAGTTACCAGCCCTTTACCTTATGGACCTATCCTGGCCCACATTGGGACCATCAGGAGTGTGTAGGTACCAGCCCTTTACCTTATGGACCTATCCTGTCCCACATTGGGACCATCAGGAGTGTGGACTGCCCAGCCCTTTACCTTATGGACCTATCCTGGCCCACATTGGGACCATCAGGAGTGTGTAGGTACCAGCCCTTTACCTTATGGACCTATCCTGTCCCACATTGGGACCATCAGGAGTGTGGAGTTACCAGCCCTTTACCTTATGGACCTATCCTGGCCCACATTGGGACCATCAGGAGTGTGTAGGTACCAGCCCTTTACCTTATGGACCTATCCTGTCCCACATTGGGACCATCAGGAGTGTGGACTGCCCAGCCTTTACCTTATGGACCTATCCTGGCCCACATTGGGACCATCAGGAGTGTGTAGGTACCAGCCCTTTACCTTATGGACCTATCCTGTCCCACATTGGGACCATCAGGAGTGTGGAGTTACCAGCCCTTTACCTTATGGACCTATCCTGGCCCACATTGGGACCATCAGGAGTGTGGACTGCCCAGCCCTTTGTGGAAAGAGGCTTCTGTGTCTTGTTGCAAATGTCGGGCACACATGTATGTAGCCAATAAAATGTTTGGGCCAGTTTTGTTTTGCTCCTTCATGTCACCACAATAATATTTGGGGGCCAAAACATGGACATGCCAAAACTATGTCACCCACCTTACCACAATTCTTTGTCAAAGTGCAACCACATTGCAAAGGAATCTATGGTCGTCCAGCTCTGAGGGCATTGCCCCATATTGTGTGGATTTTGCCAAACTATATTGTGACCAACACCAGTCAGCCACGCTGACCCCCTAAAATCCGAAACCTAAAAAGAAATACCCAAGTGTGTCAGAAAATAAATTTAATAATATTGGTTTGCTAAAGAAACATAAACAAATCATATTCAGCCAGTCTGCTGAGAAGTATAACAAACAATTAAAGAAACACATCAAACAAGGAGTATCCTCCACATGTGAAAGTCCAGAGAGCCAATTCTGTGCATTGGCTACTAGTGTCCTACTTATTCATCCTCTGTTGGCTCTGACAATGCGGCTTCCCCCTCCTCTCAGGGCAGCCCCGACCTGCCCGAGAACGTCCTGATGTACGACGACGTGTTTTGGGGGGGAGGGGTGTTCTGTGGCGGGGCCGGTCTTCTCACGGGCCGAGATGGGGCGGCTGGGGAAAGTGGCCATAGAGTGTGTGGCATTGGTGAGGGGATGTGGCATCCCCATTGAAGGGCCCCATCATCGGCAGCATCAGCGGCATTCATGTAGACCCTCAGAAGGATTTTCTTCTGGAGCGGCTCCATCCCTCGCAACCTGTCGCTCATGTAGAGGGCGGTGCTGTCGATGTGGGTCCGCTGTTCGTCCAACAGCACACGTCGGGCCCAGGTGCCCAGCTCCGTCTCTGGTGGTTGAGGACGGCGACGGCGACGGATCCGGGAGCTGGGCCCTGGGTCGGGACCCACATCACTCGCCTCGCCCTCCTGCTCAGCCCCAGATGTCATTGGCTGAGCATCCTCGGCGACAGATTGCTCCGCAATGGAGCCGTCCTCTTCTGGGGCCTGGGGGGGGACAAAAATGAAACCACATTAGTGAAGGCAAGATCCACTCACTACATTGCTAACAGGCCTCTATATAGCACTCCCACACACAGCAAGGCCCCAAACCAAGAATTGAAATTAGGCAAACAGTAAAGCACCAAAGGTTAAATACCACTACACCAGTAGTTCTCCTGGACACTCACCTCGAAAAGTCCTGGAACAATGCTCAATACAGAATTAGGTGTTTGTCACGGAGCCGTAACCCAATTACTACATGTCACCACAACACCTTGATACTGGGGGCTGTCATGGCCAATGACAGATATTGGCCCACTTTATGTTTGGAGGGTGATTATGATGACAACCCACCCCACATTCAACTACCTCTACCCCACTGGCACCTAAGCCAACACACATGTGTGCCAGCACCATTAAATACATGGTACTATGTGGCTGTTTACAATCAAACCACCATCAATGTAGAAACCCTCACATAATTACCATAAACATAACTATATGTTGTGGAAGATGCAACATTGAACTACGGCTGTAGGCATATAAGTTACAAGGCTCCAAAGTCCTGGAAGGAAGGAGTGAAGATTGATTGAGACCCAAAGGTTTCCCCCAGCAACCATGAAAACATGCAAAAAAGGGTGTTTTAAAGGAATTTGCCAAACACACATGTGAGCTAAACATTGTGGGCCAACACTGTAACACAATTACCCACCTCCTGTGGCGCAGATGGCGATTCTGCCGGGCCTACACGGGACGCAGCAACGGGGCAGTTGGTAGTCGTTCTACGCGAGCCCACCTCGGGCAGGATGAAGGTGAACAGAGGATAGTACCATAGGGTAGGTGATGGTACCTCCTCAGCTCCTGCTCCTGAGCGACGCTGCTGATATTCCCGGTGAGCCCGCAAGAACGACTGCCTCAAGTTTTTAATTTTAAGTGCCACCGCATGCTGGTCCCACCTCCTGCCTACCCTTGGCTCCACCCGATTGGCTAGAGCCACAAGAGTCGTGTAGGCCTGGGCCCTCGCTACCTGATTTTTATATTCAGGCAGCGAGGTGCGCCACAGACACTCGTGCCGCTGATACTCCGTGAGAATCTGGGTGATGAATTCCACAGAACACCTCGCCATCTGGGGATGACAAAACACAACACAAACATACAGTCACTACACCACGCCTAAATAACTTGTTACTAAGCTGGAAACGGATCAACATGCTCCTAAGTTCGGAATATGGGGAATACATGCTGCTATTTGTTTCATTTCGATTTTCCGTGTGTGACCCATGTTCACAATCTCACACCGCTACCGAGAGTAAAACACATGTCTCCCATTTTTCACAACCTCAAGATATCTGTGTACACAGACATATGGTTCATACATGATTTAAGACACCAATGTACCTATTTCAACACACCTGTACACGTTGTGTGCCTACATACCTCTCGGCCAACATTTGAGCAAACACATTGCGTGCTACCTAGTACCTCTGTACTGTCCAAAATGTTTTACATTAACCCGATGAGAAAGGAGGGCGGGGTGTGTGCGAACAATGCACATACTACATCTAATTAGCACACACATGATCATGTTGGTGTTCATCCATCCCTGGCACTACAATTTCCAAACATGTAGCAAACATCCGTGGAATGCATGTGCAAATTAGTCCACCCATGAAATGGTGACGTGAAGGCACGCCAAACATCACACCTTTATCTGTTGGAACCTAAAATAACCACAAAGGTCCTATCTAGACTCACACAAAACAAGTCGTGGCCATACCTGGCTATTGACCTAGCTAGACTAACGTACCCATATGTGTTATTCCAGGAAAAAACTTACATGCCGTCTCAAACCGGCACATACACATATTGCTTAAGCGCCCTGTGAAAGAAGTATCTGCGTTCATGACAATTTCATAGAAACCGCTAAAGATGCTTACCGTCAGAGCAACAGAAGGCAAACAGGACACTAGTAGCTCAATGCACATCGATCTCTGGACAAGGTGGAATGGCCATGTGCCTGACTTTATAGTACGCTAAACCAATCACAGCGTACCCAATTCCGCACATCGTAATGGGACACCTGGGTGCGGAATTAACTGCCGCTAATTGGTGGAGATCGCTGACTCGTGATAGGTTGTCGGGCCTTTAAAAGCTGCGGCTTCCGGCAAACATTACGCTGGCTGGCTTTGACCCATTGAGTGAGTATCTGTGGACACACATGGACTTGGCGTTGGGTTGGGTGGGGTGCATATGTTGGTTATTAGCGAGCGCAGAAGCTTGCTTCAGCGGACTATATAGGGGTTTTTATTTTTGGGGACGATATAGTGTACTGTGTAGATATTGAGTCACCATTTTTTATGTGGCTTTACACTTTGGTGGACATATTTTGCTCTGTTTGTTTACAGACCAAAGACTGGAGAATGGCTTTAGGACTGTAGACAGAAATATCTTAATCTTGTCATCTGGATCGTTTTCAGCATGTTGGTTCTTGCCAATGGAGACTCTGTTGAAGAGGGATAGGATCCCACATGGCTTGGAGGTGTGGCGCTCCTGACATAGCACCGATGTGTAGGGCAAATGACACTCTGCTAAACATATGTGACCATGGTTAACCATCCCCACTCATGTGCAATGTGGTTTGGTTCATGTAGGATTCCTCCACCTGGCATATCGGGGTATGTTAGAATGTTTTTTGGAGGCACATTTAAAAGCTTGCAAATTTAAAATAGTGTGTGTGTAATGTGTACAGTGACATTTCTTAAGGACCTTATTGGTGACACATGTCCCTTTGTAACTCACCTAGGTGCAGATGTTTGCCCATGAGACACTCCCATTGAAGTTTATGTAGGGGAGGCCACTATCATTGGCCGTGTTCCATTTGGATTTGGGTGACTACTGGGTGTTTGCCTTCCCTTGCTTCCGGGATGTGTTTTGTGGTCTCCCCAAAGATCCGATCCACTTGGCTATAGTGTTGAATCGAAAACAGGTGTGCTTTGCGTAACCTGCTGACATGGCCACATATTCGTCAATGTACTCATGTTGTTTTTTCGCATCTCCAGGTGCTGATATTGAGGATGCAGAATATCCATGACCGCAATGTTATCGTGGCTCTTGCGTTGGTGGAAGAGCAAATGTGGCTTCAGGATCGGTATGAAAGGTTGATGAGGCGCAGACAGCGGCGGTTGTGGACCCGTGATTGGCTTCTTAGGCGGCAAACCCGGGACACATGCAGCTGTTGCGGGAGCTGGAGCTTAACTGTCCTGAAGATTACCGAAACTATCTACGTATGTCAGAGGACACTTTCACCTTCCTATTGGAGCGTGTTGGGCCAATGATAGCGCGTCAGGACACTATTATGCGACCAGCAGTATCAGCTGCTGAGCGGTTGGCTATCACTTTGCGGTTCCTGGCTACAGGGCAGTCCATGACATCCCTCACATACTTGTCACGTGTCTCCCTGCCCCTGCTGAGCCGCCTGATCCCTGAAACGTGTTGGGCCATCTGGAGAGCTCTGCAGCCAACCTACCTGAAAATGCCTCTAACCGCCGCAGAATGGCTGGAAGTGGGCCGAGGCTTTGAGACCCGGTGGAACTTCCCCAACTGTGGCGGGGCATTGGATGGTAAGCACGTGAGGATTACCAAACCTGCCAACTCTGGTTCTTTGTTTTTCAATTACAAAGGGTATTGTAGTATAATCCTCATGGCTGTAGTGGATGCGCACTATGATTTCCTCTACGTGGATGTTGGAATGCCTGGTCGAAACTCAGATGGGGGTGTGTTTGCACGCAGCTCCTTGGCAACACTACTAGGGAGTGGTGGGCTAAACTTACCCTCAAATGAGGACACGACCGAACATCTCAACTTTGCGTTTGTGGCGGATGAAGCATTCCCACTTCAGGAACACCTACTGCGGCCATATCCCCAGAGGGCCATTACTTCTGAGAGACGCATTTTCAACTACCGGCTATCCCGGGCCCGCCGTGTAGTTGAAAATGCGTTTGGGATAATGGCCAATAGATTCCGGATTT